>QCXZ01000137.1:12014531-12734807 GCA_025024175.1 Rhyzopertha dominica | reverse complement strand
TTGGGTTCAGCCAAACCGATCGACGGAGGATGCACTGAACAGAGTTTGGAGATAGTGCAAGACGGATGCGAAATACGTGATGCCATCTTCGTGACATCGCCGAGCCTTCGATAACCTGTGGTGCCGGCCTTGTTCCGGAGCTAAGGAGGATGCAGTGTCCAACACTGTCTACAACATGCTGAGAGAAGTTACTGTACTGATAGATATGTTGTGCTGCGGTGTCCGGGGGAAGCGTGGCGAAGCATATTACAAAAGGGTGTCCCCAGGATCGATCTGCGGACCGATCTTCTGGGACATAATGATGGACGTGTTGTTGAGGGAGCTGGACCGAAGTCGAAGTGTCGCGGCGACAATAGCCTACGCGGATGACCTTGCAGTATTGATACTAGGTGACTCCAGGAGAGAACTGGAGTATAAAGCTGCGGACGCCATGAGGACATTGTCAGCATGGTGCAACCAAAATAAAATGAAAGTAGCCGCGGCAAGACACGATGCGCCTTGATGAAGGGAAGGCTTCTGAGGGACCCTGCAGTCAGTCTTAATGGACAGCACATACAGAGGCAACAAGTGAACAAATACTTGGGAGTAATGCTGGACGAAAGACTAAACTTCCAAGTCCACATAGAGCAAACATGTGGGAAAACATCGAGACTGATGCAGAAGATCTTAAGTATGGCAAGCAGGCGGTACAGAATTCCGCTGCCCGCAATAAAGTTGTATATGGTTGGTAATGGCATCAATGGCCGATACGGAGCCAGTATGTGGGCACACGACTGCTACTGGTGAAACCAAAACAGCACATAAGGAGAATGCAGAGGGGGGTCCTCGTTCGGGGACCGGTGCCTTTTCGACGGTGTCCTTCGACGCCCTGGCTGTCTTGACGGACACGATCCCATGGACCTGGAGATAAGAAGGAGGCAGCGTGTTACTGGCGCGGAGGGAAGGCAAGACAAAGTGCAGGGGGTTGGGTATGCAGGCGAGCACAAAGAGAGAGGTATGGACGTTGGTGATGCAGAATGCAAAGAGAATGGGAAGTAGTCAGAAAGGCGCAAGAGTAGGATGTTTTTCCCCTACCAATCATTGTAGAAGAAATGCAGACCGTATTATGTGCCGACAAGAGACTGGTTACAGTTTCCTTGTGCGGGGCCAGGCCCATTACCCACAGAACCTCACCGTTTTGGAAGGAAGGAAACTCCAAGAAATGCCGAGTGCGGTGAGCTCGGTACTTCCGAGCATGCAGTGTACGCCTGCGCTCTTGGCGGATCCTGAGGTATATAGCTTAGAAGGCGGCTGGGTACTGTAGACACCGTAGCCATACTGAGAGATCCGCAAAGCTGGAAGTGTTGTGTAGACTAGCGGATGAGGTGTCCGGCTCGCAGTTCGAGCGTTATAGAGGAAGACAATAATACTGATTGGATAGAAGGTTCGGGTTCCGTAGAGTCGTCACATCAGGTGACTCGTCTGGATAACCTGGACCAAGAATTAATCGGCAAGGTGTGTGCTCGGGACCGGGATAACATCCTGGAACCCTGGTGTCCACCGGGAAATGACGGGTTTAGTAGAATAATAATTTAGTTGTAATTATTAGAGATAGCTTTACTCTTACCATTAAAATTAGGACTAAAAAAAAGGAACAATACAGTACGGTAATAAGTGCGCGAAATGTTCTACTTTTGTAAAAACAAAAAAATGTTGAGGATAAGACAACCCGTTATAAATTGTCAGGCAACGGTTATGTAGCTTGTGTGTAATAAATGAAATGAAATTCTCTCCGCCATCTTATCCAAAATGATTGAATCAGATGATCCACTAGCTGATATCTAGACAACCTAGGAAGAGGAATATCGACTACATCCGCCGCAGGAATCCACTTAAGAGGAGTTAAGTCAAAAAATGAGACGGTGTCAGTGCAAGTGGTTCTCTAGGGTCTGAACTTAGTGGACAAAGGGGCCTGGAATTCAACACCGCTTCGATTTGAATTAAAACCGTGTTCAACTCTTCATAAGTTAAAAGTTGTTTTCCAATCACACGAAAGAGGTGAGACTTCACTGACTTAATGTTGGCCTCCCAAATGCCTCCAAATGCGGAGCTCCCGGAGAATAAACTTCCATTCTACTCGGTGGTAAGCAAAGTTATCATTTAATGCGTCCTGATAATCGGCGGAATTCAAAAATTGCGACAACTCTTTTAGTTGCGCACGTGCGCCCACAAAGTTTGTCCCACAATCTGAGAATATAACATTACAAGGACCTCTACGAGAAATAAACCTGCGAAAGGCTGCTAGAAACATAGCAGTAGACAATTCAGAAACTAATTCGATGTGAATCGCTTTGGTGGATAAACACACAAATAAGCAAATATACGCTTTGAGTACAACAGGTTTTCTCCGACGCGCCATGGTAATACTAATCGGTCCAGCGTAGTCTACCCCGCTTTGTAAAAATGGTTTACATTGGGACACCCTACAAGCAGGAAGATTGCCCATTTTGGGGGGTGCAACTGAAGGCCGCATCTTAAAACAACTATTACAAGCTCGAATTCTACCCCGTATTACATGACGAGCGGAAAGAATCCAAAATTTTTGGATGGCAGTTGCTTTGATGATAATAATCGATCAATAAATCAACAAAAGTATCTCGTTTTGGTAACACAATAGGATGACAACTATCAAAATCTTCATCAGAGTTCCTTAATCGACCTCCAACGCGCATAATTTCCTGATCTAAAAATGGAGTCAACCGTTGAAGTCGGTTGGAACAAAATTGGCCACCTTGCAGTTTATTGATATCTGAATAAAAATGTACAGTCTGAACAACTCGACATACATTTAATTCAGCAGCATTCAAATCACTGAAACTAATAATAGTTCGTTTGGGCAACAACTTTAAGAATCTCAAAACGTACACCAAAATACGTAACAAACGAGTATWATTTGAGCAACGTTTAATTAGAGTATATATAGAATTAATCTCAATATCCCGTGGCTCAACTGTTGTTAGGACCGCTTGATGATTTTTTAATTCTGGCTGGCACTCTAGTGGTTCCGGATCCCAACTTATGGGCCAATTATTTTGCTCCAACTTTAACCAAAACGGTCCTGTCCACCAGGATGAATTCGCAATCAATTCACAAGGTGTCAGTCCTCTTGAAAGACAATCAGCTGGGTTCTCGGAACCTGCTACGTTGAAGCCAGTGATCTATTTTACCTTCCTGAATTTTTTCAACGCGGTTAGCGACAAAGGTTTGCCATTTTGAAGAAGGAGTATTAATCCAGTGAAGTACTACCATAGAATCGGAGAATGCGTAACTACAATGAACTTCACACCGTTCACAGATCACAGATAATACTGTACACATAAGTTTAGTTAACAAAAGCGCTGCACAAAGTTCTAAGCGCGGAATGGTTTGAAATTTAATCGGGGCCACCTTGGATTTGGCGCACAACAATGACACTTGAGCATCCCTTTCATCCTCCTCGCTTTTTACATATACGACTGCTCCGTATCCTAACTCAGAGGCATCGCAAAAACCAATCAACGTGACTTTACTGGGTATAGATATACCGATATGTCTTGGAATTAAAATTCCAGATAAACGCGATAATTCCTTCTGAAAGATTTCCCACTGTGCCTTAATACAAGGAGGACAAGGATCATCCCACTCCAATCGCTGTTGCCACATTTGTTTAAGTATGATTATTAAGAATAACGTTACGGGTGAAAAAAATCCCAAAGGATAGAACATTCGTGCAATTGCTGAAAGAATTGTACGTTTTGTTACATCTTTTGTTATCTCGTGAATCTGGAAGCGAAAAACATCACCAGGATTCGGTTGCCACTCCAGACCTAGGATATAGAATATTCCATCATGCTCAAGAGAAACATTTTCATCTGAAGGCAAAAAATCTAGAATTTCTGGCGCATTAGAAGCCCACTTTGTCAACTGAAATCCACCTGACTCGAATAGTCCCTTAGACTGCTGATATAATACGGCGGCTTCATCCAATGATGGAACAGAAGTTATAAAATCATCCATATACATGTCTTTCGGTAATCTATCCTTAATAGTTGGAAAGTTTTTCCCCTCTTCCTCAACCAGTTTATGAACCGTTCTTAAAGCCAAATATGGCGATGAACTAATGCCAAAAACAACGCAATTTAACTCATACGTTTCAATAGGATCCTTGAAAGAGAATCTCCAAGCTATCCGTTGATATTTTCTATGTGATTCGTCTACTATAATCTGACGATACATTTGTTTAATATCGGCACTAAGCGCAACAGAAAATAAGCGAAAATTTATTAGCAGAACAAAAATGTCGTTTTGCAACTTTGGACCAGCAAACAATATCTCATTTAGTGATAAATTATTGTCAGTTTTAGCACTGGCATCAAACACAACACGCATGGGCGTGGTACTGCTTTTTTGTTTAAAAATTCCATGATGAGGAATGTGATATCCCTTACAATCGAGATTTTTCTTTGCTAACGACATGTGTTCTTGCTGTAAATAATCAATCATCACCTGATGATACGACTTACGAAACTCACGATCACGTTCCAGTCGTTTCTCCAAAAGAAGAAGTCTACGTTTAGCCATTTCAAATGAATCTCCTAACCGATCAGGATTATCACGAAAAGGTAGAGACACTACAAATCGGCCGGACTGCAATCGACGAACAGTGGACTGATAAAGATTTTCACAATCGATTTCATCCGAGGAGCGACGAACACTTGTATCTGGAATGTCTTCAATTTCCGAAAATTTCCTAATTAACGAATCACCTGTGGGATGACAAGCCATCATGCAACTACTGAAATTGTTTGTTGATGAAGCCAAAATCGGAGCTTTCCCCATTAAAATATGGCCCAGAACACTATCAACCGCGACTAACTGGTTTGGTTGTATCTGACAGTGTTCTCCTTTTAATAGATGAGGAACTAACTCAGCCCCTATGATACCATCTATTTCTCCAGGTATGTGGAAACGCTCATCAGCTAGTTTCAAATTCTGCAAATGCMTTAAMTGGGAACAATCGATAAAACTAGCAGGTAGTTTATCTACGATTTTATCAACAACAAAAGGCTCAAACGAAAAAGAAACTTCAGGATTAATTTTGGAGCTAATACAACAGAATGTTTTTCCGCGAATCGGGTTTAGCGTACCACCGAAACCCATAATGGATGATTTTACTGGATTCACCCTTAACTTGATTTTTCTACAAAATTTAGTTGTCAAGAAATGACATTGACTACCCGAGTCGATTAACAATCGAGCATCATAAGATTTACCCTCTTCATTAATTACGTTTACACGAGCTGTAGATAATAACACCGTGGATGATACTTTGGAATGACTGTCATTATTAGCAACAGAACAAAGAACTGAAGAAGTGGCTTGATTATCAGCCTCAGAATTAGAATTTACTGGTGAACTTGTCTTGAATTCAAAATGTAATAAAGTATGATGTGGCTTATTACACTGCATACATTTGACCTCTTTATCACAATTGGATACAGAGTGGTTTATTGAAAAACACTTCAGACAAACGGCTTTATGTTTTAGCAAACGATATCTATCCCAAGGAGACAATTTTAAAAATWCTACACAATCAATTAATGCGTGCATGCCTTTACGGCAAATCATGCACGTARAGRCTTTATTTCCATTTRGATGAGCATAACGTGGTTTAGAATAAGTTACCAAAGCATRAGGCTTAGTAGTATTGCCTTTATTGGAGAATGCATATKTGTTCGATGATGAACTACGATCAAATGRTAATGTCTTGATTTGCTTTTGAATAAAACTTACGAAATCTGTATAGGTAGGGATATCWTTTTCTCTGAACGCCGATTCAAAAGCTCGACTTGATTCTGGATCTAAAATTTTCAATCCTCGATTGAGAAAAATAGTATCAGCTAAATCGTTTACATTCAAACGCTTTAATGCTGTTATCGGTGCACAAAATTTATCTAACACCATTCCTAGACCTTCACGAGACTCTGAACGCAAAGCTTTAAAATCAAAAATTTGATCTAAATAATCATCAGCTTGAGCTCTAGGATCATTATACCTATCTATCAACGCGTCCCAAATTATGGAATAATTAGTCGCGGTTGGTGATAAATGCTTACATATATTTAAAGCGGAACCAGAAAGTTTAGAAATTAAGTACTGTACTCTCTGCTGATCCGACAGAGTTTTATTTTCGTGGACAAGATTTTTGAAAACCTCATAAAAATTAATCCACTGTCTTTGATCCCCGTTAAAAGAAGGAAGTTCGATTTTCGGGAGACGAATGGACGAACCCGCAATATTCGAGGCATCCGACGAAGTGGTTAAGGTTGACTGACCATTTCCCTTTAAATCTGATCTTTCAGCAGCATCTTCTGTATATTCAACAAGATCCCGAATAGCGTCCGCAAAAGTTGGAACAAATTCTGGATCTAGCTTCATTTGTAAAGCGTTTATGCTAAATTCAATGTCATCGTAGTCGCTTAGTGTTTTATCTACTAAACGATACGATACTTTAAATTGTTGCAGCACTTTCGGATCCTCTATATTTTTAGATAAATCGAAGATGCGCTGTATACGCTGAAAAAGCGTAGCCTTTTTAGCATTTAAAATTTTTATAGTATCCTCCGCTTTCGGAGCCATCACTGTTTATTATCTATAACTATTATTAGTAATGACTTAAAGACAAGTAGCATCAATTAATTTACCACTTATTAATCAATTCCCAGTAAAATAAATTTCCAACGGTGAATATTTCAAGCAGAAATAAGACTGTAAGAAAAGTAGCGATAAGAGCGAACAGGTTCCTAACGAACGGATTTACCTGTCTGAAACGACCTTAAACAGGCATTATTTAMTTTACAGCGCCTTAAGAATCAGGCCTAAGAAAACGTTGAAAATTACAATCTTTCAACTTTACAAATTCCTCAAGCTAACTAACTTACTAAAATCGCGGAACTAATCGTCCGGCTCGATAGGACCAAATAATTATGCACCAGATCGTGATTATAAGTAAAAAAAAATAAAGCGCACTTACCCCAGTTTTCCTGACTTCCTCGTCTCTTTAGGGGGGTTGGGAAGAATAAGGACATGGAAATGAGGAACCCCCTTTTGATAGATTTACTCAGTTAGAACCTGGGCGATCGCGAATATTGGCAATAAATTAACATCGCACACACACGCTGGTGATCTTTTTGTGACTGACTTGTCCTTTTTTTCCTATTCGATCTTATCGCTTTGAGTGATTTATTGGTTCTCTTGATAGATGCCAGTACATGTCCATCTTAGCATTCAAGTCAAAAATCTAGCCTGAACACTATTAGAAAATCATGCTTCATCTGAGAAGCAAATGTTGTCGTAAAATCTCACATTCAAATTTTAGTGTTCCCGAAAAAAGTTACAAAAAGCCAGTCTTTTAGGATAATCTGTCTCCGTTAAGGCCTGAACCAATTGCAAGTGATACGGATGAAATGGATTACCTTTAATTATTCGGTGTACTGAAGACAGACTAATACCGGTTGCTTTTGAGACTACCCTTTGACTAATATGAGGATTTTCGTGAATCATTTACAATACTCTAATTTCATTGTCAGGGCCTGTTGCTGTTCTTTCTCTTGATTTTTACACTGGTGGCCAGTTTGTCCTTAAAGTTAATTCAAGTCTCTTGAAAATTGTATCGGCAGGAGCTCTTCTATTTGGAAAACATTGTGTGTATAAATGGGCAGCAGCGGAAGCATTTTTCTTGCATTTACCATAAATCAAAATCATATCTGTTTTTTCATCATTTGAATACATTTTGACTAATAATAAATACAGTGACAGGAACCATAGCGCATAGCCGTCATGGATTCTCAATTTATTTTCAAAATAATACCATTATGTAAAATAACCACATTGGGTATGAGAATGTATTTTGGGTTGCATTTGTAATTTCGTCAAGTTCATTATCATTCGTAAAACATCATGTATTTGACTCCTGTAATTTGCAAAATTCGCTCTTTTCGCCAGCACGGTTTGGCAAATAATACATTCGTCAAATACAATTAGTCCCTTCATAACTGGTTACGTAAACAACCATTAAACAGGTACATTATTTGTCTTTAGCTGTGCAGATGTAGGAAGTAATGTCAATGTCAGTACTTAAACATCGCTTGAAGGTTCGGATTTCTGATGTCAGACTACATTCAAACGTCTCGCTTTGTGAAGTGGTCTCCAACCCGGTCTGCTTATCGCCCGTCGATCAGCAAGTTCTTTCAGTTGGCGATTACGCGAATATTAAAAGACCCATAAAGTTCCTCCAGGTAAGGACTGGATACATACTGATAAGAATTTTCAACTCGACTCAGGGACATTCCGCATGACTTAATCGCCTTACCGTTAGGCATGTGTCCTCTGATCAGGACAACACACTAGGTCCCGATGAAATGGAATTTCGTACGTAGGTGTTCTCTGTTTTATCTCCTAATTAATTTTGTTGACACAGTTCGGTGTGTCGAAAATTAAGAGTTGTTATGTAATGTGTTCTCTGTTAATTAAAGACCAACAGTTCCTCCTACATTTTGTATCGGATGTGTCATCTGATATATCGTACGGCATTAATATTATCGTTCCGTTAAATTGCTGAGATAGCTATGGAAATTTGGCCGAAATGCTGCAAAGCGACTCGCTGCCTGAGTATTCGAATTTGGAAAGAAACTCTTCTTTTCTCACAATCCCTGGCTTTAATAGTTGCATAAACACTTTATTTATCTTTTAATATATTCAAATGGGTGTATCAATTACGATATGTTAGACCACCAACAATTTCCTTTTTGGTATAAGAAATTTTTACCAGTGAATTCAATCCGATCTCTTAACTTTTGAAATGAAGACGCCCGTTGAGCTCTTGCTTATGGATATTTGTGATGGTACATTAAATTTTGTTATCTAATAAAAGATTTTTATCAGCTTCGCCAATACATTAGCCCATATTCACTAATTTTTCACGAGTGAAACTGACAGTTGGGTGTGTACAATTTATGGTCACGGGGGTATCAAATGTTTACTACATTTTCCTTTCTTTCTCAAAACAGTATCAAAATCTTTTATTTTGCAATTATCTCAAAAATTTTACAAATCAGAACGCCACAAAAATACCATKCAGTGATGCAGTAAAATATAAGGTATTATAAGATATAACATATACCAAAAGCTTGGTATCATGTTACTAGAAAATTAGAGGACAATGCCATCGGTCTGCATTACACTAACATGATGATAAAGCCACCTAGTGCCAAGCTATCTGCACTAGACCTAAACTACACTGACGAGCTGTAATAACAGCGAAACAGATTTGTCTGTAGTCGGTTGCGGTGCATACAGCATTGCATTTTAATGTATATCGGTTCTTACCCGCTTGCAAAAAGTGCCGTGGGGGCTGCTGTCAAGTTGACATCTAACTTTTTATTAGTAGGGTATTATATTTGGAATGGTCGAGTTATTTGCAATCTGTAATTTTCGAAAAATCTTGGTAGGCAATGAGTTTGCCTACGTATCAAAAGATGGGCTAAATCTTAAATAGATGACTAGAAAAAGCTGGTTAAGTTATTTTAAATGTTTTTGAAGTTATGGGCTTTTCTGCGGGTCTAAGCACGATGTTCTTTTGGGATATATGTTCATTGTCATATGTCAAAAGATGTTCCAGATATGTTTAAGAAACCCGTATGTATATCGATAATTTAGTAGCGAAGCAAAAAATGTAAAAAAGAACAGAACCTATTTTTTGACATCCTGTATGTAAATAGAAGTATTCTTAGAATGTAACTTCTTGTCGGACCTATCCTTTAAAAAAATGAGGCCGATGGCTTGGATGGAGAAAAGTTATAGAGCTACCATGTATCCCTGGGTCACCCTGTATGTTCCTCGTATGGTTATCTGCCGTTTTGATCTTAAACGTTTGGTTATAATAACAGTAGTTTATGTACTCCGCTCCTGTCTTCCTGTATCTAAGGTTTACCAGTTTACACAGTGATAATTTAAAGCTAATTTCGAATCTAAATTCCTGTTATAAGCGAATTTATTGTTGCCGTCAATTCACAGTTTACGGATAGCAGGCGAGCAACTAAATATTTGTGTTTACCGCTTCGGCATGCTCTTTTAATAAACAACTCGAACGGCGCGATGGATGCGTATCTTCGTCAATTCATAAAACTACCAGAATTCCTGCGCACGGGCCCGTCCGATCTTCGGAAAATTTATACATTCGCTAAGTGAGAGCGACTCGCGCTGGAACGTTTGAGATMAAMGCCGTGTTTTTATTTTAACTGCTGATAGCAGGCCGCGGAATATAATTTTCAAGACACCTATCAACTCAACTTGTTACTAATGGCCTTTATTACCGCTGCTCTTGATAAGCCAGATACAGAAATTACCTGGGCATCACGAGGGGCGCGTAATTGTGCGTTTCATTGAAGGATCCGCAGGAAATCAATTTTATTTTTAGGATGCGGTATTATATGTGCAAAATTGCTACCGGTTTGGATGTTCAGTAAAATTTAGATATTAGAGGAATTATTCGAGTTTGATCAATTTGAGAAATATGTATATATATAAGCGTTAATTGTAAAGAGGGTAAAAGCACGGCTGTCTTCGGTGAAATCGCAGAATGTATCATCGAGTTTACAGTCTAAACAAAGGCCAACAAGTAAGTTCTCTGTGGAATGTTGGGCTTTCAAAATAAACCTTATTCCTTCTTCAGGACCTAGTACATACCGCAATATGACAACTGTCGAGGTTCTACTTACTTCTAAACGCCAAGGGTATTAAACAATTTCACGGGGTGGCTACATGTGACCAAATCTGTTTTCTACTGATGAGCGTCATTGAATTTAATGAAGGAACTCTCACATGTTTGTGAATCAAGACAAAAAATAGGGAACAAGAAATGGCATTCAAACTTAAAAATACAGTAGCCTGCAGAAAGACAGTGCCAGTTTTAAATATATCAAAATTTAAATTTGCGATGCCTGATTTTAAGTTGCCTACCAATTTGGTCAATGTAAAGCGATTCTCCGTTATTTTACTGTATACTGTATATACGAGTACTACTTAAGAACATAACGAGACAGATGTTTTGCTTTTGGTACGATAGAAAAGTATGGATTTTTTAACAAGAGAGTTAGATGCGAATTTCCCAGTACCAACTTCCTTTAATATTTTAGTCAGTTTCTCACTAAGTTACGTGATATATGGAAGACAATAATATCCATGACAATTAACGGCAGGAATTTGTCAAGAGGAATGTCATAATAGGTAGATATTTGTATCTTGTCATTTTACCTCTATKCCCCTTCTACACAGCTCAAAATGAATGTTGAGACGCGTACTATGTCTTCAGTCTCCAACTTCCGATTACATCTTCGGCTCCACTTCCATTAAATTTGGGGTTAATTTAAAGATGCCAATTTATCCCACAAGTAATTCTACCTAAAATTTAAAATTATTCATATCTAAATTTCCATAAAGTTTAGGACTATGTTTAGGCCGGCATGATGTTACAAAAGTTATTTGACAAATATATTTTATAAGACGTTATGTAATCAGTAGCCGGTGGCTCTGGTGGTGCAATCAGCTCTCTTATACACCAGTCCGTCAGCCGCGGTTAAAGGAGACGGTTTGCTTTAGTCATTTTATTCTGTATCCCTACCTGATGATCCCCAATAGAGCGAAACTAGTTGTAGGGTCATAGTGGTTTGACCAAAACAGATTATTTATTTCATCCTGCTGACTGAGTAGCTTCTTCGATGCCAACGATAGCAGCCTGCACTAGGTCGGTGTCTATCACAGTAGTTATAGATCACCTAGCTCACACAGTTCCGCTTAGATGGCACTTAGGGCATCAGCTCTTTTATATATTTTAAGTTCTCACTCTCGTCAAAAATATAACGTATTTGGCAGCAAATTATTATGAACCACCTTCATCTCATACCGAGCAGTCCACGATTTTAGCAACAAACGTTTATTTTTCTTTGATTTCTCGCCGCTATGGTATGTGTGGGAGCTGTTAAAACTATGATGTCATCTACAACAGTAGGTATAGCACCATCATCCGTAGCTGTGCTGTCATAAATTTTAGACAAATCTTGTGTAAAATCTGGTTTCCACTTGTGAAGCGAAAAAATTGAAAATAGCTGTTTTTCTCATGGAACCTTCTCAAGAATTTTTACACATCTAAGTTGAGTACTATGCCAATATACATCAAACAAACAAACAAAAAATTACATCGCTCGCTGAAGGAGGTCAGGTTTCAGTGGAAAAGGTTATGGATAACTAACCAATGCCACTCGAACTCTTTCAATCTTTTCATCTGCTATTACAGATCTTGTTGCTCCTCCGTACTTGAGTTAAATGTGGAAACAATGTTGTCAAACTTTTTCACCCACGTGTTAATTGTGTGAAAGGACCGCATTCTTCCCTGTCGTGAGATATTGAAATGTTGTACGGAAACCACACAGTCTCCATTTCTTTATTATACTGGTTTACTTAGAAAACAGTGCAGATCAGACCACTGCTCCATATAAATATTTAACAAATTGCATTAAATGCCCAGCAATAACATAAAATTGTGGCGCTCCTTTGTAAATAAAAAACGAGGTAGGCAACGATGGACTTTCAAAACCCGCTCCGCTGGCGGGCTGTATATTGTGATACAAAAGCGCAATGGAACCTTTCTAACGCGTTCAGTACTTTGAAGAAAACGAAGCTGGTCGCGTGCTCTGGAATGCTGCAAGTCCGTAGAACAACGATTAAGGAGTAAGAAGATATCGCGGAAGGCATGCCCAATCCAGATTTTTAGTCTTACCAGTGGTCATTACGAGAGCAGCAATTGATCCATACTACTTTGCTAATAAAGAATGTGTGGAAAATTTCCACAGAAACAAAACTTAAACTGAAACGACAAAAAATCAAAGACGTTTTATGAGGACCAACTTGCAGTGAATGTGTCAAAAAATGTATTACTTTCATCTTTGGATGCTGAAAGTTCATTTCTAAACCGCGTCAACTGCTATGACAAGCGAAAAATCGGGATTATCTCGGAATTCCAGAAAACTCGCATGAAGAAACTGCAAAACCTTATCGTCGAGGATTTATAGTTATTTTATCGCAATGTACAGAATGCCGTACAATTTAGATTCGCCTGCCGCCATCGGTAGCAGCGATAAGTGGCATCTCGTGTTCCTCCGAACACGTACCTTCGTTATTAGCGCAACTCGCTGTAAAAACCTAACGCGCCTTCCCACGAATTGTGGACCCGCTGCATCGCCAGTTTGGCAGGAATTTCGGGCGATTTTTCAACGCGCTTTTCGATTATCTCCGCCGTGGTCGACGATAACAACGACCAACTGAAAACTACTTTTTTGAAGTCTGTGGCGAAGCTCCATAAATCGTCGATGCGCTGAAAATGCCACCATAACTGACCGACGTGGAGCGAATACGGGTCCGCCATACAGGATGCCACTGAGAGACATCGACACCAAACAAAAAAATCGGTTTAGTTGCAATGCAATGTAAATTTCACCTTTAAAAAACTGAAGACTCTATTTCTTTAGCGACATTCAGAAGGTAATAGTTTGTAGGATTTTAGGAATTAAAAATTTCCTAGATAGTATATAATCCACTATTTTGACTATTACATTTTTCATCCTGGCAGAAAGGTTTTATTAGTGATCAGTCGACTTTTACCAGTTGGTTTCAATTTACGCAGCTATAAGTACCCGGCTTAAGCAAATATAACGCTATTCATTGCTAAAAAGTGACAATTTTCCTAAATTTAATATAGCCTTTCGCTACAATAGTATCAATCTCTCAAGTCGCTGAGGAGCGTATTCTGTGATTGCAGAGATTTAAATAGAAGAGCTTTTGTGATCTTACAATAACGGAAAAAAAGGAAAAATTATCGGAGTGTAAAACTGCGCGAGATTGCTGAAACTGTGGACATATTAGTTGGAGGTGTAGTGAATATTTCTCATTTAGATATAAAATGGTTGTGTGCATGATGGGTGTTGCGTTTGCTTACAATCGACAATACATTTACCAACATCAAAATGATTTGCAATACTAAAACGCAATTTAAATGACTTTTCATAGCTATGGACGAAATATTACGTCTGCTTAATCTACCACGCACATTTGTGTCGTCGCCATGAGAAAACTTCATGGATCAGGATACGAACTGCTTCGGCATAATATTCGCCAGATTTAACACCCAGCGAAATAGAAAAAAGAAATGTTACGGCGAAGAAAAAATAGCACCAACAATGAGGTCATTGTTAAAACGACACCTACTTTAAAGCACAAACGCAGATCAATTTGATCGCGGTGTTTAACTTCGGATCAAACCATGGTAACCACGAATTTTATGCGTTTTATTGGTTTTGTTGCAGTGCGCCAGGTTGAGCCCCATTTTGTTTATAATATTCATTAACGATCTTAATGTTGCTACTAGTGTAGAGGGTTAATTTTCTTTCATTGATTCAAAGCTTGTGAATATAAGTCATTGTGTGATTGATTCAATAATTAGCAGATGGATACCAGAAAAAGTAAGGTATATCCTTCACGACAAAGAGCCGACAATACAAATAATTCTGTAGGTATTTCAGACTTACGATGGACATACTGATTTGGACGTGGAATTCAAAGTATATACTATTGATATGATTTAAATAAAGAGCGAGCCGAGTGTGGTTTTACTAAGATCTAAATGGTATACGAAAAACCCTTATCAGATTAATTTGAACTAGCTAAATACGTATTTCGGCAGCCAAGATGCCATCTACAGTATATAGTTATGTTTAGTTTAAATTAATGTGGTAAAGGTTTTTCATGAGCTTTCTTGACACGTTTGCTTTTCAAATACTTCATGTATTTTTATTAAGGCACCATGATCGCGAATACTACCTGACAAGGTCAACGAATCTCCCTGGAACGCGTCCAAAGCTGATGTATCATGTTATATAGGTATTTTTAGGTGATTTAATAGACGGAAAAGTGGTATATCTGAATATGTTGGATGATGTCTATCTTGTTGTACCTCCAATTAATGGTATCGTAGATTCACTTTAACACTTTATTGCATTGGGTTCAACACTTTTTATTATTGTTTCAGTCATCTGCTCTCGTTTTTAAAATTTTACTACTTTATTTTTGATGAAGTTGATGTTCTTTTTGTTTCTGTCATCGATTTGTGCCTTCATATTTGTATACTAGAATCACAGCGTATTTCCAATGTAACAGTCAAAATAGATAAACAGTTACAGTTCAAAAAAAATTAGTGCACTGCAACAATTACTGCATTTTTCGCGGCTGTTGGCAATACTACTACATATACAATACTACAATACTGCACATACCAAGTTGGCGCTGAACTGGCGATGGTGAAAAGACAAGTGCTGTCAAATTATAAAAGCCTTCACATCACTTAGCTATATATTATAGAGTGCGGGTAGTTCACTTAGTTTCTATGTAAAAAATTCTCAAATTGGGGTAGTTTGATGCAACCGAACACTTCACTGTAGCGGATTAATTTGCGTATATCAAAATTCAAACAGTGCGCTAAAAAGACGGTTGTCGAAATTCACGGTGCGTTACAAAAAGCTTGCCGGGAATCGTGTGTAAATAGTTCAACAGTAACTTGATGGAGTAAGCGTTCTAGAGCGTTGGACTAGTTAAAGACGACCATAGAAGTTAGGTACCTCACACTGCTATCGACAACACTTTTGCTGCTATTGTGGCTACAAGAAGAATGAGAAGACCACATGGACAAACAAGGAATAAACAGATACCAAAAGACAAATGTATTTGTCTTCTTTGTAGAAAATTTAATGCATGATTTCAAGAGKGTTGACGAGWTATGAAAGATTACGCGCGTATCCTCTTGCACGATAACGCTTGATCGCATAACAGTGTCAGTCAAAGGAGTTTGCTGTGAAATTCTCCCACATCCCCCGTGCAGTCCTGACAGGAGTCCTGCAGATTTCGTTCTGTTCCTCCAGTGGAAAGGAGAATTTCGTGAAGTCAGACTTATAGACTTGGAAGGATAAAAGCCAAGCAACAGCATATGCGTTCCAAGTGCTAAAACATTTTGACAAAATGGGCGTATTAAAGGAATTACAATACTGCCGAAGCGACGGCAACGTGTTTTAGATGCAAGGGGAACATTTTGAACGACTTTATTGCTATTTTATAAAATAAGCGTTTAATTTGCGAACTGGGTTTTTGTGTGTAAGAATTTTGATATGATCCTCGTATTTACACCAGTACAAAGCAGCTGCGCCACGCTGGGAGCCAAAATGTAAATAGCCAAACTAGCTCCGAACATCAGGCAGAAAAACTAGCATTCATTTGCGAATATGTTTGTTAATCCAATTTTATTAATCGAAACGTTACACCGCACTATATGCGATATGGCTTATATCAAGCCGGTAGGTTGCACAGAATTTCGGTCGGCATTCTTTGTTGCATTAAAGAAATCCATTACTTATTGAAAAAATCGTCTAAGCCTGCATTTGAATCAGTTCTGCAGCTTCGCAGCATACCATGCAAGCTACCATTGCTCAGCGGCTATACAAGCAAGAAGACGAGCCGGAATCCTCTCGGTTTATAGTGAAGGTTAGTCTTGGAATCTTACCGGACTTCATAGATTTTTCCCTGAATAAAGATAATTATAAATTGTTGTGGCCTAAGAGCCTGTGAGCACTTCGTTAATTACAAAGTTAGAAGTCTGCACACATAAAGCTATAGCAATTACGGCGATATTAGTTATGACGGCGATCCCGATTTCCAGTGAGCGAACGCGCAGCTATCGCAGGCTTCCACAGGATCGGGGCGCATTCCAGCGTGGCCGCGACATTTTCTGCAATTTATATAAATAGTTCCACAAATCKTAGTTGCGAATTGTGTGTAAATGAGGTACTAGAAACGGACTGTCAGAAAATCCGTCAGGCGCATTAAAATGCAAAATCTAAAGGTTCTCCACGGAGGCATCCTAATTAATTAAAACGTTKAACGAATTCCTCCCTCGATCGTTTATGTTCCGCCGACTATATTACATCCAGTGCTGAATATAAACAGCAATAGCGAGTACTAGTTCGAACTAATGGGCCTTAATGCACTGGGGAAAAATTTCAGCCATGTAGTACCGCATGCCTGAACACGGCCTGTGGAACTTTTCTCCAAGGTTTGCAAGGATTACTGTGCGATACAATCGTTATTCGTGTTTAGTGTTTGTACCTCCATTAGGTGCAGTAAACCTTTAAGTACTCCTTCATTCTCCCCCTTATATGCTGAAGAATTTGCATCACCTCTCGGTTCTCAACACTACGATGTAGAATTAAATGTGTAGGTACATTAACTTTCAAACAAGTGGAAACAGAAAAAATTGAAAAATTGAGATTATCTACTGTCGGTTGGATGCTGGAGTAAATAAGTAATGACAAATTCTGCTTGTAATTCTTCCAGTATGTGTAGAGTATGGACGGTCTATTTATAATCTACTTTTAAATGACCCCAGAGAAAAAATCGAAAGGAATTAACTCTGGCGATCGGCTTGGGCATTCTACATTCCACCAGCGACCTCTTCGTATCGTATTGCCGAAACGGCATAAGGAAGCGACGCACCGCTACATCAAAACGTTTTTTCTTGGAATATCAGCTCATTCGGAAATACATCAGCTGGTACAGGTACCTACCAAATGTACTCTAACCCCGAGAAATTCGAAATATGTATGTGTCTTAAGATTATCTTAAAAAAACTAAGGATTGATAATGTGTTGACCGATGATGTCTGCCGAAACACTAAGCTCTTTTGAGGACGTTACGTGTATACTTCATGAACCCAGTATGGATTTTCTCGTTACCAGTAGCGACATTTGTGGCGATTGACTGCCATTTAAATAAAAAGTTACTTTGTCGGAAAACAGAATATTTTTGTCGCCCTTAAATATAGACAACTTAATCTTTAATAATAAATATACTCTTCAAAAAAATTAGAGGAACATTTTTTGACAGCTTGCCATTTACTCCTTATTTAGTAGACTGCATGTTTTATTGTTGCCTATTATTGTCTAAACATTACTTGATGACATGTAACACCAAATTAAATCTTAATGAATGGCTAAACATGATTAAGATCAAAAACTTGAGAACGGTACCAAAATCTAAATGTGCTGATCACTACCGAAAATTTACGTATCTTTCTATTGCTGATGATAATATCAATAATTCCTGGTATCGTGTATGTCCTCCATCAGCACCTTTTACAGCCTGATTGAACGGCATGCTGCGGACAAGACTGTTTATTTCATCGTGGGATGCTTTGCCATTCTGCGGTGCAATCAGTAAAGATCACTGTACTCCATTGTCGAAGTTACCATTGCTCATGTTCACGAGCAATTTTATAATTTCTGGTTAAGCGAGGAGCTATGGCAGGTCCACGAGGTGTTAACTTAGCTTCTTTCAGACTTCTCCTGACCGTTTGGTCAGAAATTTCCACGCCAGTGGGATTCCGTAGAGCAGTAGCAGTGCCTCGGCGAAAAGAAGATGTAACAAAATATCTATCATCCCAAACGGGTGTTTTTCGTTTTCTGCCTTGTCCAGCTGTTCTGGAATAACTACCAGTTGCTTGGTATCTTTGCCAAAGTCTGCAAATAACTGATGGACTAGTTCTGAATGCATTTGCCACCTAACGCATCCATCCTCAAACAATACAACGGCTTTTGCTACTTGAACTTCATTTAGAAAACGCACTTTGCGCTTACAGACGCAAACTTAATCAAAAAGGGACATTTACATTTACCTACACCCTCTTGATTGTGTTTTCTAATGCGTTAAGTGGTCTAAAGACCTATACATGATGACAATGCTGAATAATGACCAAAGGTTTATTTCATATTTGAAATTAGAAATTTAAAGAATAATAAACCAGTACAAAACTCCAATGTGCTAGGTGGAAAAATAATTACACATTACCAGTATCGCGTTTCCCTATTTTTTTTTGTGCAGTGTACTTTATGCAGTGCAGGTCTTAAGTCGATTCCTTCCTTGGGTAAATTTTCAACTATAGTAGTTAGTTTAGAAAGTTCGGCTAGAATGCAGGTAAGCCTTCGCTACCGACTCTTAAATTTTAAATAGCAATGTAAGTATATTACATTGCATTTGAAAGCCACTTTCATGTTTTACATAATTGTGTTTTGTACAATTGAAAGCAGACAATCAATTGTAAAGTTACCATATTTTTAATCCAAAAGCGCTTCAGTGCCTCATTAGCAACAAACGAAGAGCATATCTTCTAGTTTCATACAAAAATACATCCTACATGACAGCCAGTAGATGAGATGACAGAATTTATATGTTACTAGCTGAAATTCAATAGTGGGCCAGACGATATCGAATTAATTTATCCTAAAACGTCTTCAAACGTACATCTACTTGAATTTATTGTATTTTAGTTCCCTTTTGTATGTCTTCAACGCATCGGGTTCTACTTCGGGATAATACACGCTCTCCCAAAATATGCTGCATCTGCCGTCTGTTTAGTTTCTCTGGTCGTGGTAGGTCTTGGTCCCATCCTGATTATAAATAAGGACAGAGCCGGTACTATTGGCCTGGTCAAATTACCATTAAGATTAGATACATTTAATTAAGCGTTGTGTTCCTCGTTCTTACGGGCTCACTATCTAAAGTGGCGTGCTTTATTTTACTACGCACCATTATAGTGTGTGCTGGTTGTGTATATAGGTCGTCTGCAAATTGTAAAGCCCATAAAGTTAAGAAATTATGTCTGTTTCCTGTACATACATAGTTGATTCCAAGCTGTTACAACTTCATTAACATTAAAGTTAGCTTATTTCGACACTAGTGATAAGGGTGGTGCGCTAGGAGTTGGTGGTAATATACAGCACATGTAGTTGTGTGTTTAGCTCATAGTAAGCCAAATTTATGGTCGTCTTCAAAATAAATTTGGTTGATTCTGACGAGATAATGCAAGACGCATTATCCACATGGGTAAGCTGATTCTGTAATGTAAGTTGATTAAAACATACATTTTAAACTGTGGGATTTATTACTGATAATAATTTTAGTTCTAGGTGCAGCGGAAAACTGAAACTTAGAATTGAAAGCTGGTCCATTATTTAAAATGTGGTTCCGTTTGTTCAAAGTTGCTGTCAAAAGCTTTTTGGATCTCTCATTCGGACAAATGGTAAATTGTGATTTTATTGCCTTTCTGCTCTATAAATTGAAATCTATATACTTTTTTCTTCTATCGCAGCCTTTTTAATCGCATGCCAATTTTATTATGCTGTTTTAAAAGGGTAAACAAGCAGTTTTCATTACTGAACATTGATCTAAAGAAGCAAGTAGAAAGTGATAATTAGTTATAGCAAATAGCTTTCTTGGAGAAAAATAAATTTGTATGTCAAATATTGTTTCGAATGTAATATAGCGTGAAAAGAACAGGCTTCTTATAGGAATATGCCTAGTATAGTCGAAGAAAGAAAGATTGCGAAACAAATGCTTTCCAAAGAAGAAAAAAGATTGTTTTGATACCATGATGACTTACTAAAGTAAGTTATGCAAGTCTGTAATATGGATATTATAAAAAAAACTATAAAATGTTAAAAAAAGCTTAAGAATTCGACACTTGAAAAACAGGGAAGTTAGAAACAAAGTAAATTCCATTTAGTTTTAGCGTGTAGCTAATACACTTTGACCATAATAGACTTATTTTGTATTTTTTACTCAAAATCTAGACCTAAGTGCTTTATCTACACTTTTAAACGCAGAAAATTATAATTTACGCGTAAATGCCCATCACTAGTGCCATACTAATTTTTTATCGAATTTATTCCATTTCCCTGAACGAATGAAAACCAGAATTTTGTCTTTAATACGGACAGAGCGGGAAAACAGTGCTTACTGAAAGAAAGAGCATAATTTAACCCATGTTGATATCAAAACTTTTACCTTTCTTTTCAGAAGTAATAGTCTTCCAAGAAAAATWAATTTTGTCAAATGTTTAATGCTTAACTTTTCTATTAACTCATTTGGATAATAATTATTAAAGGTATTTTGGAGAATTACACACAGTTTTTAAGCGTTCGAGGAAATTTCAAGAAATCTATGAAAAAGACAATGAAAATTTTAAATTATAATTCTAGATTTCTTCTATATTTAACGGTAAGCAAAATCACCCTGAGATGAGAAAGAAATGTTTTTGCTTTTTAAAAACTCCTTTATTCCAAATTATTCATGTATGCTGCTCCTTAGAATATAACCTTACTACTCCCAGAATATTTGCAAATTGTAGCCACTAGCAACCGTATCCAGCGGATAAGCACTATAATAGGCACTAACCTCATTTCTCTCGATAGACAGTGGGTGGTTCCCGGTATCCGAAGTTTCCTGTATGCCTTCGTACTCCGATAACAAATATTATTAGTGTAAACTGTAATTGGTACTTGTTTATCAGCTGTTATTGTCAGCGAGGCCTGCTTGGATGCACGACCGCGGAGTTCAGATCTTTCTATTTGGAAGTGTTCGGTCGTGTCGAAACAAACTGCTTCTAATCAATCATCCCGGCTGGTCGATCTGTGAGGGCGCTCCCATATTTTTGTTCTGGCCATCCTGACACTCGTTTACACGGCATTTTACTGTTACTTTGTTGGTTATTAATTTGGTGGATTTTTCGAGCCTGCAAAGTGGACCACCGAACTGAACTAAATTGAATTAGGTTGCCCACATTGGTGATGAATGTTAATCCAGTCGAATTACAGCAGATGCTCATACTGAATATGATAGTGTACACAAGTATGTTTTTTTAAGGATATCAGGCATCTTTTGCAATTACTAGTTTAGTGGCTTTCGTAATTTGAGGTATTAGCAATAGCACTTCTGTTTTTTTTTTAATTAGGTTTCTTTTCCTTTGATTCTGATTTCCTATTTGTCTTGACATTGCGCCGCTATTTACATTTCCTAGGGCAAGATTATATTTCGGTAACATTATCACTTAAAATATTTCAGAAAATGAAGCGTCCTTACACTGAAGATAGTTTAGTAGAAATAGAACACTACTAACTACACTACTAACCAAATGTCCGCGTGTCATATTTTACCTAAACAGAAGAGGATATGTAGCATATATGCAAAATTTGAGATCTTTTTGGCCATTTTTTTATGTTTACACATCATCGGCAGAAACTATCAGCATCGAAGCTTAGATATGGATATTTGCAAAGTAATACACTAACAAATTTGTATCTGGAAACTACTAAAAGTTTTAAAATATTCTTGGATTAACATTATTGAACTGTTGTTAGTTCGCTGTCTCTTACAGTAACTTGCCTATCGCTTTCTAACTTCTGTCGTAGACAAAATAAAGGAGATTAGTATATAAGCACACAATTTAGGTGTCAGTTTAGGGACTTTGTTACCCAACTCAGTTTCAATATATATAGTGCTTGCTTACTCGTGATGTCACCATATACTTATAAATTAATATAGCTTATTATAAAAATGTAGGAATTTGATTTTATCAGAACATTGGCGAAGTTAACAACAGAGTCATTGTGATGGACTCTGTATATAATAAGTTAGATCACAAACATTTCTTTCGAAGGTTATACAAACTTTTATTAATATTGGGAATAGCGATGATTGGTCAACTTCTTATTTATGATAACATAATTCTAAATATAGCTCGTGGTGCTGAATTGTATCACTTGGCTACAATAATGATAATAATATATTCGACAATGCACACCAATGCAAATAGCAAATCATTTTTTTCTGATTTTTTAAGTATGAACATCAAATCTGATTCTGATTTCTAATGTATTAGTTAATAAATTATTTGGGACACTCTAAATGTGTCATCGTGTCGACACTCCAAAAATGCTGTTCCGACAAATCACACATTTTCAGACTATCACTAAAAAAGAAAAAGTTGGGGATGAAATCATAAAATCATAAAATCATCCGCCTGTTATACGGGTATAGTTACGATGGATGGACTGTCAACAGCGTGTTGATACATGTATATTGTACAACAGAGATCCTAAGACAGAGACCTGCGGTACATCACGTTTTACTATGAGATTTACTACCACCCATCACTTCTTTGTAGCTACTAAACAATGAGTTAATCAAGATCATTTTTATCAAAACCATTACCCTATTATTTTAATATCTTAGCAGAACTGCATGATTAAATTCATTGAGGGTTTTTAAGTAATCTAGTAAAGTAAGGTTATAGATTTACTTTGTCGTGTATTTAAGTGTAAAACGTCAAGATTCTCCGAAAGTGTTGCAGCACAAATTGGAATGAGTTAATTGTAAATTGCTATAGTTTGGCAAATGGTGTTCTATATCTGTAAGTGCACAATTCACAAAATTGTGAAATTTGGTGGATTAAATTATGAGTTTATATTTGCCAGAGCAGCTGTTAAGTGATGGAGATTTGTTCACAAAGCAGTTCCTTTTATTTGACTATTATCTCATAATTTGATGTAAATATTACAAAACTTGTTTATTTAATAACAAGGAATAACTCAAACCGTAATTCAAGTGTAAAAAAGAAACAGTATTTAAGGTCCTTTTTGCGCTTTAGTATATTCTGATTGTTCAAGTATTTCTTCTGTAATTATACGTAATTGTGACAAAAATTTAGGTACATTCCTTCATTCCTTTCTTAGTTATCTTATTCCAGCAGTGTCATTCTTAGTGTAAACACTGCTGTATGCAGGTCCCTTTGACCGTTTTGTTTGTCCCTGATGGCACGTCTTTTTGTACTTTTTGTGTCATTTAATTTGGATACAAGTTTTATCTAGTACATACTAAATTCTGTCTTCTTCTTTGTTCATCAGTCATTATATTCATGTGATACTGTATTATTCTTTGTATTCATTTGAATATTCACTTTTATGTCAGTATAAAGGACATACTGTTCATGTTTACCGACATAACAGTTATTTAGGAAAGTTTTAGGCATTTTGCACACAACTAGTAAATTATCAGAATGAAATAAGACATTCGTCGGGAAAAGGTTTTTGCAGTTGTTCTTCCTTCTWTTTGGGATASGTACACATACCCAACCCTGGACAAAGCTATGAGTGAGAACAGGAATGCATGGGGTGGAAATGATGGCTTAAATTGTATAAGGGGTATGTTACAATTTTCATATGAAAAGATGGACGCCTAAGTCAAAACACTTAGCCACTATGGGTTTAAAAACGTTGATGGAAAGAGACCACAAGATCTGATACTTGATGCTACGGCACCATCAACTTTCTATAACCATACGATCTTAATGGTGCTATACGTACAGTGCTGAACTCAGCGGTCTCGGGACGCGATGTTACCTGTGTTGTTCCAAGCCAGTTGTTTACTTTGTGTGTGGGAGACTGTAGTACAGGCATTCCAAGTCGAGCCAGCAGAACAGAGGTTCACAAACATTTTGAACGATATCCAGCCATAAGATTTGACGGCCGCTCGATTTGTCTTCGCGATGGCTGATGGTGTCTCGTAGATCGCCTTCCGACGAATATTTACAAATCTACACATGGGAAAGTCCTAAATGATTATCTGGGTCCGGTTAGTTATTTATTATGCTAGTTAAACCTTTCGCCGTTATACCTAGTTGGTTTCGGATGACAGTGATTCCCGTTGGGTTGGCCGTATATCAAGAGAAAAATGATGAAAGTGATCTAGCGTGCGAATTAGCTGTGTGTGGGCGCCGAAACCGTAATTTTCGAAAGCCTTCCTCTGCACAACGCTAAGAACATTTGGTTCGGTATGCCATCAATTATATTTCTGCTACTAGTCATGCCTTGTGAAAGATATATTGTTATATAACTGAACAGCGGCCTACCATGCAATTTCAAGGTGATGTATTGCATCAATTAACTACAAACAATAAGCCTTTTTTGGCTGGTTTTGTGCGTTGTCCATACGCGGTACATTACCATATGAAACGAAGCAATGAGTGCTGTATTGGTACGCTATTGGTTCACATTCTAATACAACCACCTGTTGGCGTTCCCTGGTGTATTATAAGTGTGGCGACCTCCGACCCTCAAGAAACACTCAAACACAAGCCAAGTCTAATCCAATCTTCTGCATCAAACAAGAACAATGTCTGCCACGGCATTCTAACAACTTACTATATGCATAACAAGGCAGTGCGAGGAAAGAAGACGGCACGAAAAAAAAATAAAACGACATGATTGAATAACCGAAGCTCCGATATCAACAGCACGATCAAACATGAGACCTGCAGTGAGATTTCGTCACGATTACACTCGTGCAAATATTCGAAATATTTTTGTTTTCTTACAGCCAAAAGGGAGAAAACGGAACAATTTTAGGGAGTTTTCATGACAGAAAAGAGTGTGCAAATTATTGTTTCCTCCAGCTAAAGTATAGTATTGGTACCGTCAGATATCTGTGCCAGTAAATTCGGCAGCAACGAATAATTTTTAAAAACTTCCTGTTTAACCGGAAATACGCTCTTACTTCATTTTCTAAGTTAATACTTCTTTTGCCGCACTTGGTAGCTATTGAAATAAATGGATGGGTCCCTAAACTAGATTTAGCGGAATTCGTTGTTTTTTTTTTTTTGTTTTTTTTTTAGCTGACAAAATGACAAATTGCGGACAGTGGRTTTAGGGACTTTTAAAAATAGCCTCATTTTTGTGAACAATGTTTTATKTTGTTTTAACAGGAAATTTGTTAATTTTTGTGTTTCTTTTTTAATGCAGATTGCAAMATTAGGTACGTCCAAAAATTATAGAGGTATTTGTTTTGATCGTAAGACAGCAATTTTCAGTATTTTTGTAGTGACAGTCTGGCCGGTTCTATCTTTTTAAGTTTTGTATWTAAATATTGTTTTTAAGTAGGTATTTATTTCATATCCTTTATTTTCATTTGCCTACTAGATACAATAGTGATAATTATAAAATAATAATGTAAAACAACCTCAAGAATGTAAGCTTTAAAATTTTGCATTTCTGGATAATTTTCACTTCTAAACATTTTTTTCATAACATTTTGTCGTGCTTAAAAACGGAATTTGGATATATAAAAACGCAATATGGCGATCATACAAAAAGTGTGTGTCAATGTCTCAAACACAGTTTATAGGAAAAAACTGAAATCTGCATTGCTTGAAATACTCAATAAAATATTAACAAATATTAACATCATGTTTGTTCAATATTTCCATACAAATAGACTAAAAAGTTGCAAATAATAAAAAAATAGCTTTTCCCTTAAAAAATAAACACATGCTGCACGATTCATGATCTATTCGTATTTTACTTGCATATTAAATAAGCCATTAAGCTAAATAACTATGCCTATTTAATCAGGTTTTGAGTCTTACCGTGTTCGACATTCCAATGGTGAGGCTTCTAAATTTAACACCCAGTATATTTTTATAAAAGTATTTTTTGTACCCTAACAGATAAAATGTCTTTTAAACCTAACGTATTAAAAGTTTATATTATTTAAAGAACCATTCGATCAACAAATGTTTTTGGTCGGTTTCTACGTACAAATACTCCTCTGTGCAACGTTCAGTGTAATTTTCAATTTTATCGTGGAATTTGGTTCCAAACTGAAATATAAAAAGTTGTACCGCCAAACCCGAGAAGTTTTCGCAAATGTGGTACGGGAAGTAGAGTTGAAACAACCCTTAAAGGGCCTCTCAAAAGCTCAGGAGCGTGCTGGCCTGGCGACTGGTCTCTGAGTTCTGAGGACTGTGCAGAATTCTCGCTAAGGAAATGAATACAAATGAAGATGGTGAACAAGGAAATTTTTTGGAGCCAGACAAAAAACGAAGAAATACTGCAATCAAAACGGGCCTAGACGATTTTGACATGGGGGTTCTTCGTCGCAGCATCATCAATTCGTACGCTGTGGAAAAAAAGTATTGTTTGTTTACAATCATGGCTTCTTTGTATTATGAAATTATGCTCATAATTATTTTATTTGCTTCGCTAAAACTAAGTAAAAAGTTTCAGTTGTAGGAAATCATGCATGCCAGCGTACTCTTTTATATGAATTAATACTCCATTATTATTATTTCAGAATTTTTTGAACAAATAATGTAAGGTATTGTCAAAATATCAATGTATTTGGCACCGCTAATTTAATAAAAACAAAATGATTTAGTTAAGCAATGAAAATCCTAACCCTAACAACTGTAATTTCCTCGGAAAGGGCCAATTTTAGCCGCATGTTTACAAGGTCCATTAATTAAAATGAACACATAATTTGGAAAAAAAAAATACTTAACCGTTTTGAAGTTATGAGTTAAAATGTGGGAGGTTGGCCCCCACCCCCAATCATTCATTAAAAATCATCATTTCATCGACTTCCACTTCAAATAGTAATGACCACAATTTGATGAAATTATATATACCGGTCTAAGAGATATTTTGGAAAAAACAATTCGTTTTCCCCCATGTTTAGAAGTGAATATTTCAGTAGGCGGACGTTACTTCAAAAAATGTTATACTGTAAAGTAGTGTTATTTTTACACCAGTTTTTGGACTCCGAGAGGTTGGCCCCATTATGCGGGATACCCTGTATACTGAGAAAACAAATGGCAAATTCAACGCCTTTGGTTTCATCTGCCACCACATGAGCTGTCACCGCTGCTGCCGCTGTATCGCGTTTTCTGCAGTCCGTATACTGATGCTGATGGTCGCCGTAACAAGCCGCGGACGTATGGGCGGAAGGTGCACGGCTATCTATCCTCGTTGGAATTATCAAAATCCGGCGTTGTCAAGCCTGATTATTGCATTGAAAATTGGGGAACAACGATCTTACCGTTGACGATATATGACGCGTCGCTGTATCAATCGGTCTGTTGAAAAATAAAAACATGACTAGTGTATCATTATTTTGTGTTACTGCTAGAAATTCGGTATCCACATGTCCCCATAATGGCGAGGTTTTAGCAGTAAGATGCTGGAGGCTTTTTTAGCCGACTTGTGATACAACAAGGCCCTTTCTTGGAATTCTTCAATACCTTAAATATCACCCTGGTTTAGGATTACATTCAAAAAAAGAAGAAAACAGTTTTCACAAGAGTAGGAAAACTAGGATTGTACTATCAACCAGCTTCCTGGCTGGTATTACTAAGTTAATGACGACTCCGCATAGTTTTAAGGGCATATAGTGATTTATGTAAGTCTATTAAATAGAGGATGCAAACAAGTTATTATCATCCTGCACCTAACTTTCTAAATACTCAGGTATAAATTTACGATGTCTTTTCTGGTGAATTTAATTCGAAATTTAATGTTTAATCGGCTTGATTTGATTTGAACCGAAGCATGTGCAATACCAAAACTGCAAGGATAGGCCAAGTATACTATCTGGAACTGCAGGAACTGGACTTTTATAAATGTATGTACATAAAAACCCAGCAACTCCACATGAAGGTTACTAGCTTAATTAGATACCATGCGAATCTGTTTCATGTTTTGGGCACATCAGAATTGCCTGCCCCTTTATGCTTAAACGCTTTTCATATCATGGTTCAAGTATGAAAACTTTCTGTTGTAAAGAGTCGTGATTATCTTGTAAAGTAGCAGCACATTTCATTAAAATTTTGTTCTTTTTTATTAGACCGCATTGGTTTTGGTAATAGAAGACTTGAAGACAGAACTACGTTAAGTCAAACAAATCTTAAAGGAGAGATAGGGAAAGAGAGTAGGATTGCGTATAGTTTTATGCAGGCTGCAGGTATGTTTGGCTGGTGGGGAAAGAGATATTCAAAGTGGGGATAATTGCGATATGTTATTGGCTTGCAAACGCTGGAGAGATGATACCTATCTTCGCAGATCAGGTTGTTCAGATATGTTCAAATTTCCTGGGTACTAGCTAACACATTCATGGAAGACTTGGAAGTCATCAGATCTTAAACCAAGACAGGACTTCGTCATTTTGACGGCACCATCCTTATCTGGCATCACAGCTGCGACAGCCTGACATCTTTCTTGGATTCCCAACATTGTAAATGTTAGATGGCACTGAGGGAATCTGTCCTCCTATTCACCTTTGCATTCTGATTTAAAATTCACAATGAAAATAGAAAGCAGTAACAAGGAGTGAGCTAAAAAAAAATGACCAAGATATCAATCTGACTCTGGCCGTGCATACTAGCATTCTAGCATAATTTATACAAAAATCTTAATAATTCATTAATATTACTGGATGATTTTATTTGATTACGTTTTGTATTATTTATATATCATTTCCTTTATTGACTTGTGTAAATATTGTTACGAGTATTTAATTACAAGTACTGAAATATATTAATCTAGATTACTACTAGTTCAATACTATTCAAACACTACACTTCACTATAGTCACTGTAAAACACTTTAGAACACTTGGGTTGCTTTGTTCGCTTGCTTCAGATTGCCTCCGTGCGCTTTTAGTCGCCCTGGCTGGAACGTTTCCAGAGTCATCTCCCTGTCTTATATGGAAGCTTCTTGAACATTGAAGAAACCTTAGGCAACTGGACGAGGGCTGATCTGGTTGCCTAGTCAGCTGGTTTTCCTACGTCATAACAATATCGTAAAATAAGTAGTACCTACTGGGAGAATACGTTGATAACATAAGCCTATTTTTAAATTATAGTGGATTTTCGCAATCCTTAAGGTATAACGAAATTTTGATTTATAAATCCGGCAACCCTGTTAAAACGGACGTCTGCGGTTGGAGAGGCCGGCCCTTGTTCCGCATATAAGCGGGGCCGATTGAGCTCGCCCGGGAGGACCACTTATTATTGTTATTATTTATTAATTTATTGGCTAACAAGCCGTGCTGCATGCGAGACGTACAAGGTGGTTGTTGTGTTAATTCACCGCTGACAGTTGCATTAACTATCGATGCGTCAGGTGAAGCGATAATTACATTGTGGGCTCTGCTGGGGTTTGTAGCCATCAATTTGGGTTGGATGGTTTGTGTGTTATGTAAATGATAACAACGAACTGACGGTTTCACCTTAATTACGCTAAATTCAACAAACCGCGTATCGGGGAGTTCATACTGTGATTTAATTATATATTTCTTTTAGAATCTAAATTAAATGCCGTTCCTTTAGATTCATCCTTTACCATTTCCATAAGGAAAACACAGAATAAGTCAATTTAACCCAGCTGCACAGTTACTTCACATTTATCTCCAGTTTTGCACTGTTTATTGTATTAGTTGATAAACCAACACACTAGTATAAAAAATATTAGTGCTGCAGTAAAGGTGGATTAATGCGAAAAAAATACCTACAAGAAAAATTTCACTGTTCTATTTTCAGAAACGACTTTTGTGATTCAAAATATGTGTAAAATATAGCTACATTTTTTTTGCTTACTGAGCAGGACTACCATAAAAGAAAGATGCTGTGACGATATGCTTTGTCGTTTATTAGTTTTTTGAAGTGTAAATGGCAATATTCGCAAAACGTGTGCATGAAAAAGACATGTGTAACCCTTTCTGACGCATCCAATGCAATAATTTAAATAATTCTCGCGATTCAAGCGTCGGGGATACTTAAAACGCAAGTTAATCTAAACGACGCGACGGTCACAAACGAAAAAACAAGTGCTAAGGCCAGTTTTTCAGCGATCAAAAACAAACGGCTTCGAGACAACGTTTGTGTCGAAAAATAATTGGGATCGAAAAAATGTTGGCCCGCTAAAAACCAGCTCTCTATGTGAGTTAGCGCTCTAGAATTCCGAATTGACGCGCCKACTTATATATGTGCGCCCGTCGGGAATCCTTCTGCCTTTTTACAGCTGCACCTCTTGAAACAATCACATTCCATAGCGTTCTTGCCGCTGCCCCTGAAATAAAGGAGCCGGGCCGGATTAAATTTTTTGGAAAAAATCTACGTGCACCGGGAACCGAACAAATGAACCTCCAGCAGCGTCGTCAAACAGGACATTCCGCATAAAAACCCTGTTGCGACCTTCTTGAAACGGATGGTTTTTGCCTTTGCTCGGCGATCCGCCCTTAACGACATGGCATTCTTATTATAATATATAATGTTTATTAATAAATCTTTTAAATTCGTGGACGGTTATCGAAAACCTATTTTAGCATATTTACATTCGTTTGATATCAATGAATATAAGTAATCACGTGGAAATCTTTAGATGTGGGGCTGTGGATACAAATATGAGCGACGTGTAGTACCGAAATAAACACTTGAATGTTAATCTTCAAATTCGTAACATTTGATATCTTAAGTGTTATTAAAGGACTGTTCAAAATACTAGATACAGCGTTTAGAATTAAGAATATTGTCATCAGGAATTGAATTAATTTTTCAGGAACCACAAATTATTCTTATCCAGAAAACAATTTTATTGTTTTATGGCGAGTTAGAACGCCTGTCTATTTTTTACTGTTCCTGTTCAAAATTATTAATTTTTTTATCGTCCTTTTTTCATTTACATAATTCCTAAATCAAAATAAAAGAAAATACATACCGGTTTATATCTGTTGTGGCAACTAGTAATAGAACATGTGTGAACTAACGAATTGCATTTGTTGCATTAGATAAATTTTCTTTAGAGGAAGCAGTATATACGAATTTTGGTAATGTATATAGTGTTTATTGCTTTTATTTTATATTGTGATAGACCTGTATAAGTGGTGATACAATGCATAACAATTTTATTCCGAAAATGACATTCTATTTTGAAGTTTCGGTAGGTATTTAAAAGTAGGTAGTATTAATGTACAGCGCTAGGTTTGTTCTGTTTTGTAGCGTTTAAATTCAATATCGGATATTTATTAAACATGCACTATAATAGTAAATGTGTCATTTCCCAATATCGGCAAATATAAGAAAAATTTTGTTTCGCTATTTAAACGAAAAAGTCGATGATGATTTTGTTTCTTAAAAACCCCAATAAAAACCTTACACGCGAGAATATACTTTAACACACAAAATTGACGCGTCTACGGTTTCTTGTGGAAAGGCAGTTATGAATTGTTTTTTAGGCCATATATTTGGAAAAGTGGGCAGTTTATAATTTATAATTGTTGCGATGATATTAATAAAAAGGTATTTGTGTTTTCATTTCAAATACCGAGAAATGTATTTGAAGAATACCACCGGGTTGCATCCGGAAAAGATTGTTAGAAAAGAAATTGAGGTATAAAGATGTAGCTTGTGCAAAACATTTTATTGTATTTAGAAATACTAGATTTGTAACATTCAAATTCGTTGTTTATACATTTTTTTATTGCCAAAAATACTTTACAGTATACAAGAGATCAGATGTACGGAGAGAGTTCTTATTTATTAAATTAAATTTATTACACATTTTCATAACAGTACATACTGACATTGCTTATGCATCTGTTTAGTTTTTCATTGTTTCATTGTTATTAACAATATGGTAAAATTGTAAACACACAATTATGTTTATTTGTATTATTTTATTTTCCATTTGATATACGTTTACGTCTTACACCTACTATTGTGATATAATATACACCATGGTATGGACGAAACATCATAATATAAAAATAAAATAAAGTTGGAACATTTACGGAGGATTTAATCCCTTTAATACCTTGTCTTAAATCAGTTAATTAATTATTTGTGTTGTCTGAAAAAGTATGCAGCGCACAATAGCAATATCGAGTATAAGAAAAATACCAATAAGAAACAAAGAACATCCGTTAAAGATACAAAAATTCTAAATTTAATATTTGCAGTACCTATCATTATGATTTAATTGAGTATTCTTGTAGACGCTGAACATTCAGTTTACAGTAGCTTGACCATAACTGAATCAACCGATGGATACAGAAATTGAAGTGATTATTCGAGCTAACATTTGCGTTTGTTTCCGTTTAAAAAAAACTGTACATAAGTAAAACTATTTAATATTGTTGCACCTTTGTAAAAATTATTGCTTAATACAAAAACAAATTCATATCTTCAGAAACCTGGCTTATTCGTACATCTAAAATTAGTGTGTGAGCAAATACTTGCCGTCGGGTGGTGTCCAGTCCGCAAAATATATTGACTGTACACATAAAAACCTCCAAATTTGCAGTGCATAAATTTCACACAAATCTTCCACCTCTTGCCGTGTATAGAAACAACAATAAATAACGTTTCTCTACCGCTAAAACGCGATTACATCATTTCACACTGCAGTTTGTATAAATTAAACACGTATTTAGCATTTTTTCACAAAAAAAGAAAACCTTGCTTGGATTTATTCTCTGGTTGCCGAAGAGGTTGTTATTGCTTCTGTTATTCTGTTCACAGTGTGAAATCTGCAGTGATACCGCTATAAATTTCGATACTTTTTAGTCCCTTGTGTCCGCAACAATGACCACCGCATCTGCATATTCTCAGAAATTTATTTGTTAAAACATAAATATTTAAATTTGGCGTTGACCATGTAAGGAGGCGTTAAATCGTGATTGCAAACGTGGTAGTTCTGTCGATAAATAATTAAACGACGGAGAACACCTGTGCATTTGCCATCTGCAGTGGGTCGCTTACATTCCGCTGCTTTTGTGGGGCTGCAAAATTTCACAATTGTTGTATAATCGTCTTGTATGTCGCTTATGTGCTCAAATAATACCATCTTGAGAATGCACTTAATGTTAACAGGAATGGAACGCTCAAATAACAATCTTAAGTATCCTATAAGAAGCTCCTGAAAGTACACAGTATCATGCTTTCATTTATACTAAATTTGACGACGAACATGAAGCTAAGTTGTTAAACTACCTGGTGAAGTAAAAAAAACAAGAGATAAAGCATAACTGTAGTAGAATTTGCATCGTTGGAGCATTTTCATTAGCATGAGAAATTGTCATATCGACCGCTACCTGGCTTAATATGTTTTTCGAAACCCTCAATAGAATATTTTTTGCCTAACTTGGCTAGTTTGCCAGAGCCGGTGATTTTTTTGTGTGCAGAAAACGGTTCATACCTATCAAACCAGTATTTTAATCATATGCAGCCTTTAATAAAATTTTCGCTCTTCTAGACAATCCAGTCTTAACACATAATTAGTCAGCAATTTCTTGCTGTTTACTTCCAACAATGAATCATAAAGCCCTATAGCATCCATGAGCATTTTAACACTTTATGCACCTTTGATTACACTAGTCTACAAAATTATCTTTTATCTTATACAAAAAAGTATACCTAATTATAAAAACAATTCATCGTTATAAGATAATAATGTCACATGTATCCTATTAGGTAAAATTTGTTTTAACACTATATTATGAAGTTTCATAAAATACAAATTTTTAAGGGGTTGTTTATTAAATCAGATAACTTTAAACATTAATCAAGGAATCGAATAAATGGAGAGCAATCTGAGTTGGAATCAGTTTATTATTTAATGTCATTTGGCAACCCCTCAGATGGGGGTAGACCCATCAATAGAACTAGCCGTGACACTGCTTTCGTGACGGCACGACTGGAAGATGGTCGGCTGCCGCGCTTAGCTGTATACAGTTCTATGAAAGTAGTCAAAATCAGGAAGAATTTAACACAAAATTACGGGTTAAATTATTATCTATAGTACTTCCGAGGCAACTATATTACCAGAAAACTTAGTAATTATATTGATCAACGGTTATATAAAGTATATATTCCAACTATTGAAGACAAGACAAATATAACTATGCTCATCTTAACAACTAAACTATAAGTAAATACCCTGTAAAGTTCCAATAAGTATAATGCAATGCAAGAAATGCAAATAGCTAATGTAATAAAGTAAGTAAGTAAATAACGTATAAATACGAACAAAATGCCAAAATGGAATTACTGGTTTTTGAGTTATTTCACAGATTTCTTGTGTTTTCGCTGTTACATGGATTGTACAACATAGTTTTGATTTACTGGATAACTGTTTATTGATTATATTGATTACTAATAAAGTGTAAAATGCAGTCTTTGCATCTATCAAAATGAGAGCCATTGCAATGACTAAATGCTTTATTTCGTCAGTTTTATGTGGATTCTTCTTGATTTGTTAAATCGTCCCATAGCACTGACCCTTCAAAAAGTTGTGGAAAAGCATTATATCTTTTATAGCATCATGGTGTATTTGCATCACGAAAACGCGCTGCTTTGAACTTGGACTTAAGTTTCAGAATTTTTCACCAACTAGATATTAATCATTATGTAGCATATCTTGTAAACAAGCTGGTTATTGTTGTTAGTGTTTTGTTTCAGACTATTTGTCGAATAACTCGACGATGATTTCGACTGGACAATCGTTGTCAAGAAAGGTACAAAACCTACAATGACCATCCATGGGGTTGTTGAATTATTCCATCAATAGTACTAAATAAACCACAAACAAAAACCAGCTCGTTTACAAACTATTCAGTATAGTGATTTCAATATGTTTCACAAACAGTATTCAACTAAATATTAAGTTTAAAAAATTTATTTTGCATCAATCATCGGAAATTCATTTTTTAAATGTTCTTAAAATGCAGAACTATTTCTGTTATCAAAAAAGACGTACACATAGTTCAACATTCTAACTTTCAGCAGCAGCTGGAAATGGTACCAATGGTTAGGTGGAAGTTTGAATGCCTGATACTTTTATGTAGCTTGCTAATGAGTTCATGAAAAATTTTAAATTTTCCCACTACATAATAAATCGAACATTGTTTTTGTTAACAGAATTGTTATCTGATACGACTGTAATGACCTGAAATCTAGCCTGTGTTAATATTCTTAGTATTTGCATTATAGGTTCCTGAAGCTAATCATATTTTAAGGTAGAAATTGAAAATAACCCAACGAAATATTTTTAATTCAATAATGCAAGATATCAGGTAGGTACGCTTTGAACGCTAGACGCTACTAACGACCTAATGCCATTAGTAGCACGCATTTTTTAGTAAAACCTTTTATTTTACGACATATATAGGTTGTATCTTATTTGACATAAATTTCACTTAGCATAAATATTATTTTTTATTGTACATACAACATTACTCGCAACGTTTTAGTTTTCATTTCTTCTTGCGTAGTTTCAGGTGTTTCGAATCATTAAGAAGACAATTTTTGTTTAATAGGGACAGTGGTGGAATATACGACGGCTAATTTCCGAAAATTCTATGATATGCATCCTGTGGAAGTTTAAATCCTGTCCTACGCTTAAAATAATTGTTACGTCAAGTTCAATTATTTTATCTTTCTTTGTAACAATGGTGTCAGAATAGTCCTGCATGTACAGTCTACAGTATTTGCCAACTTTTATATTATCCGTGTGAATACAGTTAAGTCACCTTCAACATCGTATTTGATCACCACTGGGAAAGCGAAAAATACTAACCTTGGTCTTTTAACCATAACTGATTTTGTGTGGTCAACTGCAGCACTTTCTAAACGAAAGATCTTCAAAACAATGAGGATTTAATTAACCAACTTGCTTGCAGTAATGTTGAAAAGGAATAGCCATATGTACGTAAGCTAAAATAATTAACACACTGTGCATCGGTAGCTGCCATCACCGGTACATGTGGCGTAGCCCGCTAAAACAAAGATTATAATAAGTTATATCTCCACTTGTGTCACAACGTAGGTGGGGATGAGTGTCACGGCTGGTTCTGTTGGTAGGATACGGCCTACTACACTAGTCTTCAACCTGTTAGCTAAAATTGCGCGTATTTCGTCTAATATTTAACTACTATATTTTCAACATTTTTTTAAACTTAGTTACATCTTCGGTACACGTTTACGAGTTAAAGTTTGGAGAAACTGCGTAAAGTGATTTTATAACTTATGCACTTTTTCGTGCTTCATTTGTTGTAGCTGTGGTCCTGCTTTCGTTAAGTGCCATCTTTACCAAGGTTTTTCATAATTGCACACATTTATTCAGAAAGAATTCGTCTGCCTTAGCCAATCGCACTCGCACTTCTTTGTGGGTGATCCTTAGCATTGAACATGGTCAATATCTCACTATGAAAACTGTTCCTCCAAAACACAACCCAGCGACAATTATAATCAGAATCCATTCTGTCCTAGTGAGTTCTGTTGATGAGGCTGTGGCCGATTTTTTTTTTATTGCCTGCCGTTTGTTCTTGTTTCGACCAGGGCATGAAACCGGTTAAAACCGATAAAATCGTAACCGAAAACCGAAACCCAAACCGCTAAATTACGCTGACCTTAAACCGGTTCCAAACCGGTTTTTCAAATTTACTAACCGGTAACTTAACTAATAACCATGCGATGCGCCATGCAAACAACTGCGACCGTTTTACTGTTCCAGACAACATTGTTTTCTGCTTGTCTTTGCCGGTGCCTAGTAGGGTCGTCCCGCACATTAAAATTTGATAGTTTTATCCTATGTCTCTTATTGCTTACATCATGTATACTAACTAGTGCTACGCATCTATTTTACTTTCAAATTAATTTAACTCGTAACAAACGGCAGTAGAAAAAATTACCCTGTTTCAAACATTTCCTTAAATCCGCCATTAACTACGTAAAAGGTTCCTAGTTTCCGTCATGCGCACTGTTACAGCTCTCTAGATAGCAGACGCTCACTGTTGACAGTTTTATAAGTAGCGAGAGAAATACGAATAATGCAATAAACTCGAAAGTTTAACCAACCTATGTAAACAAAAACGCGTGGCTAAAGTTAGGTTAGGTTTACTACGTTGCATATGGGACACATTCATCCCGTGCGGTGTTGTCAGTGGTACTTTACCGTTTTCTTTCTAATCACATTCAGAGACAGACCTGATAGTTTCAAAATTTATCATATCGTTGTCATAGGTAAGTATACAAACTGTAAACATTGTCAAGCAATAACTCAAGCGTCGTTTAATTCCTTATAATAAAAACATTGGTTCAAAAGCTTTCGTGTTTTAACAAAGTCCAGTGAATGGGCTTATTATATTGAACTATTCAGTATAGAATAAACTGACTGAGAGGTGATTTAAGTTATTTTCACAAATACGCCTTAAGTTGACTCATGAAAATCCCATATCAAAAATATACTTATCATTGTCATAATGTCAGTTTATGGGTAGGTACTTTCCTCACTGCATCGCGAAAATTGGCAACGCGACGCAGCTGAACAAAAATGTAAACAAATATTACTGGCAATGCCGCTAGAGCACTGGTGTTTTGTTCGTGTTTCTTGCTTTTGTCAGCATGAGAAGCTTTTACGTCATCTCCGTGGCGGGATATCGAGGCATTTGAAATGGATATTAAAAATCCATTCTTTCACAATTTTTTTCTTGGCTAACAAGAACCAGAAAAAATCGCAAAAAATGGTTTTGTGTTTCACTTTCTATGTACATTTTAAATGTAAAATAAAAGAAAGTGTGGGACGACCCCGTTGACGGTTTGCTAAAAACCTATTTTTGTTTTAGCATGTACGTAATACCGGTTTTAACCTAAAAAATAGAGGTTACCGGGAACAAAAAACATATAACCGGTTTTAACGGGTAGCCGAAACCGATATGACACCAACCGGTTAAATACCGGTAACCAACCGAAAAATATAACGGTTTCATGGCCTGAGTTCGACTGAGTTTTTCCCATTTTGCAAAACACCCAAATTTAATTTTCACACATTTCCCCATGTAATGTTGGGGGATGGCTGATAAAATTCTCCCATAATTTTCCTTAGTTTATTCCACACGATGTCGACAACCTCTGTAAGTAGTCTACATCCTCTGCTTGACCCTAAACACTTACTGCTCCTTATCCTAAACGACTTGTACATTTTTTATTATTGCCCTACTAACGATATGCAGTGTAAGCAATGTCCACTTACACCACAGCATCCTTTTCTTCAGGGTATGTTTACACAAAATAGCAAGGCCTGTATCTCCTGAAAAGTGGATGCCACCGAAAAATGTTATTCAACTAACTGCAGAACTTTGACCAGAAACATTCATAAAAAGACTCCCTTAAAATGTCTTGTGAAACAGCCCCTTAAAATGTTCTTTTATTGCGGAGCACCGCATATATCTCCATAGAATCGCTATCTTAATGTTCTAATACATTTCATGGATCTCACTGAATGCGGTTTTAGATGGCTTTATTCACTGTTGCCCGTTTTATATCACGACCTTGTTATACCTTTCTACTCCGAATTTATGCCATTTCATTTTATCAATCGCATTTACCTCGAGCTGGTATCAATAGTAGCAGCGGTACTTGACCTTCACCAATTTGTAACGCTATCATTGTTAATAGAATATAATTTGACAGCGATATTATTAGTTTATCAAGCGATTGTTGAGATTTCCGCTGACTGTTGAAACGACTTCATGTCTCATAGCACTCGCTATTATTGCTGAATGCGCGAAGGATAAATATGGAATAGGATATGCGGTAGTTACATAATTATGACTGGAATTAAGGGAGTGGCTTTTATATGAACTGAAAAGCATATTAAGCTTATCTATACTGCATCGTTAAAATTGCGTTTTTTTTTTAAATAAGTGCGGCAGGTCCTTTTGTCGGAAGACATTAGTATGACGGCTGATTCTAATATCGAAGTGTCAATATTATAGTAAGTGTGGGAAATAATAAAAATAATTGGTCAGCAGCTTGTTATCTGATTTTACCTTAATTTTTAGTGGAAAATAATTTTTAGCTTATGTGAAAATATTTCAAATGGATTTTATCATCTTGGTGGATCTTTGTACAGTTAAACACTTGAATATAAGAATTCTTGTATAATAATAATAATAATATAAATTTATTTGATTACATATTACACTATGGCAAATAGTTGGCGCTACTACAAAAAGGACTAAGAAGACAGGAAACCTGATTTCTAATCTTATTCCAGAAAAAAAACAGTCTAATTACAGAATACCCAAATTGCTGGTCTTTCCGACCGCGCTATTAGAAAAGGATTAAACTATTTATAGACGGGACATAATTACAAAGAAAACGCGATGCAAGTAAGCAATGGGTTCAATGCGAAGGTGAGAAATATGAGGATGCTGGATTCACTAGAACTGGCGAGACATCAAAAGACGACGATACTCTGATCTAAATTTAAAAAATTTGCACTCTTTTATCTGAATTGGAATACTATTAAATATTTTGTAGATGTTGTAAGTAAAAGACCGAGTGAATAAGGCAATATAGTGTCTAGGGGGGACAAGATTCCACGAAACCTAGTGTTCAAAGAGTGCAAATCAGTACGAAAAGTGATTTTGTTGCATAGGTAGGGTGGACATTTGAAAAACATAATTGTAAAGTATAAGCACGCCGCGTGTAACTCACGTTGATGGGTCATGTTCAGCCATCCTGCAGAAATCAACTTGTGTGAAATCCGAGAAAATTTTCGAATTCTGTAAATAATTCTCAAACAAGACTTTTGCAAACGCTCAATGCGATTTACATCTGCTCTGGTTAAGCATGGACCATATAAGACATCGCAATAGTTCATTTGACATAAGACTGTTGCATTCGTTTGCTTTATTTTTAAGTTAATGGGTAAGATATGGCGATAAGGATATAGCCTTTTCAAGCTAAAGTATGCAACATTCAATTTTTTAGTAATGAAATTACTAAAACGTAGTTCCGTGTCTATATCAACACCCAAACTTTTCGCTACTTTAGAGCACTGCAATATACTATTACCAACTTTAATCTTTAATAACACTTCTGCTAGTTCTGTGTTTTACCGAATACCAGTACAGAGCTCTTTAAATTGTTCAAATTAAGTTGATGTTGCAAAGAAGTTTGTTGCAATTGCTTTAAATCTTCATATCTTATTAATTATTAAATCCGTCAGCAGAATAATCTTTGTTATAATTATTTCAACCGGACCTGCCACGAACGTCACTGGAAGGATGGTGTTTATAATTATTATCCCATGGAGAGCGCCGGTTCGCGGTTTGTATACACCAGTCGGGTCACCGTACACTAACGAGCCGTTTTATTAATAAAACGCGCCTGGATATACACCTAATTAATATGTAGGCAAATATTTTTATGACATTTTCAGCTTGCGCACCGGTCATATGGGCGTACACATGCGCAGTCACTTACACACCTGCACATTTTGCGTTTTATAGCCGCCGAGTGGAGGATCTCTTTTATGGGGGCTTTAAAATTAACAGAATATCAAATCGCAAGAGCGCCTGCAATCTTCAGTTAATTATCTAGTTCTTCTTTACGCAGTTGGCCGTTTGGAATTTATTCGCTAGGATTGGCAGTAGGCTGAAGGTAAAGTTGGACATTTGTATACGGCAATAGAAGGACAACTGTCATTACCGGCTACACGTAACCCAATAAATGTTTATGTCATGTGTACATCTAACATTAACTTCGAAGATAAGATACTCTTTAACATTCCTTAGTTTCACAGACCTAAAGGCGCTTCTCTTGGTTTCATCAACTTGCTGACCCTTTAGGATAAGGACGGCACATGGCATTCCCTGCCTTAGGCCGTAACATTTCACGCTCAGTTGCCATCATGGAGCCGTGAATGCTGGAGCACCGAATATTTGCAGATTTGATCTTGACATGTTGTTTTCCAGGCTGGTTCTTACGTTGGTTATTAGACCTTAACGTTTCGACACTCATGTCGGTGTCTTCCTCGGAAGTAGCTCTGAAACTTGATCTTGCGTCGCATAACATGTCGGTCAGTTACAGGGTAGACACTCTTTACGAAACTCAATAAGTCAAATTGCAAGGGCATTTCTTAGCGCATTACGTTTCGGTTTATTTTTTATTGTTGGACCTTACATTCCGAGGTTGTTTACATAAAGGTAAATATGTGTGTCCTATTACAGAAATACTCTCGCAGAAGAACAAGAATACTCACTTTTTGGATTTAGTGTCTAGTTTGGTGAAGTGGTCGCACATCTCAAAGTTTGAAGAATCTTCTTCTTTTGACGTTGGCAGTGGAATGCGATTACGGATAACTTTCAAGCATTTTAGAATACATTTAGTGCGAAGCTATTTTATGTCACGATGAGTTTTCGCCTTTAAATTGTGGTAGTAGAACGTTAAAAACTTATTGTAAACATCATAGTTACAGCGAGAGGGAAGACGCTCTCAGAGCGGAACCTCTGCACACCAGGTGAAGAAGCTACCCAAGAAGCTATAAATAAACATATGCTCTGGTCAATCCATTAGGATCACGCGACTAGTTTTCTCCTTGTTAGGACTGTTCAGGTAGGAATGCCGAATGAATTGACATGTCATCGTCACAGTCATAACCATACCAGCACCAGCTATACTTAGTTAAGTATATTAGAGAATTGTTAGGGCAGACCAGACTCGAACACAATATCTTCATTTTATACTCTATTAACAGAAGCTTGATCATTAATTCTTAAATAACGTAAGGTTTACTGACGAAGTCATACTTGTTTGTCGAATAGTATTCAATTTTATAGGAACAAGCACATATGCAACATTGCATAGTCGTTTTTGTCATTTTCACCAGGTGTTTAGATTAATGTTTGGTGTCACCTAACTAAAGAAGCCTTCTCTATGCCAGACCTTCTGTTTCACTCAAACTGTAATGCAAGTACTAAACTATATTGATGAAAGTTTCCCTGAATGTGGGATACGACGCAATAGTCCAGTGCCTTGACCTGCTCCTAGCTCTAATGTCATTCCCATTATTATACTAGGGATAAGTGTAAGGTGACCAACTTTCCAAACCAGAAAATCCGGACGCCTCCATGGTGCTATTTGTAATATAGGATAAAGTAAAGAGTAAATAGGAATGGTCAGGCATTAGGTTATGCCGGCTACGCAATTACGCGCTGACACCACAGGACTAAATACCTAAAGTTTAATGTAATACTATTAAGATTTTGTGATAAATGATCCTCGGGCAGATAGGGTCTGACGCATGCGCAGTAAAGAAACGTCATGACGTCACAACAAACAACAGGACCTGCTGCACATCTCGCCAATCACCGTTCACTTTGTCAAACTAGGGAGTTACTGCGCAGACTCGCTGCCCTACGAACGAGCAATATGGCGACTTACGGGTCGTTACAATATTTTCTCGCGCATGCCCTAACAATTAGTCATCTACATAATAGATGAGATGTATGTGACTGACATTAATTTGACAGATGAAACTATAAAGTTAACAACGCCTGAATCCATGAAGCTTGAAGCATGAGAAGACAACAATGAAAAAGTAAAATACCATGTTGTGCACCTATTTTGCACACTTTTTAGCCAAACCCTAAAAAATCCGGACAAAACCAAACAAAATTGTGAAAATCCGGACAAATCCGGATGCCATATTAAATACGGACTCATAAACAAAAATACAAACCTGTCCGAGCTAAATCCGGACGGTTGGTCACCTTATGTGTGTGGTAACATAGTCAAAAGGTAMAAGGAGAAAAAAGGTAGGAAAAAGCAAAACTAATACAAAGAAGGATCACAGAGTGGCTAGATGAGTTAATGACGGAGATTGAAAATAAAACAAAATGGAATAAGAACAACAGCAAAAATCGACAAAGAAGCATGTGAAAAATATTTCAGAACACTAATGTCAACACATAGTGGTGTCATCGGATAAAGTGTGCAATGAAAACATAGACAAATATATCTAGCAGGATGTTTACGAATGGGGGTTGAGAATGGAATTGGAGGGTACACTATCTAATACCTAAGGCATATTTGGCAAAACAAAAAATGCGTGGCGAGTGGATGTCTTTTCTGAAAAAGTAAACCCTAAATCTTGCAAAAACTGATGTCTACAAGAGGCTTGCTGCCCTTATTACTATGCCGTCTGAGAAAATAGAAATGCATACAGAAACAGTGATAGGGGAATGTGAGAATGATTCAGACCAAGTAACCTACCACAGACGCAATGCACTCTATAGAGCGGATAGTAGAAAAGGACTATGGAAACAGTAACAAGGATACATCATATCGTTTTCATCGATTGCAACGGAAGGTTAATGAAAATAGATGAAAAGGGAAGAATAAAAATAAATCAATTGAAGACAAAGAGTGTATTATGATCGGAAGAGGAGAAGACCGAAATTTAATAAGAGAAGTAAGATTAGAAGACAAAAACAGAGGTTTAGCAGAAAATGCAGTGCTCAACATATATAAAAGTTATAAACAAAGCAAGGAAATAAGTGAAAAGAAAATCTAAAACATTATATGCAGCCAAGGTAATGTGTTTGCAGAAAAAAATAGATTCCTAATTTTTTGTTAGAAAAGTTACTAGATGAATATGCGCACTAATTTAGACTTGTTTCGCTCTTCGAATTGGTTAAATTTGTTATTTTCTATTATGTGTCTTCCATTTATTCATCTTTTTACCTCAACCAGCGGTATAGTAGGACTGTTGCCATAATATCAAATGATTCCAATTAGCTATGAGGAAATAACTTAAAATATAGAAGTTGCGGTCCCCGGGGATATACCCATCAATTGTTACTGGCTGCAATCAGTAAGTCATCTGAACAAACCAATCGGAATCGGTGCAATTACTAATTTATATGCAAGAAATTACAGATTCAGTCAGTGAGCACGCGTTGATTATATCATTCCGTTCTGCACCTCGGGGTGTAATATTGCATTCGGAAATATTAAACTGGCCGCGTTGTTAACTTTATCATCTGTTGTTCGCAGCTGATTACTGCCTGGATTTACATCGATAGTGTAGGTAGATGCTGAGAATAATATGGAAGAATTATTTTTGGCATTGGGTTGCATATAGAAGCTTATACTTGCTTTTCAAGTGCCCTTCTGATTTTTAAACGTAGTAAAAATGACACTAAAGGTTATGATTACGTTTCAAAGGAGAAAAAAGATTAGGTGTTATACAGAAGTACATCTGTAGGTGGAAATTATAAAGGAGCACACGATAAATGAAAAAAGAAAAAATGCGTAGAGGTGGCCGAAATATTCACATTCTTTTTGCATTTACGAGATATTCATGTTTTGCGGTCCAGTACCTATGGTCAGGATTTAAGAACATCCTCAAAATGCAAAAGAAGCAAAAAATGACTTTTGCAATCATTGTTCTTTCATCAATTGTCAATAAAATGGTAAAATTATTAAAAGAAATAGAATTCTGATTACACCATTCAGTTCTACTGATAAAAATGCTAAGGAAACTGTTTTTCATTGTTTAATCAGATACTTTTTTTAATAGTATTGCTATAAACATTTAACTAGAGCATTTTTTAATAAAAATATTTTAAATATTTACTTAATTTTTTATGTATACAAATCAGCAATTATTAAAAGCTTGCTTAAAGCAAAGTAAAAGCAATGTTTTATAAATATTAACCATCGTGGAATAAGTAGGTTACAACGAATTCCAGATTTATAGTTCGGTGGAACACACTGGTGGGCATTATGCGTTTTACAGCTGACATCAGTTTTAAACCTGAATTTTAATGAAATAGGGCGCTTAAAATTTTATTGCAGTCTTTATAGGGAAGCAGATGAGAACTAATTGATAACATAAGGTGGAATAGTAAAATTACAACCGACAAGTCGTAAATTAGGATTCTACTGGTACGATCCAATGTGTTATATTAAAAGGTACTATAAAATTCTACGAAGGGCTTTTTGCCCAATATACTACTTACAGTTACTTACAGGGAACAGTACAAAGTGATAGCTGTTCCGTATTATAGTACTTTTGTCAGAAACTTCGTTTGGCCTATATTTACTCAACATATATATGGAAATATGGTGTATATAAATTATTTATGCATGCATCAAGCAGATTCAAACGGCATTTGTCTAGTATATTTTACTGGTCAAAGTGTACGTTTGAAATTTTTTAGATATTGCATTCGGATCTTTAATTCCACGTGGCGCCGAAACGATTTATCATTGTTCCACGTCATTAGTTGGTATTCCTTACCTTGCCAGCCTGTTTAAAATCTCTATTCCATTGCACTTGTAGGACGTGACGCCTAGTGGTTTCTATTAGCCAGCCGCTTTACTAAATTTTAAGCACCACAAATAACATAATGCAAACTATGGCTGTAGGAAAGCATTGCTATAAAGAAAAAGAAATTTAATAAACTTGGCGATCTGATTGATTGCATTATTCGTTTATTGTAATATTGTTGTGACATTATGCACTGGCTAGTTTTGCTTCGGAGAATTCTATGGAATGTATGGCTGGCTACAAAGAATAGAAAGTTCCTGTATCTAAAGGTTTCCTTACTTGATCGTCTTCGTTTGTTTCATTTGTTGGGTTCATTGTTCATAGTATGATGAAAATGTCATGTGTGCTTTTGTGACAACATTATTTCACTACAGAGGAAACATTCGACTGCAGTTTAGGCTTGTTACGTATACCACGCGAAAAACTGGGATCCATTCCATACTAGGTTTACAGCTTTGAGTAGAAGGTTGATTCTTTGTATCTTTCGGTTACTCCATGATAACTAATCACGTCGTGATCAATTATCAAGCTATGTGTGAACGTCCTTGAATCGCTCGCATAATGCGCCCGGCGAATGCGTCATCAGGTGGGAAGATGGCTGACAGTAGATTCATTCATTCCGTTTTATAAGCGCCTACTAAGTGATAAGTCGTGTGCATTGTTTTTGCGAGTTGCGAAGTGGAATTAATAAATCGTCAATCAACGAGTGTGGTATCATTTCAAGCGGGTAGCTGATATCAGAAGTGGTCGGGCTATGCCCACAGCAATACCTAGCAGGTTATACCGGAATAGATCTAAAGCTTTGACAGTGGCTAATAATTGTAGCTCAAAAGAGCTACCACTACAGTTCGTTTCGCAAGCTGTGGAAGCGTAAATTTGCTAATGGACATCAATGAGCAAACCTAAAGGGTTCATTCCAATAGCGAACATAATTTTGCAAACACAAAGACTTCAGTCCGTCAAAGCACCTAATTTTGTAAACCTAAGGAGTGCAGTCCCACGACGGATATCATTTTGCAAATTTAATAAGAGCTTCAGGCCGTCAGTGTACGTCATACTAGTTATAAAAGAGCCTGATTCAATTCAGGAATTAAGGTATTCAATCTGTATGTGATCTTCTGTAAGGAATGGAATCCTCCCACGCCTTTTTAATGACTTTCACAGTTTTAAGGCAAAACGGAAATCTGAATACCTGAATGAGAATGTCTTCAAATCCCTCACGTAATGCACCCGGCGAATGCGTTAGCTTCATGTGGTGTATAATTTTAGGGGGGTAACTGACACAGTTTTATTGATTAAATAAGCGAATAAAAATTTGCAAGTAGCACATTTAGCTATAGCTAAGAATAAATATATTGAACTTGAATTTTACACAAACAAAAACGCTGGTACTTGCAGCAAATCCTGAATCTGATTCTTGAAAGTTATTGTTCGTGTTGTTACTGCTGTATATAAATACTCGCGATTTAATGTTGTGCTGATGAACAAATGACAATGAACACATTAAAACGGTAATTACATGTAAACACATATCGACTTCTTTCAGCTACCACCTACATAACATTAACAACGAGCGCTTAATGATATTAATGCCGACGCGTGATAGAGAGTGTGAATTACGAGGTGGCTATTGCAACGCGATTCCGCGAAAGAGTAATCGACGCCAATAAAACCGGCCATAAACTAATTTGTTGCCTCTTTTATCCGGCCGTGCACCATTTGTTTGATTAGATTTCGCCACGTACTGAGTAGCCGCGGAGTCATTCGCGTCAGGTAAATAGCCGTGTGAATTATTATGCACTCGAGCGAAATACGGCTTAATGTGACTTCGTGATCGCATTATTACAGTTCGATTTAAAAAGTGCGATTGCTGACGATCTTATAATTGGAAAGTCACCGGTTCGTTTATGAATTGTAAAAAAGGTATTGCGTTCAGGCTTGTATCTCTGGGAAATACCCATCGGTGTGGGGTATTATATTTATTGGAAATGTACAGTGGATATACACAAAACCGTCTAGGTATTCCGTGACAGTCTAGATGCAAGAATACAGCATACTCAGTGTTTCAGAAATCGATTTTTTTGTTAGAAAAACGCAGCCCAGAGTMAAAGAAAGTTAACAAAAGCATAACAACTCATCATGTCAGTGTTATGCTGACAGATCGCATTGGCATCTAAATTCTTACTTACATCATACCATTGCTTTGGTATATAGGCAAAACCAGTTCTATGCCGTGCTGTCTGCACTAGACCTAAACTGCACTGATGAGCTGTAATGACAGCGAAATAGATCTATCTGCAGTTGGTTGAGGTGCAGACAGCACAGCATAGACATGCATTTTAATTGTGAATGAGTTTTTAGTATTACTATAGGGATACCTACGTTGCTGCTGCATGCTGGTTTGAATGAATACTGATTCTCAAAAGCTGTTGCACTTTTGCACTTTTCAGGTGGTTTGTTTATATCTCTTTAATATTATATGTATATATTTTATTTACATTTCAGCAAACTGTTCTTTATTTTAAACTTTACCTGTATATTAACTACCTCTCAACTTTTAAATATAAAACACCAAAAATTATTGATTTTTTTACAACTTCTATAGACTCTGTCGCAGTATTTTTGTACGTATATTATGCTTTCAAAAACGTTTTGTTTAGCCTATATTACATATTTTATAGTTAAAGTAAACCACTCAATGTTTGCAGAACGTGTGAAGGTTTTTGTTTTTTCATTTAATAATTTTTTGATGGTGAGGGAAATGATTAATAGTGCATCACTGCTTCGGTATTTTAAAGTTATTTCATTTATTATCAATATCTACTTCGAATTGCCTACATGAATTACTAGCACTAATTATTATGCGTTGTTGTGTAAATGAAAATAAAGAACTAACTCTAGACATACATCAGCTGTATAGTTTTATATCGTACATCGATTGCAGTACAATATTTCTGAGCAGCTTGCAATCCTGAATCTCTTTTTACTGCCATACTTGCATAAACGACCATTGGCAATGAAGAGTGAACGTTTTTTTCTAAGGAACAACTTTTTGAGGGTAACAGAGATTTAGAACACCTAAACATAGAACGAGAATGATTCCTTCTGAACCCGGAAGTCTAGAACATGTTTTATGACATCGTAGGGTTTTTTCGATTAAACAGAATCTTTGGGTTACAAGAAGGAACAAAGATTGTTGCTTTTGATATTGCTTTGAACTGTAAAAATTTATATCCAATAGAGTATTATTATTCCGTATAGTCGTTTAGAAAGTGCTATCTTTGCAAGTTTGAGGGTGCCCATAAATGTTTATCCCATGAATTTTCTGTGCAGTTGTGTCTCATTCAACAACAATTGGTGCTGTGTGAGCTATATCGTCAAAATAGCATCCCTCCCGGGAGAAAACTCAATGTGTTATGTGGCTAGCAGAAATCAAATCACCGACTACTGTGCAGCGAAAGTTTAGGTCTTATGTTCTGATTAACTTGACATCGGGCGCTTTCTTTCAATAATGGGATTTACCCTTTCGTTGCACAGTAATCCGTGATTTGGTTTCTGCTAGCCTCATAACAATGAGTTTTTCTCGCGGAGAAGCTATTTTTTACGTAAGAGTGTGTCGAAAGTGTTGAATAAGATATAACTGTACATGAACTTCATGGGTATCCTAGAAGACCTGTAATAAAAAAAACAAATGTTACCATCATAAATATAATTTACATTTAATCTTGAAAACAGGGTAAACTTTAATGGATACCCTGTGCATACTATTATTTAGCTGAAAGCATTTCAAATAATCATGATTTATGCATCTATCGTAATAATATTTTTTATTATATTGTATCTGACTTATATAAACATTTGCGAATAAAAATAACAAAGCGTATGTTAATTGTTTGATTGTTGATCAACAAAAGAGCGACGCCGTAGCTTACACCTGTTTCACAAACAGTGGATAAGTGTAAGTCAGTCCCAAGATTAATGATATTTTGGTATGCTTGGGACTTTTTCCTTCATATACTGCATCATGTGCAGCGCATGTTTTTGCGGGAATTCCTCAAAGCTTTCTCAGTTACCTTGTTCACCTTTGTGTACACTTCTGCTAACAAATGATCCATAGAAGGCGTTTCTTGTTGTGGTACTCTCCGCTAGTGAATATGAATATGCAAATGACTTGGGAACATACTGTCCGCCGCGAGACGTGCCATCAAGTGGATTCGATGTTTTAATCATGTGTACAAGTCAGTTGGAGACGTCCGATCGCATTTTTCCGGGAGATTATGTCAAGATGCATTAACGACTCGTAAAAGCTTTCGGAAAGCTTTTAAGATCATGCGCTATTTATCCCGGCGTATTCATTAGGCAGTAAGATGTTTCATCCGTTCTGTTCTACGGTAATGCTGTTTTTTATTGTAGAACATGGAAAACACACGGTTAGGATGTTAAGCTAATTGAATTTTGCATTATAGATGATCACGTTGAAGGTAAACACGTAAGTAGTTCGCACCGATATTACGAGTAGTTAGTCGTGTGAAATTATTAGGTGATGGGATTTTTCTCACCGGCAGCAAAATGTCTGCATGCTTCAGTATGTATTGCTGCCATGCGAATTTACATTTGCGGCTCTAAATAATAAAAGCAGTGGGGTGTAGATTTCGTAGATTTACCTATTTACCGCTACTCTTGTAGAAGATTACTGCGTCCACGGGATTTTATTCAAACAATTATTTAAGTTATTTTAAGAAATGGAGTATCATTCTAAGAAAGATGGCCGACTGTTCTAAAAGTAATCATATCTTTTTTATTTAACTTCAAATACAATACAACTTTTAAAACTGGATGTTGTACAAATGAGCTATAATTAACTAAGATAAATATCATTGTACAAATAAACTAATTTCTGCAAATAAACAAAATTCCATATTGTGCAATATAAGCAACTTATACAGGGTGGCCCATTAGTGCGTGGACGGAATATTACGCAATTGTTATTACAGTTTTTTAAATTCTGCGAGGGCAGCGTGGTAGGGAGTGATTCAGTCTACAAAATAAAAATATTTTTACTCTTCCCTCCAACATATACAGGGGTGGTTCAGTACATTCTTATATTTTTTTAAATGGAACGCCCTGTATATTATTACATTTTTGGATTACTCTTTTAATTTTAATGGGACTTAATATAACATATATGGGGTCCAAAATACACTGTTGTAAAGTTATTTCATGTTTTTCCAAAATTTTGACATTTTGGAAAATTATTATATTATCAAAACCTTTATAGCTAGAGGTATGCAGTTTTCGCAGGGATGTTACTAATAAAATGCACATCACCTGTAGATATAAAGGATTAATATAAGAATAGTTAGTAGTACTAAAATTTACTTTAGAAAAGTGATCATATTCAATCCCAGCCAACTCGATTTTTTTAAATAGCACCCTATTTTAATTTCACCGTAGTTCAATGCGCAAATTAATTTCGTCTTATATGATATAAAGAAGTATCTATTTATCTCTAATAGTTTTTAAGAAAATTGCATATTTTTAGGTTTAGTTATATTTTAGTCATTCTTATAGTAGGCTATGGGAAAAACAATGAATGCGCTTTTGTTAGCTTCAAACTGCCAATGTCTGCTTGATGTCAGTAGTTCTACTACATTTGTATGTGTCTATCTTCAATCATTTTTGAGAAAATAATGTTTGTACTGCTTTAGTCATATTAACATTAATATAATATTTAAAATTAAAAAAAAACAAATAAATATAGACCAAATATGAGTATTATGTTTAATTGAAAATTCAAAGACATCATTAAAAAGCAAAAGCAACAAACGTAACCCATAACAAAATAACAAAAGTAGGTGAATACAAAAAAAAATACAGGAAACAACACACAACAAAACAACACAAAAGTAACAAATGTATCTGAATACAACAAAGCAACAAAATGCAAGGAACGTAACACAACTAAATAACTCAAAAGTAACAATAGTATGCAAATACATGGAACGTAACAAGTAACAAAATAACACAAAGTAACAATAGTATGTGAAAACGAGATAACGAAGAATGTAATGGCACTGCAACAAATGTTCAAAATGGCGACCGTTGTGGTGCAAACACATTTCAACTCTACTATGAAATGAGACCGCCACCCTAGTTAAGATTTCGGGTGTAATACCCCTGAACTCTGCCCTTACTCTATTTTTCATATCTTCCGCCGTGGTAGGTGGAGTTTGGTAGACAATATTTTTAATATAGCCCCACAAAAAGAAGTCAATCGGTGTTAGGTCAGGTGACCTTGCTGGTCAATGAACTGGTCCTGCCCTTCCTATCCATTTTTCTGGGAATCTGTTGTTAAGCCACATTGTCACTATTTGGCCATTGTGGGCAGGAGCTCCGTCGTGTTGATAATACATGTCCCTCACGTAAGCCAAAGGAACATTTTCCAGCAAATCAAACAGTTCATTCTCTAGAAAATCTCTATATCGCAAGGAATTTAAGGTACCTTCAAAAAAGTATGGGCCTATTATGTAGCTTCCATTAATTCCAGCCCATACATTTATAGACCACCTGTCTTGGTTATGGTTCATTCGTAGATGGTGCGGGTTTTCATCGGAGTAGTAATGATAGTTGTGGCAATTAACAAATCCATTTCTGTGAAACGTAGATTCGTCCGTAAAAAGCACATTTCTTAAAAATTCTTGATCGTCATTGATTTTTTATAACATTAGGGTACAGAAGTTAGTCCTGCTTTGAAAATCGCCTTCGTCCAACTCTTGATGCAGTTGTAACCGGTAAGGATAAAGATTATTTTTGTTCAAGATGCGCTGTACTGAAGTGCGGCATATTTCCAAATTTCGGGTTAGTTGCCTACAACCTATATGCGGGTCTTCTACGACGGCAGCCATGACGTTAAGTTCATTTTCTTCAGTTAAAGAATTTTTTGCCCTATCATGCTTATTGTACACCACAGATCCTGTCTGCAAAAACCTACTCAAAACTTTTCTGAATGTCTCTTCCCTCGGCTTTCTTTCCCTCTCAGGAAACCGTGTAGCGTAAACTCTACTTGCCAATAAGGGATTTTTATCAGACTCTCCCAGGATGAACACCATGTCAACTAGTTCATTTTGAGAGTAATGAGTCATTTTTAAAAACTAGGTACACTAAACGCGTAGATAAATCACTAATAACACTAAGCAAACATTGACAGTTTAAAGCTGATAAAAGTGCATTCATTGTTTTCGCCATAGCCTACCATACAAAGGACTAAAATAAAACTAAACCTAAAAATATGCAATTTTCTTAAAAACTATGAGAGATAAATACATACATCTTTATATCATGTAAGAGGAAATTAATTTGCGCATTGAACTACGGTGAAAGTAAAATAGGGTGCTATTTAAAAAAATCGAGTTGGCTGGGATTGAATATGATCAATTTTCTGAAGTAAATTTTAGTACTACTAACTATTCTTATATTAATTCTTGATATCTACAGGTGATGTGCATTTTATTAGTAACATCCCTGCGGAAATTACATACCTCTAGCTATAAAGGTTTTTAAAATATAATAATTTTCCGAAACGTCAAAATTTTGGAAAAAATGAAATAACTTTACAACAGTGTATTTTAGACCCCATATATGTTATATTAAGTTCCATTAAAATTAAAAGAGGAATCCAAAAATGTAATAATATACAGGGTGTTCCATTAAAAAAAAATATAAGAATGTATTGAACCACCCTCGTATATATTGGGGGGAAGAGCAAAAATATTTTTATTTTGTAGACTTAATCACTCCCTACTACGCTGCACTCGCAGAATTTTAAAAGCTGTAATAACAATTGCATAATATTCCGTCCACGCACTAATGGGCCATTCTGTATAAAACCACCCGGAACAATAGCCACACCGAGTACTGTCATGTAATTTCATTATAGTGTTGCATACTTGACATCCAACGCACTTGTTGTCTTTTTTCCTACACCCTGGAATCCTCTTTTCACAACTTCACTTATTTTTTGTTGCCCTTCTCGTCTTTCCTTTGCATATTTTGTTTTGTTTTGATGTTATCATCAGTGGTCAAGACAGCTGCAAACTGTCTACCGTTTTTTTTGTTCTTTCAGAGACTAAACCCATTAGTATGAAGCTTGTTCTCTTATTCTGTCTAATATCTTCCCAGGAGTTATTTTTCCGGTGTTATATAGATTGTGTAGTGGTTGAAGTACAGGCAAGATATTGGTATCTTCGTAGCCATTATTCTCAGTGGCGTGGCTCTCAACATTGAAGTCATGCCTTCTAGAATGCACATTTGAAAGTGAGTCATCATGCTGGGCTTGGGAAAAGTCACTTCGACAAAGTAAGGTTATTAAGCGACCAGGACATGTCTTTGCAAGAACTTTGGAAAGATAATATAACCTGGTTAACAATTTGAGAGAAGTTGCAGAATTTAGAATAGGTATGAACGGATAGTTCGGAAGTTCGTGCACTTTGTTCCTTTGCTTATCCATCACAATTCGATATTTAACAAGTTTTCATAAATAGTTCTAATGGCAAGTGAATATAGTCTTAATTGTATATCACGTACTTTGAATATTCTATTTGGCGTAATTGCATAAAAATTAATACTACAGGATTTCTATAAATTCATGCAACGCTGGCGGCGTTGATTTCTGAATGCTTTGTGCCGCCCTTTTATAACTGCTGCCAAGCTACTATATGCTTTGATGTTGGAGATCAATTTATAGTCACGAAATTGATGGCTCTATAAAGATTTTCCAATAATGTTGGTTCTAGTTTTCTTTCATATTTAAGAAATAACAATAATTATTGGTATAGTAGGCTTGTGGTAACCTCTAGATCTTCAGTCTTGCACTGCGGAAGCTTTATGTAGTGATTAATGCACAAAACACTACATAGTATGTTAAAAATACACACTCCCACGCGTTTTCTTATATTAAAATATATCAAATAATTCAACAATCGACAGATGACGTTAAAACAATTGTTGTGTTCACATTCCTGAGAGGCGGCAAACCCATTTAATCCATAATTTCCACAAGCGCCCTGGATGCACGAATCATTTATAGAAACCCTGTATTTTCAAACTAGAAAAATTCCCATACGTAAAAAMATCCTGTTGTGGGTGAAGCCATTTGTCGAATGTGTCRATTTCGGCAATAGCATTTCCAGAGTTAGATTAWAGTTATTCCAAAAAGAWTCAAAATTAAATCAGCACCTAACACTCTGTAACTTAAATGCAMAAGGTGTACATCAGACAAATTCTAAAAAGCTTGTAAAATAATAGTGGTACTTACTTAAGTAATAGGTACTTACACAGTGAAAACACGAGGAATTAACTAAGCTCAGACCTTGAAGCTGATGGAAGATATATATTCCATAATTTAGACTTATAGGTAATCCTGAAAATAACTGGTGAACGCGTATATATTTAAATATTACTGTTATTATACCTAATTTGGATGCTAGTAATACTTATAATGACATCAGAAAGATATCACCATCACAAGGCACTTGCTATAGGTATAGGAATTCAATTAGCGTAGGTTACGTTCCTGACCCATCGTTGAAATCTCCACAATCCAAATCAAGCTATAAGGCAACTTACAAATAAGTAAATACCGAGGTAAACACCGTACTTGAAATTTAGCAAGCCTGATGTTTGTAATAAAAACTGATCTTATTATGACACCATCGAAAAAAATGTACAATCCACAGGATTCAATCGATGAGTCGATTTGTCTGTCGGCCGACGGTGCAACCACAAACGAGTACTACGGCAGACACCGAACACAGAGCGCACTATTTATGCGATCTGAGTGAGCCCTGGTACACGGCGCTCTCTTTTCTTATTTGTTATTGTAATGACTGGAGATGCTATCGTTTGCTGTCCGTTGTCGCTCCAGTCTGGTCTACACGTCATGTTCCACACGAACGCTATTATATACACCGGCTTCACAGTTTAATATAATGCCATTGCTATTTGAGATCGACTTCGGATAAAAACTACCAAAATAATGCAACTTGATGGTGGCTTCAAGAGCCCCACTAAACAAGTTGCATGAGTTGATGTTAGCCATACATATCTAATCAGAATTGGAGTGCGAAATTATAAAATTGAAAAAAAAATGATTTTATTCAATAAAGGACATTTATCAAAGGTCAAAATTGAAATAATGCAATTAATTGTTTGAGTTCTCAAGTCCCAATGTTTTCAGTTTTGTCATCATGATATCATAATAGCTGACAACATTACTGTGGTTTTTGCAGAACTTTTATGGAGTAGTTTATCTTATAGGTGTCTAGGTTCCACTAAGGATTCGTTTTTTTTTATTCGTTTTGTAGGGCTTTCCATTATTTCAGCGTTGTGTCGTTGTGCCGTGTTCTCTACGCAAAGATAAAACAATTTGTGTCTTTGTTCAGGTGTATATAAAATGTTAATGAACGATTAAAAAAAGGTAAGTAAAGGTAATCATAAAAAAATAGAAATCTACGAACACTTTTACAACTAATACGGCAATTCTAGGAAAACTGGCTCAGTAGGTAAGATGTCCCACCTTGCCTTTCGCGACAGAAACGCATCTAAACCAAAGACTGCTATATGAGTGAAAAAAAGTTATAGCAAACGTTATTGCAAAGACATGTCCCGATCGCTCAGTAACCTTGCCTTGTCGAAGTTATAAAAGATATTTGAACAGCGTTACTCGCAGTATAATTTCAATATTAATAATTTAAKTATAATTAATAATATAATTAAAGTTATTAAAGCTCGMCTGCACGAAAATACTACAGTGCAGTTGTTTGGACAAACCACAACAACGAAACAAAAGACAGAGGCATATCCAATATGCCCCGTATTCTCACCATTGCACGACATGAAGCTTTCAAAAAAAAATATCATCAACAAGGAAAACTTTAACAAGTAGCAGAATGAAATAGTACTACTTATATAGTCCTTGCATATGCAGATGACCTTATAGTAATAACGGAGAACGTAAAATACTTGGCAGAATTCTTATAAAAGGCAGAATGCGATCTCCACAAAAATAGACTGACAATAAACTACTCGATTGCAACATCATGATAAGAGATCCTTTCAACAGAACAATCCTAGAAACAGACACAAAATACGAGATAGGGAACTGGGCTTTGATAACAACAAAGAAAATGAAATATCTAGGTGCATGCGTAACCAGCCATCTTAGCCGCAGAGAAACGCTTGGAGAACGGATGAACATTGCACACACGTAAAAAGGGTGATATTACCATTTTTAGAGAAACATAAACCACACTGGAAATTGATAAAGATTCTATATAGCGATAATTATGCCAACCATGACGTTAGAGTAAAAAATGGCGCAACTACACAGACAAATGGGAAAAGCTTAAGAAATGAAGAGAAATGTATTAAACAACTTCTAGTCAAGACAATAAATGAAAACGAGAAAAAGCAGAACTACTGGGTGGCAGAACGATCATAATAAAAATATAGACATATGTACGTGATGAAATACTGTAGACATCTCCAAAGGAGAGAGGTAGACCGCATATTAAGCAAGGCCTGGACATTAAGCACATACATACTAAAAAAGGTAGAACCTGCTTTACATGGAAAACAACTATAGAGAGGGTAATCCAGAAATCAGGGAAGAATGAAGAACAATGGCTAGAAATGGCAAAAAAAAAGAAATAGATCAACAAAGAGTCACTCAGGTTATACGACGTAGAAGAAACCAGCCACTCTAAAATCGACGGATGATGTCAACAACACCAAGAAAACATTCAAAGAATATGAATGTACCTGTATAATATTCCCACTCCAGTCCTTACATGTCCTTTACATACGCTAGGTACTCGGACTACTAGCAATCAGCTTGCACCCCTTCAACCCAGTGTAGACGGCCTGCCCGTGGGTATATCAGGGAGTGGCAGAAATGCTGACCGTACGCTGGTTCAACCAATCAATCAAGAATGACAGGGTTGAAGAAACGGTGCGAAAAATACGTTAGTGCATCCTGAAATGTTCACTATTTATTTTGTTTATCAGAAAAAACTAAGTAGATATCTCGGCGCACAATCCGAGACATTATTTGAAAACTATATTCAAATGACCTAAAATTATGCCTATATTATAGAATGTGTGGTTTCATTTTGTCAGAAGTTGCTGAACATCACGTGGAGATCAGGAGTTTGTAAATTTCTTGTTTTATGAGAAAATACTTTTTTAACGCCTTTAATGCAGTTTCGTTTCTGTGCTGTTCCGTTAGCACATGTCTATTTATGCAAACGAATGCCATCTCCGTGGCCTTGCAGTGGCCGTGCTACCCCATCGGTAGACAAGCGCTAAATACAACAATCGTATGGTAATCCCCACCGGGAATGTAATTTATAATGGCAATGACAACGCATACAATCACCCCATTATCGTTAAATTGCCATCAGGTGGCTTTTTCAACCTTAGAGCCTGCGGATGTTGTGTACGCACTCAAGGTGGTTATTACAATATGCCTTATATATTTAAGCAGATAGTTATTTATTGTTCTTCGAGCTTATTACTTGCCCGGTGTGTGCGTTAGGAGAGCGTTATCATTTCTTTTTATTAACGCTATCGTCGCCTAATGACAGCTAATTGTGGGTTTCTGCCAAGGGAAGCTTGAAGTAAAAATAATTGTAATTTGTTTTTATTGTTCGTTGTACATGAAAAGCTGAGAAAACATTCATTAGGTGCATAATAAAATGATATTGTGAAACGTGGAGGCCTAACAACTTATTGTCTTTTGTCGGCGGTGCTTTGTCGTGCCAGCGCTAAATATATGTTGTGCTTATGAAACATTTTTCAACACGAAGCGCTCATTCTTCATTTCAAAATTGCTTCTGAATCAATAGAAATGAATTTATCCTTATTTAGATGACATTAATGTCCAGAGAATGAATGGCGTTACTTTCACTTGCATTCAGAATGTACATTATTAAATGGCTTAATTGAAAGGATAAACAAGGTATATTTTCCTATTTATACACAAACATATGTATACACCGACTCGACTCCTAATATGCGAGTGGCAACTGTGATTTATCTAGGATTGCTCTTTCCTAACCGGGGTACCACAATAGTACAGGCTTTCTATAAGTGATTCATGAATCTAGGGCGCTTATGGAAATTATCTATTAAATCAATTTGCCGCCTCTCAGGAAAGTGACGTATACTTGTCATCTGTCGATTTTTTATTTATTTGATATATTCTAATGTGAGAAAACGCCTGGGAGTGTATATTTTCAACATATTCTGAAGTGTTTTGTGGGATAATTAACTTTAAGGTTGCAGAAAGCTCACATTTCGGAGCTGTGGTGTGACATTGAACTGCAACCTTCAGTACTATCGCCGTGCTTATTGTAGCTTGGCAACAGTTATAAAAAGACGGCCCAAAGAATTCAGTAGTATGCTATGCAAGTGTCCGAATTCTAAAATACCACTCTGTATACGTTCCTTTTGCATTAATAATAAATAACTTTTTTATTATTATCAGAACAAACCGCATAAAATTACGAATACTATTTTTCTTCTGAAAAAAATATGCTGATATCAGCTGTCACTAAACAGTCTACTGTAGTTTCACTGTTTCAAAATTTAGCTTTAGCAAATTCATGTATATTATGCATTTATAATAAAAGAAATTGTTGACAGAGTTCAGAGTTTTATTTGCCTTATTGAACTCTTTAGGTACATATCGTGTTATTAATTTTAATTTTGGTTGTATTATTCCTTGTCCCAGTTATAAGCCATACGTAGTATATAAGCTAATGTCCCCATCCCATCATTAACTTATGTAGTACGTATTAGTTTTAATTTGGAAAACCTATTTCTTGGTAGCTTGAGAAACAGGAAGTTGTAATAAGGTTGTGAGAGCTACAATATTCTGATATAAGGTAGTTATGTTATTTCGGCACAAATAACTTAAAACATTCAAATGTTTAAATATGGTAGCCTTTACAGTCATATTTTACTTGTTTTGAAGGAAAAGTTGATTGACCAAATTTATTGTTGTCTTTTTTGCAGATAAATATATCACCATGTCAAATAATGCTAACACTCATGCTTTAACCTATTTATTTTATTTTCCGCATTCCTGTTAGTCTTCTATATTTACTCCGAGTGAACACCTAAATGATTTTATATCTAATTTTGAAACATATCTTTTCAATGCTCTATATACAAAAAAGACTATGTACTAATTCTTATACAATATAGAAACAAGGCTTTTGTCTCATGTCATTGATAACATGACATAAGCACGCAGCATGGATATTTTTTAATTATTCTATTTTGTATATCCTTGGTTGCTTCTTTGTTATTAACACTGTTGTAGGCTGGATGTCTAAGCCACCTGGACTCAAAACAGATTGAACTACCTAAATTAAATAGCACCAGAAGTGCATAGGCAAGGGCATGCAATAAATCATAATATAGAGCATATTAATATTAAAATAGCATATATGTACCAATACGGAAAAGCTTTACACAAAGATTTTTAATTTTTTTGAGTTTCAAATTATGTTTTGATTTCTGTGGTTATATTGTCTTTTTACGTCTTGACATGGGCTGCCCCTAACTTTTTACTTAGGTACAGCATTCAATCTATGAAATTGTTTTCTCAAACCTCAAACTATATGAATTTTTGTTTGTAGTATTTGAGCAGATCTTGAATTAACAACGATGACTATTTTCAGTTATCGAACATAAGATAAAAATAATAACTTTTATAAATAATGGTTGTCTTAATAAATTAATAAATAGTACGTAAGTTAATTTTGGAATGGGGACATTAATAAAGGACGTTGTATCTTTGCCGAAGTTTCTAAGTCATTTATCAAGGCTAAAAGCTTAGCACCAAATTAGCAATCACAATGACATAGAACACTAAACAGATATCTGACATTACAAACTTTAGCAATATATATTATCACAGTCAATAAAATCATAACCTATCTCCAATACCACTACACTTAGGAAAACATTGATAGTTTATTAATTTTTAAACCTGAAATCAGACTATTCTTCGGCGTGCTTGGCAACACAAGGACTGTGTCCGTTATATTTCGATACCTATGTATTCTACAGAGAGTAGAGTATAACGTCCCATTGTCAACATAGGATCTTTAATAAAATGTGTTAGAACAACCATTAACAAGTACTATAGTCCGCTTAAATTAAACATAAACATTTTTATATATTTTATGATTACAAACGAATCTTTTATGAGTGTTATTTATTAAGTAAACTATTGTATACCATACTCAAGTTCTCAGTATCATTTCTAAAATTAATGGTATTATGTATTTTTCCATGCACAAGTCATTTCACTGATATTTTAATTTAAATTATTAAGTTCCCTATCCATGAGAGTAACATTATTAAAATCCGAGTTATGTCATCAAAATGATGTGTAGCCAACGCGGTTTTATCCCTTTTATGAGAGTTGATCACATTATAATCATATTTGTGTTGTTTAATTGTAATTATAAGTTACTAAATTATCATTAGTGTGATATTTTCTTATACAAACCTCGTACATATGGAAACTTGACCAAATGTATTCGCTGATACAGAACTATTGTCATCACTATTGGTTTTAATACTGTTATTCGATCTCGTTTTCGGTTTTGAATATATTAATTTATTTAACTATAATTTTTGTAGGATGGTTGTTCTTTTCAGAACACTTGTTATCTTTATTACATATCATGAGCATGAAATTTCGGGGAGTGGTTAAAGAGTGGTTAGAGYAAAAATTTAGCAGGCGTCCATCAGAATGGTATGTCGGATTTTCGCAGAATTCAGTGAGTTTTATTGAATGTTATTTTACTAACCGTAAACAATATTAACCAATATCCTGTGACGGATTTCGGTGCATCTGAGGAGGGAGTTATTACATCTGGGGTGCTTCAGGGATCTGTGCTTGGATCTGTTCAATTCTGTATAGATACATGTAGCTTGTTGTGTTGTGTTCAGTACGGTACTTCGTATGTATATGCTGATGACACCCAGGCCCGTTTTTCGTTTCCCTTTGGTAATATACATTTCGCAAATAGAATGATTAATGAAGMTTTAAAGCAATTACAACWAAATTCTTTGCTACATTAACTTAGTTTGAACGATTTAAAGAGCTCTATACTAGTATTTGGTAAAAACAAAGAACTAGCTGAAGTGTTATTAAAGATTAAACTTGGTAATAGTATTTTGTAGTGCTCTAAAGTAGCGGAAAGTTTGGGTGTTGATATAGACACGGAACTACGTTTTAGTAATTTCATTACTAAAAAATTGAATGTTGCATGCATTAGCTTGAAAAAGCTATATCCTTAACGCCATATCTTAAACATTAACTTAAAAATAAAGCAAAATAACAGATGCAACGATCTTATGTCATATGAACTATCGCGATGTCTTGTATGGCCCATGTTTAACCAGGGCAGATGTCAATCGCATTGAACGTTTGCAAAAGTCTTGTTTGAGATTTATTTACGGAATACCAAAATTTTCTCGAATCTCACACAAGTTGATTGCTGCAGGATGGTTGAACAAGGCCCATAGACGTGAGTTACACGCGGCGTGCTTATACCTTTCAATTATGTTTTTCAAATGTCCACCCTACCTATGCAACAAAATCACTTTTCGTACTGATATGCACTTTTTGAACACTAGGTTTCGTGGACTGTTGTCACCCCCTAGACACTACACTGCTTTATTCACTAGGTCTCTTACTTACAACATCTACAAAATATTTAATAGTATTGCAATTCAGATAAGAGAGTGCCAATTTTTTAAATTTAGATCAGAGTATCGTCGTCATTTGATGTCTCGCCAGTTCTCGCGAATCCAGCATCCTCATATTTGTCAGCTTTGCATTGAACCCATCGCTTTCTTGCATTGCTTTTTTCTTGTAATTATGTCCCGTCTATAAATAGTTTATTCCTTTTTTAATAGCGCGGTCGGACAGACCAGCACTTTGTGTATTTTGTAATTAGATTGTTTTTTTTCTGGACTAAGATTAGAAATCAGGTTTCCTGCCTTCTTAGTCCTTTTTGTAGTAGCGCCAACTATTTGTCTTAGTGTATTATGTAATCTATCTGAATGTTAAGTATTATGTTGACCGCTACCACAAATTAATTATTATTACTATTATTATTATTATTATTATTATTATTATTATTATTATTATTATTATTATTATTATTATTATTATTATTATTATTATTATTATTATTATTATTTCTGCAAGGATGTTAAATGTACTGACTGGTAGACCAAACATTCAAATGATATTGCTTTGCCCTGCCTCATCGGATAACATCAACAGTTCTGTTATCCCGCATGAAAGGGTATTGCTCTTTACACTCCGATAATTGAAATATGTAATTTTTGACCATCACCTTTTGTCATATTCCGATAAGCTTAATCAAACATTGCACGTGCGATTCGATCGAGAGCCTGCACAATCGCAATTCGCTGGAGACGCCTACGTGGCAGTTTCATGGCGATCGGGGCGCTCTCTGTGTGCACCACATATGAATATTATTACAATAAGAATTTCAATTTAATTTGCTGGGCTGTCAGACAATGCAAATAGTGGGTTAAAGGCCCCTTGTAACACGCGATGTAAACGCATTCATCCGCGGGCAGCCAGGCCCGCAGGGGCGGTGTGGGTGCGAAAGCYSGGACTTGCTGCGCTTATTGCCAATCACTCAGGGCTGACGTTTGTATGATTTGTTTCTTGTTCCAGCGCTCGGAGGTATTTAGAAGTGATACGTTTATATAACATACATTATGGAAAGTTCGCCCAATACCTAAAAGGGGCTAGTAATTAGGTTTGAACAACGAATAGGTATACTCCTCACATTTATTGACTATATAATACTATGATGAACTATATTATTATTTCGACACACATATATGACAATTTTTGTGTCTTTCGACCAAATTGGCAAATATTTTTGCTTCTAAGCATCACTCTTTTTTAAAATGCTTTTCAATAATGGGCTTCCAGTTTCATAAKGTTTAATCAACGAGAAAGCTTCCCTGCAATTTTTGTGGATGTCATATGCTAGATAAATTTATAATTTTGTAACTATATTGTCGTCATACTTCAAAATTTTGCATAAAACACTATACTATTGCACGGGCAGAATCATATGTACTTTTTGCTGTAGTAATTTCGGAAATTTGATTTTAATCTAATGGACCAGCTTATTTTCTTACAGTCGTAAATTACTAGAAGGCTCATACAAATAATGAAGCGTGGAGTTTAACGACAGTTACTTTAGAAATAAAGTCGTTCTGATCCAGAGGATTTCTTTAGCTTAAGTATGGGAGTCTCGCAGAATTTATTAAAAAATACCAAGTTGTTTCACTTATACCAGAGTCTTATATTTTGATACCAAACAACAATGCGCCTAACTTCCTTAGTTTATACAAATATGTTAAAATAACTAGCAATTTCTTGGTGAGTCCCCAAGTGCAACTCAGTTTTGCACACTGCTGTTGCAGGTATAAAAAGTATATATTGTTTAGCAGAAATTGAGGATTTTTATAAATATAAAAGTACATGCTTAAATGCAAACAGTGATATGATTACTGACTGTTCAGATATGAAGAATATGTATTTTAAGATGTTTTTTTAGAGACTATATGTCACAGTAAAACAAGATACAAGAGAGTAGTTGGAAAGTTTACGCACTGTAATTTTAATATCCACAAAAAATATACGATTTCTTTGCTGCTTTCTTTAAGACCTGAAAATAAAGTGCCCTTTATAATCAAATGTGTGTCTTGATTTTTTTTTGTATGTGGACGTAATACAAAGTCAGTGGTGATAAATACTAAAGAACTAGACGATGCATTATAAAATTACATAGTTTGTTGTCACTCGGAATAATGTACCTACTAATTATACTTAAGCAATTGTATTTAGAGGGGCAGTGATAATAAATTTGTACACAGAAAATAATTATTTGTAGTCATAGCAAAACTTTATTTACAGCGACAAAAAATTTGGGTTATAATATAGCCCCAACCAAAGTGTTTGTGCCTAGGGCAAATAAATTTTGTTAATAAATATTCTAGATATAGTGTTGTACTAAAATTTATACAATTGGCTTAAACTTAAATGTAACGTTGAAAATTATTATTTGGCAAGATGCATTCAGTGAGGTTTGCATATTTTTAAACAATAAAAACTGAAACGTATTTTTTTTCTTGAAACTACTTTATTTTTCTTATATTTAAGAGACAAGCTAAATTATGTTCCTCAAAAAAACTTGGCAACTCTATCTAGGTACTATAATATACATAGTATTTGTACTAAATAACATATTTATAGCCCAGGCGACGACCGTAAGAAAACCTTTGTTATAGGACCACAGCTGAAACTGGTGTGAAATTTTAGGGGATAATTGGCAGTGCAGAAAAAGAGTGGGTTGCCTGATCTCATCCTGCCGTAACCCACTAAAAAGTCCAAAAAAGTTATCTCTTTTTTGACAGCTTATTTCTGTTAACAAAAATGTAATTTTAGTAATGAATTTGGTGCTCTTTTGGATCATTCTTATGCTGTTTTGGTAAAAATTTTCGACATTTCACACCTTCTAAAGTTGTACAAGCTTAATTTATTCATCAGTATGGAGTTCTCATTCAGAGGTATTTATCTGTACCTAAATTTCGTTATGTCTACACCTTGGATTTCTTTTCCACATATATTGCGTGCTGTGCGTGTTTAGGTTTAATCTAAATCACCTGTTCCATTTTCCTGTTAATAGCGCATTCTTCTCAGATATTAAACGCCCGTCACTCCCAGTTAAGACAGCTGAATTTATTGTTAACTTTTATAGCGGTAGAAAACATTTCCCGGGGCCTCCACAAGCGTTTATCCGGTGCCATTAAACAAACAAAGAAGTGTATAACTGCTAAATTACGTAACTGGATGCACGAGTTAACTGTAACATTTTAATGTCTTTACAGTTCTTGTAGAGATCTGCGTCGCCCAGCTATGCAAACTACCAGCGCCTTGCGGATTATAGAAAAGGGATGCGTTCGAGCTTTATGTCAATTAGTTGCGTTTGTGCAGCTGATGCAATCAGGGAATCGTCGAATAATCCTATACGCAACATAAGGTTCCGGTGTTGCATAATCAGCTCGTTAATCTTTATGTATAATTTAAAACGTCAGTCAAGACCGGATCGGCTAACGGAAATGCTACAATATTACAAATAAGGGAGGCTGGAAATGTAATAATCGCAGGTATGCAAAATGACTGTCCATTGGGTTTGGCATCCCGAAAGGCTGGTGGTATATCYCAATTAGGTGAAGCTATGTTAAAATATACCAACTTATTTGGTGCTCATTATTACTTGCTTATAGCAGCTATTCACTAGATGAAGTCGCTMGTTTTTGTWKATTTTTGGAACTTGTGATTTCTTTTCTTATTAACCTTGTCTGATTTACAAAGCAATATGTAGTTGATTTCTTCATTTTCCTTGAGAGATGTTTCCTATCTCCGAATTCCGATCCTCATCTTGTAATACCGGAACAATATTTTACTGGAGATTTCTTCGGCACAATCTTTAGGCGTCTATGGCCATGGTTAAATTTCAATCAGTTTTTTCCACTAATATTGATTAACACGAAAAAAATATTTGTACATTTCGGGCTCGTTATTGGCCGTCATCATCTTTATTTTTGGATGCTACGTGGCTTCTTCAGTTTACCAATACATGTATTTTTAAGCATACGCTATCTGTTAGGAAAAACCAATAATTTTTTGGTGTGAAGTAAAGAAATACACGTTAAAAAACTTAGTGAGAAGTGCAGTTAAAAGAACTGCTCGGTTTGAAAAATATTCATATTCTAATTATATCCTCACTGTTAGCGTACTTAAATCTAAAGTGTATAAAATGCATTAAACATAACAATAATAATACTACCTATATACCTACATTTATTGCGATCCCGTTCTTCAACTGATTCAATTTTTATTCTGTCTTTGTTAGCTCGCATTAGCATCAATATTTTCTTGCCTGATCTCAGTTCGTCCACCTGGACAGTCGACTGATGCTGTACTTATTACCCAAGACAATTGGTAAATATATTTATGCTGCCACAATTTGTCACTGATAATTTCTGTGCTCTTTCTTTTTTCACCGGTATACGTCAAGTTCAAAAATATGCTGTTGCCTTATGACATCAGGTATCTAAATGTAAATCTAACGGTTGCAAGTACTATAGTGTCGCAGAACGAAACAGAACGATATCCTGCTGAACGAGAAGCTGAAGACAGTGAAGACTCTTGTAAGAAAAATGTCACTCCATCAAAAAAATTGCTAAAGATCAAAGATTTTAATCGCCTAAATCTATTTTAAATTTACATAAGTGATATTTATTGGAATACAGGCATATATACCCATTGAAAAAGTATTGCGAGCTCTGACTAGGATTTGATAGGATCCGGGATCAAATCCCGATCAAAGTTGACAGTATAGTGCGCCCCAGGAAGGAAGTCGCACCTTAGGAATGCAGTATCGTCCACAAAATGAACGCGGCGAATCGCATGGGTGGGCTGAGTTAATAAATTTATTCGCCGCGCTAGCCTGAAATTGCGGCCATGAATAATCGCGGACACGCCAATGATTTAAATGTATTGCGACAATTTGCGTCCCCACCACGCCTTCTTTCCTGGTTCGCACATTAATTTTTCAACACGTTTATTTGGCTGTATCACTTATTTAAATTTCAAAAAAATTATGTTGGTTATTACGCAGTCTTTATTTATTGCTACCTCACACCCAGATAGCAAATTCATTCTTTTTTTTTATTTATACATTTAATAATATATTACTATAGACCCTAAACCTAATCGCGTATCTAAATTAATTGTTATATTCTATACTAGATTCTCAATAGGCGTAAATTGCTTGATATGATTTACTATTTTTTTTTCTATACTTCTCTTTCTAGATAGGAAAAAGGTTCTGCGGCTTTTTTATGTTATTGAAAGCAAATTTACTCCTCACTTTTTGCTTCATACTTTTTCGAACCTATTTTAACTGTATTTTGATCTAAGCAGACAGATTCGATAGTTTGTAAAAAGAGTCGCATTTATTGTCTCATCCTTCCTTATAATGTTCGTAATATCTCTCTTTTACGTAGGTAAGCTGCGCGGTTGTACTTCATCACTTTACACCTATATTACTAAAATCTATCGATATTTCCTTATGTGAACCTTATATTTATATTTTTTTCTCAGAAGATAGTTGTAATAATTGTAGAGGTTAGAAACGAAGTAATACGGCAATGATAATTACATGCCAACAAAATTCTGATCACTTACCTAGTTTAAATGTAATGTTTTTTATATCCATCACTAGCCATACACGAGTATAATCATACGCAAGTTTGAACTAGTAACAAAACGCTATTGTTTTAAGAGCGATTTTTTATATGATTTTCGCGATTGATTAATATATCAGACTGTCCAAAGTGTACTTCATTGAGTTATTTCATATATGAGGGCGCTTGTTAACATTATGAAAATTGAGTGTGGATGTGCATTCAATGGTTTTAACAGCTTATTACGGTATAAAATATGCCTACATACACATCGCTGCACACAAAACGTTTGACATTCAATTAAATAAATCAAGTACAAAGTGCGTTCTAAAGAGAGAGGCTAGAAAACGATACCCTGAGATGCCGCTAGTGTGTGACGTAGAAAACCAAAGTATAAGACAACAATCGGGTAAACTTGACCCTTGTTGTTCCGTTCAATAAACTGGGAAGCTAATTTATATTTCTAGCGCGGATTACTTATGAACTTCTACGTCACATACCTAGCCTTGTCGCTAGGGAGTGTTTTCTAGCCTCTGCTTCACACGGAAACTTTATAATATGAGTACATCTAACACGAAATTAAAATTTTGTGAACAGGCCTATTTTTTTAAATACACTGGTGAGCCTAAAGGATTTTCGCTAATCTCTTTAGGGTGTTACTAACATCAATGGAATAATATAATATTTTCAACATTGAAAAAATCTCATTTTGGTTGCAGTTAATGAGCCAGAAGATTCGTTTTTCCCATGTTCGCTTGACCCTCACATTATTAGAACGAACGACGCTGTTTTGCATCATTTGACATTCCTCAATCCGGATTTACTGCAGTCCTTAAACCCTAATAGACCAGATCAACATTTTCAGATGTTCCTAAAGGTCGTTTCGCCGCATCACTCACACGATAACATCTTGGCAGATCAGCGCCAAATCGCTCTGGCCGTACCCCATAAAACTTGTCCTGTGTGGTCCCGGAACCGACTCACAACTATGTAAATGATCTCTAAAAGCAGCTGACGGTCCCCTAAATCAAACCGGCGGACTAGTTTATTCGGCTTCTGTTCAGAAATAGGGGACTTTATGACTTATATCTGTTTGTTTTACGGACGGTCCTTTTGTCGACGGGATAAGATCGCGCATTGTCCTCGATCCCCAAGATATTTCGATATCGTTGTCGTTGTCGGTCAGATGACTGTAAGAATGTTTCGGAACCCTTTCTATGCAGGCAAGATCCTGCGATAGCAGTTCGAAGGTCTGTGCAGGGCGCCCGATTTAATATCTCTGTTACATTAATAAAAACGACAGCGCTGCATAGATCGTCTCTTTGATAGAGTTTTTACCTGTAAATCCGTACAGCCCGTTTAGACGACAGTGAAATGGAACACTTCACGTATGCTGTCTGTTGACATGCAGTTCATTGTACTTTTCGATGTTTTTCCGTAACAATGATAGATTTTAATGACAACCTAATCAGCAGTTGTTAAAGCTGTAAACCATTCAGTACTTAAATTTCTCTCAACCGCAACAGATATTATTAAGTCGCATTCATCCGTAGCAATCAAAAATATACTAACTGACAGAGATACAAATAACTAATAATTGTCCTATTTGAATAAATTTTGTTGTACATGTTTATTGGGATAAAGAAATTAGATCATTAAAGAACAAATGAGAGTTGGTCAGAAAGAACATAAAAAAATCAGATAATCGATTTGCTCCTCTATCTATAATGTTTTTAGCGAAAAATCGGGAGATCTGGGTGGGCACGGCAACATATTGACGCTTTTTGTTAAAAATAATCCAAAGTAGCTAAATGTGGTTAGTGCGTTGACTTGTTCAACAATTCCATTTACGGGGTGAGAACTGGATTATGACGTAGGGTAAAACGACTGGTTCCACTTCTTCCCGGATATAATGTTAGGCGGTCATGTTAACTCTGTTGAAGGCCAAAGATGATCCGCTGCCATTACCAGTAAGCAACACGTAACCATGTTTTCCCGCCCAAAATTGGGGGTGGCATATTTGAGTACATTTAACCATCATGCGTATCCCGATAGAATCCAGATTCGTAAAACAGTATGACATTCCTGGTCTCATTGGGATTATTCTATGTACATACCACTTGAAAAACATAGAAAAACTAATGCGGGAATAATCAAGAAAAACTTACATTATCGCCGCCTTCATCCGTGGGTCATAACAATGCGGTCACTCCGGTGGACAGACAAGGCGGTTTCACATACGCGCGGGAGATGCAAAAACAAAACATAAGTTACTCATCCGTTAAACTCAAAAAGATACAGTTAAGACTCACAGAGGGGTTTTCACCCCAGGGCATCATCCTTATACTGTCCATGGCTTCATCCCTGAGATTACATCATTAGTCAATGGTGGTTATGAATACCTTGTTAGTTTTCTCTCTTCAACAACTAGCTAGTGTCAACCTGAAATAGTAGAGGCTTCCCCGAACGCTCACCCTAAGGCCTATAGGGTCGCATTCCAATAGCCCGGATCGGGGGCACCTAATAAGGCTACCCTCTCCACCAGAACTATGTCATTCGAGATATCCTGCATTACCCCCCGGAATGCAAGTCCTCCACTCGAAGGAACCGGACACTCTGCGCTAGGGGTTTCAAACTGCCTGAGGCACATCATGGCCAAAGACCTTACTCTCTCTGCCTGAGGCACAACATGGCCAAAGACCTCGCTCTCACTGAGCCAAAATCAAGAACATTTCTCTCTGTCAATAATGACACATCCATACTCATTGCCTACTTTTGCATCTCCTCGCGACGCTGATATTTCTCGCCAAAACAATTAATCGCATGCATACGCTTTCGCTTCGATATTAGTATTTATCTTGTTAACAGCGATTCTAAACATAGCAAGAAATTAATAAACGCACAAAAACACCTTTTATTTTAATAACAACGTAGATACAAAAATAGACATTTAACATTCGGCCAACCTAACAGGGTCGTGTCCTCACGACATAATTATTCGGTATCCCTACTTGATTTGGATAAATTAGTCAATGGTACTTCATCTGAGCCACTGTCCTCATCGATGGTATCTGATGTAATAAATGGATTTGATAATAATAAATAGATTTTATTAAAACAAGAGCAGATACTGAGAGTAATACATGATCAATAAAGGCAAAGTCTAGCAGAAGCTATTCTACTTAACCTTCGAAAAGAAACTTAAACTATGTTTATTATGGTATAATTTATGAATACCCCTATTGTTAATTGATTATACGTCTTACGCTTCAGTTATTATTATCAACAGGTGTCTTATCTCCTTAGGTTAGCCTTCATGTGTGGTCTTTGGGGATAGTAAGCTATTGCTTGAAACCTCATCGAGTCCGAACGAACGAAGTAAGTCATGGTCATCATGAAATCTGACGATCGAAAAATAACTGTCTTAGTTTAAATTTAAATTTGTTAATATTTAGTTTTTTTTTTTTTAAACTCGCTCCGAAGGGTGAGCCTTACAGCTTTACAGCCTTACCGCCTTACAGCGTTGTATGTGAATACTTAGCTTTATTTCGTGTATCACGTGAGTGCGTAGTTGAATGAGGAGCAAGCTTAGACCTCAAGTTATCACATGCATGAGGAGAATTTAGTAAAGCTTGGACGAAACAACTCAAATGAAAACTCCAGCGGGAATCCATGCGTAGCCGGTTCAAAGAGTTAATCCTGTAAGATACGTGGTCCCGGCGTTGCAAGCCAAAAAATAAGCGACACCATGCATTCTAAACAATCTGAATCCTGTTTCTACCAACCGAATCCAAACAGGGGTAATATAAAAAATTGCAATAATTAAAGAGGACGAGAACGAGTAAATCACATAATTGCCTTTTCAAATTAACGGTAAAAAATGTCTACAAGCATAAAATAACTTAAGGTTAAAATGATTTTTGTATTGACTTAGTTACATGCAGCTCAAACCAGATCTGAGTGTTTATAATGAGATCAAAGTATGATCAACAAAATTTAATCTTGAGCAATCTATATAAATATTAAAAGACCGTATAAGAAATTTTATACTACCTTTATAATCAAAGACCATCAACTGCGACTTAGACAAATTCAATTGAAGGCCATGTTCAGCAGACAATTTTCTTAATTTTTCAAGTTCTTTGTTCAGAATTTTGTCAGCCCTTGCGAAATCATGCTTATCGAAACTAAAATACAACTGTGTATAGTCGGCGTAAGTTATTACTTTACAATGAAGAACTGAGTTCGCTATATCAGACGTACATATTATGAAAAGCAGAGATCCTAATGTGGAGCCTTGCAGAACACCAGATCTAACTGACAATTCAAAGGAGACACTATATTTATTTTACCACTTGGGTTCTATCGCTCAAGTAAGATCTAATAAACTGTACCGACAAACTACTGAAACCTCAAGACTTTAGTTTGGGACACAACAGACCATGATTAATAGTATCGAACGCTTTTGAAAAATTGAGCAAAACCAAAGCACTGACTAAACCCTTATCATAAGCTGAAATGAGATCATCCACGACTGAAGCTGGTGCAGTAGGAGTGCTTCGACCGCGCTTGAATCCGCACTGAGCATCGGAATCATTTTCCAAGAAAAGACAGTCAAATATCTGTTCGTAGACTAGAGATTCAAACAGTTTTGAAGCTGCAGGTAAGATGCTAATCAAATGTAAATCCAACAAGTTTTCAGGATTAGACTTTTTAAGTAGAGGTATTGCGATGACTTTCTTCCACATTGTAGGGAAATAAGCTTTTTCCATACAACAATAATTGAAGACGTGTAATAGGTATAAATCAATAATGGAACTACATAAGTGCAACCTTTTCAATGAGATGTTGTTTGTGCCACAATTATCTTTTTTACGTTAAAGACTGCGGAATGTACCTCTTCTAAAGTAACCATTTTAAAGAAAATTCTTGTAGGGATGGGAATCTAGCATTCTCACAATATTGCATTCTATGATTAGAGACGAGATCATTTTTTTTAACTGGAAAATATGTGCATTAATAGAATTGCTATTAGACAGATTAGAAGGTAGTTCAGATCTCACTTTGATAATACCAATGTTTAATTTGCGCAGAGCCAACCAAATACTGTGTATATATCTCCACTAGAAGCAACTGAACCTATGTAACGACGTTTTTCCATCCTAACAGAGTTTATAGTCAAATACCTCAACCTCTTGTATACAGCAAAATTTTCAGGAAGTTTACTTCGTTTATATTTACGGAAGGATGCTTTGTTACTCTAGACGTTGCCACCAAGGCATGCCGATAAAAAAGAGAAATAATTAGGGTGTTGAAATTTTCAAGTTGCTKATCAATATTGGTTTCACGTATCACATCAGTCCATTCAATAGATTCCAATCTTTTTCGAAMCTCACTGACATCAAAGCGTCTGAAAGATCTACATATAAGCAACATATTTGGGCTCACATTTAACCTTAGGTGAACTAAATTCACAAGAAATCAATCTGTGGTCAGAAATATCGTTACAGTTCTTCGAACCGTATCTCCTAACATTCAGAGAATGGAATACGAATAAAGGATCAATCAGTAAGCTTGAGTTACCAGTCACTATAGTCGATTCATCCAAGACTTGCACCAAGTTTTACGCCTCCAAACGTGCACTCATATGGTTAGAAATATTTAAGAAATTAATGTTGAAATCGCCTAGACAGACAAATTAATCATACATACCGCAAACAAAACCAAATATATTATCAAGGGTTTCAACAAAATTGCCCAAGGTGGAGCTAGACGGACGATAGCATACGCCCATAATTTACAGTCCCTACGCGGATGCTAAAAAAACAAACAATAAAGGAATTAATCTCAAAATCGAACTCTATTAACGAGTTACAAAAAGTCGACTTGATATATATGCCACCACTTCGACCCTCAGCACGATGCGTATAACGAAGATTGTAACCAGGTATTGCTAAAATAGATAGATCTACATTATTAGACAACCATGTCTCGCTAACCATAACAACATCATAGTTTGCCCTTTGAACTAAATTTATAAAATCTTGAAAATGTGCTAAGAGCGATCCTACATTAAGATGCGCAACCTTCATAAAAATTATAAGCTAAACTAATACACAATACAGGATATCTATTACCTCTAAATGAGAACAAATACAACCTGACTTATTTAAACTAAATTGTATTGAAGTCTGTTTAATCGTTAAATTAAAGAAAAGCAAAATTAATACTTAACAACCGGCGGTAGCTCCCGGAAAAGCATTACATTTTACGCTAGCAACAAATCTGCGCTACACATAATAAAAAGATAACGTTGCCAATTAACTGCTACCGATAGGTACTGCTCTGTATATTGACTATATCGTCAACAGAATTTACATAGTATTTACGACCATTTGCTATTACTTTGACGTAACCCTGGTAAGTCCATACGTTACAAGCACCAAATTCAGAGCCGCAGACTTCTAGTAATTCTAGACATATTGGTTCCTCTCTACAACTTCTTGTAGCGGAATATGAGCTGCCTATCCTTCCTTGAGCAGAATCTGACGATTCTATATCGATCTCTTCCAGTATTCACACTTACCACCCGATGACAGTCATCTATGGCTTCAAAATACAAATTTAAATCACATAAACTGGGCACTTAAAACACAAATAACCGGAGATCCGCTGGATCACGTCTACTCGCTGTGCATTACCTTATCTTTAAATAGAAAATAAGAAATGTACTTGGCTGATTCTCATCGCAAGATTTCAGAAAGGTCAACAGCGCTTCGGGGCTTGATAATTACACGATTGGGCAACTGCCTGTATAATGTTATCATAGGATGTTATTAAACATCAAGAAATGAAAGAAAATGATGGTGATGATGATGATGATGTTGATGATGGGTACCCATATTTGTATGAACATGAAGAATATGCAAAACATGTATGATAGAGGTATTAGATCTACCAATAATCACGCCGAAACAAAAGAGATCCTGTTAAGGCCAAGAACTTTGCTGAATAAACGTATTTTGCACAAAAACTGTCAGCCGCCGCTTAACCACTAATTATAATTACGACAAACGATAACTTGTCATACCACTGCGCTGCGACAAAACGTGCTAAAAATGTTGAATACGTTATTATTAATCTCATCGAATCAGTGAACCGATTGTTTGACCACCAATTATAATTACGACAAACTATAATTTGTCAAACCACTGCGCTGCGATAAAACGTGCTTACACTTTTTGAATTCATCTCACCGAATCTGTGAACCGATTGTTTGACCACCAATTATAATTACGACAAACTATAATTTGTCAAACCACTACGCTGCGATAAAACGTGCTTAAACTTTTTGAATTCATCTCACCGAATCTGTGAACCGATTGTTTGACCCCACACCTGAATGAAAAACATAGAAAAACTAATGCGGGAATAATCAAGAAAAACTTACATTATCGCCGCCTTCATCCGTGGGTCATAACAATGCGGTCACTCCGGTGGACAGACAAGGCGGTTTCACATACGCGCGGGAGATGCAAAAACAAAACATAAGTTACTCATCCGTTAAACTCAAAAAGATACAGTTAAGACTCACAGAGGGGTTTTCACCCCAGGGCATCATCCTTATACTGTCCATGGCTTCATCCCTGAGATTACATCATTAGTCAATGGTGGTTATGAATACCTTGTTAGTTTTCTCTCTTCAACAACTAGCTAGTGTCAACCTGAAATAGTAGAGGCTTCCCCGAACGCTCACCCTAAGGCCTATAGGGTCGCATTCCAATAGCCCGGATCGGGGGCACCTAATAAGGCTACCCTCTCCACCAGAACTATGTCATTCGAGATATCCTGCATTACCCCCCGGAATGCAAGTCCTCCACTCGAAGGAACCGGACACTCTGCGCTAGGGGTTTCAAACTGCCTGAGGCACATCATGGCCAAAGACCTTACTCTCTCTGCCTGAGGCACAACATGGCCAAAGACCTCGCTCTCACTGAGCCAAAATCAAGAACATTTCTCTCTGTCAATAATGACACGTCCATACTCATTGCCTACTTTTGCATCTCCTCGCGACGCTGATATTTCTCGCCAAAACAATTAATCGCATGCATACGCATTCGCTTCGATATTAGTATTTATCTTGTTAACAGCGATTCTAAACATAGCAAGAAATTAATAAACGCACAAAAACACCTTTTATTTTAATAACAACGTAGATACAAAAATAGACATTTAACACACTCTAGTTAATAGCCTAACATACCAGATGAGGACGGCATAATAGCACAGTAAAAGTTTTTATTTGGTGGTAAATGGTTCGCCTTTTATGACAAACCACTAGACTGCAAGTGCAAGTAGTGCAGCGGTCCTTAGGTTGATCGCCGACACCTTTATCTCGTCGTGTTCGGTCTTGATATCTGGAACCACGATCGACAAGAACCCAATACCGTGTTTAGACTTTTGTTCGCTCCACTAGCAATATTTCTTAAAACAATGAAAACAGGTAGAAATGCCTCCTTTTTAAACGGAAACGATTTAAGAAAGAATCGATAACACAAAAACCAGGATATCGATAGTTCTGAAAAGGTGCTAGATTTTTACCTTAACAAAAGCGAACGTGAGTTTTTGGATGTTCTTGTACTTTGGTTGTTAAGTGTGAGCCGTTTTACAGTTTTAATTCTTAAACTCAAAATTGGTTTTAATGCCAGCAGCATTTGCTGTAGCGTTTTTTTAGTTGTTTAAATAAATATTCGTACAGATATATTTTTTAACTCTATGAATTGTGAGCTACGATAATTTCAAGATATATTTATTTAGTTGAACCTATGGAACCCAAATTTATCACGGCATTAAGCGTACTGAATATAATGAATAATGAATGGTATTATTTTTTACTGCATTGTGTTTGACATACTGCATTCGCATAAAGAATTAATAATGACGTATCATGGCAACCGGTGTGTCTTAAAAGATTGGAAAGAGCAATAGTAATGATGGAGAGTGTTATAAGAGCATTGATTTCGCCAATGAAGGTTATTCAACTCAACGAATAAAAAGTTCTTTCAACAGCGAAAATTAACATTAACAGCTGAATAGTAACATATACAAGATATAACAAATATGAGATCACATATAAACATCGAGCTACATTTTGTAGGGTATCGCATGCTTCTTTCCTATAAAACACAAAATTTTGAAAGCAAATATCGTACCTATAAGTTATATCAGAACTTAAAAGCTGTCCACGAATATGAAACTCATTATTTAGTGAAATGTTTGAAATAAATATATCTGACTGGCTCTGTCTAAAACATTCTACAATTTTAGGAGTCTTAGTAAAATACTCTGGCTCCAATAAGTTTCTGCTTTTCTTTGAGTTATGGGGGTCTAAATTGTAAATTATAAGGACGGTCAGGGTTAATCAAGTAAGAACTTTAGATATTTCATGTATTGAAAGAACTTTTGGCTCCTTGAAATTTAATGTGCAATATAGATTCAAAAAGCTGTCCATAGTGGTCTAATACCAAGTAATGATATAGGGCATCGCAGTACGAAAATGTGGTAAAAGTAAGGAAAGTATACCTTATTATACTTATTCCAAATAAGAAATGGTAATATTCTTTGATGAAAGCTTCAATAAATTAATGAAACGACAGTGTTAAAGCATATTCTAATTAATTAAGGTTCTGTGTTAATGTAATTAATGGACACTATCGATTATTTAGTAAAAGTCTGTTAAAAGGCGAAATTAATAGCTATTAGATTCTTATTTACATATTATACAAGAAATTTATATTGACAAATAATCGTCATGTCCGCAAGTACTATTATAGTATTGCTATTTCTTTCCCACTACCTTCAATGGTTTTTATAATTTTACAGGATATTATTTAAAAAGCTTTTTCTTAATCAAATATTCCTTCACGTGGCTAAAATTAATTAAATTAAAATGCACAAAGGGTGTCGCTGGGATGAGTAAACATTTTTAAAGCTGATCAGATGATAATAATTATACCATACTGTACGATTGCAATGAAGAAAGCAACACTGTGTTGTGTGCCTGTATTAAATGCGTAGGAACGTGTTGAACGCTGAAGACGTCAGCAAAGCTTTACTCGCTGGTTTATAATATCAGTTAAAGACAGTAATAGTACCTTGTCTCTAGCTAGGGTATATAAAATAGTGTAAAAAAAGAATGGCAATCGTTATTAACAGTAAAGAGTGAAAAGGCGTTCTTCAACACATTATTTGTTAAAATGAATTGAGGTACCTACCACATGTTCGTGCTTTGGAGTTTTGAACTATTGAATCAAACCCGAGTGTGAAGAGGATAGCCTTTAGTAAAATAATGTTTTTAAGCTTTAAACAGATAACATAATATTTTTAAATCGCAAGCCTAAATATTATATTTATATTGCCATTATTGGTACAAAAGCTTCCATATCGTGCTTCTGAGATATTAAAAAAGTAAATAGTCTGCAATCCATTTAATTAATTAATTAATTAATTAATCAAACGCAATTAATATATCCAATGGCAGTCGGAAGCTTCATTGCTTTGTTGATTGCAGAAGATGGTTCATCTTCACTCTTTTTGTTATTTATATCGCTGCTTGTTTGGAAGTTTTATTAAGGGCGCTTTTGAGACCCATTCAGTTTTTCGGTTTTATATTTTCTCTTTCTTTTGTGTAATTTCAAAAACGTTCTGTGTTATATGTTATCAACTGGATTTTTATTACTTCAGTGAACAATTAAATGTGAAATTTGTTAAAGTTTTATTATGGAATTAATTATGATCATGAGCCACGGGGGTGAAGTGTAAGTTATGATGGTAACGGAATTATTGATATATACAGTTTGGTAGTTTGAGAAGCTTCAATTACGCCTAAATTCTGGGTACTATTATAAAGTCCCAACAGTTTGCAGTTGATGAAGCGTAAAAAACTCTGAAGTAAATTATTATAAAGACTTAGCAACTGTTTTTCAATTTTGTTTATCTAAAGTAGAGGCATTTATATGATGTAGTTCAGCGACGCTTGGTTGGCATCTTTCAGGGTTGCTCTAAAGGTGCAACTTTTAACAAAAACTATTTTTTCTCAACAATGGCTTAGCTGTAGAAACCCGTTATGAAAAGCTACTCGCAGTGATGAGACATAGGGGATAGTTCTCTGCGGTACCTGACCTTTCCGACTTCTGAAAGTCGAAAGCCAAAAACTGCGTTCCTCCCTTTTCCGAAAGGTCACGTGTTAGTGTCAGACGGCTAACGTGTCCTGACGTCTACACCGAGGTCGGTACGTGACTTATCACACAATAGATACGTCCACTAATTAACAGGTAATTACAGGAAGGTGAAAATTTAGTGAAAGCCCGCGGTAGTTATCTGACAAATCTTGCTGGGCCCCCGTAATTAACGGACGGGGAGAAAATTAGCAAGGTTTCGATTTCGAAACTGATCTGATCTCTACTGGTGTTTGGCAAAGGTCGGTGTTATAGATTTCAACGGTTCAGATACACCTGGAGATAAAGTGGGCCTTGGTCGCTGCTGTTAGCGGTCGTGTAAAAGTTTGTAAAATTGTCTGAATCATTTTTTTAATATCCGCATTATTTGATGTTGTATTACAACTTGTACAAGGTCTGGGCTCTAGGAGAAAGACAGAGGAAAGTAATTTGTAATTGCAATTGAAAGTTAGCTTAGCTACCTAATGTAATCTGTCCAAATGATACTAGACCTTTGCAGTGCTCTAAATTAAGTGAATTGCTCGAATTTTGAAATTAACATTGTACGAAAGATAGTACCTACAGGCTCTTGTTGGAGGTATCTCAAGGTAGACCTAGTCGTTCAAGTAGTCCATTCCTTTAGTATAATTCTTCAGGTATTTCAGCGCTAGATCAACACTGACCCGCGTTATAGTTTAACGTCACTGTCGAAATTTGGAAGTTTCTTGTCCTTTGGAATTTTCTATTAATTCTGGTTGACAATATCTATGTATTTTAAGTATTAAAACTAATAGTTTGACAGCTTAGTAGTTCATCTCACTTTGAAGTTTCGATCTTCTTTTAAATCGCCTTTATTGCTATTTTTGAACCATCCAAATAGGTAATTCTTCTTCATATAGTACACGAAATGTGTACGATTTACAATTCAGAATCGTCACCTTCTATTTAAACAGTGTATTAATCTACCATTCTACATTCCATTTCCCTTGTCCATTATCTACCTAATTCTAAATTTTTTCATTAATTCCGGCATTTTTAAAGCATTGCTATTTTCTAGTTCGGCACTTTTTTCATCGTTGTTTGAGATGTAGCACTTGAATCATTTTATGGAAATTAATAACTGCTCGTATTTTGACACTTTCTTTATTTCTTTTGTCTCTGCTTTTGCACCAAACTGTCAGCGAACAAACAGCGTTTAAGTATAATGCGCATCATATTAATAATTAGTTCCGCAAAAGGTAACGCTACCTTTTTTTTGTGGGAAGAGAAGGAAAGAAGTAAGACATTTTGTGGTTCATTGCTGAAGGTGTTTTGGTAATTTATAACAGATGGAAGCAAATAAGAGCCAGTCATACGTTTCTTGAAGGCAACTRTACCAAGTTTTAGTACCTATATTTGAAGCAGAGTCCTAATAAATACAAATCGTGTTCTATAACAGTTTGATCCTTGAAGTTATAAGTCCGTATATAGGGTGTAAATAAAACCTGCCTAACCCCTTAAATTGCCATTAATATTTTAGCTAGGAAAACGAAATTTGGGATATTTTTTATATCAAGAAATTGGCATTTTATGATGTAAAAAACCACTTCTTGTAGCTTCCGGTTTCACCGGAAATGACCCAAACTTTCGGTTTTTAAACTTTTTAAAAGGTATATTTTTACATATTTGGATTCTGTGGCAAATTCTAAGTACATAAAACCTACTTTGGTTAGATTTGATGATAGTCAAAGAAAAAATAATATATTTTATTTTATTATCTAGAGTGCTGTGATTATCAAATTTGACTTATTTCAAAAAGCTAATATATTTTCTATTAACACTCATATCTTCTAAATAATAGTGTTTACGTTGGTCCATTTCTTTTTTAATAGTATTCTAGGTTTAAGGAATACAATTCTGAGAATCGCAGCGCTCTAAATAACAAAATAAAAAAAAAAATTCTATGACGTCCATTAAATCTAACCAAGGCAGGTTTGTTGTACTTAGAATCTACCATAGATCAGATCCAAATATGTAAAAATATACCTAGCCGTCCATTTATTAATCGAAAGTCAAGGTCATTTCCGGTGAAACCGGAAGTTGCAGAAAATCGTTTTTTACATCACCAACTCAACCACTTTTCTGATTAAAAAAATTAATTTAGTTAAGTAGTAAGTGCAATTTTCTCGGAAAGGGTCAGTTTTAGCCGCATTAAGGTACCTTTTTCGTTTACAAGGCGCCCTTAATCCCCCAAACATTTATTTAAAGAATGTGCGATCCCACTGATTTGTGGCGAGATCAGAAATGATTTCGGTAATAAACAAATAAAGCAAGATAAAACTTTGGATTTCTTAAATTTCCTGAAATTTGTACAAAACATGAATGCATGATCCATACTACGGACCGCGACGTCTATTTTTTTACGAATACATAGACCTCTACAATAAGATTCATGTCATTTGGGTGTATAATTTATTTCTCATAATTTATTTCTGTTTTACTTCTGCTGAAGTTGAAGTGTCAGAAGTGAATGAGCGCTATAGCAACAACCTGAACACCGCTATGGTCAAAACAACAACAGGAACAAGACCTCGCCATGTTCATTGTTCAGATAATTTTTTAATCCCAATATAAATGCATCTATGCCAATTAGAATTGTAGAGATGTCAAACAATTAGATATTGTTAATAATAGCGTCCATTTTGTTAACCAAGCGTACGGCGATGGTGGTTTCTCTTATTATAAATGAAGATTTGCGGGTGGGAGCGGCAATCAAATGGAAGATCGCGTAATTAATTCCATTATCGGGCCCGAACGCTGTGCGGCGTAAAAGAGCGGTGTCATTCCATTTGWAGACAGCGGGGGGCACTAATTGGAGCGACTTTAATAATTCACTTTCTTGGTTTGCAATTGCAGGACACACAGCAACTGCAAGGGGCAATATTTGGAGTGAAAGGAGCGCCTGATTGCATGCGATGACGAGCCTCTGAACTTTCGGTGCGGTTCGCAACAGAACAAACAAGCGCTCTGAAAGGGATGTGAGTTTATCTTGCTCGCGGACCTATATGCATTTTTTCATTACTGAAATCCAATTTTAAGCAACCCACTTGATAGGAAGATTTTTTTGCCAATGATGGAGAGTACATCTTGTTTGTACCTAAATTGTTGGATGTGCATCTATTGTAACCACTTTGCCTTATATGGTCATGATCCAATACTTTTATTGGTATTGCCCAGGGCTTGAATTTAGGGCCACTGATGTTTTTAGCATTCGTTACCTCGAATTAACTAGAAGAGTTCAGTTGCTTTATCTTACACTAACACGCCTGAATGAGTGATGTAAAATAAACTAACGTATTCTGGAAAGAAACTGTGATTTATGTTATAACTACCACATCAATAAGGTAAGCTGATTATAACTGTGAAAGGATTGTTAGATTAGGTATCCTAATGTGACTGCTTTAGAGAAGGGTATAGCCAAATGTAGTTGAAAGGTTACACTAGCGCTGCAAGCAATCGTATATAATATTAAAAAATGTGTACCTGCTTGAAACAAAATTAACAGATTCCATTTTTAGCAACCGCATCACAAGTAGCCTTTGAGGAAGATGTTTTGTGTGCTGCCATCAGCACTACAGCGTATCAAATGAATGATGTCCAATTTTGAGTATCTCCGGTACTTTAAGAACAGTTGTTGTATCTTTCTTGCATTAAAAAGAGCACTGTGTCCGTAAGCCTATAAGTAATGGTTGTCGGATTTCAGACAAATTTTTTACAACTTTCTTTTCAGAGGACACTCAGGATAGACTGTGTTTCAACATGACGGTGTACCTTAAACCAAAAATTTCCTAGGCAATGGATGAAACGGTTAGAACCTTACAGCTTTCTAGCGCGAAGTCCCGAATTAACTTCGTTCCATGTTTTCTCTAGAGTCTGCGACTCCTCATCTACAGTTTCGGTTCTATGGTTTCGAGAATCGTTTTAGTTTCGGTTCGTTTTTCGAATCCGATTCCAAAGCCAGTTAGAAAGCCCGTTCAATGGTGTCAAAATGGTTCTAGTTCCTAATACCCGAAACAGTCTGCTTGCACTTGTTTTCACCCTCGCGTCGCGGTAAGAATGGTATACAGCAAAGAATCCAAATATCTTTACATAAAACTTGTCTGCAATCAAAAGTGCTAAAATCTCCAAGCAAATACCGAGCGGCTAATAGCCAATCGAATGTAATATACCGCCTGCTTACTCAGCTTTTCAATTAACTGATAATTTTTTCCCACTGCGAGACATACATTAATGTAGCGCGTAAAATGTCGCGTCAATTATACCCGTTAGTGTCTTAAAAGGTTATAACAGATTATCTGCAGCTATTGTTGTATGTTGTACACGAGGTGTCTCTCGACAACACTTTCGTAACAGATTTATCGCTGAAACTATTTGCAAGGGAAAGTGCAAAGTGTGCTGCGAAACTCAACAGATTCCTGGCAGGTACAAGGAGAACTTGATGGATGTCTGTAACTGGATGTTTAGCAGGGCACGATGCAAAAGCGAACAGACATAAAGGAGAAATATTACGATCGCTTAATGACCTACACCTGGATAATTGGTCAGATTAATTTCAATCTTGCCGTTTCATAAATGGACAGTAGCGGAAAGTGTAACAGTCCATACAGGGCAGTTGTGATAATTTGATACACAGGCTGGTCAAACGAGCACTAAAATGAGACGCAGRCATCAACATAAATAAACACTGCGAGCTATAAATCTAATCATGGCAGAAATAATTCATGAGCGTTTTCAAGATTTAATAATAAGTATTTACACGCATATCTAGTACAAGATTACCTTTTAAGATATTTGCAAAAGCTTCCCATGTGATTATTTACATATGAAAGCAATGCACTTTCACTTTTTCAACAAGAATCCACAAGTCTCAGCCATATTTATTACTTTCTGCGCCAATATAGTAAAGTTGCAAAAACCGCACAGAAAGTAGCTTTAAAATGTCGTGGAACGTGAAAAAATACCCAGAATTGGCCATGCCAGAGCCTTCGACTGCCTAATGAGCCTGGAACTATATCCCCGCTACAACTGCTGTGACTAGAACTAGAAGCCAAGATATTAACGGAGTGTTACGACATAATATCCAATTTGTTAGAGAAAATAAGGATTTGATCTATAATTTCAGGAGCACTTAGCGCACATACTCATACATTCGCAACAGTGACTTCTTTTTAAGTATATGATATGAAGTATGTACGAACAATAAAACTATAAGTCGACAAAGAATAGGTAACAGTTTAGAATCGCTAAAACCCGCCAAAGTTATAAAGTTTTTGCAGTATTTCGGTTTCAGTTGGCTAGGTAGTAGTGCTACCACGTACTATTTTGCACGAAATTCTATGTAATTTCTATAAAATAACGTCATGCGGGTGCTTGATATCGTCGTGAATGGGTCATTTGTAGTTCAGCTTAGGAACTTACCGGCGACAAGCCATTGAATTTTGCGAACTTAACATTGCCAATGCATCCGTCATGTCACTGACAATGGACCTGTTCACGAAATTTTGTGTCAAATGTAATGCGTGCCAAGTAGAGGCTAGAACAGCCCCTCGCGACGATGCTAGGCATGTGACGTAGATGTACATAGGATGTCATAAGTAATTGGCCCTAGATACATAAAACATTTATTTTTTGGGATTAAAACATGCAACAATTTCTTTGTTAAGTGAAACCACAAGGGTCAGTTTCGTTTTATACTTACTCCACTTTGGTTTTCTACATCACCCACTATTCTCATTGTGAGGGATCGTTTTCCAGCCTCTCTCTTTAGAAGGAACTTTGTACCTTTTTAAATGTCACCGAAAATTTTAAGGATTTGTGTGCAAAGAAAAATGTTTCGAATAAAAGTTATTGCTCCTAGGAAGTACTCGATAAAGCGATACGGCATATTTTGTAGGTTCTTGACTTTTTGAGTTGCGAACCAAATCTGTATTTTTTTTAATATAACCACTAACCTTTTATGTGGAACACTGATAATACATCAAATTCTAAGCCACAAAAGCCTACTAATGTATAATGCACTAAAATAAACAGTTTCGAAGATACGCTGGCTGATTCAGTCGCCGTGCTTACCCATCTGATTATTACTTAAAATCTTAGAGAAAAATGTTCAAGATAAACGCTTTAGAAACCAAAGAATATTCAGTAAGACGATATAGCTTATTTTATATCGTACTAGTTTGTTAGTATACACATAACTTTTGCGTTATCCTATACATATTACAACTTTTATGTGTTTTTTCTTTCTTGTTATTACTCATTCTTTAATTTCTACCTATGTTGCTTTACAACAGTCTTTGTTAATATATTTTTTGCCAGTTCTTACTTGTATATGTACACTATTTTAACAATTTAGTTTTTTTTTTCCGTCTTATCTATTACACTTACGTATTACAGATACCAGATACCTATAAGCAGGGTAAAAATATTTTTTTATTACGCATGCATCATAATCAACAATTATCGCACGCTGCAGCGTGTGTAAAATGATGATTATGATGCGCCTACTTTTTTATTACCTAGGTATTTACCTGCCGTTTAAATTACTAGGTATACCTTTTGTACCCATATCAAAATGAACGAACACTTTTAAAGACAACATTTCTTTATTCTAAGTAACTATAATACTCTTATTTTAAATAAACATTGATTGTACAATTTGTATTTTTAGATATTTCATTTTATGATTTAAGCCTACTAAAAATAATTACAAAATTGTAAAAGAGAATGTTTAATGTTTAAAACATTTTTGAGCTTATGATCCATTCGTAATAAAAAATAGCATATGATACGCGTGTATAAGAGGGCCTTTAAGAGGGCCGTTTACCTAGAGCGAATAGGGTCATTTTAAGCACCTACCGTTTTACATTTTACCGAGTTATTGGAAACTTTTTCGAAGTGAAATTTCGACATGTCAATGACAAAAGATGTAGCTACAACGTAGAGTTCGTGTTTTTTCTGAATTTGGTAAATGTAAATATTTGTTGTTATATTTTGCTTAAAAATGCGTATTTTTGGCGAGCTATTTCTCGAAAACTAAGGCACATAAACGAAAAATTCGAACTCCACGTTGTAGCTACATATTTCTTTGTACACTACCAAAAATATGAGCACGATAAATGAGTAAAAACATTCAAAAAATCTAARACCGCAAACCCTTTCGCACGAGTCCGTCACGAGAGCACAATGCGAATGCCCAWCCCCACCAGGTCCGTCGCGTGGTATCCACTGAACAGTGAGGCTAAGATACAATCCTGTCGGGAATGATCGAGCGGTATACGATCTATTCCGATATGACTGGATTTCTAAGATTGTATGTCTGATTAGTAATTACACGGGACAAGTTTAATGTTAAAAGCTCTTTCACATTAATTTACTGTCTGCCGAAGCAATGGGGAGGCGGAAGGAAAATTGTTATAAAAGTTCCTACAGAAATCATGCAGTTAGAACGAAATGTTATATAGTTCATATTTACAGAAAAAATGGGTTATTCCATATTTTGAATAACCTGGTATAATATCATAGTAAGTTACTAATATCATGCTTACTTTTTTATGCACACCCTACAGTCAGCAATTTTCCGAATATTAGTTTAGCCCGTCTGTTGCTCGTACGATCTTTGTGCGATGTGAACCTATCGGCTACCCTCTTACGTCCCATGTCCCGCTGGTAATATGGGTTGCATAATTTACATTTCTCCAAGTAAATGCCCCTCTTAAAGCCCTTGCGACTTACAAAACACTCCGCTGCGCGTCGTGTTTTGAAATATGTCGCGCGTGCTTTAAAGGCCCTCATACACTTGTATCATAATATACTAATAACACATCGCCATATTTCAACAAATTGGTTACTCAACTCTGCTTAAGTCATTTTGCGTCTTTTTAACGCTACCCCTGGCTTAAACCAATGCAGATCCTTATAGGCGCGGACTTTGTGTAGCAAATTTTATTATCGGCGTTTTTGTTTAAGTAAGTTTTTTCGTATTTGTTGCGGTTTTCCAGGGGTTTTGAGAAATGGCTCTGAGTGGTCCCAATTTCCAATTTACTGCAATACAATGATATCGGCCCGCACTTTGATGTCACGAGATGCAGTTGCCATCATAACAGTCTTTAGTACGATTAAATGGCTACAAGTAAAGTCCAACACTTTTAACTAAATATAACCAAATTGTGTTAAAACCAAGTTTTCCAAAAAAACTACCAAAACAGTTTCCTGTTTTACGAGACTATGGAGTTGAACTAACATTTGCAGTACTTTACGGTAAGTATGGAACGAGTTTTAATGTTTTCATTCAATACTCGCAAACGCTTCACGTGCTCTTAGCCAGATGATTTTGCATATTTACTGAATATTTCGTAGCCAGTAAGATTAGACCAACTTTTATTCAGTCACAACATAGCCTTGTAACAGGTATGTTGCAAAACCTTATACCTACTACCTATACTTCTATAATACACACATAAACCAACATCAAAAAATTAATTTATGCGGCACCCAGGAGAACGATGTCCACCTGTAATAATGTACATTTTAAAGCCACAACAATAACGACCACCGGTAGGATACCAATATAAATACGACGGTATGTCCTCTGACCGTACCTCGTTCTTTTGAAAACCGTGAGCTATGTCCGTTTACCGCAGGGACATTGCTACCGCGACGTCGTCGATAAGATCGGCGAGAAGAACCTCCGTGTGTGGTAAAACGCTTCACCACACACCTCCACTGCTCGCAACAAAATCTCAATTGTCTTCCTGCAGTTCTTGCACGCAGACTTGAAGCGCAGGCAAAGAGAAAGAAACAGCGTTAGACGTTACCACAGATGCATTTCAGTAACAGGGAATATCGCAAAAGCAAAGTTCTTTTACTATCAACAATAAGCTACTTGAAAATAATCGTATACCCTCAAATACAATTTCTAAAGGGTTGTAATTTTCCTGATGACATTATAGATCGTTTTCAAAGATCTAAATTACGTCTATAGTATTATCTTTTATAGTAATGCAACTCTCTTACCGTTTTTACAACCCTGCAATACTATTTACCTTGCATTTACAGGCACAGTTGGAACGGCAGGCGACCCCTCATAAATCAAACCCTCCCTTTGTGATTTTGCGAATTTCCAGTGCCGGCTTTAAGCCGTTTTAAAACTCGTTTTTTGTTTGTGTAGTGTATATTATTCTAAGTAGTTTTTAATCATTCGGTTAATGAGAGGTTTTACATGGATCGTTTTTATTTACGTTTCAAAATGAATTGTACGTAGTTTTAGATGAGTAGCAACATTATCTCGCACAAGCAAGGTATATCTAGTTATAATGAAATTTGTAATCTAACTCGACAACATGCACATCTGAGCATTTTTTAATATGCAAAAAAAATTTCGCATTCCTAAATATTTTGTATTTTGAAAGAAAATAATAAGAATATATATTTTTTATCTAAAGCTCTAAATACAAAAAAAGTAATTCCATACATCTATTATATTCTTACAAAAAAGTCTAACAAGTTTACACCGACATAACTTAAATATATTAATTATTATCATCATCACTACTGTCAAATTCTGAATCACTGCTAGCATCATCATTAACATGTATTATAAAATTTTGAAAATTTGGGGATACGTAGCTATTTTCAATTTCAATAACATGCTTAATATAGCTTTTCCACAGTTCTTTCGTTATACTACTTACCTCTCTACGCACTAAATCTACAACTCCCGAACTTAAACGCGGACATGTATTGCTTCCTTCGTGTTCCTTTTTTTAAGCGTACTGCTCTCTAATTCAATTGGGTTTAGGACGCAATAATACAGTGGGAAACGCATAACTATATGTCTATGTCCTTTCGCTAGTTCATCAACTCGATATTGTTTAGGTATGTTGAGATTTTTTATTATTGTCAACAGATCTTTTTTGGTAACTTTTCCATCAGGAATTGTAATTTTATTCTTTTTCATCTAATCAATTATTTCTATTTTTTGTAGCTGATGTTGGCGCCTTGTTCATTAATTTTGAATGATAACTCGCGTTATCCATGACTATAACAGATCCTGGTGGTAGCCCTGGCAGTAACTGCTGCTGAAACCAAGTTTCAAAAGATGCAGAGTCCATGTCGCAATAGTAGTCAGCAGAACAATTTTGGATCTGTTTCGCTGACAGTAATAAGCCATTTTGCACTCATCCATCACTTCATCCCGCATAAAGAATTATAATTCTTTTTCCTATCGAAGGTGGTGCTTGCAGAACGCAGTTTGTCCCATCTGTCAGACCTTTTTTTATCAAGTCTTGGGTGTCGTACCACGTTTTATCCAAATATACGATATTACGATTTTCTTGGCGGTACCTTCTGATTTCGTTTATATAATCCCATCTCATTCTTTTTAGTCGGGTTGATTCCATTATGGACAAACGTTGGTTTAATGTACTATAACTAATGGTCCTCAAGTATTTTCTGAACCACTCTTCGCAATAACTTATGTCATATCCTAATTCCAAAAGTTTTAATTTCAGACTTGCCGTAGTTGGAACTTTATTTTCCTTATACAGGTAAATCACTTTTTTAATTTCTATCCCAAGCTCTTTTGATATATTTAGAAATTTCTCTGAATTACGTCATTTTCTTGAATTGCCTTTATTTTCAATAATATCTCTCACAGTCGTGTAGGGGACACCAACCGTTTCACTTGTCACTTTTAATGGAACACTGCACTCTTTTTTTATCAAAAAATTGTATACATTTTTGATGATTTCTTTGACATCTTGGGTAAGCGACGATTTCTCTTGTTTTCTTCAATTTGCACTTCCATGTCAGCGTCAGCAACTTCATTCTGAGCGGTACTTGGAGCAGCTTTTTCCCAAGGATGGAACATTTTTCGCTTCTCTTGTCTCGCGCACAGGAATACTAAGACTGAATGCTAGTTTTGGTTTGACCGGTAGTGAACTTTAAATAATCCGACCCTACTTAACCATCTAACCCGAAAATCGGACCTAAATTTATGGTAATCCGGTTATTTGCGGTAACTTGTGAGGGGCCGCCCGCCGTTCGAGATGAAATATAAATTTTATTGCAGGGTTGTAATAACGGTAAGAGAGTTGCATTACTATAACATAATAGGTTCATAAGTTTCCTTTTTATAATCACTTGCAAGCAGCTAATCTTAATGACACAACATCTACATTTACTTAATCTGATAACCTTTAATGCCCATATTACAATTTTCCCGCAGACGAACACATTGTTTTTCTAGGCTGTGTATAAATTAATGTTGGTTTATGTATGTTTTATTGAAGTCTAGTATAATATAAGGTTTTCGGAGCGCCTACTAGCAAACGACATATGCAGTCTTACTGGTGGCGAAATATGATGTATGCAGAATTGTTTAGCTAAAGGGCATGAGGCCTTTTCGAATGACAACATTAAAGCTGTTTTAATACTCGTAATGCCTTGCATATCTTACTACAATTTCAGAGTCTCTTAAAATGGGAAATTGTTTCTGTTTGTGCAATAATAAACGCCAGGCAGTTACATTTGTTTACCCTCATTAAGAAGTGAAACCTCCCGGTCGCAGTAAAGCTGTAAAACCTCGTAATCTTAGAACATTTACAGAGTGCAAATAGTGCGTTTAATATCGCAATTTAATTACCGACTCTTCCATGTCGAGGAGGTTGTTGTAAAAGCTGTAATAAAGCTGCGGTGGTCTGCACTTTGCAGCCGACGGTCTTTGTCGCAGTGTTGTCAGATTTTTTACTAAACATGACCGTTATATACTTTAACTAACTTAAATAGTTAACAGAGATTAAGAAACTTTATTTTGAAAATGAAGTCGGCGGCGAAACTCCTTCTAAATAGAACCCTTCAACTTGGAATACGTTTCTTTTTTATTAATATGCATTGACGGACTCAAACATACCTTATCATTTATTGTCACTTTGAACACAATAAAGACTCTAAATATCTTTTCCAGTAGAGGAAGGTAACCATGTATAGAATATCCAGAACCATGTTTTATGTTTTATTATACATTTCAAAACAAATCCCTGGAATTGGAACTGGATTAATTTTCACAAGCGTGATTTTTAGACTATTTCTTCGCGAGTTCTTTTTCGAAATGCATGTACTTTTGCATCGTTGTAGGAGTTTCGTAGTCTCACTTTTGTAGGATATTTTGGTTTTCGTGAAGTCACTCGATATTTACTGTTGTTTTGAYACATATTTACTGTTGTTTTGATACAATAACAGCTGAGCATGCTACGCAAAAATGTTTTTTAATTCACGAAAACAACTACATTTATTACATTCTTAACGATATTAGTCCGAAGAGACTATATCCATATAGGTACCAAATTACATTTCTGAATGTATATAAAATACTAGAAAATATTGCTATCGTGGAAGACTGTGATTTTTGACGGCGACATATTGACACTGTCTATATTTCTTTTTTTCTGTGGTGTTGAATTTAAACGTACAAGTTTAAGCTGTATTTTTAATGTTTACGATTAGACCATCTATTCCTTGTTAATACGAATTACTGAAACACAGGAAGAAGAAGAAATTACGTGGCATATTAAAAAACTAATTTACATTATAAAACTCCTTAAAATTAATCTCACTTTCGGTAAGATTCACTTTATTTTATTGTAATTATGTGCTTATTCCATTGTAAATTTATGTAGAAGCCCTGATGATGTCTTAAATAAAAGACCAAAGCTTGGCACTGAAAAAAGAGTTTACACAATTTATTAAACCAAAAGGTCGAATACCCCCTATTTCTGAAACCCGAGTTACACGTATGTATACATTTACGAAAGATGGGTCAACTATGGTGGCTTCGAATACTTATTTACGTTTATAGAGCTCTATTTTTGTTGGCATGTTTTCCTTTTTGGCGTAGGTTCACTAAGTCACAAAATACTGCAGAAATGACAGATTGTAGTGCGCGTCAAACATTTTCATGTAATGGAATAAAAAAAGTGTATTTGCTATATAAATTCAAAAGTGCATAAAATCTCTTGCTACTTACCTACCTTTTAATCTGTTACTGCGACCGTTTTTTCCGTGTTTTCTTTATTTTTTGACATAAATTGGTGTACTGACCTCTACCACCATTGATGTCTGTTTATGCGACTTATCGAATTCCTTTTTTCGATTGAATTCGACGTCTCCAATGCTGTTTTAAAGATATTTGTAGTTGGTGGGTATATAAGGTCGCTCGTTATTGTATAGAAGGATGACGTTCCTGACTGAACGATTTTTTTGAACGAAATGCAGGCAGGCCAATGGTCATTACCGTCTCACAACTTTCGCTGTTTCCAGTTTTACGGAAATAAAGCGGTGGCATCCTAGACTTTATCTTTTTGATTCTGGCAAAAAAAAACGGGGAACCCAGACTTTTTCGTAGGAAGCATTTAGAAATACATCACCTTTACCTTGGTACCGCCTGGCAGAGACTTCTGCACCTCACTGTTTTTTGTTACATAGAGTCAGCAATTCAGTGGCGAGCCCAGAATTTTGGCAGGGATGAAGGGGTGGTTGGCAACTGTATACAGGCCTACTAAAGGGGAGACTACAATTTAACAAAACACGAATATAAACATCTTTTTATCTATTTTTGACGTTTAATGTCTCAGTTACTTGTCCTGAAACTGAAATATTTAAAACAAATATAACTTATTTTAAGGAGTCGTGCCACCCCTTTAATATCTGCATTTATTTAAAAAACATTATGTATATTTCACATCGTCACTTGATATCGTAGTTTCTAATAATCAAAGCTAAAATGTAATTTCGTGCTCTTGTTTGTTTGTTTTTTTTTGGGGGGGGGTTCTAACCCGGACCCTACTAATTTGTAATGCTTCTGGCATTTCGGGCCAATGTTGGTCTATTTTATCGAAATTGTCGGACGTATTACAAGCTGCATATTTCCAACACCTGGATTTTTGATACCCATATTGTGCTTGACGTCTTTGCAAAATTATTGTATTTGTCACTGCAGGCAGGACCTGCCTGCGCATTTGGACTTACTAAATAAGAGCATCTGAAGAAACTATAACATTATCCACGCCTTACAACCATTCATTTAGTTCATATGTCCACCGGCCACGTATTTTAAAGTTGATTTGCGTAACACAATGTTCAAAAAGTAGTGTTTGTTATTTTGTCCTAAAATATCTCTCTGGGTTTCTATATACAGTCTTCTTGTTCGCTTTCCCAAGCTCGTCCTTGTCAAGGTAAGCAAACCGCTACTGGCCTCCATTGGTTGTCCATTGATATGGTGCATAAGACGTATCTGTATTACCAACCATAATCACGCGCTCGTGGTCCAGGCTCACTTGGACCCGCGGTTTCACCTGCGGTTTGTGTATCTTGTTATTGTAAATATTTGTTGAAATTGCTACTTGGCGATGCCGCCGTTTCGGATTACACTATTTTATACCACTTTGATACTGAAGTGACAATTTTTCCTCTTAATATTCTCAAGATGAGATGTGGCAAAATTTCTCTTCTCATCCGGTGTAGCCTTCAGGATAAATGCCTCAGCTGAAATATTTTTGTGTAAACCTGCTTTCATTATGATTTATGTGTCGGAGAGTAGCAACAGACGTGTGTCCTATGTCACATGCGGCGACAAACCGACATGTTTCGGCCAAATGTTTGACTGATCCCAGTAGGGGGCCATTCTAGTGACCGCTACATTTTTAACCCACTTGTTAGACGTGCGGCGTTGTCAAGTTATTAGTATGTATCATATGAACACAGCACATCAAAAGTATGTAGATATCTGGAATTGAAGCAAATATGGAGAATACACAAGGGTGTGTCTATCATCGCACATAGGCATTTATGACATGCGAATAGAAAAAGACTAACTTATCTCCGTCATTGTACAAATTTCTTCAGACGTCTTGCTGAGGCGTGTCCAGTTACAAACAAAATTTATATATCTTGTTACTATTATGTTTTCCAATTTTTTACTGACGCTAATTTTGGTTTTCTTTTCGTTTCAGGTAAGCAATAGCACCGGCTAAGTTACTGTTTTGAGAATAGAATCAGTAGATCTGACATCGCCGCGAAGGTGAGTTCTTAAAGCGAGCGCACTTGTCTATCGCACCAGGAGGTCGCACGATTGGCCGAACCCAATCACAGGTGTCGGCTCCTGACAGTCTAACGCATAACCTCCAGGTCGTCCGAAAGAAGACATTCGATGATTTTAGGTGCTGCGTGCTCGGTTCCTGTTGAGCGTGGTGTCGATCGGAATATCACAAAAAAATTGACAATTCACTTTGTAACGGATAATTTTTATACGGCGCTTTATTTGTAACATAATAGGATGTTCCGAGATGTGGAATGGATATAGCTGTTCCATATGTGTTGACGGTTAGATTCTGTATCTCTTTTAATAATCGCCAATGTAATCTGCGCGATTGCGTTCTGATGATTTGCTGTTATCATTTTTGGAACCTAACGCTTTTGATGCTTCGTTCTTCGTGCAAAATATCTTCAATACCTACAGCAGAAATCGCGCTTACGTCTGCTATAAACTTGATCTTAATTCCATCCCGTTTTCTTTGGAAACAGAAGCTTTTGAGGCTTCTGCACTTGCTCCATAAAACTATCTACTTAGCTTAAAATCTCATAACCAGTTGCTGATTGCTTAGCATGAAGGCGCCCAAGTAATTTTCTTTGTGGACTGTGAAATACTTTTTGTGAATTATTGGACGCTAGGTGTATATCATATCATGGTTTTATTCAAGTACTAGGAATCCATGCCCGAAGTCTCTTTTCCAAGAGCCTTTAGTACACTTATAGCCTACAACATTATTCCTACAGCTCTACTTTATATGACGTCCAATCACGTGGCATCCTACTTCTAGCCGTGTGCTTTGCAAACTTATGATGACGAATTTATTCCATTGTCTTCAGATTGTTTTACCATATCAAATGTCATCACATAATATACCGAACACCTTTCCATTTCTGGGATATATTTAATAGATTTTGGGGTTGATTCTCGAATTATTTATGTTCCAGTGACCCTTGGCATATTTCAGTTTAGCTGTTTGTCCCTGCCACCATGGTTAAGTTGTCCATTTAGTAATCCACCAAAATATTACTTCCACCCTTCTTTACTATACGGTGGTATCTTCAATTTTTCAATTATTTTATAGAAAGGCTTTTGACTTCCCTTCTTGATTTATTTTAATTTACTTTCAAAATCTTGCGAATTTTTTTCCTTTGCTTCTTGCGCCATATATCTGACATTTTTTTCAGAGATTTTTCTTATATAATGTAATTATAATGTAATATAACGTAATTTAACGGTATGTGCGTAAAAATGCAAATTGAAAAATAATCGTCCGATATTTGCCTACTTTGTGTTATTTTTAATAAACTGGTGATTCATGTAAATAGGCAGGTTTAATGTAATTGTAAATAATACCAAGCGATCTCAAAACACGCAGTTTATTGACAAAAGAATTTCAAATTTAGAGGTTTAACGAATATTAGCAGTGCTGCTGAAAAATGGTATTCAAATATTTCATTAAATGCTAATTCTAGGTCTGTGGTTTATACCACTTTAACTGAAGAGATTTTTGTTAGTATAGTCGACTGTTACCAGCACGTATTGAGATCCCATGCAGTAGGCAACTAAACAATATAGTTGAACGCTTAGCTTCAAAAATCTTTTTTTTTACCAGATGTTTGCCTAGACACGAGACAAAATATTCAGTACATGCAACAAGGCTCTAAGATACCTCCACAAACACACTGCATTCAAATAGTGCTGAAAGGATAATTTGCAAAACAACAATATTGACAGCATAACATTGATAGTTTTTGTGGACACCAAATGCAGTATTTAATATTCTTAATTAATTTAAATCTATAGACATCATAATTTGGTTGAATATTGAAAACATAAACAAAACCATGTTTTGATACTTACTTGTGAACAGTTTTAAAGACACTGAAAATGAACCGTCTGTTTCACGTCAACTTGTACCTCTAGTGTTTCTGAATACCTCCAATTTGATTATTTATTCTATAGTTTTCCCTTGTTAACCTTTTATGACGTTATCTGCAGCCTGTATTATTGCCCTTTTTTACAAACTACCATGTTTGATATATGTTTTTTTATGTCAGGTTCCTATTCATTTATACCTGTAAGTTGTAAAATTATGCTTCTACATCTGTAAAAGTTTTGCTTTTTCTCTTTAAATTTGCTGAAGCCGGTGATTCCTCATTTTTATAGAGGCTTCAATAAACCTGGTATTCTAGTAGGTCTAAGGAAGTGGTCAGTGTGCCAGTCTTCTCTTCTTTCAAAATTGCTACTTCCACCTCGTTATTAAAGCATTCGTTTACTATTTGAACTATGTAGAAAATTGAATGTTTGCTTTGATAAGTTATGTTTGTCTGGAAACAGCCGCATAGGATTTGCCAGTGAGCCTGAATATGATACTTATCTGCGAGATGTTTTTTGATAATAGAGAGAAAGAGAAAGTTAACAGTATAACGCAGCCTGCCATAGGTTCTCGCAGTCTTCATCGGACCCCATTATGTTTCTTATTAGGGAAAAGCTTCATACACAAAAAAGGACAAGTATTTCATATTTATTCCTTTTGTTAAATATAGTTAGATATCATTAAACTTAGCTGCATAAAATTTTTGTAAAACTTTAAATGTATGAAAAAAATAGAGGGACTTTAAAATGAAAGATGCATCACCTTAGCAAAAATGTTTTATGAGACGCGGGCAAACAACAGTATATAGGCGGAATAAGTAGATTGTAGTATGACTATTTTTTCAACAGCTTAAGATGTATTTGTTGAAGCTGTAATACAGCTTCTAAATCGTAAATTTAGCTTATTTGGTTGTTTCACTTTTCATAATTTGCTTTACATGAGATTTCGATGTATTGAATTAAGCAGTCGAACTCTTTAGAAAATTKAGTTGTCTATTTTATGTGTTATTGTTGTAACATTCTTTTTAATRGTCTTGAMATTTTTCGTTGTTGAGCTTCAGTTTACTGATTCTTAAGAGTTATGGTCTTCCTGTTCCATTTAATACTATGTTTATTCTCTAGACACCCAATAATTCGAACGCATCCATTAAGATTACAAAATTTCACACCTAACCTGATAAGATGCTTAAAAAGCTTGTATTGCTCGTCCCAAATTAGATCATTACTAGACATTCCTAGGTATGGTGAGACGGCCCACTTCCTTCCTTGCGGTTGTCCTGAATAATTCATTAACGCTGGCAGGACACAGCCCCGATCAAAAAGAGAACGGGTCTAGTTTCGGTCCGATTGCCACGTTCTGGCATGGCTGACAGTGCAAGATGGAGCGGAAGCGCTTCCGTTGGGCACCGTCCAGCCATTTTTACGGTTGGCGCAGATACAGCCGGAATATTTAGATAAAGTTCTTCGCGTCTTGTCTCGTTATACAAAAGGAATCGATGGGCTATGGCGATCTTGACAGACTAGTTAGTCTCAAAGTGCAATGATTAATGGGTTTGTTGCCAAGTATTTCTTTGTTCGCATGACAAAAGGATTTCCTTATCGCCAAGTAACCCTTCTTTCTGCGGCTAACATCGCTTTGTATCGAGGTGACCTACGGGATAGACACCCACAGGGCGAAGTCCTTTTGTGTTGCGGCTGACTATACGTACACGGGTAATTGTTTCTTCAAGGCTTCATGTTGTTTTCGCACTCACTTATTTTCTGATTACATTTTATCAAGGTGCAGCGATCTGTCAAAAGGTGTTATTAAGTGCAAAAAGCGGTACATGCAGGATAATTTGATTAGGACAAATACGTGTGTGTAATAATAATAATGCACAGGGCTTTTTCATATGGTTATGTAGTTCGAAAGAAGTCTATTTCATGAGAAATGAAACAAAATTCATTTAAAATTCACGTTTCACTTACACGTTTGCTATAGTTTTGTATAATGTATAACTAACTCTCATTTTTACCGTTTCTATGTGGGTTTTGTTTTAAAGTATCCTTTAACATATATACACTTTGGCCTTATCTAGTACGGAATTGACTGTGAGACCAAGAATTATTCGTAAGCTGGTATTATCTAGTTGGTTTGGCGGTTAGTCAAATTATCAGAGTACCTACGTATTTCTTATAGATCGGTAATTTTTATCAACAACAATCAGACTGGGTAATGGGTTCAACTCTAAATGCTATAGTCGTTTACGGAGTACTTTGAAAGGGCGGTGATTAAAAGTTTTCAATTTAAACCAAAATGTTGATATATGTATGTATGGTAGATTAAACTCTTGTTTTGTGGCTCCAGCTTATGCTAGAGTTAGGTAGGGTTCTAAATGCTGATATAAAATTAACTATGGAATTTGAAAGCATTTGCAGTTTATCTTTCTTGAATACCCAAAGTCACAAAATTTGTTTCTACTTTGCGTCAGACAAGTTTTATGGTATTTTTACAGTTTAACACTAAAACTGAACTACGCGTAAAACTAGTAACTATGAAGGTACTAATAACCTATTTCAACAATAAAATCCTTCTCTTGAGCATCTCAAGTGAGTCATAATCTGCTTCTCACGAACAAGTATATTAGTGGTGCTAATCAGGATACTGTAGTCATCAATTACCAAAATGGGAATTTATGGAACGATTTTTAGGAAAGATGTTGATAACTTCTTATAGTTTAGAATAAAAGTTACTGAAAAAATCAGCATGATAGGTGGTATTATTGTACATTCAATTAACAATATACATTACCACATACCTTCTTAGAATTTTTATTTTTATAATGTTGCCGTCCCATTGATCCGACGTTTGGGGTGTTTTGGGGCGAGACATATTTTCCATATAAAACGCATGCTTTTGACTATATACCTGATATAGGATGCACATATAACCGTTATGGTACACCTACCTAAACAAACAAAAATGTTTATGTATAAGAGACTTAATTCTACTCCATAATAAGAATCACAATCTTTTAAACAAAACACAGGTGTTCTCATATAAAAGCATTAACAAACTATTACATTTCTATAAAAAATAAACAAAATGTTAAATTTCTAAAAATATTAATACAGTGAAAAAAAGAATACCGTTTTCTCTGCATGCTTTAATTATAGTCATTGATAAATGACTACTTAGGTTGCCTCCAATAATAAGATTTTTCCCAATTCTACGTCTGATATATGGTAATGCAATTCTATGAAACCAATCTTCAAATACTAAGCTGACGAGCCAGCCACAAACAGTTCCTGCAGGTCCACCTTCAGGAAATAAGTTTGCAACTTTGTATACAACGTATATGGAGGTAGCATCTGAGCGTCTTTTGTGACAGCAAACACGACACTGTTTTTGGAGCTATCAGTTATTGGAGGTGCTCTTTTACCTTTTGTTGTTTTTTTTCCTGGATCATCGCTAACATTAGTTTCATAGTAGTTTACGACATTAGCAGCTGATGGTACGTACCCCTGCAATAGTATATTCGAGATAACATAATTATGAATTGTTTCAGGTGTAATTACGGCGCGATTTTTTTTAACATTTTCAGACATTCGGATAGACATATCAGCAATTCCTTGCAAAAATATTGCATCCAATCTTTTCCAGGATAGTTATCTTTAAATACTGTCGTAATGCCTCTTGTGTAAATGGGTATCCAAATTGGGCAGCCGTGACTAAAGCTTCTTTAATGTATTGAAGAGCGAGGAGGAGGAAGATGGGAGGTCTTCCTAACACTGGACCATTCTTTTCATGAAATTTTCCAAAAATGGTACTTTGTGAGACGTTTTAGGTATCGACTGCTTGCTTAACAGACAACCGACTTTCAACCATACTTTGTAGAACTGATTCCATGTCTTCAGCGCGGTAATTTCAGAGGTAGGGTGATCGAGCTTATATTTGTAGTTCCTTGGCATCGTCCCAAATTACCCTGAAAATGACATTTTTTGTAAAACCCATTTTTCTGTAAATATTGCAATATTCTTATTAACATAACCTACACATATCACAAGATTATGCATTAAACAAATATTTATTTAACTGGAGCTCTGTTCTAACTTTTTTAATAAATGTGTAACAGCCGAGACTAGTTGATTTATATAATTTTGCCATAAATCTTATCTGTTTTAGTAATTTTTGTACATCCACATGCCAACCCGCGCAAAGTAAATTTGTATATGTCAACACTCACAAATAAGAAACACTATGAAATTTTTGGGAACAATAATGGCGCGACATTTAAATACAACCCTATTACGTTATGTCCCATAAAACCCTCAATGTCCCATAAATTCCCATCTACGGTAATTTCTGCGAATCAAATCAGTATTCCCGTATAAAATGGCGTACTGTGTTCATACAAACCTATTAAACACTACTCAATATTAACGGAAATAGTATTTATATAACCTGCTCGTTTATTATCGTATTTAAGGTCGCTGTGGTTATAGTGTTGGTGACAAGTTTAAGAGATTTCTGCTATTTTTGCCCTGATCTGGTTATGCTAAAATAAAACTGTTGTACCGCGTTCACTGTCTTTAGTCTTTTTAAAATACAAACCATTAACTTACAAGCATTTTGTTTTTCTTCACCAGTTAAACTGTAACCAATGGTGAAATTATTGAAGCGATTATTTAAAATAAGAAAAAGCAAAACGTAAAGAACAGCAAAGATGTCAATCTGAACTTAAATATCAGAACGACATAAACAACTATATTGTGTAATTTAGCCTTCGTCAGATCGATTGGACCTTGCAGTAAATGTAGTGCTTTGGAAACTTTTTTCGCGTTATTATAAAATAGGCAAAGCTTTTTAGACTAGTTTTATCAAGCACTAAGTATCGAATTCAGCAACTTGGTTTTTATGTATAGCTTGCTTACTCATGTTTCAAGAATCTTTCTGAAATACCAAGTCGCATCGCCATGGGCTGTCAATTAAAAGGAGCCTGCAGTAAGGCACTCGGATTCTTTGGTTGGTTTCCCACACGGGCGCACTCCCTGATAACGTCAGCTGAGCGTCCCGCAATGACACCTCCTGCTCTGCGGTTATTTATGGTGGCGTGAAAACGGCAAGTTAATTTATTTTGTAGAAATCCGCGGCGGTTAATTGTAGTGGAATCGCGCATTCGCGATATGCAAATGCGATAGGGAACCGCTCCGGTACGACACGTGCGCACTCCAGGCTTCCCTTTCAGCGGAAGTTCCTTCACGTGGACGCTGCAAAAATTATGAGGTATTCGCTTGCTAGATTTATCAGCCGGTTATTCTTTACCTGCGGAGTTACCGATTAAATCCTCCACTCTTTAAAAGGCTGCGCTGTGTGGGAGCTAACTAAGTAAAAATACAACTAAAATTGCAGTTGTTCATTATAGTCTCATTTACAGCTCTTCTAAAGACGATGGCTGTTTTTTTTCAACCTCCATTGGGTTGTACAGATACGATTTCTTTTCATAAAAGTCTTACTAATTCTTTTACAAAGTCGCTAAAATAATTGAAGCATTTGTCATATCGTGCACAGGCTGTTAGAGTCCCTCTTCAAGAAACTGTTTCGCTAACTCGCTCAAGTGCTCTTTGGCAGCTCACTAGAACCCTTCCTTAGTAACGAAGCGTTGTCCGCCCAAAAATGCTTTTAATTCTCGAAGATATAAAAATTGCTGGCGCCAAGTTTGGACTAGACGATGGTTGATTTTGTAGCATTCAAATTGATGTTACAACTTGACAGGTGGCACGTGAGCCTATATTTGCTCACCGACCGTTTTTGCGGGCTGTAACTTTTTACAGAATGCAAAATATCGTGTTGACGGGATTGTTTTGAAAGCCGTGCCTCGAGCGAGATTACCTACATGGTTATCTTTATTTTTAGATCTGTCTATATATTCCAGGGCAAAACGGTATATCCACCCTAATTTATCTTTATCTAGAAAGGAAAACCCCTTCTCACACTTGGGGTAAGTTATATTGTTCGCTGTTATTTCTCGTCTGATTACTTAGACGTCAATTCTTCCAGGTTTTTCTTAATAGTTATCTGCATTATACTAATACATACACTAGTTTATTGCCAGTTATAAGTTTGGGGCGTTTTTATTTCCTTGAAGAACCACTGTTACTGTAAAGCAAATGAGATATCCAACGCTGGGAATATCGCGTGACAAGTACCGATTTCGAGGGGTCCAAGAACAACCCTACGTGCTGTGCTGGTAACAAAAGCATCTACACCGTGTGGAGCTGATAAGACCAGTACTTTCCATATTTCTACCTATAACTTGCTGAAAACTAACACGGACGCTCAGGTGGAATGCTAAATTTTGCTGTTTAGCTTCATTAATCGTTTTTATAAACACTGTTAACAAAATTTAATATTTTTCTCTTGCAAACTGAAACACTCACGGCCAAGTGCCTTCATATATCCAAATTTCTGTTCACCATTCACGGAATTCCATGAATCGTACGAATTGTATCATAGGACAGTGTCTCAGGTTACTTAGTTGTTACAAATAGACATATTTTTGATATCAATATTAATTTTTTTGCTCTGCGTATCAAAATTTTAAGTAGTAAAGTAGTTTAGATTCAGTGCTTTTTGTTTTTTGTATAAGTAGGAGTTTAATATAAGGTATCTGGCTCCAACTATATTCCTTCCAACTTTATTATGAAATATTGATCGGACCACTGTATTATTGTTGAACAAACGTCTATAGCATAAGCACATACATCGTTTACACATTTCTGGAAGAGGGCTTCGTTCTTCCGAAACTCAATTGATAATAATTATCGTCCAATATCAAAGTTGCGTGTTTATGAAGCTATACCTCACGATATTTTTTTTATAAAATGACTAAACACCCCATCAGCAGTTAGCGACATGGTTTGGTGAAAAAAATGTACCAACTTAGTGGTTAGTTTATTAGATTTGCCCCACAGTTGGAGCTCCAGATTTTAAACAAACAGTGAATGCACTGATGTGGGTAAAACCTTTTACAAGATCAATTATATGCAAAAGCTTCGCAGCATGATGATATCAGCTTCATGCAATTCTTGGAAGCATATATCTCAAATCTTACCATGAACCCAACACTGTGGTAATGCCTTCCCATTTTACTATTTAATACTTATTATTCATGTATATTTTTTAATGCACTGCTGACGATCAATGACCAATGCTTCGTATCATACAGTGTTAAAAGTTTTGCTGTAATTGATGTAGACATGTATCATTATTTAGTCTTTGTTAAATCTGATTTATATAACTTATATAATTAAATTGCTTTTATTTGTAAGACCATAATTTTTATTGTCTCAGCCATTTGTTATAGCCTCTTATTGGTTATAAACGGTCTGCTAATTACACTTAGTAGTGTAATGAATCCATTATTTTCCGTCAATCGATTACACCCTTTTCTTAAAAACTGGCTTTACTTTGGAAATCTTCATGTCTTCAGGGTAGGTGCCATCTTCTATACCTTATTGACTAATTCAGCATCTGTATCTTTGGATTTTTTTTCTAAAAATGGTAGCTTAACCACATCTATAAGAGCTTGAATTAGGTATGTGCTTTTGCCCTATTTGTATGAGGAGCAAGAATGATGTTATAATATGTCATAACGTCATATTATGATGTTATTTTAAAATTTGTACCTGTATTTTGTTTTCCGATTGTATTTTGTTTCCATATTCTACTATAAAAGCGATAATTGCACCAATTTTAGTGGCTATTTCTGTATTTCAGCCCCAGCTAAGCAAATTTGTTGAATTATCTGCTTTAAAAGTCTTCGTCCACGAAATATTCTAATCTTGTCTTCAAAATGCTCGAGAATTCACTTGCAGGTTTACGAGCATTGCGCTATTTGCAGTTAGCGTCGCACGGAACAAACTGCAACAAATGTTTTTATAGTCTCAAACTATTTACAGCCGTTCATCTCAATACTTTGTGTGACATGGCATTTGCGCTCTTCGGATGACACACGCATTCCTCTTCGTGCTAGGAGGTATTTTAATTTCAAGGCAAAACGAACAGCGCTGGAAAATAGAGACGGCCGAGTGCAAAATGTCATGTGATTATAACGAGTAGGTTAGAAACACCATAAACATTCTGGAGGCATTACTATGCTGCACAATAAAACGGCGTCTGCTGACATTGATTACCAACGTCAATTTCTAGCCAGCGTCGGGAAAAAAACGTTGAGCCGCGGCGGTAGATGCTTGAGAAGTCGACGCGTCACCCGTGAGTGATAAGTGTAACGAGTAATTACGTATTTTCTTACACGCGCAGAATGTCTATGGAAGTACTCTGGTACGGGCATTTTCCCAGGAATACAGGCCGTAGATATACGTTTATTGCTTCCACTCTTAGATAAGATAGAAGATCAACTGCGGTCGAAGTTTGCGAAAAAAGCGAGAAATGCTGCGAAAATGGCTGAAAAAGCCGATGCCATGCAGATACTTCTGAACGTGTGCGAATTTGTGGCTGCCTGAATGTACCACGTTGTACCCGTCTTGGGTATTTTTATTCAAAGTAAATTAATGGTTACGTTCTTAAAGGCTTTTAGCATAAAATAGGGAAGAAGTGTACTCCCTATAGACATAAAAGATACATTTAGATCGATTTGAAGATTCTGATTTCAACAAAATTTACAACAATTTTGGTATTCGCGCTGATATAGCCCAAGATATTAATACCGAAAGGTAAAAACAGAAATTGACAATTTCAGCATTTCATTTGACATAAACAGATAATAAAATAACTACCCCACATATGCATGCAGTAGATGACTTAACTTGTGTTTAATTTTTGCCTTTTTTCCTTTTATGTGTCGATCAATGTACCTGCTTCATTGGTTTAAAATAAACTGTCACTGCAGAAGTCAAAAATGTTGAGCGAATTAAGGACATTAACAATACAAGCAACAATAGCGTTCAGATAACGGGTGACAACATCGTTATTACTTGTCAGTTCGTTACACTTGTTACTTCAGTAACGCGGACTTGTACTTATACAGCTATTCGAATAGCTTCATTCCAATGTAATGTTTCAGCCGAACATAATAGCTATTTTCCATGTAAGTATCATAATATAAACATCTTGCAACGTTTATCTACTATCATCATAAGTTTAAATAGAGTTTAAAACCATGAAAAAAAGTAATAGCGATTCGTTTGCATCAGAATGATAGGCGGCTTATTATTCACTGTCATAGCAACGAAAGTTTTGGGTGGTAAGTAGTACATATCCAATGTATTGCTTCGACATCTAGGTGCCTGTTGTGGACTTCGTAGGAAACTACATTTCCTAGGAGAGAAATAATATTTTACTTTCCCTTGCAATTTTTCTAAGCTAAAATTTGGTAATTGTTAATCAGATGCTTCAGGTCTGCTGTTGGTTATCATTAACCAATCAGCGTGGTCATAAGATGCGGGATGGCACGAATTTGATTTGTGAAAACGTCACCCACTCGTTAAAAATTTGAGGTTTGGAAAAATATTGCACTTTTCCTAAAATTTCTTACTCGCAAACGATTGGTTCATGTAAACAAATTTGAGCCAATAATTTGCTGGTAACTTCCGCATGGAAAAAACGAACTGCACATAAGGCAAACTAATCATAAACATAGACACAGCAATTTTGAAAAAAAATTTTTGTTCTAATAAGTGGGGATTATTTGTACCTTCAACCATGAAGCGTTTCACCTTTCTATAATATGATGTGCATGTTTGTGATTAATACATCTTTTCAATTAGCAGAAGCTAATTCTTCAAAATCTATACTTAATGTATGTACACCTACAAGGTTTTTTATCTTATTATTTCAAATACAGCAGTATGTTAGCACAGCAACTTACTATAATACAAATCTAATATAACATATTAAATTATTATATTCAGGCATTTTGATTATCTCACTTCTATGTTAAGTACAAGTTACATCGTTTTACTCTTATTTCCTTCTATGAATATCGCAAAATTATTATAAACAGCTCAATAATGACACTGGTAGTAAGCACAGTAATAGCTTCGCGAGAAATCGCGTTTCTCTTACAAAATAGCATGGAATTTAATTTCTTAGGAAACCTGATGAAAGTGAACGTTCGCGATTTCATGAAAACCAAATTTATTGTACTATGAGAACTCCGCCTACTTCCTCATAGGAACTGAGTCCAGAATAAGTACCCGGGTAGATTTAGTGTGTTTAACTGAAACGATTTTGTAATTAATTAATTAATTTTTGATGTAAAAAATTTGCCGTCTGGTGTAGTAAAATATACGTGTCTTGTAATCTTCACTTCCACCGATCTAGGACTATTTTATATGGATTACATTACATTAAACGCTCACTGGGTATTTGAGAGAATGTTCATAAAGCAGTTACAAAACATAAACAAATTGCTTAGAATGGTCTGTAAACGACTCCTTGATGGTACATATATGGCTTAATCATTTGTTGAAGATAATAATAATAAATAATAACAATATTTATTGCTATTAAATATAGCAAGTCTGAGAGGCCACATGTATACTTAAATAATTATTTTCATGGTCACTTTCATAAAACCAATACGGGTGTAAATATAATACTATTCGCTTACTGTTCTTAGCCATTTCCGTCAAGAATGCTTTCAAAAGCTTTTTACGTAGCAAACCTCTCTAGGTGAGATCTGTATAGAAGGGTCATAAAAATACGCACTCAAAAGTTCCTTTACCTGTAGGTTGCACATAAGGAAAGTCTGAATGTCGGGACAAAGTTATTAAATAAGCACAAAAAACTTTTTTATACAGGGTTAGTGGAAAGAATGGAATAACTGGCTAATTTCTGTAAATATCAACCTTAGTAGCAGAATGTCTTTAATATTAGTTTTTTTGCTAATTATTAAGTCTTTTCTTGCATGTGAACAACAGTTTTATTTAGATTGGCGATGGTTAAACTCATCGAAACTGAAGCAATAGAAACCCTGATGGAGATCTACAACGTTCATACATGATTGTGATCTAATCAATAACGTTCATCCGGAGATTAATTCGATTGTCCAATTCACATTGCCCAAGTTAGTTAATAATTCAGAGTAACTAGACATTGAAAAGATATTCCAAAGTCCGGACATCCAAATTCGGCTACAGGTGAAAATCAAGCTCTTGTTTTATTAGCGAACGTTAGGATAAATTATCTATGTCAACCAGGCAACTTGCTTTGGTCAATATTATTAGTCAACTGTTGGTTGTTCAAATATTAAAAAGAACAAGTACAATCCTTACAAAGAACAAATTCTCCATAAGCTAAATGAGATATTCCTGGCAGAAGAATGCTTTTTGTGCTATGATAATGAACATCGCTAGTGATTATTCAAATTTTGCAAACATGCTATTTTGAAATGAAGCCCCTTTCAGCCCAAATGGATATGTAAACAGACATAAACTGCCGCTATTGGTCTAGTTAAAGTCTTCATTCGTTCAATAAACTCAGCATCTTCAGGACAAATATCTAGGGCTGGTATTATTGGATAAGATATTTCCCATCTTATTTGCTTTAGCAGCGCGTCAAATCTCAAAAACTTAGCACTGATCTTTAAGAAGCTCTGTAGAAGTATCGAGAACCAGTTGCCTTATTTCCTACTAGGAGTTTCATTTTTTTAGTAGATTTGAGGTAGGTGTGTAATATAAAGCCTTGATATGCATTTTTGTAAGAACTGCGGTTGGAACTGTCTGTTAAGTCGAGATAGCGAACACTTCAGAGTATTGGGCAATGTTTGACCAAGCAGTTGTGTGTAACAACAGCGTATTGAGCTTATCTGCTGATGGTTTACCACCCTTGTTGGAAGGCTTTCTAGTATATATCATTGAATCGTTTTCAGCAGAGAGAAGACACTTTGAATTGAAAAGGATTTGGTAATTAGACAGGCCATTCGCATTTATTGAATAATGGTGACGGAATACTTCCATAATGATTATAAATAATTAAAACAAAAGAAGACCCTAGCTTTTTCTAAAGTATTTTGTCTGATTCACTATTCTGCACTCACTTGCACTAAAAACACATGCTTCCTGCTACATTAAGCCTTTCGATCGCTTGATAATCGCTATTCGAATTCAGAACTTCACACTCAAACTTCAGACAGGTAGTTTCCGCCTACGCCATTTTTCTAGATGTTTCAAGGACATCTTGCTGTCACAGTCTATAATACTTCGAGTACATTCCATCTACATTCCTGTCCTCTAGCTGTTGCTACGATTACTACTTGCAGTGCCCTGCTACACCGCATTTACTTGTCTGCGACTCCGCTATATAGATGGCGCTGCCATATTATATTACCTAAAGTCACTAGATAGGTAGATAAAGTACCGCAATTATCTGCCATTTTAGTGCAAAATAGCAGCGGTAAATTTAAATGTTTATGTAGAAGACGGGATCAAACCTTCCTTTGGTTTATATGGTTTTGGTGTCATCCGCCATTTTAGTGCAAAAGTATGGACAATGAATTGCGGTACTTTATCTATCTCGTGAATTTAATATTACTTGCTTAATTATGGCAATCTAGATTCTGGATCAAAACTGTTACATATACAAAGCCTAGGGAAGTGTTTATATACCTACCCTTTTTGAAGATTCAAGCTCCTCGTCAAGCCATATATGTATGAAGCTCCTGAAGAACCTCCCATAACAGAGACATATAGTTCAGTCTGGAAGAAACCTTCCAAGCAAAGTMATACCCTTCACGTMAATAGCTATTTGTTTAWAGTCTTTTTAAACGCTTTCAGTCATGWCGTATTTTTGCTGTATAAAGAAACTTTGCTGTAATGACTAAGAAGGAKCTAATATCTCTTCGTTCTTCAAACTGTGTACAATGGTAATACAAATGAAGGCCCACCACAAGRTAATGGCAGATTTTTCTTGACTGTGCCCAAGATGAATGTGCATTATTACAGCTGACGTTTGTCTCAATAAATTAATTAGACACGCCGTCGCTGCTAAACACAAACGTAGGCCACGGTCGCTCCGGAGCGAAGTAAATCACAGCCTACTTCCTGTTGGACAGTTGCGCGGTAATTATAACCACCCGTTTTCTTCAATAAATCACTCCTTCTGCGGGGTTGATTGTATCGTCTCGTTTGTAGGCACATCTCGAGGGTGTTTTTATAACGTTCCGTGTCGCGAAGAGTCCCATAATTTATACTTAATTATAATTGTAATGTGATGATGTGCATTGCCGATAGTGTCCAGGTCAAGTGAACTGTTGTGCATGGCGAATAGAAGGAATTCCAGATTTCATATCTGGGTTTATTGACTCTGTTCGCAAATTAGTTAATGTAGCCATATGGTTCTTGATTTTAATCCAGGTTGCAATTAGGCGAATGCCCTTCAGCAGGAAGTTCAAAAATGTTCAACGACCCCACTATAATCAGGAAGATTTATGTGCTTCTAATAATTGCGTGATGCTAATTCAAAACAAGAATGCAGAAATAAATTCATAATTTCTAAGTGTAAGGAAGTTGTGCCTGTGTAATTGGCGTTTGCACATAAACAAATGCACTCTCTTTGATTAATATTCATCTTTGAATATGCCTTTTAAGTTGCGGTTGCATTATTGCCCATCGGCATAGCGCTGAACGTAAGATTGAATTTTCAATGTGAACGCACTGGGTAAACAGTCACGCTTACCCATTTAATTTCCCATGTACGTGGGTACACAAAGTAACTACGCCTCACAACGAGAATCGTATGCCGCTGATAATAGCTAATTAGTTGGTTTACACCAATAGGTAATCACTCCGCATAGAAATATATAACCGGTAAAGGATAATAGATATATCGGGTTATATTTGAAATTCAAAACATATCAAAACAATGTCAATACAAGTGGCTATACCTGCATAATAACAAAAAAAATATCTATAGGCAACAAAATCATTTATAAACTTATGCTACGAAGTTTAGATTCATGTCTTACACCTTGTACTTGCATCATGTTTTATGCTTAGAACCTTTTACTGTGCTAGCTGATCTGCATCACCTATATTAACAGATGCGCTGCGATCTATAGGTTACATATTATTCGTTCCTTGGTGACATTAATGAGCGATCAGCATACAAACCTCTTTGCAGTAATATTTATAATTTTTTGTATTACGGGAACCTACACCTATATTATATAAAATAGCAATTTTTCAGTTATAAATAACGTTGTTTTTAAAGTTTAATATCATAAACTTGCGTAAACAGTAAGCTTGAATTTATTAAGAAGTATCTACAACGGCAAAGTCTACTGCTTAAGATCATTACGTTTATAGGTGTGGTCATAAAAAAAAATTGTTAGTTCTTATAGTAACGTTGCTCTATCAAGTCACTGCTATTTTTACTGAATTCGCGGACAATGAGAGTGCATAATCTGTAAATAAACTAAGAAGTTAAAAACGAAAGCTATCATTGCTAGTGATCCTGGGATCGCAAAGAAACTGGTAAAGAAATTCTTGTTTCGTATATGGTAAAACTTTTTGCTTCAAATAATAGGATATAATTTTCCTTTGTGCCTTCGCAAATGTAATTGTATAACAGTACCTACATACGTTACTAGCTAATAGTACTTTAAAATTTAGCGCAAATTTTGATAATTAGTTCAAAAAACATCCAGAATTTTTGTAATAGTAGGATATATTTATTTACTCCATTAGATGCACAAATGTCTTTCCTTTTTTATTCGGGTATGTTTGGATTTATTCTTAAGGTCTAAGATCTGTTTGCAATTTTGGCAGTTGTTTTTTCTTGCAGTAAAAGGTTATTTGTGTATAGCAAAAAAGAGGCTGTACCTCTTGTTAGATGTTTTTTTTATTTCACATATTTACATCAAATAAAACAAAATGTCACTTTATGGGTATACAAATAGGAATTTGTTGAGTTTGTTGATCATCTGCGGTTAATATATCAAAGTAGCAAAGTATACTGAGAAAAATATCCACATCGCCCAGGGCCAACGCGGATCTTTAACGATTGCGCTAACTTTGGTCCACATTAAACATAAATCCTGCAAGACGCAGGAAGAGACTTAGATCTGTTTAAAGAGAGTATACACAAAGTTGTACAGAAGAGCAAAMTACGTGCTTAGAAATTGCAGGTTGTTCAATACTTAAAAGAAGAAGATTTTAAGACAGGAACAGTGCTTTTGTAGTGCTGTGTATTAAAATCACAAGAAAATTATGATTTTACTAGGCAAGTTATTTACATAGATAATGCAAAGTACGCATACGTAGTAGGTAGTCATTTTTCTTCAACCGTAATTCCCATGCACTTATATAAGAATGTTTTAGTGATTCTTCGAGTTTCAGTGTATTGCGTACAATTAAAAACAATAGGATACCCACACTTCGATATTACGAACAAGATCTTAGCAGCAAWAGAGGAATTTGCTTTAAAAAAAAATCTTGTCAGTGCAATCTTGCATATTTACGGTACCAAGAAATTTTCAGAGGAAATATAATATTCGGCAATCGTTGAAYTGTATTGYATTGGAGGGATCTTCAGTGCTTTGGATACTGTACGCATAATTCAACATTTAATTTAATCTTTAGTTCTCCCTATACGTTTTGTGTTATTATAATTACTGTAGGTTGGTTTTCATTACTTCTGTTCCTGTTCAATTATTTTTATAGTTGCTTTTACTGCAGCTTGCTTTATTTTCGAAATTACGGTTGGATACATTGGCCATCGATAAGGATAACTTTACTAAGGATAAAGATTTTTGCCATCTTTTGTTCTGCAGAAGTAGTTTTCTTGACTTGCAGTTGGCTCAAAGGTTAATTATTATTCTGAAACTAAAACTATTTATTTTATCTTATTAAATGGAATGATAGTGACAGTAAACAAGAAATTGTATCACATTGTCGCTTGCTCTCGCTTGTTCAAAATTGATCCACCCGTCATGGAGCGCCACCTATCCGTAAGAACTACAATTTGCTTACGGAAATAAAAGTGGTACCACATGGGTGGTTCCGTGTTCTTAGTGAAGTACTGGTAGTGACTTATGACTAGACGTTTTCCTATTTTCAGTTTTTTTTTACGGTATAACTGAAAGCGACCGGAATATCAAAATATTTTAAATGGATTGAACCTGAAGGTATAAGTTACCTGTTTTCAGAAAGATTTTCTCATTGGATTCACCTTTTTTTAATGATCCATTATTCCATACAATATCATTTTATTAACGAGAATGATTGCACAACATTTGATTTATCAAGCATGCATTTTCCCCATCTGCGCAGTAGATTTGTTTAGTAATTTTTCTTAATTAATTAAAACATTTGAAATTATATTCCATATACCATTCTTAACGTTAGTTGAATTAATGCAAAAAATATTCGATTGATAATGTTTAGTTAGGTAAGTATCCAATTACATCTACCTATTAGCAAATTAACTCCTGTTGGATCAATAACGTAGCTTTGGTACTCTCTGTGGATTGAAGTTTGCAATATGTAACTTCCCAACCTTAATGAACCTTGATGAGAACACGAATTCCTCCTGTACCAAAACCCCATTGACTACCCACTGATCTTTCCCATGGCTCTTGGCGTCCCGTTAACTGCACAACCAGGAAGCTCAATGTTACACATCTCGGTATAATTACATTAGACACATTGTCCCGTTCACGGGGTCAAACGTCTTACGCGCAGATTTATACTTGGACCCAGCGCGTATCGCATTGTTTGCAAATAGGACCGGCTTGTTATCCGCCATTGTCTTTTTCGATTTCTTCCCTGCCCCTCGGGCAGGTACATTGCATTTCGTTAAAATTGTGTTAACGGTACAAGCGCGTTTATTAAATTATGCTGTTGTTTTGTTTCGGACCATCCTCACGTATACTAAAAGTTCGTTGAGTGTTGCAATAAGTGGAAGATGTACACACGTACTTCGTGTATTGTTGATGAACAATGGAGGAAAGCTAACGGCTGATACCTAGATGCAGCGCTAATGGGTGACGAAATGGTTACGATGTTGATTGATTTAAATGATAATGTAGGTGCGCTTTTACAAAAAAAAACCCTTTCACTAAGACGGTTGATAGTCGTTTTATTTTACTTCTTTATTTTTTATCTGCATATTGTAGTTCATATATCTGCATTCCGCTAAACACTGTGAAGCAGTGTACAGGGTGGTTCAGTTATCGTGCTCATCCAATTGGCGGCTTTATGTGAGAAAATGTTTCAAATACGAGGGTCCTATCAAAATACTTGCAGACAAAAACACAGCTAGCAAATGAAACGTATATTTAAAAGAAATTGCTATAAAGTCGTTGCATATCCAAAACACGTTGCCATCACTTCGACAGTAATGTAATGTCGCCATTTCTGTCAAGATGTTTCGGCAGTTGGAACGCATAAGCTGTAGCAGGCCATTCAGCCTTCAAAGTCTATAAATCTGACTTCATGAAATTCTCCTTTCCACTGAAGGAACAGAACGAAGGAGAACTCATGTCAGAGCTGCACACGGTGGATGTGGGAGAATTTCACAGCAGTTCTTTTCTCAAACTCCTTTGGCTGACCCTGCGTTATGCAATCAAGCATTATCGTGCAAGAGGATTACGCCGGTGTCTTTCATATCTCGTCTACACTCTTGGTATTTGTCTATTTCTTCCATTATTGTAGCCACAATAGCAGCAAAAGTGTTGTCGGTAGCAGTATGACGTCTTCAACTTCTGTGGTCGTCTATAGCAGTAGTCCAACGCTCTGGAACGCTTACTCCATCAAGTTACTGTTGAACTATCAATACACGACTCCTAACAAACTTCTTGAAACGCGCTGTTTATTTCGGCAACCGTTTTTTCTTGAAGTGTTTGAATTTTAATATATGCAGATTAATCCGCTACAGTAACACGTTTCATTGCATCAAACTACCCCGATCTGAGAACTACCCGCACTCTACATATAGCCAGGGGCGGATCCACGGGTGGGGGGGGGACTGCGGGAGAGTTCCCCCCCCCCCCAAAAAGAAAGTTGTACGTTATACATTTTTTCCAATGAGACACCGAAAATAAAAAAAAATCAACAATTGAACATTTAACAATAAAATTATCGATAATGTTTTAATATATAGGTTACCGCATTTCCATCATAAATGACGCGAAGAAAAGGACTTTGAGTTGCTAATCATTTACCCTATAAGGATTCATTTGAAAATAAGCGTATTTCCGCGTGCGCGCGTTCTCAACAAAAGAGATAGTGGTAGATTTGATACTATGAAATACATGTTGAAATAATATGTATCAAAAATAAATCTATGGTTTACATTTACACATTTCTTAAATAAAGTACAAAATTATGTAGTTCCCCCCCCAAATCCTACTCTGGATCCGCCCCTGATATAGCTAATAGATAATGTCTCAATGATAGACTTTTATAATTTGAGGGCACTTGGATTTTACCATCGCCAGTTCAGCGCCAGCTTGATATGTGCAGGAATTATGACATAACCCTCGTAGAGGTGATAGCAGCCAAGGAGTACCCGATAAAGCGATACCGCAGGGTCGGCAGTTTTGGAATGTTTAACCAAACATAAATTTTGAATAAGACCATCTACTCTTTATATCGGATTTTGTTTACACAATTACTTATTATTACATTACATAATATGCTCTAACATTACCGGTTTCTGAGATACCCCTAGGTGGTCAAGTTATCGTGCTCACCACGATTTATTTGATATCTTAGATAAAAACGGTATATTTGAACTCTGAATCAAGTTAACCGTATTTAATACAATAATTGTACCAGTGCCTGTATAAGTAATACCATAACCACGATATTATCTAGTCACACAGCTTCTGATCTAGTTCTTTATCACACCAAAAGGTGTATGAATTTTGATTCCGACCGTACATTTTGGAGTGTTCTGTCTAGTGGAATTGAATACCACAATTCTTGCACTATATATTTCTTCTAGAACGAATTACTTTTTTCAACTCAGTGCTGTACCACTTTGGAAACATCATTCTTCTACATACACACAAGGAACAGACTGGTGCACTAAATTGTAGTAAATATTAATATAGAATTCCAGCAGATTAAAATTTCATAACATAGGGAGTCCACCTTTATAGCGCTGAGGTATAGACCGTAATGCTGAACGCTAGGTCTCTCTGAGTGGGAAAATTTTGCACTGCTTTCTACGTGATGATATAATGTTGCGCGTCGAATTTATAACTGAAAGGAAAGAGAAGTAGACGTTACAATGAATTCGTTTTGCATGGTTGTGTGCTAATCTGCTACGCTTGTTCCATCAACTGCTCGGATATTCGTATAAACTGTATAGTTAGTTATTTCCTAGATGATGGCTGTCATGTGTAACGTTCTGTACTTACAGCATACCTGTGGGACTTCCCAGTTGGAACTCGTGCTGGCGTGAACTGGGAATCACATCATAGTGATTGACTGGTACATGCTTGAGAAAAATGCGTTCCATACACATTATAATGATGAAGTGAAATTTACGTTTAAGATATTATAGGAACGTGGCAAGCCAAAGGTGTGACAAGAGCATTTTAGGCATATAGGGTAGCGCTATGTACTTCCTAAGTAGCAAAAAAGTCATAACCCAAAATTGTTACATGCATCTGCATCTGTTAAATTAATTGTATCAGTCTTTCTTCGCAAGTACCATAATAAATGACTTGTTAGCATATATAAACAGATTGAGACATTTCAAAGCATTAAATTAACCAATAAGTTTAACGCGCATTTACCAAATCACTTACTTCAGTCACATAACTGCATTTGGCACTATATAAATTTGCGTGTCATCCGCGTATCAATGTTTTCTATGCATTTATGTAATTCAGTGACATTTGTAACTATGTGTTAAACCTTTTAGGGTTCGACCTTCGAAGCAGTAAAATTGTATAGACCCTGTTTTCATTTACCTAGCTTTCGACTTTAATTGGAAGCCATCATCAGGGCTGCTACAAGGTTACAGCGTTCAGAAATGTTTAAGCAAGCTTTTTTAAATAACCCAAATGCTTCGTTTCTATGAACACCAAATAGTTTCAAACTTTGTAACTTTGTACAACTTTATGAAACCAGTTCAAATTTCAAATTAAAATCTTAATATAGGAAAGAACATTTTAAATTGGAATTTGGTCCGTTTACAATTGTATAAAGTTACAAAGTTTAAAGTCATTTGGTGTATAGACATATAAAGCGTTTTAGTTACCCAAAGAGGTTTGTTGTTCAATAGTATATTCTCACTTTCTTTAAGATTCATCATTTCGCAACCTTACACACTTTACGTATGGTATAACCTTTTAGTAGAACCAATGATTCAAAATAATACTACGCCCAGCGATGACATATGGATGCAAAGTTGGGTATTGAATGTTGCGGATATATATAAGGTTTCTATAAATGATTCATGCATACAGGGCGCTTATGGAAATGGTCGATTAAATCAATTTGCCGCCTCTCAGGAAAGTGAACACAACTATGCTTGTCATCTGTCGATTTTTGAATTATTTGATATATTTTAATATGAGAAAATGCCTGGGAGTGTGTATTTTCAGTGTTTTGAGGGATAATTAACTTTAAGGTTGCAGAAAGCTCACATTTCGGAGCTGTGGGGTGATATTGATCTGGAACCTTCAGTACTATCGTCGTGCATATTGTAGCTGGGCAGCAGTTATAAAAAGGAGGCACAAAGAATTCAGAAGCGCAGCCCTAGTTGCTTGAATCATATATAGAGAAGTCCTGTATAAATAGGAGGTATGGGAACGCAAAATATTTGGAGGGAGAAAATCAGGAGGAATGTAGCAAAGAAAGAACAACCTTGAACTATACAGAATCTGTATGGCAATGAATCAATAATGCAGTTTATAAAAGCGCAACAAATACCGTGGTTAGGACATGTAGAAGGAAGGGCGAAGCACCGAATAACAAAGAAAGGGTCGTGTTTGAAAACAGTGGCAAGGAGAAGACAAAGTCGATGAAAGACACTGTGGTTAATTGTCCTAAAGACTTGGAAAAAAGAGTGTAAGAAATTGGATTTACCTTTATTAGGTTTGTTGCTGTTGTTCATTTTTCATTACGTTTGTTGCTTTAGTCCTATATTCAGCATAGTGCTCAGGATAGTGAGAATTTTTAAGTTTTGTTAATGCATTAGAATCTCTTAAGCGCATTAGTACCCAACTTAATATTTGATGTCAACCATGGTACATACAGCTTTCTGCATATAACTGTTTTAAGGATTCATGTTTATGAAAGAGTGACAAAATATTTCGACTGCAAATCTCAACTTTGTCAATGTAAAACTATAGGTAGTATTCCTATAGAAATATAGAATGTGTATGTTCGGTGTTTGTTTTATGCTACAATTGTAATTCATTGTTGGTATAAATAATATCTGTCACTGTATTTCAGTGGAATCCTGTGACCCAAATTGTGCTTTTATTTAAGCTAGACGTACAGGAATAACGACTGATGGCTAAAGCAGATAGTTCATCTTTTCTTATCTACCAACAAGATAATTTGAATTTAACCTGCTTTTGACAAGAAATGTTCTGTATATCCGCCACACTGTAGTTTATGGTAGAGACCTAGAAAATTTTCGTTGGCCAAAAAAGATTCTAGATGTTGCCAAAGGTTCGTTTAGGGCTGAGTTTAAGGTAGAAACACAGTTAGATGCCTTTTTTAGTGGATCTGTACTGATGTTTTTTATATGTCATGGTAGTAAGTTAAATATTAGCTTATTTTACTTATTGTTGGGGTAGTTTCAAGTTTTTCTAATTGCTTAATGAGTTCGTCGGCTTGTCTCGTCCAATCTAAGTTTCTTTTCAGTCATTACATGAAATAGGTATGTAATGTATGCAAAGTGGGAAGAAATGCTACTATGACGTTAATGGATTTCTACCTTTTTTCAGTTTTTAGTGTAGACTCAGACAAGCAACTGACAGATCGGTGTCGCTCTTTGTTCTGTTGTTTTCATGATTGACATGTTCGCAAAATTGAACTGCGTTTGATTGATTGTCGGTAAATGCACCTAAGAAGGTCCTCCTCGCAAGTGCATTAATTGCATCCAAATAAACAATGCCGCTTTCTTCGCGAGTTGCCTCATTTAGACTAATCTTCGTTTTTTGCCACCTGCTGAAGGTGATTATTGGCTCATGTAGGTTCATTGTGCGTCTCATTATACTTTTACACTTACAAAGCAACGGGCGTCTTGATATTTTTTATATTGGCCCCCTCCTGATCGCTTAAAGAACGTCTAAGTATAAAATGAGCCGTCCGCATGAGATATTGAGCCTGTTTATTACAGGTTGCAGGGGTGTAAAAATTTTAACGACTTCTATTCAATTATCACACGTCTCTAATTGGGTGTTGGCTTATCTCCCTGAAATTGCATCGTCTGCTGCATTATACTTAGCAGTAAACGAGACGATTTCAAGGGAATCCGGGTGCATTACGGTCGCGCGTTTAGATTGAAAGTGCGGTTAGTTCCCCATTTAAGTATGCACGTGATATACAACAAATGGATGATGCCATCGGGCTGTCTGATTAACTCGACAATAAGATAATGGCCGACCCGTAAGACTATATTGTATAATTACGATGGCAATACAATACCCGTGTAATTTAATCGCTCGGTTTCTAATCGTGCATTGTCTGTGCGATTGTAAATTGTGCGAGGTTAACATGCTGGTGTGGAAGTATCGGTTTCGTAGATCGCGCGATGCCATTAGTTGCTGTTCAACTTTGTGTGAACTACTGATATCGAATGATGACATTTTCTTGCCATTTTCTTCATACTTTCACTTCAGGTTTAATTTAGTAGGTTTCTCGAAGGTGTTTGAATTAAATGCTCATGATATATGTGTATATGTATAACTTCCGGTAAAAATAGTTTTCAGGTACTTATACACATTTGTTTGTTTTAGACTGTCCTTTTAACGTATGCTATTTAGTGTTATTAGGGAGGTATACATCGAAAAATAAATTTGATTTTAATAATAGCCTTCCAGTGGTGTATTTTATATCCTCGAAATAAATTTATGAAAATTGATCGTATTACTAAATGATAGATAGGTAGCTGCTGAATATTACTATTATGCCAGAATTTGTCTCGCTTCCTTCAAACGTTTCCTAAAAAAGAATTGAGAAATGTCCCACCCCCTTTAGTTTTGAGTACGCATAATTTCTTCAGGGTACAGCTCAGATCATTTTATATGAACTATCCTCTTCTTAATACCTAAACTGAAATAATATATCAGCTTATCTTTACGTAGGACTCTATAAGTTGTAATGCATATCTTTAAGAACAGAATGTCTAATTTAACAAACAAATATTGTATGTATAGTCTCAGGGTTTTTAGAAAATAATTATAAATGATAAAACTCTCGAAACAAAAAATTGCGGTTACTGATATTTAAATTAATGATAATGGATCGTTATCTTGAGTAGTTCTCAGTTTTCTTCTGACTTGTTCCATCGTCCTCTGGGCAGCAACAAAGTCGGGTTCTCGAATATTTTGAAAAGTGCGCCGTCGTAATTTGGTTTTTATAAGCAGGTTCCCAACACTTTGTCATATATTGTCTAACTGAGGGACAAAGTTTAGGTCATTCATTATACTGTAGTCTAGTTGCTATTGCATAATGACATGAAGCTAAATCATTCCGAGGACATTATGTAATCTTTGGCATTATGCGTGTTTAACGCTCGAAGCAGTTTAGATGTACACGAGTAATTCAATTTTTAAAATAGTTCCTACATCACAAATAGCACACAACACTAAAGTTTTGTCCTCAAACTTAGATTTACCTTTAAACTTTTTAATGCTGTCTCTATAATATACATCGCTTCCATCCATAACAGCCAGTGGACAAATGGACAAAATGGATTCGTCTTAGCGCGTAACAATATTTGGAAATCTTTTTCAATTAGGCTAATGTATATTTTTTACCTTCCCTCACGAAAATGTTTTTAAAACAGTCACCTTTGAAGCCGTGGTCCTCGAATTAATTTTTGCTGTTAAACTCTAACTTTGTTTTTAACGCTGTCTGCACTGGTTCAAAATTCTTGTCGACTTCTTTTGGGTAAATTAACCCAAGATATACCCGCTTCACATTTCCTTATGTCTTGTAAGTTGTTGTGCGAAATATTTTGCTCTCGATAAGTAAGAACCCTATTACCTTTGGGCATGCGTCCAACTTGATTGTAAACTCCTTTACGAAGGCATTTTCTGAACTAGAACAGAAAAACTGTCAACTGTGATATTTTTCCTCCTACCACAACTTAATTAGACTCCATTTTGAACAATGGGGTCGTCCACCCAATTTTTAAAATTCGGAATATCTATCTACATTAAAAATAAAGGGATCCATATTTTTCCTTGTAATGCATATGGAGGAAAATAATTGTTAAGGTGTGACTGTGAGTCAGATTCCGCAAGCCACATCAGTTATGAATCGCGCGCTTTGAACTATTCCACTGCAACTTCATGATGATGTGTACACCATATTTATATATTACTTACATCTTGGATGTCGAAGCCAGTGTTGCCAGCTATGCAATCTTTGCAGTATACATATCGTAATTCTGGGTAGAATACGGTCCCATGGTAAAGACCCTATCCCTATAAAGTAATTTTATGTCAAAATGAATTATGCATTTATTTTATTACAATTCATAATTGATTGGCACTAATGCGTTTGTCGATAATTGTTTTTAGGATTGCGCTTGAAAAAAATTCAATTTCACCTTAGTGAAAAATAAACACAAAATTGTAAATAGCAATGCACACGCACCTGAAAATGTAGTAACTGACTAGATTTGCTAGATTAAACAATAACCACTAACCATTGCGCACCGTAAGCACCATGCAAGCAAACAGAAACAATGAGGCCATCTCATCCAACAAAAAGCGCGCCGTAAAATTTTTTACAGTGCAAAATATACAGGTATAATATTTGTGATTTATGTGAGATAACTAGCTATGTTAACTAAACGTACATAACACACCATATTAAATAATTATCCAAAATACGATATGCTCGTTTGCTACAAAAGACGCAAATTTTGTTACAAAATCTCTGAAATTACTTTGAACTGTTACATTGGGGAGGTAGCAACAGAAACTTGAAGGCCACTTCAAAATTACAATGTAATTGCTCGTGCTAGCCCCAGTCAATCTTGCTCTTCATTGGTTGCGGACTATAACGCGTCGTGTTCAAAATTTTAAATTAAATTAAACGGTGTATTTTGACCTAACACAAATAACCAGTTGTTGTGAGATGCTTAAACGGTGGTCAAGATTATGTTTTTTGCATTGATACACGTTATTTCAATAGATGTAGATGACCCCATTACAGCATCTTAAAATTTTTTGAAAACTTTCGGATCACACGTTTGTAGCGAAATGTAAATAGAACCTAGATCCTTTAATAACTGGATTTTGCTGTGCGAGTGGCAGCTATAACGCAAATGTCAAACAAAATCATCGCAGTTTAAAATTTATCTCAAAATGAAACGTAATTACAAACGATTTAAAGTTTAATGACATGGTAGATTAGAGAACAGGGTACCTACTATAAAATTAAAGCATACCGTAAGTTGTGGAGTCCGAATTAGCGATATCAAAGCGAAGCAGATTGTTTTAGCTGGTATATCTGGTATCTATATTGCTGGTGGGGTTAATACTCAAAACTGTGGAAGGTGAAAATGGGTTTAACAGAAAATCCATATGAAATAGTTTAGGAACGTCGTTACTATAAGAAAACCACCATTTGTGGTGATTTGGCAACAAATTTTATTATTGGTTTATACTTTTACGAGGAAATACGTTATGAGAAGGACGTATATATATAACTCTTACCAGTTAGCGAAAACGAATGAGCTGAGGATATGATCTTATGCAGAATGGAGCACATCCACACAATTACAATCTAGCTAATGAAGCCTTAGTGAATTTTAATGATGGTGTCATAATCAGACGTATTGTAAATAAACTCTACTAAGATCGCTTGATCCGATTATTAGGTATATTGATGATCTCTCGGAGGTCAAATTGAACCATTGCTGTTACCTGTGTTAAGTATACATGGAAATAACATTATATACTTATATCTTCTTCTACGTAATGCTAAGTCATTGAGTGCTTTTTTCATTTTATAAGCAAACTCAATTGTATGTCAAAAATTGAACTTCTTTTAACAAGCTAAAACTATTCATTTATACAGCTGCGCTGTTGATGTTGAATAAAACAAGAATAAAGTATTTGCGAGGCCCGGCCCCACCTTGTCCATGTAGAATGCATGTTTGTACGAAACACACGGCCTTAGGATATCACTAACTTTGTCGATCGGATTTATTACTGTCACGTGTAAACATATAATACGAGTACCTTTCACATCCTTCGACTGATAGTAAACTGTTGTCAACGCTGCAGTTACCTCCAAATATTGAGCACCTACATTGAAACAGATGGTACATAAAGAAGCTTTTCTGTCATGAAATGGCGGAGGTACATTCTTTCAGCAGGCAGGGGCGTTTGCAGAACATGATTTAGTAGCTGAAATTGCTGCTTTCTTTTGTTCAGGCAGCGTTGTACCCGGTTATCCGTTACGATTTTTATTGTTTGTTGACCAAGTTCGGTTCGCAGTCAAAAGAATTGCGTCTTGTATATTTAAATTCGCCTGTTACACCTTTAACGAGAATAGTGATTTACTGGCCGAGTGAACCTGGTAGTGAATCACGATATAACGGCAGTCGAATGACAGCGGATACGTTATATTTGGCAATATTCGGTCCTCGAACAAGGGTTTGAATTATTATTTGTTGCATATTGCTTGCTGAAAACAAGTGATGTGAATAACTTTATTCAGGCTTGGAATGGTCTTTGAAGGAAGTTGCAGTGCAGTACATATATGGACCGTCTCAATAGCAAAAATAATAAAATAAATAAAAATATATGCATTCAATCAGTTTGTCTTATTAATCCGTCGGATGATCCAACGTTTAAAAAAATTGCCTCTAGGAGTCATATCTAGACTTAGAGGAAGATGATTGTGCGCGTTTGGTTAGATCAGATGTTTTTTTGAATATCTTTGGTAGCAGCTGTGGAAGTATTCCAGAATGCAGTCGCAATTTAGAAAAATTACTTTTTATAACTTACAGATTGAATTTTATTTTATTATTTATTTTTGATTTCGTCGAAATTTGTTTAAAATTAATATAATCTTGTGATATTTGGTCAAACAGTGCAGTGTAGGTAGGGATAGGTTACGACTATATAATGAACAAAATTAGGAGTGGAAAAAAAGTTTCTGTTAGTTAAAGATAAGTGCAAGTTTTATAGTCGAGCATTAGTTATAAGCAACGCAAGGTATAATATGCACTTGAATATCTTGAAGTATGCATAAAAAATTATCAAAATATGAAAAACAACCAAAAGACTGTTTCATTTAGCGTTTCAAACAGATTTTTGCCAACGTTTTTTTATTTGTTACAAACACAAATAGAAAATACACACCTACATACACCACAAATGTATAAAGCAATCTGAACGTGACTTGGTTTTAGTCATTTATCGGAACTAGAAAGCGGCTTTGTAATTCTCATCCTTATTTATTATTGAACTGTACCAACCTATAATTAGGTGTTTTTTAAGTGTTCACAAGAAAACACACTTATTTTGAGTTTTACATGGTTCAATTTTTGGAACTGGAAAGCTTAAAATCTAGTTAGAATGGTGACATTGTTAGGTATTTTTCTCTTGTTACTTTACCTTCAAAGTGGTAAGGCATAGTGAGTCCCCTTGAAACAACAATACACGTTTACGCCAGACAAGTTCACAGCTTTTTTAGCGGTAATGTGAGCATTTTCTGCAGCTCAGTACATACATTTGTACCTATTGATACTTCCATTAAGTTTGAATTGAGCACCTTGATGCAATGTGCAGAGTCAGAGGTGACTCGTACTGAGAAATGTACTGAAGGCTGATCATTTTGAACATTAATCCCGTTTCAACAGAAACTTAAATTATTTTTCAAATTCGAGTTTTTTATTTATATTTTTTAGAAATATAACCTTTTAGAAGGAAAAATAAATTTTGTATAACACTTCAAAGTGTGTCTATATTTTTAAGGACCTTTTAGTTGGGTTTTGTCCTTGGGTGCACTTCATTCCATAATAGGGATGTGAATGGAACTGATCTATTGGGATTGATACTTGACTTGTCATTACAAATTTTCCACAGAACGCGGACGCAGACCAGACATGTTATTAATTTAGAAAATGCATTTGCAAGAAATCCCTGCCTTAGTTATAAAGAATAAAAAATGTATTGCATTCTAATATCAATATGGATGGTACTGATCACACCTGCTCTGAAATTATTGAAAAATGGAAGGGTTCGTTTTAGAAATAAGTATTTTAAGGCTGTAAATATCTAATAAATGTTGCTATATTTTCGTGTCCCAAGAAGCAAGTGAGTAAACAATTGATTCAAGTTACAAATACACATGAGAGTAGTTGTAAATGATGCTTGTGAGGTTTTTCGCCAAGCCTGTATGCCCTTGAATGAGTATTTCTAAGGGAAAGGAGCCTCTTGAAGAAACTAAATTTAAGTGGATCTGCACCACAAGAAGTGCGTGCAAAATATGGCAGCCCACACAGTGAACCTAGTATTCAGTCAAAAGTGATGCTGTCCGAGTTCTTTTAAGGTCGAATCAACATAAAACTGCTAAAATGTATGCTTACATAAACAATTTTCAGTAAAAATAATATATAGCATATTTCGCTATACACTTCTTGTTGTCACGATAAGAATCTTAATATTTGATTCGGTTCTTATATACAGAGTATGTGTGAGAAAGAAATCCAAGAAATGCTAAAATATCTGAAAGCATAATGAAAAATGACAATTTACAATTAATAATATAACGACTGACGATGAAGTTCATAAATTAAAAGTTGAAGCATTTAATAAGGGAATTTCCTAGATATTATTACTGTGTATGCAATACACCACAGTTATGGTTATCTTTGTAACCCTCTGTTGCATTAAACGTCAATTTGTTTCCTTATTCCTCGTAATAACGATGTAATTATCTTGTTCCAGCAGCAGTACGAGTCCCTTGTGCACTTTGCATAATCAGGACCGCTAACAAATGACTTTGATACTGTAATGGAAGCGCAAATTGAGTATACTGAGATGTGATGAGTGTTCGCTATAAAATATGCGGTTAGCACCGCCAGAGGTTAATGCGATTGCTTAATGCAACACCCTTCAATGGTCATAATGCTAAGAGATTAGACAGCCGCCTATTGTGCATCGTGGTAATCTCCGTTTTATGGATTTATTATTCCAACTGAGCGAGGCTTTTGCTACGTTTGTCTTGAAAGCTGCAATCCAAAGGGGTAACCTTTGCCGCTGAATAAGTGGTAAAATTTAATTAGACGTTTATTTAGAAAACATTATTATATTTCATGTCAAATTGGCCAGTATTGTATTTTAAGACATTGATTGTAAACTATTGAGACTTGTTGGTCTGCTACTTTGTGAACGAAGTTTTAATATAAGGTGTGTAATAGTATCCTAACACTTTAGCAATATGTGCAGATTATTTCAAGAATAAAGTTGACGGGTTTTTTGGAAGATTGTCTTAATCTAAGAAAATGATTACATATATACACTTTGCATCATTATAAATATTACTATCCTTAATAAACTAAAAAGAGCAAAAATGTATGTTACTGCCGAATCTCGAGACTTCTATTAAGACCAGTGAATCCGAAGTATAAGCATTATTAAAATCATCGGCTATCGAACGAAAATTTTTAGTTAGAAGTACCTGGGACAATAAAAATTTTAAGGTTTGACACACTAACCAAATCAGACAGCGCTATTCTAAATAAAATATTATCAAGCTGCTACAACTTCCGGTAACTTCTTTATTTTAAACTAAGCACCATGACTTTTTAATATTTTTATGAAACCATGACATCTAACTGCAAATTCAGCAAACACTGAAAATGAATATTTGGCTTTGGCTATTAGAATGTAATTGATCGGTACCCTCGTGTTTTGTTAAATATCTTCAGTTTGGTTATAAATGCTTATTATATTGTAATGTTTTGTTCAAATAAAATTGGCTTGCAAAATCGCGCATGCGCAGTCGCACATACTCATCTCTTACTCCAAAAACACGTTGGAAACACATCGGGTATGTCTATGTTATACTTATCTTTGCAATATTCAGTTAATTGTTAATACATACGTGAAAGGAAAAAGTTTTTTGTATTTCCTCGCCACAATGTAGCAATTTCATTTAGTCATATGTGAAGTCATATATTTTTCTAAKTTCAGGTAGAACMATATGATGATTCKCTATTATGATGATGCAAATTTAAYTAAATAAAATAAAATTATAAGCGATTATCTGAAAGTTTGTACCAGTTTCGTTTTGAAGCCGGCTAAATCTGAATTAATGATGTGCTATGAAAACAACTGCAATTATTGTTTGATGGCAAATACTTGGCCAACAGTAGAATTGGCTTCCACGTTCCCACGATTCAACGCCAATGAATTTCTTCAATCAAGTTGATACAATGTATTGAACAATTATAAACAAAATAAATTCTAACTTGTAGATATTTAACAAATTGCAAAGATACTGATAAATTGCACATTAACAGCTTTTTTTTGAATGCCAGATGCTATTTTTCAGCTTTTGTTTTCTTAATTTGAACTTTAAAGTGATTGATGTGGGTGTCATTTTTTCACAAACATGGACTTAAATAAACTTCTAATTATGTGTTTTGGTTGGACAGCCTGTATACCTTGAAGAATCACTCATTTTTTCACCATTCGAGGATTCTTGCGCCATTCGTGAGCCATTTATTCACCAAAACCTCGCTAACCTGAGCCTCCGTTCTCTGAAGTTGCTTGTAGCATCCGGAACCTTCAATATTTCCGATAATCTTTCATTGTTGTTGGTTGATAAAACTATATAATGCAAGCTAAATTGCATGTTTTATCAAACTCTTTCTGTTTTTATGCCGTTTTTTTTTGTTTTCTTTTTATATTTTACACGTCACTTTGTAGGATTCTTTAGTTGAACTAGATGTCATAATAAATCTTTTCTATAGGTAATTAATTTCTTGTAATTTTTCGGTTTTCTCACTTTTTGCCTAACATAAAATAATTTTCGTTTGAACAAATACATTTTCGAAGAAAGATTATTATTTTTGCGTTTTTAAAGCTTTTAATTCTTAAGTCACAAGTCCACAGTCCTGTTATCATCAGCGAAGTTAACCATAAAGGTTAACCCTGCCAAACAGAAATTTGCTGAAACCGATTTGTCGAACATATGGGTGAAGTTGAGCTTATTTATTCATTTCGATTCCAATTTTAATCTCCAGGCATTCGGATTTTATTAAGGAGCATATTTTAAATATAAGTTAGCTAGACTCGCTATTTGCATAGACTTGTTCATACGAGATACATTTTGTCCTTTATTATTGGGAGTAAGTCGTCCATGATTTAATACCGTAGGTTTTCTATCCCCAATGTAGCTTCTTTGGAATTGTCTCCAAAATGCAATCGTGTGACGATGTGTTATCTTTTACTTATAGCGACTTGTTTATTAAAGTAGTCTATAATAGCACAGTTTTTTGCATTGAGCATATTTTCTTTGATGCTTGATGTGACTAGTCTATAACTGCGATGCGCTTTATTTATGACTGTTATATCCCACCACATAATTTTTTTTAGCTTCTTTTACACCATTCGAAAGTACTCAGGTCGTCCGAGATAATGTTAATGACAAATATATCGTCAGACTTTTGTACACATATCTTCCCGCCAATTATGTAACAATCTCTTTGCTTATTCGTCTTGTTCTATTGTTTTTTTTTCAACCCTATAAAGTTCATTTACTGTAGTATATCATAGATTTTTGACACATTACTTCTAACAGGTAGTATATACCAAGCACTTAGTTTAACACCATGTGTGTCAATCATTTATTTCATACTGTTCACTTTAACAACACCGCTTTGCAATATTACATTTTTAAAATGCATGTCTATGCTATGCTGTCTGCACCACAACCAACTACAGAGAGATCTGTTTCTCTGTTGTTGCAGCTCGTCAGTATAGTTTAGGTTTAAATGCAGACAGCATAGCATAGAACTGGTTTTGACTATATACCAAAGGTTTGGTATGAAGTTAGTAAAAAATTAGGTAGCAATGCCATCTATCAGCATTACACTGACATGATAATAAAGCCACCCAGCTGTCTTAATGGGTACTACTTCCCAAAGGAAGAGTATATATCACATTAAGACAATGACTCCGCCGTTATAGTAAGACTGATAGAAGAAAAGTTAACTAAAATGATACGGCAGGTAACATGTATTTGAAATAAAGTAAAGATATGTTATTAAAAATATTGCTAAACTTTAGTTTGTTATGGATTCATACTTGACGTTTATTCCACATGTCTTGCACGTTTGCAGAATCGCAATGAAGTTAGTTGTTAGACTTCATTTTTCTAACGCCAAGGAATCTGAAAATGACCATTGTGTGAGACTCTTTATTCCTTAATGCAACAGGTCGTCACTTACATTTTTTTTCGATATACCCTGTACATAGCATCACTCCTTTGCTGTTCTTCATTCGCTTGTAAAATTATGTCTGTGATACAGAGTTTGACATTTTTAATGCTAAATTTAGTCTCAATCATACCAAACGAAAACTTGCACTTTATTTGACGATAAGCCTTTTAGATATTAGCTATTGTTCTATATACTGTATGCAGTGATGTGAACTTGATTTGTGATGTATTTTTATGATTTACGTATTACTCATATGTTATTATTTTTCGATTTCTAACGTATCGTTTTATATCCATTAAGGACCTTTAGGCCTGCCGCATGTAATACAGATTATTATTACAAAAAAGTGTTCAAAACCCATTTTAACAATTTCAACCAGTTATCTGTTTTATCCATCTACTAGCTCGCTATGAATTCCTTGACGCTGCAGGTTACTCCGATTTTGAAAGAAACCGGACCTGTACTCTTCCTTTAGGAAGTAGTACATACCTATTAAGGGGGTTGGGTGGCTTCGTCCTCATGTCAATGCAATGCTGCCAGATGGCATTTCCATCTAATTTTCTATTACATCTTTAAAGCCACATCTCCAATTATAACGCTATGTATTCAGCACGAATTGCCCTCCTAACAGTTAACGTCAACATAAGATTATATTTTATATTGCAGATCCTACATTATTGGAATTTACAAAAGTCATTCGTATAGTTTGCAGGCTGCATACAAAAGTACTACATTCTAATGATTCTGTCGAGGTGATTATATTAAATCAAGGATTWTCCAAKTTCCACAAGCGTTTAGGTTTTGTATACCCCTCCGACGTTACTCGAACTTTTAAGAATGTTACGTATGGATCCGTAACCTTGCAGCTTTATCCGAAGTTGCTCAAGAACAAACAAGACGCTATCTTCGGCAATTTTCCGTTACAGTGTCACAGTATCGGCACCGGTTAGAATACGAAATGGCACCGTCGGGTGTCGTTAGTCATTTTTATCTTAAGCAGTATCACGGGGGACCAAACGTCGCGCTCACAAAACCAACAATGTGTTGTTAAGATGGCATCGCCAGTTTGGAAAGAAACGGCTGACAATTTGGATTTAACGAAGATTAATAGTAACGAATCGTCCAGTCGGCAACATAAATTAATAACCCGTGCACTGATTAATGCAGCAGACACCTCCCGTGCAATTATTGTCGTCATTGTGGCACTGCTGATTGATACTGCGGCTTCCGTTGGCATTATCGACGCCAGCCACTACTGGTTCTGTTAATTGTTAAGCAAATTATTTAAAAACACCCACTTTTCTTATTTACGCGATACGATCTGCTAATACGTTACCAATGCCCATTGCCGTATGTAAATTTTCAGATGTTAACTCCACATAAACCAGTCATCATCGTTCATTTATGACTCCCGAGATGCTGGGCACTGCCCCTACCACAAATCGTCATGAATTAAGCTTACACTCGACTGCGTCGAGGGCTGCGATAACCTCACGACCGCGCAAATAAGCACGCTTAATGCACCCAGAAAAAATAAATAAACAACAAATGAATCCTAGATAGACTGGTGAAAAATGGCCTGAACGCAAACAGGCTTTGGTTCGTGGTCTCCCAGGGACTTACAATAATACAGCATAGTTATACAAACTTCAAGAAGCGTATATATTACAAGTAAATTTCTTAAAATTTAAAACTTGACTACTTTAAATTCTTGAAGCTATTGGGCTGTGACCTGTCCAAGACTTGTTGACTTTAAATTATTAATTCTTCTAGGTAGTTACATTACGACTCATATTAAACATGGTGCAGTGAATGGCTATATTTACAGATTGGTAAAATTTTCTTTGTCTAAAGTTTAAGTTTAAGAAGGAAAGAAATTTACTAAGAACAATAGTTAAACGAATGGTTATAACCCAAGGATAGATAGATTGCAATAAACAAAATCATAATTTATGAAATAAAATTACACTGTAACACTATATCGAATCATAAATACAGATTTATAAATTATTGCAAACCGACAAGAAGGGTTTACTATCAATATACGCTTAGACTACCAAGCCATTTATATATGCCAAACTGGAAGAAGTTTTCACATTAGAATAAATAAACATCAACAAGAAATACATACAATAACTTCAGATCGGGCTTCAGCCAAGACTGCTTAGAAAATAGTAAAAAAATTTACCTGATTCTAATAATAAATAATAAGACACAATTTTGTGACAGAAGGATCGTAAATGAACAACTGGATTTTAATTTGCCKAAAKTGTAGAAAACATTTTGGCAACTATTTGTACCCATCCCACCAGTAGTACAGGTATCTACTAATATATCAAAATATTCTAAACTTATTAGTTCATTCATTTTCTGTATTTTTTTATCATACCCGAAATATCTGTCAGCGACAGCACTTATACATTTCTGACAGATTCATCATCGCCGAGCGTATAAATTAAATTTTTGCCAGCAGGATCTTTTTATAACTTAAACGTCCACTAAGGAAGGCTAAGGAGCTGAAATAGGGGATGAAGATTTGTATATAAGTCAGTTATTTTTAAAGCTAGAAGCATAAAACGCTTATTTAGACTTTTGGTTAGGACTTTTTTAAAATTCCGCCCCTAAAAATGTGAATAAGGGGATGGACATGTAAAAACCTCTCACAAGTGGGTGAAAAGGAGAGGAGTGTTAGATTTTCATTGTTTTAGAAGTAATACTTAAATATTTAAGTAGGCTTTTAGTTACAAGTTGAAATATATACAATATTTCGATTTTTTATATTTGGTGACCTTCTGTTTCTAAGGGAGAAAAGCTGCGGACAACAGCTAGTACCCGTATAAACAACTCAAGGTTTAATATACATTTCAACTCATTGTTCTTAGTCTTAGCACCAATTTTTGAGGATTTCTTTGAAACGAATTATCGAACTGGTTTCGTATACATATCTTGCGACACACCATACATACAGTTTCAGAGCTACTTCTGAGGAAGACACCGACATGAGTGTCGAAACATCAAGGTCTAATAACCAACGTGGGAACCAGCCCGGAAAACAACATGACACCATACATGTTTACAGGCCTTATGTGAAGAAACAGATTTAAAGGCCAAAAAAAATGCAGTACGGAAAGTGCAAGCTTGAAGCATTTGGAGTTCAAGCGTTATAATATCGCAGGTATTAAACATGTATGTATGTGTGTATAGTGTTTGCTTAGGTGCTTTGTTTACTGACAGGTTGTTTTCCGAAATGATTCTCACATGTCTTCCTCAAAAAACTTTGAAAGTTTCAGAACTACTTCTGAGGTAGACACCCTTCAAACCAAAATCCTTTGATTACTGTTGTGCCATTATTGATGATACGAAAATAATAAATTTTTATCTTTTCTTACTTTTAGTTGTATCAAAATTTGATGTAGTGCTGACGTGTTCTATATATTTTTGGTGGTCTTCCGTTAAAACAAGAGTAACTCCAACAGCAAAAGTGTTTGAAACCCATTTATTTAGTAGGAACCATATGCAAAAGCGCAACAAATTATTCCATATATAATTTTTTTGTTTTAAATTTAACAGTAATAGCATTGTTTGTCGATACTGGTGCCAAAATAATTTAGTTGCCTTTTTACAAGTATCGGTGCTCATAATACATCCATCTCCATTTCTATCATCGGCTCCGTTTAGCCTTTTCCTTTCACTTGGCAGTCTTATAAGATGGAGTCGCAACATATCTGAAAAGAAATCGACAATAGCTAAAAGTCGATCGCCTTCTTTGAGAACATTATTGAAATTAAATTCTGTCACGCGCCAATATAGTCTCTATGTGGTAAACAGCAAAGAAATCTACAAAAGCAAGTGAAACTGTACATAAGCAACATACATAGCATGTGTTGTTTTGTTCTGAACTGCTAAATACTGACGTGAGATTGTCATACAAACCTACATAATGCGCAATAAAATAAACAAAAATGAATAAATGCAGTTATAAAATTAGTAATAGGGATGAAAACTTACGATATGATTGTACATTATGGTTAGTTTTAGAGGTTTTAGATTAATACGATTTTCCAAAGGGTAACTGGTTAATTGCATAATAGGAAAGGTATCCCCTATTTGCAGTTTTAAACCTAGACAATWGCTCTTAATGYTAAACTTGCGTCAGATAGCACAAATTGACATGTAATTGAATTTCCCTTATCAATTTAGTTTCCTGAAAGCTAAAAGCCAGCTCAGTCAGACTGCACCTCTCGGAGGTTGTTGATCCAGTTGGCAATTAACAATGAACGACATATCTTTCATCCATGAAGTCGTGCACACACTCGGCAGTTACACACAATTACGTTAGTAATGAACTTAGGCGACCATAAAGTTATCCTAGCAAATACATAGGAAGGAATAATTCTTCGGCGCTTTATTGGCCTATTAATCATTCCCGCCGCTAAAAACTGCTATACTATTACATGAGCGTACGGTATTTATGCATTTCCTAGCTTTTAGAGGACACCTCGGACATAAGGATTTTAAAGCACGCGAAGTGTTAATGAGATATTGACAGTAATACGACACTTCATTTACATATTATTATTATTACGTGTACGTTATACAAAAGATGAAATTACRTTCGTTTTTTTCTCAACTGTTCTTGAACATTAGTCGCAGCAAGGWCAGTAAAAGCAAATTCCCCWCTCTTGGTTTATKGTCTCTTAAAGCGCCAACTGTTGCTTTATAAAAAACGATCCTTGTTTAACATTACTGCGAGTACTTACGCTCAGTTAATGATCTAGGTGCCCGATATATGGCTACACCTAGTGTAAAATTTTTAATAGCATCTGCTCGGTCTAAACATACGTTTTTAGCATTACAAATGTCATACTATGTCAAAAACCAGAATGTATCATAAAGAGAACAATGATAAAATATCACTACAAACCTACAAGAGATGATTGTTTTCTTTTGCGTTAGCACTTCTCATGGAAATAGCTCTTATAACAATTATCATGCGTCAAATTAAAAACTGTTAACTCAGTAACATCTTACCGCGCAAAAGGTCATGTATGAGGTGTCATTTTCCTACCTGTATATTTTGAGGCCAATAGTGAAAACTCCACTTTTCCAATTTGAAATACTTGATTCTGATCTTGTTACGTGTGAAGTTTCTGGAGCGCTTACAAAGCTTTGAAAGCCTGAGCTCTCCTTTTCGGCAACCTCCTATATTCGCAAAGGAACCCAGAAGCAGGAAAGAACTTTAAGTAGTGGATCGGGTGCAGGACCGCTGGTCAGATGCTCCAGAATTTAATTCCGCTGTATTCAGGTCTTACTCTTATGATTTTTTAGTAGTTCGTAACCAAGTTTCCATTTTAGGATTGTAGGCATCCCGCATCTTTGTTAATGGTAACCTGGAGGAATTTTGAGGATTTTTGTATACCGCTGGCATCCCATTCCTTCGAGTGATTCGTCTAACTCATTTCAGGAGCACACAATGCTAAAAACTCTTACAGTAGTTATGTCTTCACCCACGATATCCTTAGTACCTYTCTTTGGGGAAACCTCTCCAAAGAAGTGCAACCTTTCATCACTGCAGGCCAAACAAGGGCAAAGTGGTATCGCACCTATGAGGGCAAGGGTAAATATTTTTAGCATTATATTTGAATGATGTAGTTGAGAACAACCACATCTACTTCGTTTTTTCTGCCACGTTTGAAGTTATTATAAGATTGTCTAAGCCATTTCTTCACAATAAGTAGATCGTCCTCTCCCATATTTGCAATTATTATGAGGTTGTCTAAGCCCATTCGTCATAATAAGCAAATCTTTTGAATACTTATGACTGCATGAGATGGCAACGGGCACTACTATAGCGTCAGCGTTCCCTTCTGCCTGTGGTGGCTGAATGTGACATTATTCGAAATGGTGTTGAAAATGAAAAAGGAGCGCCAAGCGATCCATTACGAAAAATGTTGTATGAGCTCGAAGGGTCACCGGACAGTACTTAAAAAAAATGAAATGCTTTCAATGGCAAATGCTATAGGCCATGAATATCGTTTTCCAGCTGGGTGGCATTAATGTGGAGGTGTGTTCCAATAAAATAGCTGGCGAACCAATCTATAATATTTATTGAGGGCAACATATCAGGATCAAGTTATTTTACGAAATGAACCTACCAATTGCCCCACCACAATCATGTGACTTAACGCCTCTGATAGATTATTTTGTGCAGGAACATATAAATTCTATAGTGTATGGAGATGAACCAACGATGATGGACTATTTGGAGGCTAAAATTTTCTTGCTATTGGCAAAAATTGATTAAATTGCAACTGCATAACATGCTATATTAGAGCCATCTTATAACTGAAGTAATTTTGAAACACTAAAGTACTTTCTATAAAATAGGGTGTATACTGTACGTATATATTGTGTTAACTACAACGACCACTTTAAAATATTTATTTACTGCAAAATGCGAGTGTTGCAATAAGGTGGATGCTTGTATGTAGCCGCGATACATCCAGATACACGCCTGTTGTTTCAGTTTTAACGCTTTGGTATGTTATATATAGGGCACGGTACCATTATGCAAGATCGCTAATCGTTAATTAATTGATCTGCTACTGCAAAATTCAGTTTACGTTTGTGAGATAAGTAAAAAAACTGATGAAATTAACCCTTGCCATTCCATTTAATAAACTGCGAAACAACTGTTAGAAATAAATAATCTTATGTTTCTAGCATGGATTACTTATGACATCCAATGTTATTGTTTTGTTTGCGCCAGTACAACCAATATGAGTAAACAGCCCCATACTGAATATTGTAAGCTGGTGACACCACCTTTGTCACCAAGGATACCAGCCCTAAGGAAGCTATTCTACAAGGTAATCACCAAACGACAATGATATAATTCTCGGAAAAACAGCTTCAATTAATCGAAGGTGATACTATAGCTATAATCTTTACCCCCCCCCCGCGCTAGAAATTCATGGTTGATCCCAGCCTAAATACCTAATAAATCCTGAAGCTGTCATTTCGAAGAACTAAGCTGTTCACCCCCACATCATATATTAAACGAAGGCTAGAACAGGATGTATGCGTACACAGAAAAATAATGCTATTTAAACGCAGTTAAGTTACTATTCAAAAATAAAATTTTAATTCCAACAGCCGAATTTGTTAAAAGAAAAAAAAAAGAAAAGAAGAGCTACTTGCAGTGACAAAATTAGGTCTTCCATCACAATTCTCAAGATCTTGGTGTATAACGAACAATACTCATTGCATATACAAGTGGAATAACTTCACCATCACCAAGGCCAAGGCGACTCTCAAACGTCTAGTACGAGATAATTTCATATTCATAATGGAAGAGTATTATCAGCTACTTAAAAAGTACCGAATGTAACGCTAAATCTAATGTACTACTCTTACACATATTAAATGTCACTTGATTTATCTGTAATGCACATGAATAAGCATACTTATGTGTCTATTTGTCGAATTGGGATTTTGCCTGGAATTTTGGAAGCTTGCACGTCTGATTTAATAACGACAGCGTTGCTTGACTGTGGCACTATAACTGCTTCCTACTGTAGATATGTGGCACTTTTTATAAAGCTCGTTGCATGCTAAAGCGACGAGGTGAGCCAAACGCCCGTCGAGTTTACAAATCAATCACGTCATACCGTTAGTGTTAATTAGAAAAGTTGACCCCAGTTCAGTTGGTCACGTCGTTTGTTGACGCTCATCGCCAGACGCTTTGGTGGCGATGGCACTGGCTAGCTATAATGATACCGGACTGTTTCATGTGGGGCTTGGTGTGTTAGAAAACTATTTATGTCGATGGCAAATGAATTTAAAGTAATAGAATCGGAGGAGCAATTTTTTATACGAATCACCGGCGAGAATCTGTGATAACGCATATAAATCGGGCTTATTAAAACGAAATTTATGGACTTTCTGGGAAGCATCAATAAAAATCTGGTTGAATTGATGGGGACCATTAAGGAATGCATCTCGTGCATCTTGGTGCTTAACAGTGGAAGCTGCCGGAGGTTGTTAAGGTTAATCGCTTTTTTTGCCCTAACTACAGATAACCATTTTAACGTTTGTTCTATTTGAATTTGTTTATGTAGCGTTTACTTCCGCTCATGGAAAGCTTTTTGTCACGTTTTCATTTCTTTTGTACGAAATTCATATACTGTTTAGATTTTTATACGCAATTTCTTTACAGTATTATTTCTATGCGTTTTTTTTTGAGAAATTTCGGTAAACAGCCATGTTTGTTTGTTAATTAATACTGATTGGTGTTTATTTGACCATGTCTAAACTATCATGCTGAGTTCTTCGGATATTTGACTTTTTTGACTACTTGACTACCACTAAACAATTATATATAACGAATGGACCATACGTTAACAGTAACTTCCTTGATTCAAAAGAAGCTAAAAAAAGCTACCAAGTTACCTATAGCTCTTTAAAGTTGAGGTTAAGGACAACTTTGCTACAAAATCGTTTTGAGCAAGTTCAATAAAATAAAAACATAAACAATCTAAAACTTTACTAACAAATAATTAAAATTAGATATTAAAATATTTTTTGTTTTAAATTTAGTTTTGTCAATATTACTGCAGAGTTTGCATGAAGGTAATTATGAATGATTGCCAAAGTTGATGCCTGATGGTCAATTAACTGGTCGGGTCAGGTCAGGTCAGGTCTGAAATATAACCTAACGCTGATGATTTCGACTTACTTTATGAGACAAGGAAGCTACCGTTGGCGTATGGCCCACTTGTTACTGGACCCCCTGTATACCTACCTATGCAAATGAAAATTTCATCATTTCGGTTGGCGCTACATAGATAGCTGTAATAGATTATAAATTTTAAGTGTTAAAAAGTGAGCAGATATTGTGGGCCATCTTGCAAAGTGCTATACCAGAAATAAGTTTTTTTTTATATTTGTTTCAAATATCTTATGTTTCTTATGGGTATGTCAATGAGTTGCAGAGCTGAAGCAAAAGTTTATTAGGAAAGGATTGGCAATTTTATGAGTACAATTTATGCACACTTTTTGTCCATTTGCACAGATTTTGTTTTTTTACTAATGTTTTGAACTTCTGTTTTCTTTTTCAAACCAAAAGATATAATAATTGAGTAATTTCTTTAAAGAAATAAATGAACTACACTTGTTTCTAAAAACTACGTAATTAGATTGAAAACAAAATTTAATGCGACGTATGCAAGCTTTCAAAAATCAAAGATTCATCACCTTGACACACCGTTAATTTATTATGAAGTGGAAAGAGAGATGGCCTGTCTCAATAGTTTTTGCTAAATAAAAAATAAGAATAATTAAATGTTTTACACTCCTCTTTCAACGTTCGGTATACCAAGGATCAATGGCAAACAAGAACTTGTTTGCATTATTCTTTTGCTGCTTTTGCTGTTAGTATTAGAATTAGAATTTGATTCTGTAATTTCTTCCACAATCTGTGTGGCTTTTATATTACTCTTTTGGTATTCTTGCCCTTTCTACCACACTTTAAGGACATCTTTACTGTCTCCTTATATTATAATCACGGCAAAATAATCGTGAATAACTTACGTACTACAACCTACTTACATTTTTGATTGCTCTTTGTGACACAAAATGAACGATCTTTTTATATTGCTCATGCCCATATGGTGATTTCAATACTGTTTTGTTTATTCTCATAAGTTTTAAAAGCAGTTGTTTTGCTCTTCAACACTATTTTCCTTTTCGGTTTATGTTGCTTTTAAGATTGGGTGTTGAGCAATTTTCTTCTTTCACATTAAAGAGTGGCTTTTGATTTCATATAGTAATCCCTTACTTTTTTGTACTTTGCTAGTTTTCCATAAATTGCACTAATTTGAGCGTAAACTCTACACAATTGTGTGCATAATTTGTAAATTTATGAGATGCTGCTTATACATATTGTCTGTTACGCTCCCTTCCTTTTAACCTTTGATTTATTGTAGGGACGGTCTTCACGCTACAAAACCGAAGTCGCCTTCCAAGGAATAAAACTAACTTAGACGGTGTAACCTATTGCTTGTGACAATGAAACAAATTAAAATAGGAATTAAAGTGGCGGTATCAAATAACGAATGCTATTGTTCAGTGGCCATATCGCACTTGCACAACAAACCTTCCCTGACGAAGACAAGCGGCCGTATCCAGCACAAGTTATGTATGTGTTCTACGTAAGCGATATATTAAAGATGCTATCCACGTTTTCCCATGTACTTTTCTAATAGTTTACGTGCAGTGGTAGTCCAGGTGTGGCGGCTGTAGCATGCAAAACACCCACATGCGCTTCGTTTCTAAAAAAATGCGGACCATGTACGTTATTTACAAAGGAATACGAATCTCTTGCTCGAATAGAACCTAAATAGAATGCACATACACGAAATACTGTACAATCAGGCTGCGCTGATACGAAAACGAAAAATGAATTATGATATTGGTTTTGACAATAATAAATTTGTACACCGCTGCAGTAAAGGTGAAAAAAGAAACCTTTTTGAGCCTACGCAAACTTCAAGAATGCATTAGCTTCTTATGCTCTTGTATATGGTTGGAATTCCAAATTGAAGTCTGGAAGAACGAGGGGGTAGTTTGTATCATACGTATACTATCAAAAATTATGTAAACAGTTACTTAGGAGAAAGTTAAACTGCAAAATGGATACTCGATGTATCTTCAAAGCATAAGAAGGAATCTGTGCTGCGCTGAAATCAAAATGCCAATACGAAGCAAAGGGTGAGTCTTTACCACTGCAAAAGTTTAAAATCGCTCCATCTGCTGAAAATTTATTAATGGTGGTTTTTTGGGATGCCGATAGAATAGTTTTTATTCATCTTTTTAATTTTTTCGCGCAGAATTTGAATTGGTGGATTTGAGAGTATTCCAAACCTGACAAAACTTTCAGAATAAGATTGTTTTAAATCGATGTTTGAGCAGATCCAAGGTCTTCTCTTGAGTATCTAATTATCACTAATATATTGATGGGATGCGTTTGTCATGACTGCAGATAGAAAAAAAATATATTGTAATTGATTTAGCTAAAACTGTTTGCTTTGAACACCCTGTGTAAGTCTAGCACCACTCTCTTTGGAAGCTTCAGAATTCAATACGGCGCCGCTTCGGTAAGATTTACATCCTCTCGTTATTCCCATACCTACGCGGATGGTTGGTCGTTGTTCGTAATGCTAGAAATAATTGAACAAAAGTCGATTGTTTACAAATTTGTAAATAACTGCGGCGCAAAGCATTGCAGGCATTTGAGGGTCACGGGTATGCGGCTTTACATCTGTAAATACTTCGGCCGGGAATGTATACACAACGGGGTAAGGTGATTTTAGCATGCAAACGGTCGTAGTTCATCGCTGATACCAATGCACGTAGATTCCGGCCACATGCATCCGAGCAGTGCGATTCGTTAACAGTGGCGTTACCTGATTATGCTTGCAACAATTTGTTTTTTAAGCTTCCTCCATTTTCTCTGCATACACTGTCCAGTAAACACGGTGGCAGTTTTTGGAAGATTATGTCACTGTTTATTGAACTGTTAGTAACCGTCGATTAATGTAAGGAAAGGATGACAGGTAACACTCTGCTCCTTGGATCTTGGTAATTTGGTTTTATTTGCTCTCATGGAGTCGCGGAGGCTATGTTTAATCTGCTCAGCACTAGTTTTGCAATAAATTCGATATTACGAGAAACGACACAATAGACTCTGTAATTGGTAGGTAGTTTTACCTAATCCTTTCAACGCGAAGTAGAGTGCGCCCGGTTTATTTTTGTTATTAAACTCGGCATTCAAAGATTATTAAAAAGACTGGATGTTCTCTAATTCGCAGGGAATTAATTCGATTAAGATTGATCTGTGGGAATATCGCACTGGAATAGACCGTTGTTTAGAACAGCACTTTAGCACTTTCCTACATGATGGCCTGGTACCAATAATTCAAAAACACCCTGTTCTCGTACAACACACTGTAATTGTTATGCATTTTTACATTGTCGTGTTGAATGGGTACTAACAAATCTTGTATTCAATCTGCTTATCCACATGCAGGTATGCAGCACGTCTAACAAGTACAGTGCATCAGTGCAAACTATTTCTTTTGTTTGAAACTTTGGTTTGTGATATCCTCATTAAGGTACATGCAGGAGAGTATCTAACGTAATAATCAGATGTCTATATCTTCCTTAATATTAATTTCGAGAAAGAGCTTTTAGCACAAGTACACGTGAAACATTGGACACCATACATTAAATTACCATCCTAACTTAATTGTTCGGTTAAAAAGATATTGATTCACAAGCTAATGTTTAACATTAGGAATCATTTCGGGTGTAATTTCTTGAAGTGTCACAACTCCCTTTGCCTTTAGTGAATCTCCAGATAAGGCAAAAAGAAGTAGTAACTTGTGAGATCAGGTGACCAGGACGGGTAAATTGTTGGTATTCCTAGACCACCCCATACATCGGATAAGTTTTGTTCATAAACAGGTGAACTTCAAATGCTTAATTGAAATAATAATATGTATTATGTCAAATTACTACAAAACAGTTACCAAAACCTGCTCCCTTTGTAACAAGAAAGTCCTTGACGTACAAGAATAAAGAAAATCGCAAATACATTCAAAGATCGACGGTAGAGAAACCTACATACTCGTTAGCAACAAGATCGAAGTTAGACTTTAAATTGTGATTGGAAGTGTGAATTTTTTTTGGTAAATTCAGCTGTGAAATGCAACTGTACAGTGTTACGTATACATGTGTCATCGATCCCTTTTGCTATTAAAATTTTTGATGAGATGTATTTGGGCGCTAAATCGGTGCATCTTCTAGGTGGTGTTTCTTAAACTGTTTCTTGTACCATTCTCCATAGAAGAAAAATACAAATGATTAAGTTCCGGGCTGCTAGATGGCCAGGGACTAATTGATCGTCTTCCTGTAAATCGGTCAGGTAGAACCAAACTGAGAAGATTTTGCACTATTCTCTGTTGATGCGCTGATGTCTGATCTTATTGAAACCATGGGTCTTGTCTCACTCCCAAATCTACATTTTCAAGAAGCCTTGGTAAAATGTTTTAAATTTAATTAAGTATTTGCGTTTAAGCTATTGCAAAAAAAATAAGACTCAATGATTTGATTCCCAAATATATATTCCGCACCAGACCTTTGTAAATTAGATTGCTTGAAAWCGTCCCTGTTGATCCAACAAGGATTTTCTATGTTTGTTAGCTCCCTCATTATCGTAAAATCTGAAGTTCAAGTTTTGTCTTCTTTGAAGAAAGTACAAAAAACTAGTCTCCGTCTCTTTTAAAACTTTAACTAACTGCATATGACTCGGAAAGGATTTAATTAGTTGGTACACTGAAAAGAGGCTAGGGTACTATGCTTGAATGATATAAACATTTTCATCGATCATCTTAAAATTTTAATTTCATTTTCAGGGCTTCTTGCTGTTCTTTCTCTTGACTTTTTGAGTGGCGGCCAGTTAGTTCCGAAACATAATTCAAGCCTCTTAAAAATTTTGTCTTCGGGAACTCTTCTTTTGTAAATCGTTGCCTTTACGAACGAGCAGGAGCAGAAGCATTTTTATTCATTTACCGTGCATGTAAATTTAAATCATATCATTGTTTTTTTGTTATGTGGACACATTTTGACTTTTAATAGGTACAATGACTGGAATAGCCTTCGTGGATTCCCAATTACGAGGATCATGCCAAAATTCCTGCACACTAGAACACAGCTCGCAAATGAAACAAATAATTAAAAAATGGAATAAAGTCGTACGATATAATCCCCTTGCATATCCAAAACACCTTGCCATCACTTCGGCAGTAGTGTAATATCGCTAAAACGCCATTTTTATTAAGATATTTGAGCAGTTGGCACGCATATGCCGTTGCAGGGGTTTTAACCTCAAAGTCAATAAATCGGACACGAAATTTCCCTTTCCCTGGAGGAACAAAACGAAATCTGGAGAACTTATGTCAGGGATGCATTGAAGATGTGGGAGAATTTGACAGCAGTTCTTCTCGCAAACTCGGACTGAGACTGACACAAGTGTTATCGTGCAGGAGGAGTGCGCCACTGTCTTTCATATTCTCGTCTACATTTTTAGAATCATGTATCTGAATGTTCTACAAAGAAGACAAATACATTTGTCTTTTGGTATTTGTCGATTGCTTGTTGGTCCATGCGGTCTTCCATTATTATAGCTATGATTATAGCCACAATAGCAGCAAAAATGTTGTCGGTAGCAATATGAAGTCTCCAACTTCCGTGGTCGTCTTTAACACTAGTCCAATGGATCGCTTACTCCATCAAGTTACTGTTAAACTATCCACAAACGACTGCTGGCAAGCTTCTTGTAACACACCGTGAATTTCGGCAACTGTTTTTCGCGCAGTGTTTGCTTTTCGATATGCCCACATTAATCTGCTACAGTGACGCGTTCCATTGCGTTAAACTACCCCGATTTGAATTATTTTACACATAAACTTAGTAAGCTGCCCGCATTCTATATATAGCTAAGTTATGTCCCAACGATAGACTTCTATTATTTGACAGCACTTGTTTTTCACCATCGCCAGTTCAGCGCCAGCTTGATGTGTGTAGGAATTATGACACGACCCCCGTACAATAACCACGGTTGACTTTGTATGTATTACGTATGGGTTCCATTTGTGAATCATATTGTTTATCAATATATGAATCAGAAATTTGCGAACGGTTTTCGAAATTCCTGAAAACTGCATATATTTTGTGCACCTGAGCAGGTTCATTTTGCATTAAGCTTATTCAAATGTTCGTCTATTACTGTACTATTTCCTCTAACTTTTTCATATGATACTGTTTGCAATAATTGAGTAACTGTAACTGCCCCAGTCAGGTACGCCATTGCAAACGCGCTGCACCGGCACGGGACGCAGCTTAACGTCATGACTATCAACCGGGGAGATCTGAGGGCACGAACCAGAATAATGCCCAAGTGAAGTTGCCAATTTCGTGTGCCCCGATGTGGCCACAAAAGATGGTTTATCAATGTAATATAAAATCCCGATGATATGCGCAGATACATACGTTCACATTTTGATGGCCAGGGCGTGCTCGTCTTAATACGAGGAACGTAATCATTGCAAGAGCATCGGAATTTCTGCATCGCGAAACCGTGATACGGTATTCCAATATGTCTCGGACACGTTTTTTATGATTACCTGGACCAACGGTTTGGAGATCGAAAGGAGAAGGACCTCTGCGTGAACAGACTGATTCTATAAGATGGATTCGAGTTATTATAAAGTACATTGTATGCCGTTATGAGATTTACGACTTGTGACATCATCTGGAATAGAGGATCGAAGTGCGGAGAGATGGTTTTATGTACGTATGTGAAGTAATTTTTATGGCAGTAGTGCCGAGTGAAACACGTTGTAGACCGATACAGGGTGTCCCGCTTTATGTGGGCAACCTCTCGAAATTTGAAAACTGGGGTAAAAACAAAACTAGTTTACAGTATAACTTTTTTTTAAATAAGACCCGCCTACTGAGATATTGACTCTTAAACATGGGAGAAACAATTAAATATCTCTTAGACCGATTGATATAATTCTATCAAATTTTGGCTATTATTATTTGAAGTGGAATCCGTTAAAATGATGTTCACATTTTTATAATAAATGTATTTGGGTGGCCGGGAGGGGTCCCACCGCCACATTTTAACCCTTACCTATAAAATGGTAAAGTATTTTGTTCAAAAATATCTGTTTTTTTTTAATCTTGTACCTTGCACACAAAAAAAAGATACTCTTTGTTCCTGTGACTAAAATTAACCCCTTCCGAGAAAATTGGAGTTAATAGAGCTAGTGGTCTTAAGAACACTTCTTCTTTCGCTAACCACCTGATTTCTTCACAACATTCAAGTGACCACAATAGTGTTAGGCTCTTACATGGTTGCTCTAATAAAGGAAATATGTTAAATGTTTTATATATAAATGGTCAACAAAAATGGTCTTTTCAGTTTCTTGATAATTTAATGCCTTTACTAAATTTGTTCTGTTTTTATTTTATAGCGTTTCTATTTACTGACTGATTCCATTTGATTATCTAGTTACTTTGACTTTTATTCTAGCATATCTCGCATCACGAACATGCTGTCGTCAGTGTATTCATTTAAGTTAAATTGTTCAATAATATAGACGATGCAAGTTGATTTTGTTATAACGTTAGTTACCTGCAATTTTTTACATGTTTCAATTAATTTTTAGGCTGAGTATATGAGTTTTTTTTGTTACAATAAAGTTATGCGCAATTAACGTCGGTCTGTGTTTATTTATTCTTTTTTAAGAGATATATCTGCAGCTGGAGATAAAAATGGATCATTTTTTTTAAATTTGAATATCTACTTGTATATCACATTTAACCTCCGTTAATATACTTTGAAATTAAATATTAATATTAGGGCTTTTAACCTTAAAGTGACACCCTTTCGACTTATTTATTGACCCCTTCTACTAGTTATCCCTTCTTTTCATGTTAGGGTCGGTTTAACACCCTTATTGTAGTATCATAATTAGTGAAACGCCCCAAAATAATTATAACAATATTATATCCGCACATGTTTGTTGATGTTGACTTATCGTCTTTATTTAGCAGCTTTAGAATTTTGGGAATTCTTTTAGTATTTAGGATTTAAGTGGAGACATTGTGAATAAAAGGGAATGTGCTGAAATTATGTATTTTTTCAAAACTTGTTTCCAAGTTCACTGTTTTATTTATATTTGAACGTTTTCATATTTGCATATGCTACACTTCGCATGCCAGAAGGTACTTCTGAAAGCAACTAAAAATTGAACTTTTAGGAATACTAGTTACATTGCATACATTTCATATTATGAAATCTTACAGCAAACAATACTGAAACCTAAATATCGATGAGAACAACAAACTAGAGATTTAAGCTGCTCTTGATTTTGGATACGCTTCTGGTGGCTGTATTATATAAATACTGGCTTTTTGCTATTAAAAATGGTATTAATAACGTTTGCTAATAATAATGACTTGTTACAACATGCTTCGAGAACGGCAAAAATTTTTTGACACTGCTTTTGACGTTTCTTGGAACTAGGCCCACGTGCTCTCTCTCGGCAGCTTTGTGCCGAATGTTGTTTTTCAAGGGCTCGATTCTTTTTAGTTTATTTGCACTAACTCCATCTTTGTAGTGGCCCCACAAAAAATAGTAAAAAGTGTTAAATCGTACGATCTTGGCAGGCACATTCCTTCAGAATTTCATGTGCTATCTTTCCGGAAATTTAATTCGCAATTAATTCATTCATTCCCGTACAATCAACAATAAGCCAAAAACATTGTTAGCATGATTGAATAGAATTTATCGCCTGTAGATTAATAATTATGTATATTATAAAAATTTTTAATGCTGAATCAGGACGAAACTCAAACATTTTTCTTATAGCCTAATTCACCATTTAAAATATTGTTAAACATGTCAAGATATTGTAACCCGTTGAATGTAGTGGCATTTCCAGCTGCATCTTCAAAGAAAAATGGCCCAATGACTAGACCAAAATGCACACCAGACGGTACCGCGCCGCAATTTGAATGTGAAGGCGTCTCAGCATATTGCCGTCGATTTTCCAATGCCCAATTACGGCAATTTTGTTTGTTTACGTGTCTATTCAAATGAGCTTCGTCTGAGAAAATTATTTTTTTCAACAAAACAATCCGGCATGATGATAGTTTGATTTCAATTCTTGCACCAACCTTGTAAGGCATAAAAGTAAAATTTGCCGTGTGGTGGTTGCAAATAGGTCCAATTACTGTTAATCGCGTTCAGTTGACAAATTTTCATCTCTTTCAATGTTTTCCCTTAGAGCAGCGACAGTTTTCTATTGAACGACCGGGATGTACCGGTATCTGTATACTCTGTACCGAGCCAGTTGACTCAGGTTTCAACTTTCATATTCCGGGCTCTGTTGGACCATTATAGCGACCGAAAATATCCACAGTTTAGCGAAATGCAGTTTTCTAATTTGTTTATACGATTGTCGAGCGAAATCAAACTCGTTTTAGTATTATGGAGACCTTGTGCATCTCTGAAAAATGAGACGCTATCGAGCTGGGACACCTGTCAAAACAAAACACTTCTACAAAAGTAATTCGAACTTGAAATACCCTTTATTAATTAATACGATTCATAATAAACTAGTATTCATTCACTAGTTATTGAAACGAGGTAAATTCGATTGGACTGCGTTGTTACTGTTTGTCCTTCCTACTACATGAACAACCACTTAGAAATAAATCAATTTTAAGAGGGGCGTTTACCTAGAGCGAATCGGGTCATTTTAAACACCTACCGTTTTACATTTTACCGAGTTATTCGAAACTTTTTCGGAGTGAAATTTCGACATGGCAATGACAAAAGATGTAGCTACAACGTAGAGTTCGAGTTTTTTTCTGAATTTGTTACAGTAATGTAAATATTTGTTGTTATATTTTGCTTAAAAATGCGTATTTTTGGCGAGCTATTTCTCGAAAACTAAGGCACATAAACGAAAAAATCGAACTCCACGTTGTAGCTACATATTTCTTTGTACACTACCAAAAACATGAGCACGATAAATGAGTAAAAACATTCAAAAAATCTAAAACCGCAAACCCTTTCGCACGAGTCCGTCATGAGAGCGAAATGCGAATGCCCATCCCCACCAGGTCCGTCGCGTGGTATCCAGTGAACAGTGAGGCTAAGATACAATCCTGTCGGGAATGATCGAGCGTTATACGATCTATTCCGATATGACTGGATTTCTAAGATTTTATGTCTAATTAGTAATTACACGGGACAAGTTTAATGTTAAAAGCTCTTTCACATTAATTTACTGTCTGCCGAAGCAAAGGGGAGGCGTAAAGAAAATTGTTATAAAAGTTTCTACAGAAATCATGCAGTTAGAATGAAATGTTATATAGTTCATATTTACAAAAATAAATGGGTTATTCCATATTTTGAATAACCTGGTATAATATCATAGTAAGTTACTAATATCATGCTTACCTTTTTGTGCACAAGCTACAGTCAGCAATTTTCCGAATATTAGTTTAGCCCGTCTGTTGCTCGTACGATCTTTGCGCGATGTCAACCTATCGGCTACCCTCTTACGTCCCATGTCCCGCGGGTAATATGGGTTGCATAATTTACATTTCTGCCCGATCGCTCCAAGTAAATGCCCCTCTTAAGCAGGTTCCGACATACCAAGCCGCACTTTTCACACCCATCACACTATACTGGAACCAGTAAATATTGGGGATGAACATCTTATAAGTCAGCGGTCAACTCGACAACTGTTTCAAATCGATTACTGCGGAGTGCTAAAACTTGTCAATTTCTCGCCAGTGTTTCCTCTTGCACGCAACATCCGACACGTTCGTCCATCCCATGGCATTCCGCGATGCCGTCCGGCTTACGTGAGGGACTTCCTCTATGGAACGAGGCAATATCGTACCCAACTCGCATGAAATATGAAGTGCAGTGAATCATGGGCCATGTAGTGGGCACATAAAATATATGCGCATATGGCTGTTCGTACCCTTCGCCCGGAGCCCCCAGACGCTGGTCCAGCCCATTAGTTACAACTGCCTTGCATGCCTCCTAAGCCCCGGACTATTATAGATAGATAGCAATTGTCTGGTGTAATTGCTTCGCTTTCTGGATCTCTCTCCATATATAAAAACACCAGAGAAACGTAATTACAACGAGGATTTATTGTGTTACGCCGCTTCCTCGTACCTATGTAACGCCATAGACCTTCGATAAACTAAATGAACTAAAACTTTATAACAGAATCTTCGAGTTCAATTATAAAAATCTTCTTGTCTCATAATACTTGAAATAGATGAAAATGAGGCAAGTGATGCAGCAGTAGCTCACTTTCAATCGCACGTCACTATCCGATTCCTTTTATTTTAAAAAGTTACAGGAATTATTGAAAAATTCTCAATATCATTACTTTTATCGCACTGAATCAAGCAAACTATGAAAGTTATTTCCATAAATTTTTTTGTTTCTAATAAAAGCTACACTAAAGCAATGCGTCTACGTCGTGAAATTATTTTCAATTATTCAGTGTGTCCCATTTGCTCTACGCAATACCTAACATTATTTTTAATTGGAACACCCCTCCAAATTTTTGGAATTTTGGACTTCCAGTAGTTAACTTGTTTTAGCACCATTTTGGAGACATTCAAAGTTTATTTTGAAATTTTTGACGCTCACAGTTCGCCGACAGTTAAAAAATAGGGAGATGAAGTTTGAAAGTACATGAAATTAGCTATATACGTATCAAATATTTTAAATTTACTAAAATACATGACTAATAAAAAACCTTAAATTATGAAATATTCAATTATTAATAATATTTTTTTACATCATCTAAAGCATAACATAATTCTCTTTCGATTATTTTATTAAAAATGATGGTCTCAGGTTTCCGACTGTTTCTACAAAAACAAATAATATAATCTTACTCAGCTAGGCTTGAGAATGGCAGTACTGTTATTTGCATGTTTAAAAAGTGGCCCAGTGAACGTAAAAAGACAATAAAAAACGAAACAACGCTAGCGAGAGACTAAAGCAATAAAAGTTGACAGCCTAACAATGGCATACCATAAACGAAAACCAACTTACCTATATTCAAACACAGAACACTAATAAAAGTTTATAATAAAAATCCAGTGTCGCCCATCTTCTAGAAAACCCAAACATTTTTTAGTTGACACTGTTGGTTATTTAGACAATAATTGTAAACGCTTTTGTTGTAGAGACGCACACTTTTCCAAAGCCTTCTAAGATTCATTATTCGGTGATCCAAACAAAGAGTCATTAAATAGCAAATATTACAAAACCGTTCAATATGGACCGTAACACATGCCTTAATAAAATCTAAGGGGTATGGTTCAAATTATTAAAGATTATATATGTAGTTCTATTAAAAAGACCACGTTATCTATGATTGAATTTCTAAATTTAACCAGATTTATTATTGTGCAATGTGCATTTCAACCAACAGTCAGAAAATAGCAAATATTACACAAACTGTTAGAGATACACCATGGCATGTCTTAACAAAATTGAAGAGGAATTCAATTCTGGTCTAATAATGTAAAAAATAAGTTATCCATGACTGAATATTTCAAAATTTAAAGTTTCTTTTTAGACAAGTATTGTAATAAATTTTAAATATAGGTAAAATATATATCAGCTTCCTAATATTTATTATTGTGCGATTCAACCAAAAACAAACCAGAAAATCGCAAATACTACAAAACTTTTACAATTGGACCATATCATATGCCATAAGAAAATCAACAGTGCATTTTATACCTCAAAACTTTAGTAAATTTGCTATACTTGCTACGTATGGCAAAGCTAATTTAATGGTCTATATATGCAACGAAGGAAACCGTATTTATCTGTCTTCTTTCGTATATGTATATTCAAAAAAAAGTATTTCGTAAACGGGTCAAAATATAACACACAGGTATACGAGTATGCTTAACAAAGTTAAAATATACAGGGTCTTTCATTAAAAAGATAAAGTTAAAGGTTGGAGAAAATCGAACACACTGTATAACGAAAATAGCTTTATGAAGTAGATATTGTGATTTCGTGCAACATCTTTGAAACTGGTTTATAAAAAATACGTGCAACTTTTTCACATACAGTGAAATTTGACTTCTTCAAAAGTTAAGTTGATCGATTTACTGGATAGCTGTTTTACAGTTAATGGAATGAGTGAATGTACATCTCAGCCAGACCACAAGGACTTGTATTTTCAGTAAAAATGGCATTGATTAAGAAAACTTTCTATTAAGGGTACTCATACTTTATAGTCTATAATAATTCGTAACGCATGTTAGTAACTTCCCTTTGCATAAGTACAGGAATCTACTACTACTATTGCTCTGAATCATAACATGCCCCGTTGTTTCTTGATTTAAATTCCAATTGAGGTGCTTGAATATCTGCTTACCTAGTATGGGGTATATATAATATTAATTGAATAGTAGAGATAGTATAAATAAGTTGTTTTACATTAGTTGTATTTAACTTTTCATTGCTTTATGTCACAAGAGATCACTACTGTATTGCGTTATTATTATAGTCGCAGGAGTACTATCAGTTTATGAAGGTCTTATCAGCTTTTCTTCGGAATCATCCGAAGACTGAAGGAATGTGATAAGTTTTATCTTGTAACTGCAGGTTAAAATATATTCCAGAAAAGACTCGTCAAGAAAAATTACCTTTATGACCTTTTTTTTACTTTGCCTTCGTCGAAGACATAAATATTGCAGTAACCATTTTGCCCATTACATAGCGATTATCGTCCAATAGCTGTAGCACGAAACCGAAACCGGACCAAACAAACTGGTAAAAGTAACTAATTTATTTAACACGCTTCGCCACTGACATCTCCTTATCATCGGCTACCACAAACGGCTTCCCTTTCTGGTACGTCAGATAGCCATTGCATCTTCAGAATATAAACAACTCAATGGTTAATTATCATACGCTGTGTGGAATAAACGAGTGAAACTGGTATCGTATCGATGTGAATTAATCTCCTAGCTGCAGATAGTTCATTTCTCACTTGTGTCTGCGCGTAGTTGAAGCAATAAGCTTTGTAATAATTTAAACAATGCAATAAATATGGACGCCTACGTCAAAGCTCGGGGGTATTGGATTTGCTTCGATGGAAAACCCGAGGAATTTCATATCTGCACAAGGAAATTGCAGGAATTTCATATTGGACTTCGTCAAGGAAGAACTAATGTTGCGTTAATGTTTCAGTGGGCTTGGTGTCAGATTAAAGGTTCACTTCGGCTGAACGTCACGTGATATCCAGGCGTTGTCGGTTAGATTACAATCATATGGGGCAATGAACGTTTTACGTCTTTGACGTGTGTACTAAATTCTTTTAATGGTGTTGATTCCGATAAGAAAGGGGAAATTTAAATCTCGTTTTGTTTATGAAGTGATACCAGGGGCGCAAACATTACGCAATAAATAATAATTTACGATATATTCCACATCAGTATTGCGGAATTGACATTTTGGTTTCATTTTCTAATAACTCATCCTACGTTGGTATTGGTAACAAATTTTTAGGACGTGTAAGAAAGTATTCAGTAGTAAAATGTTTTGCTGAAATTTAAAACTGAAGCAAAACAGAAAACTTATCCGTTTTCTCCAAGTGGATATGAATGATTATTGCTTTCTTGTATAATAAAAGAGCTCCAAGTTTATGGCTACATTCTAGCCGAGAGCGCTTTACCAATTATAAAATAAAGTGGATAAACTTAGAGCTATTATTTAATACACAAGAATACAATGAAGCAAAATAATCCCAGATTAAACATTGATCAGACCTGTATTTTTCTTTTCGTGTCACTCCTTTGTTAGCTGTTTTCAAATAAACGTCCCGCAAAGCAAATGTCCCTAATTAGACTGCAAGCATCATTACAATATCCAGTTACGTCTTAATGTGTATACGAAATGCCTATGATAAAGAAATCAAACTGTGAAGTAATAATAATTGTTTCTGGGGTATTATAGTGCGTCCACTGGATAAAAGACAGTTGATACTGGAATCTTTTTAGATTGAAATAAGGTGCAGAATAGGTATGGAATACCGAATAAGCATTTTCCTTACAAAGGAAAGGATTCGTCTAGCGAAATTTTGGTTTTAAGGAAATTCTTGGGAGAAATGTATGCCTAGTAAGATTAAAAATTCTGACAAAAGGATGTAGACGTTTCTAATTAGGGTTTAAGAAAACGCACCTTCTTGTACCCCATGTACAGCTTGTTTTTTACCTAATGCTATGTAGCAGACGTTCTTTGCTTTATGAATGAAATAAGATATACCGGATAAAGAATTAATTTTGAAGATACAAAGCTTTGTAAGTTTATCAAACATTAGAAAATTACTACTATCGCAGACTTCTAAATAACCAGCGTTTACTGTTATATCAAATCTTACTTCTATCTACATTTCACACAGATATCCATAAAATGCATCAAGATTTGATATTGCCAGTTTTAAATTTTGTTTATGTACTTGTATATCTTATTTATATTGATCAAGCGTTCCTCATTGAAAAAGTTTTGAAAAGGTCATTGTACACAAATTTTCCCAACCGATGAGTCCAAATAAGGTCGAAACTATAGTTGTGAGATCGGTATGGATTGACCTAGCCAAATGTTATTTAACTATGTAAATCTGTTACTGTTCGTGTGGATAGTCCTATGGTGTCTATTAGGTAGTCTACATTTTTATTTTGTAAGTCAAAGTAAATTGTTAAAAAATAATCTGCTGTACTGTTAGTTTAGGAAGTTAAATCTATCTAGCACACAGAAAATGTACCCACGCATCTTTATGTTCCAGATCTTACAAATCCCTCTTTTCCTCCGTTTAAATTTTTTTTTAACTGCTCATTAGCGCAGAGATTTTATATTCCACCAAGTTTATTTAAGGATATGTTGAACTTTTTCTTTAGATTAGCCACTACTGGGGATGCTCTAAATGCTATCGGGGGTTTTTAATCTAATGCTGCTGGATCCGATGGCATTACAGCTTATAATGTCAAACTATTTTGCCTGAAATACTTCCATACATTTTACACGTGTCATAAACTGCTTTTTGCAGGTTGGTTGCTTCCCACAACGTTGGAAAAAGTCTATCCATTACCAAAAATTAATGCTTCCAACTCTATTAGTGATATTCGGCCAATTAGTTTAATATGCAGATAACAGATTTTACACTATTTTGATCCTGCTGATGCGGATGTTGCTTTTCGGGAAATCAACGTGGTCCTCCGACATGTTGCTGAGTATTGCACCCGCTGTTTTTGAAAGCTGAATGTTATTTTCGTCTGACTCTGCTCAATCAGAAAACTAAATATTGCCATAAACGGGTATGGGTTAACTTTTTAGCTAAGTGCTCCATACCTTGGTGTAGTGCAAGTTGCACCTTAAGAAATATGTTAATACTCTTATACGTAGCTTCTACAAACGACTGAAGCTGCTCTATGCTAATAAACATATTCTGAACAAAAACCTTAAAGGAAGTGTGTGGCGGTTTGGCGTTGACTCATACGGTAATTTTATGTATCATTTTTATATAGGACATGCCTCTACAAGCAGAATACATAAAACTTCGAATTCATCTTGTCGATTATTTGATAATCTTCTCAAATTTGAACATGTCAAAAGTCATTTGAAGGAGATCGGTTGAACATGGATTATCATTACTGATATACTCATTTACTTAGGCCAGAAGTTTAACAATGTCAATTCACAGCACTTTACTTATAAGTGTCTAAAATTTTATAATCCCTTTAAAAACTATTTTGCAAATTGTTAGGCTTTTATGTTTATATTATTGTTTGTATGGTTTTATACTCAAGTTTTATGGTACTTTATAGGTTAAAAGTAAGAAAATCGTTAGGATAAATTACTTCTATAGCGTACCAGCTTCCTTCTAATAAAATCGATTATTACAATTTGAATCTATTTTTTGTAGGTAGAATACAATGATTATATTTTATTTTTATTCTATTGTCCTATCATTTCACAACCTTGCTGGGAACTTGGCTTTAGCTTACCGAGTCGAATTTCGTTGGTAATATTTTTAAGGTTATTAAGAACTGTCCAAACTACCGACATGTTTATACTTTGTCTTTAAAACTTTTGATGGGGTGAATCCGAAATGAAGAGGAATAGGCTTCAGGCAGATTTGTCATGCATCAATACGCATCTAAGAACAACAAATTTTAGCAGATACTTTAATGTTACACATTTTGTACACTACTGAAATATTAGATTGTATTATTTATCGGGGACAAGGGGAGTTTTTAATAAGCAAATGTATTTGGCTCCCGCTTGGAATCGAACCCAAATTTAACCTCTAGTGCGCTATGCACTATGCCGGAAACTCGGCATAAGTCTTATTAAATGATGTCAAATTATGTAAATGTGAACTACCAAGCAATTTTATTTTTTCTTAAAATTGTCTTTGTTTCCCATAAATTCTACAATTTAACATGATAATTACTTAGAACGACATTTGCACAAACCGCTGAAAGCTCAATTTTTGTCTGCTTCCTCACTGCAGCTGTTTGTTTATGCTGCACATTCCTGCCTAACCCTGTATTGACTTTATCATTTTTTTTCAGGTAAGCCGCAACCGGTGTTGATGCAAATGATTACCTTGCGCTGCCATATATTTGAAAAACTAGTAAGTACCCGCATTTTATGCACAATTATAACTTACCACGTCAGTCTGCCTCGCGTTCTAGACCTTTAAATAGCTGTAAGCCAACCGCAACCTGCTCACCGAACGGTTCCATTTCGCTGCCTTGCGGACGGTTTCTACCGCTGAAATCAAATCCTCCGTATGCTCAGAGTGACTAGTTTTTGCCCTAGAGCTGGAGGCTAGTTTTTCGTTCATGCTCCCGTAACAATGAGATGGTGTTTTAACAGTGCACTAAGATGATTTCGTCTCGCGTGTTATTTGGTTTGTAGAGGTATGATTATGTTTATTATTTCTCCGACTCTGGAAAAGATGTTATATATTACATTTTCGAAACACATCTGTTTATGAAGTATGTATAATTTCAGTGACTTTAATAAATTTATTGTTTATCAATACGTCGTGTAGCAATTTACGCTGCCCAAAGTAAATAAAAGCAACCTACATTTTTTGCGACTGATTTGTGAATTATACGAATTAGATTTTAATCAAAAGCAAGTTACCATGCCAATGAGAATTAGAATAGAAGGCAGGGGTAGGTATTCGGAGGCAGACGGACCCAAAAAACTTAAATAAAAATGAGGATAAATGTAATTTACATCAGGGGTTATCTATAGAGGACTGTAGTTGCATTGATCTCCAACTAATATTGTCTTATCACAACAGTCTACCTGTACAAATATAATAAAAGCAGCTTCAAGTAATATTTTTTTTACATTTATGCTAAAATGATTTATTTCCTGACACTGGCAGCTTTGTATAAAACTATATTGTATCTATGTATTACCCTAAAAATACACAAAAATAACTAATTTTGGAGAGTAGGTACACAAAAGTTCTACTTACTGTTTGGAGTATTTGTGTTTTAATTTACTGCAGAAAAATAACCCACCTATTTAAATCTTCTGACGGTACAAATATTATCCAAAAATGTAAAACAGTGCTCTTTTTGTTAAATCTAAAGTTATTAATTGCAACTCTTTACGAAAAAAAATTTTCACTCCGTACCATTACTTATTTTTTATTTTTTCAGTTACTTCTCGGTAACAAGGAGTGGTTGTTAGTCAATAACTAAACCTTGGGAATTTTCTCTTTTCATTGTTTTATTGATTAATATTATTTTAATGACAAGCCACGAATATTTTCTTTGAATTTATTTTCTTTGTCTCTCTATCTATATTTCCTTATACACTCGCTATTAGGTTTAGATTTGTTTACAAAGCATATGGCATCGCAACGGTGGCCTGCTGTAATTCAATGTAGTTTTTGTGTTATCTTGTAGATCGTACAATAATATTAAAATTCCGTACAAAACAAGAAATAAGAATTTCCAAGCATTATATATACAAACATGCATGCTATATAAAGTTCCATTTTTTAAACTTTATATTAAGCAATTTTAATCGAATATATTTTGCCGAGTATTGCAGATTCAAATAGTTTGCGTCTTTTGCATTTTTTTTAATTTGATGTATTTTTACTACCTGTCTACACTCTTTTCCGTCGTATTGTTTTCAGAAAAATTGAATACGAACTATGTTTCCTAGTTTTAACCCAACGTATTTTCGCTAAATATCATGTACATCTCGTTAAGTTTTAGTATTACGTATGCTAAATTGTAGGTTTAGATTCTTAGTCCGTAATATATATTGTAGAGTTTAATGTTAAGCGAATATGTATGACGTTCCATATGGTCTTAGGAGAAACCGCGAATTTGGAATTGCGGTAACGCATTATATGCTATTCGTATTTATCTGTCCATTTTATTTGTTTCTTAGTGAAAAAAAAATACTGAACGTCAAGTTGGACAGCCCAATAATAACATCATTGCGATAGTAACTTTGGTTGAATTTACTAATCATGTTGATGATTTCTGACCTGAATGAATCGTATCCTTCAAAATTAAGTGAGATTTCAATTTTTGTGGTTTTACAAATGATTTTTCTGACTTTATGTCAAGGATCGCTGGGAATGACAAGGTTTTCGTATTTATTAGGTGCACCAACTTTCGCTACCTGGAGTAAGAAAAGATGACAACTTTTGTTTGCCTTGACGAATTGAAGTTCAAGCTCATTTACAGTGCGTTGTTCGGGATTATTATACGAGTACTTCTTATAAACAATGTAATATTCTCTTTAAATGTAGTAAGAGTACGCTCAAACACTTTATTTATGAATGATAGCTACGAATACCCTTTTTACTTAATTTTTGCGTGTCGTCGAATCAAAAATTACTGCTTAACCTCTCATTGTATTGAGTTCTTCATATCGGCATCAACATAGGCGCCAACACTGTGCTCACTCATTGAACGTTGTAGAGACGGCAGCGGTCATCTTGACCGCCAGATCCCTATCAATAAATTGGTTAATTTAAAAATATTGATTCATGGCCAGGCGTTGGTTGGACTCATAAAGTAGCCGGGCTGTTTTTGATGAAAGGTGCGACCGCCGCGTTTATTCTTTGTACGCACCAGTGATGTTTACTCGACATGGCTTAGGGGCTTCACTATGTTAATTACTTTATTTGAAACGGCGCGATTATCGCATCGAAGGTCGTAAATTTTGACGCCAGCCAAAAAGCAGCTCTGTTCGATGGTTAAGTTGGGCTATGGAAGTCAACGACAAKTTGACTGAACCCTGAGTTAAAACATCTCGTTACACAGTGATTCATCTTCACCTGGAGTTAAGAGATCCTAAGGCAGGATTAAGCTTTTGCAGACTATATCTGTGAAATACTCCAAATATTAGAGCGGTGTTAACACCGGATCAAGGTTTCTGAAAGTGGAGTGACAATTGTTTGTAAGAAGAAGAATTTGATAATTCTTGGTTCAACTCTCGATGGTTCCATATCTTAATAACTCTTATTAATTTTTTAAGCAAGTAATTCATTTATTATCATTAATGCATCCCCAAGATTAAGCTAAGGAGAAGCAGCACAAAATGTAAAGGAAACTTTTTGATATAATATTGGTTATTTCCATTTTCGCTTCCAGCTCTGCCCTGATATTGGCCGTTTTTGCTTGGAACAAGACTTCGGATGTTATTATGATCCATCGTCTTCCTAGTATATCTCAAGCGAGCTGTGTTGGACGTAGGTCCGGATTTTTTGCTGCACACTATTATTTCAGTGATATTTTGCAATAGCTAGTCCCTCCAACATTATCATGCATTAAAAAATAGCAATATAAGGAGCAAACACCTTATCAAGTTCCTTCGAAAAGGTCTCTTATATGGTGTTCTGTGACTTTAACATTTTTCTTGTTAAGAATCGTCTTGAGAATATAGTGTATATTTGCCAGGAGTTGTAACACCATTTTTGCCTTGTCTTTGCATTCTGGTACCTAGGTTCAGAATTAAGGCAATTAAGATGCATTATCAGCACGAATCAAAACATGTTCTGGTGTTAAAAATTGCCAGTATACAAAGATCTTTTGAAAAATATAGTAAGATTTTTGTGGTCCGAGCCGCTAAAAAAGCAATGTAGGACTATAAAAATCAGTTACGCCTGCAGTGCGTACAAAACTTTATCACGTTTAGTATATTGAATATATGCGAGCCGATGTCACCACATAAACATGACTAAACTGTATTGTAAATATCAAGATTTAGATAAAACTGAATAAGTTCATAGCTTTGTATTTATTTTTAATTTTTGACGTTTCATTATAGCCCGCTGGGACATAACGTAATAACGCCCACGGCTTTTAAAAATTCTGAACTGTTTTAAAAGAGAAATAAATAATCTTGCAGATGTTTAATTTTGTGTATTATGTACATATTATAGTGTTTTAAATCCTATTAAGTTTAAAAAGAAGCTTCAACCAGTTTAAACTTCCAAAGTTTATAGAATGAACGAAAAATAAGCACCTGCTATCATTACTACAAAAACTGGTACTCATATATTAGTATATATATTAGTACATAAATATCAAAGTTAAAATTTATTTTGAAAACTTATGTGTTGGTAGGTACTAGTAAATAATTTATCTAGCTTTTACAGTTGTCTGAATATATTCAGAAATAATGTGTTTATTATATATTTATTACAATCAAATTTTCATTTAGTCTTTGAACTCAACTGTATTGGTGGTAGTAGTGTTTGTATTGAGCCCCTCAGGATGTTATATCTTATAATTACAGTTTTGTAGAGCAATTTATTTCGTTTGTGAGAAAGCTGCTTACGATATACAGACCGAAGCGTTTCCTGGTAGTATTATTTTTTTAAAAGGATCCTAGACTCTTGAATAATGAAAGAATGAATCAATCAAAAAGATTTTTTCTGCCTTCGACTTGTTTTCGATAACAATGTTTTAATTTCTGGTGATGCAAAATTACAGCGAGTAAGTATTTACTATTTATTACCATGATTGAGTTAGATTAAATACTTCATGCTGTACAGCAAGTGAGCAAAGACCAGGCCTGCATTAGCGGGGATTAACGAATGGTTAGATGTATTTACTAACTATTAAGAATTTATACTAATATATACTGCATATGACATATACTATCTTGTCAGTTTGATGCTTATAATAATATAGATATACAGGTAATCATTATAAACCCAGTTGATAATTATTAACAGTAAATATTTAAAGTGTATATTCTGTAACGTAAACGATTAAAATTATCATGGGACCTAAAGGCCACAGTTTTCGATAGACATGTGATAGAACAATAGTCTTTGATACCCACGCCCTATCCATCAACCATGCATCATCGTGCATTAATCACGCTTCATCTTTTTTTGTTTAAACTAGGTCTTCTGGTTCAGTATTCTGTAGACAGTTCATTTTAGTGGAGGTGATAGTACCACGAAAGCATTTTTTTGCGCCTATTAGCAAAACACTGCCCATCCTTGCTATAAGGACCTGTGTCAAGCAATCGCTGATAAATTTTCCCGAAAGTTCAGAATATTTCATTTGGCATTGTTTCTGAATACAAATGCCACATCACCAAAGTGTTTATGCTAACGTGACGGTATACAAAATGCTTGTTGTACGGGCTACTTGCTTCAGAATAACTGATAGGTGTGAAAGAAGAAGTATTGAAATACAGAGCATCTAAACCTGCTGGTAAGGATTATCGTTTTGCATTCTAGAGTGATAAAATGACATCGATATCTGATTTATCCTTTTCAAACCCTTCCTAATGAAGACTATATATTTAGCACATCAAAAAATATAAAAATATTTCCGTAACTTTTTCCAAGTTTTTACATTTCTATACCAAATATCTGAAAATAGAGATCTTCTTAAAATACACTTAAGGGCTCAACGAATGACGAGACACACGCGCGTTAGAAACATAGGTTCATTTTAGTAAGTTAAAAGCCAACATGCAAAAAGTCGCACATTTGAGAGAGAAGTTACCACAGGAAAAAAATCGTGCTAAAAATTGAGCCCAAAAATATTTGCTATTAAGTGGAATATTATTGATGATACTAGTTAAAATTGAGGACGCACTTAAAAAACGCTAAATCAAGCATTCTTCCTGACGAACTGGAGGCCATTAGCAAGTTCGTAAAATACTTTTAACTATTACACGGTACTTCAATCTACTCTGTTTTTTTATTGTTCCCCAGCGGTTATCGCTCGTGGTATATTTGAATGAATCAAATCCTATTGCTGATTTTCATAGCGCGGCAGTATTCTGGTTTATTAAACGTAATGCTTGAAATATAAGCTGTACATATGTAAGGTGGGTGGAAATAAAATAAACAATGTTTGGGTACGACGTGTTTAGCACCTCAGACATAAGTTACCTAACTCATAAAATTTAAAAATACAATGCTCTTAGATCAAAATGTTCCAAATGTAAAAAAATGTTAAACATTCATTTGGAATTTATTCGTTAACTGCAGCCGTAAAATTTTTAGGCCTTCTGGTGTCTGAATATAGACGGGTAAATTGAAACAGCTGAAAATAATTTTTACAGCCAATACACATCGATGCAAGTATCGAAATAGGCCCCGCTATATATAAACGCCGTTGTCTGTTATATCTTTCGTCTCGTAATTCTTTCGGTGATTTACTCATGTTCCACGTGAATATTTTTTTGTGACTGTACAAACATGCGACTGTTGGCGTGGTAATGGCTACATTTATACGTCGGCAGTACCATTTTTGACCACGCCGTACTGCCGGTGTCAATTAAATTTATAAATAACGCAATTTACTTGTTCTCTTTTTAGTTTAAATGTGGCCGTTTTATTTTCGCCACAGCGTCCACACACTGGCGTATCAACTTTCGAGATCTATAAAGATAGGATCAGCTGCGTCCAAAAAATTCCCAGCACCACATGCAATTATCGTAAATTGATTTTTGGACGTCCGATTTTAATTTGGAAGTAAATAGATTGCATTTCGGGGTGATAAGTATCGCGTTGACATCGCCGAGGCGATTTTCTGGCTGGCGCGGGTCCTTTGTTGGGTCCTTGTTCTGGCGTTGTTAAAATAACACATGGGCTACGTACTCGGTGACCGGGTAATTTAGATTTTAATGATACCCGACCGGCAGCCGATGATTAACTGGAGTTGGTTTTGCCGTGCAGTAGCTGTTGCCACTTGTAGGCTTGGGCAAAAATTCCATATATCGATTCGAGTCGATTTTTTTGTCGCATAGATTAATGGATTTAGTAAAAAAATCGAAATATTGAACTGAATCCATTTAAATAAAGTATCTAACTCAGTGGATGTACTGAATCAAATCGAAATATCAGATTAAATTAAATTCAATTTTACTGAATTAAAAGCCTGAATTGAATAACGAAATATAACATTAATCAACGTATCGAGTACAAAACAGATATGCATACTACTAAACCAAATCAGCAACGCATAAAATTAGCCTCATAATAATACATATTTAATGTTAAACTCGACTCAATGTAAGTTTTTTTTTGTGTTTTTTATGTTTCTACAATGTATCTTTTTGTTGTGTGATTTTTTAGCGCCCTGAAGAAGGAATAAAATCATTCCTAAAGCTTGGCTGAATTGAAAAGGGTTTTTCTCTTTAGTAGTGACTGCTATTCCCATAACCTTCTAGTGTCATAATTCATCATAGTCAGTCCGGTTACCTTCCACATTTTAATATAGTTATAGTTATATGCAACATGTCCAAATTTTTGGATTATTGTTTGAAATTGGGCGTTGGGTTGAAAATGTTTATACAATATTACGGCCATCGTAATAGGCACATAATATGGATTCAATAAGATGGCGTCGCACGTATCGCAAATGAAACAATTGAGTTATTGGAATGAAAATGTTACGTAAAAAATGTTAATAAAAGAGATGACATATGTGAAAGGGCAAAAGGTGGTCATTTGTAAGATATTTTTTTTGTATACAACTCGCATACTTACCTGATATTTTAACTATTAAAAAAGTTTTAGGAAATTCAAACAAATTGTATTTGACTAATGATTTAATCAATCATTTTTTTCATTTCATTTCTTTTTAAGAAGGCATGTACTTATTGACAAAGTTCGTTATTCCCACGTTTATTCTGAGATATTTTATTGCTTCATTACTTAGTATAGGCACTTATATAAAGAGAGAAGTAGTTAACTACACCTTCTTTTTAATTTTTCTCCTGCAAATTACAAACTACGAATAATTCCTTATAACATATTGCGTTAAATTGCTTGTTTCACACATCTTTCAATATAWTGCCATAAAACACTTCCGTGACTTGCCATCTTTACGTTTAACTCTTGTCCATGTTGCAGTTATAATAACATTAATAATAATAATAATAATAATAATTAAGTTTAATCCTAACATGAGGACTTCAAGCAAAGTTTCTAAAYTTTTATTCACATTTATCCGATTAATTGCWCCAAATTTAATTTTAATTTTGTTCAGCGACAAATCACTTCGAAGGTATTTCGCAGAGCAATGTAATTACTGAGAACTGAACCACAGTCTCCCGGGAATTGGTTATATTACCACCGGTATTGCCGTTTAAATTAATTAAAAAATCTATTCGAATCGATTTTTCGATTCACATTGGATTCAAATCAATTTTCTTTAGATTCGAACTGATTCGCTTCTGATTCCAATCGATAGTATAATTCCGATTAATTTTTCTATTCACATTCGATCGAAATCGATTTTCTTTGAATTCGAATTGATTCGAATCGATAATATTATTCCGATTATTTGAGGGAAATCACCAAAATATCGAATCGCCAAAACCTAAGTACATGTTACCTCCAAGTTGCCCTATGCTAAAAGTGTAACATTTCCAAACTTATAATTGTCATCCATTCTGAAATATTTGACGAATCTGTTTTTGTGCGGCTGCATCCGAAACAACAAATTAAAAGCAACTTTGAAGCAAAATCCCTTAATGACAAATATGGCATCGAGCGACTCTTTATTTCGACAAAATTGTTATAAACTATCGTGCAATATTGCATCAATAAGTCCAATTGTAATATTGGTGAAAGTATTTATACAGTCCAATCATTCTGACGGTAAATATGGATGAAAGAAGAAGCTGTCTCTAAAGATTTTGCGGACGGAGGAAAAATATGGACAATATTGTTTGATGAGAAAAGATGCAGTATTCCTAATTTGAAAAGATTTGAAAGATCGACTTTTAACTTTTTTCAGCTCAAAGAAAGAATATGTTCAAAATAAGATTCAAATTTGGCATAAGTTTGACAACAAACATTAAAGGACAATGAATAACTGTTCTTTCTGCATCTTTACGTGGAATGTCTTTATAATATAACAAATTGTATACAGTTGACATATTTTAAAATAAAGTATTTGGTAATAAGGAAAGCGTGATAATCTAAAAACGATAAACTTGTAATTGGCGAGAGAAGTCACGCATGTTTTACTGATTTCTAGTTTGCAATCAGTTTTGGATAATTTTATACTAATTTGCATTGACAACTTTTTCCCTAGAGAAAAAATATGTATTTTCAATGCTACGGTTAAAGATTACAACCTTTTTTTTTAATTAGGAATGTAATGTATTAAGTTAGCTGCAGAAAAATTCTTCCATTTAATTCATGTTTACTCAAGTTAGCTAATTAGCATAACTAATACTAATACATAGATAGTTAGTCGTGAGCTAAAATTTGAGTAATGCCTAGCAAAATTATGAAGGAATTTTGTATTATCCAGAAGCCTGAAGCACAAAGCTTTTTGATATAATTGGTAGGAAAGAAAATAGGTTTACACTTAGTGTGTTTAGAAAGCATGGAATATCAACCACAAGAAGCCTTGAATCTTTAAGAGCTGTGTAATTTATTTATTATAGTTCATATCTCAGAGAAACTGTAGCCATACTTGTATAGTAGCTATTTGTATGCGTCCCGTCTGGAACTCGGAAAATAAATAGCGAGAAAGTTATAAAGAACATCAAAGTAAATGCACTTTCATCACTCTTTTGATTAAAAAACTAACAAATTGAGATATTATGCGGCTACCTAGTACGTTGTAAGGAATTGCTACGGCGTACTTTCGCATAATGAACTGCATGCTTGTTGTTAATGACTTGTGCAGCATGATACCAAGCAAATGTACAAATGCGTTGATTTCCTACATGCATGTTATGAATACTTACATCGCTACATTCATTTAATGGTAGGGTAACCTTGGTAATGGGTTTAAAAAGCAACAGCTGGGTTTCCGAAGAATGCATATAAATTAACTGCAGCTTTTTTGCTCGCTCCATTTCCTTTGTACTGCGTGCTCCGCAGAATGCATAGATGCACCAGCTGCTGCAGATTTGTTTCAAAACAAAATTAAAAACGTAACACGCCAGTAGTCAGCAAGAAGAGCGTGGAACATGTCTGCTTTCGTAAATACGTATGTGGAGTTATTAATGTTATATAATATTTATTTATATCAGCAAGCCTTTATCCCGAAAAATTTGCAATGTGTGATATTTCGTGAAGGATAATGTGGTCGATTTGTTCTATTTCCTTGAGGAATTCCATGAATCTTCAAGGAGTAGCTGACTCCAACCAGGAACTTATCCCTTGCTCTGTAATTTATGTACACTGTAATCTTTGCAATTATTGCAGAGAGCCCTCAGTTGTTGCCTGCGTAAGGCAAACGCGATCCGAACTGGCACCTCTCTTATCTTGATTTACGGTTCTTCATCTGTGCCGGTAAACGCATATTCCATAACATACACGGTGAGCACAAACGCTCGACAAGTGTAAATTGCACTTAACTTGCAGTAATTCACGTCGTATGATACGAAATGCAATATGCGAGCCTAGGAAGTGCTAGCAGCTCATATTTCATGTCCTTGCTGGATTCTGCTTCGACTTTTTTCCACCCGTAAACGATGGCGCTGTCGTCGTGGCGGCTTCGCTTTCATGTCTTCGGATTCCGAAGCTTACGCGGAAAAAGGCTGAAGCCTCGTCATATTTCCTCGGTCGAGCATGTGGCTCGCGGCATTTCAGGCAATTACCCATAAAGCTTTTTCGTCAGCTCAAGTGCCAACATAGGTGACGATGGTCACAKTGGTKTTTTTCCGACGACTTCGGGGTATTCTGCTCAACTGGATCTTTTCCTGGAGGGCTTAGAGCAACGATAATGTACATGCAGTTATTTGCTCGTAATCAAGATTGCGGAAATGCCAACTACTTGGGCTTAAGCCGTTTATATTTAATAATGACCTCGTTTAATTGTTTATATTAAAGATTTGGTTATTTTATCAAAGATTTTTATTTTGAATCAGCCGCAAATTATGTAAGGACTGTCAGGTCAAGGTATATGTATACTCGCAGCATGGTAATTGCAATTTAACAATTACACTTCCTCCCTTGGCATGTTAACCACGAGGAAGAAAAGGCCGCAGGTCTTTCAGTCCGAAGTGCAGTGAAGTCCGAACATGTTAGTTAAGTTGGGTATTTTGCTCGTTTTTGTGTATGTTTTTGTTTGGATTCAGAAATCAATTTTCGGTTTTTGCCGTTTTGTTCTTAATATTTTGTACCCTCTAAAATATCACAGTTACTAAATATTAGTTGTGTTGCTAGATGGCCTCCTGCACCTCTTGTACGCAGTCATCAATCTCATTTGGACCTATTAAACTGTTTTGAAACAAAGAACTACAAGCAACATATAGACATAAACATCCCTTTTTCCTTTMCTTTGGTCGCACCTACCGTGCAGTCGGTATGTTTTACCTTTGTTGGGACTCCTGACTCATTGTGTCTACTAACCTGTCAGTGTTAACTAAAAGTCGTTGCAACAAATATAACTACACGAGGGGTTGTTATGCTGTAAAAAGAAATTGGTCTGAAAGGGTGCACTGACATGTTGACCTAAAAAGATTGGTATATACGTTTGTAAGAGCGAAGATGATAGTATCAACAGTTAATTCTTCTATTTCTTCTTTTCCATGATATTAAAGGCTTATATCTCAAGATCACATGTCCATCTAATATAGTAAACTTTATATATGGTATAACTGTATAAAAATAACGCCTTTGTAAAATAACATTACTTAATTGGATTAATAGAAAAATATATTGGCGTAACCATGGGCATTATAGTAGTAATAGGCTGCGATATATATCCAATCATGCAATAAAGGACTTAAAAAAATTTGTTTGCTTTCGCCCAATGAAACTGTATTTCTTGGTTCTATTTTCGGATCTAGGTTTTCATATTCAACAATTGATCATTGATTGCTAAAGTCTGTTGTTTTTAAAAATTATTGTCCCAATTCAGCTTATTGAATAATAAATTATTGCTACTTCCTCAAAGCTTCTGCTTGATCGTCCCGTCTCATAGTATCCTTTTGACTTAATATAACCTCTTACTTCCCCGCTGACACTAAAGCAGCCGCTTAATAAACATATCAAAAATAATAAATATTTGATGAAGAGAATAATCGAGGGCTGACAATGAACAAAAAGAAGAAAAGATCATCGAGGGTCTGATCACGGCGGGCTACCGGCCGCGATAAACTGTTGAGTCATTTAGAACTTGGTAAAATAATTAATTTAATATTTGGTGTKTTTTTCCTTTMGCGATTAAATTTACAGGCGATGGGTGGTTTCATGCATGTTATCTCGTTACATTGTACCTTTCGCGTACGTGCATGTCCTCCTCGTTTGTTTCTTTTTTTAGAATACATACATATAAAGGATGACGAACTAAGTTGAGCAAACTTCCCCTTGCCCCTCACTTCCAGACTTAAGGGTTAGATGTTAAATAGTTGTACTGAGAAAAAAACATTTATTAGAGTAGCTAAGCTCTGGGTAGTATCAGTCTTTGTTATAATTTTGGCGTGCCTTTCCTGTTTCCTGACTTTTCAAATCTTGAGATTTTAATGGTTAAATTTAGTTGTCGAGTGCATATTTTTTAGTTTGCTTTAACAAAAGGGTTTTCCAATGAAGATATGATTGACGTGCACTAATGAAAGGTCTTGCTAATTGTTATAAGGCTGAAACTGTCGTTTATATAGAACGTTGTTCTAATCTATGTATGCCAGGTGAAAATAGATATTCAAACAAATCCACAACTGAATAAGAGAAAAATTATATAGTAGAAGTGACCTATCGAACTACAACTCAGGGTGTCCTTTTTTTAATATCCACTGCCACTTTTTTCCGTGAAAAAGGCTTTCTTTATCGTAGGACATTGTGATTAGATTGTGGAATAACGCGTTCTATCACATATGATGTCTATGATGTAGGCTTCAAAGGGCATGTATGATTCTCGTAACCAATATATTTGTGTCAAAAAAAACATAAAAATTTCCAGTCTTAGTCAGATTTAATAGTTTTCACCTTTTACTTGAAGGTTATTTAATCTTTATTGTATAAGGTGATAGGGACAAGCGTCTGTCTAGCATGCAACAGCCATTTTTTTTATTTTCAGGCTAAGACATAAAGTGCTACTATTGATTTAACAATGCGCAATGGTAAAATTAAGGCGCATGTTCAAGAAAATCCTTTTCGAGGTTTTTGCATGCATGTTGCTAACAGCGACAGCTTATGTCAAGACAATTTTTGAAATGGATTAGCGCATTGGATTAATAGCATCTAGGGAATCAACTACTATAAGCAATATTCTTGTGACTACGTTTGAGAAAAAAGTTAGAATTATGATTATCCTGGTGTTAGGTAGAGGCGCAAACATACGAGGTGAACGTACCGGTGACCATTTAGTAGATCCTGCTTTTCCTACTCCTCGTTTAACTGTAGAAACCTACAAAACCTTTAGGAAAAGATGTGTTTGCTATAATTGAAGATATGCCACTTCATGTTAAGACGGGTATGTGGTACATACATTTTCATGGGCGTACCGAATGGAGGGTAAGGGGGGGCAGCTGCCCCCCCCCCTGGACTAGGGTTGCCAACTTTGGACCCTTTCAATTTCCCATACATTTAGCTGATTAATTATGTGTGTACCCCTAAAAATTGTCTTATTTACAAAATTATAAATACAGTAAAATTTATAGGCAAGTGTATTTCACAATTTTCATCCAGAACTCATATTTGACCCTTGCAAATGACCTTCTCTAATAAGTCGTTGTCAAATGGTTTCCAAGCTTAATCAACGCCATGTGCGTTTTGAAGCTGTAACTGCAACATTCTTGTTGTTACGAATCGTTGTCTTAGGGGGCATATAGCTTTAAAAGACTATCTTGGTCAGGATAAGTCATAACACTATTTCTGCTTAGCTCAGCTCTTCTACCTTTTCCTGTAAAGATTGTTCACCTACTGTTATATATAATCACATCAGAATCTGTCATATATTCGATGATAACTCTAAATTTTGTACCAAATTACTAAATTCGCATTAGATTTTAACAATTAATACAAAAAACAAAAAAATACTAATAATCCATCCGAACTCACGTTTATGAAAGTCAATTTATTTAATATAAGTTTTAGGAATCCCGGTTTGTTGTTAAAAATGCAAATAAATATATTTCAGTTTATTTAAATGAAGCTTAATTTGGTTAAAATATTAGTCGGTTAATGCAATGCACTGGCGATCTAAGAAGGTTGGCTTGACGCATAATGCTGAGGTATTTGTCATTCTGAATTTTAATAATGTTAGTTATCCATCGAGTCTCCTTCCCTGGGGAGTAAAAATTACTACAATTGTATCATTAACACCTATACATATGAACTCCCAGCTTAAATTTCTAAAGCTTCTGGTGTGAGAAGTTGAAACTGTACTAAAAGCGCATCGGTTAATGCATTAGTCTTTGATATGTGTTAATGCTGAATCAGAAATCGTGCTCCTATTAGTAGAACTTTATTCTCCCAAATAAAATGTATCAACTCATTTTTTGCTAAACGCGAAAGCGATGCAACTGAATGCGCCTTACCTAACTGAGTTCATCAATAACGGAATTAGTAATAAAGGGCCTTTGTATGATCATTGTACATAGAAAACATAAAAATAATTTGGGTCTTTATTTCACAGAAGATGTTTTAAGTCGCCTTGCAGAAAATCCACGAAGACTATTCATGGAATAAATGCTTCATTAATTACTTAAGTACCTATATCTTATAAACATTTATTATTTCTATTTATGTTGAACTATGCTCTACAGGACGTTCCTGCTTTGCCCCCCCCCCTAGACCAAAAGCTGGGTAGGTCCATGTACATTTTGGGGCTATTCTACATTGCAGCCAGGTAGAAAAGCGTCTCATTACATAGATTCTGTGTCCAAAATCCCAAAAAGAAACGCTTTTTGAATTTGTCTTCAAAACTTGCCCAAGTTATAGTCTTCGCCACCATCAGCGCTCTTTACATATTTTCTGAACTATACCTACTTGTCAAAAATTTAATTTGCTGTGTGTTGGCTATTATCTCTGGTTTTCTTATGTCACGAAGGGAAATCTGTTCTAGTTTATTCTCATATCATTCGTTGTTCTTTTAAGAATATTAGGAAAATGAAAATGAAGATTAATGTATAGAAGGATTGCGACAAGATAACGGCTATACCTTCGTATCAGGAAACGCTGCATCAAATATAATGGAGGCAGTGGAACAAGTCTTTAAAGAAATCTTCTCAGGTTGGATGCAGTTTATTCCCATGTCTGGGTATCCCATAACTATTGAAAATTAAAAGTCGATATAATATTCAATGTAGGGGGTTGAACCCAGACCAAAAGCGAAAGGTGCGACAGTTGCTGAGACGTGCAGCTAAAAAAGATTACATCCGCAGCAACCCCGGGCGGGTTCTGTTACTCCTACTCGTCAGGCTGGAGGGTACGGTCATTACACATTTCATCGTGTTGAATGATGCGCCGTGCGTCCACAGAGGTGTCGCTGGGGCCCGTACCCTGGAGCGCGCTATTGATGGCTACACGCGCCCCGCGGAATGTCGTAGGTGGCGGTTGCAGGGACGCCTCCGCTCCACAATTTCCGCAGTTGTTTGCTCCAATACGTCGTACCAGGGCGATCTAACACGGAGATACGGCGAGAGGTATCACCTCAGATAACTGCGGGGTATTAGCTGATTGTTGCTTGTTACGAAGGTGATGAACGGAAATCGTGAGAATCCTATGTTCAAGCTCTGCCAGACGCGATTGGGCTTTTAAATGTTTTTCTTAGTGTGTCTTTGTTGTACTTATTTGTCCGATATTTGTATTCGATCTTCCAACTTAACGATCTCCTCTGGCTTCTCTTCATTCTGAAAAGATTTTAACATTTTTTTGTTTGTTAAGGTGAATCCTTAGCATCTGCTTGAAAATTACAAATATTTTAATTGCAACGAAGTCTGGCATCCGCAGATGAATTTTGCTAATCTGTAATATCGCAAATTACATAAACATGAATAGCAATCAAAATATATTTATCTTTTTTTAACTTCTTAGTATACAGACTAGATAATAATACAGGAGAAATAAAATTCCTTAATAATAAGATGTAATTAAATAAGTGCTATAATTAATCACATTTAACAGGAACAATAAGAAGTACTAATTTGTTTAGGCTTGTTGAGATGGCAGATCATCATAATTAGGTTCAGCGGTTCTTAATTTTAATCTGAAATAAAGTTTAACATCTGGAACTCTGATCTTTTTTTTACTTAGGTGAGAATGTCCACAAATGCTAAAATTGTAGGACTTTTTTTGTTAAAACCTAATGCACGTGTTGCATTTTCAGCCAGAATGCTGTTAAAAAAACACATACAGTATTTTTCAAGAATCCATCTCAAGCTAATTCCAATAACTACCCTTCTTCCACTACGATAAACCTTATGGCATGGATGTTGTTTTAATGTTGAACGAAACCCAATCTGTTTTTTGGGGAATATAGTTTTGGCTGCTTTTAAGCTTTCTAAATATGTGTTATATTTTTAGAGTATTAGCATCATTTTACTAGCGAACATGTTTTAAATTCATAAAGAGAGTTGAAACGAGACCACTTTTCCGTTAACAATCCACTTTTATCATAATTATAACGGTAATAAAATATATTCGCCTTGCAAGCATAAATTTATACAATTTAAAACAGATAATGTATCTGATAAGTATGCCAATTTACAAAACAAGGTATGGTCATTCAAACAGCTTTTCAACTGTCTATTGTCTCCATCAATGGCTTTAACTCTAAAATTTGCGTTTACATACTCATTCTTAGTTTTCTTCATTTTTCCATTTCCAGGTAGCTACATTCCACGCATCTGTAGAGTGCCAGAAAGTGCTAGTGTACATACACGACTAAGATATTGAACAATGTGCTTGCTTGTATTACTCGATTATTTATAAGGATTTTGACTCTGGAATAAGTACTTCCCAACATCATTTAACCATAAAAGTTTAAAACAAAAATAAATCGCCCTTCGAATTCGTTGGGGAAATATGAACGGCAGTTGCAACAGTTTTATGTCGTTAGAAGGGAGGATGTTCTTCCTAAAGCTAAAGATAATGTTTTGTTCTTATAATTTTTAAACTATGTCCAACTATCGTCATTTTCTGTCTGGATTATAGAAGGTTCTATTACGTACTTGCTGTAGAAACATCTATTTCAGAATCTTCTAAAGTCTCGCCAACTTTCTTCTTATGAGTCCTTAGTTGCTTAACTCTGGTCTACAGAAGGCGTTGACTATGCCTCTAGCACGTAACAATATTAACATCACAAGTTTATAAGAAACGACAAATCCTTATATTTTAAACAGAAGTGTTTACAGAAATTCTCAAGTGGGAGTTACTTCCAAAATATCAACAGAAGTTATAAAAACGACATGATATCACAATGAAGTGATTACTTTCCGGCACCCATAATAAGAGATTAAAAGTTTTTTCAATTGAAATACGGCAAAACTTATATTATATACATACATATTATAGGGAAAACACTAAATCCCAAATGAAACGAATTGACCTATAGTAAGCAGACCAATATTCAGTTGAAATAAGAATAGAAATACGGGTCGACTGCAGTTTATAAAAATGATAATATGTGGAATAATCAGTACCAAAGATTACGGAATTTCCAATTTGTTTTAAATTTATTTTATAAACAAGGGTTCACAAATCAATCTGTTAACTCTATCACTATCTCTGTACAAAATCTTTGTATTATTTAGATACAAATAGATATCAGTAATCTGCGCTGTTAAATTGAATAAAATTCATACACAGGGACGATTTTTAAAGCACTTTGTGAAAAATTTGGTGCCAGCTAACTAATAGTTTTTTCTCTAATTAATCATTAACTGTAAAAGCTTGAGCAAATTGGATATATTGAATCAGCTTTTATAAGAGGCGCACAATATGTTGTTGCTTATGTTAAGTAGATAAGTGCAGAATCATTTTTAAGACATCATAAACAGGAACGGACCTAGGCCGTTCATTACAACTTATGAACGGCCTAGAACGGACCCAGGATTGAGTTTTAAGGTACTCCAATCTTAAGCAGACGCCATATTGAATAGGTATCCTTTCTGAATATAACACGGTGAATGCAACTTGTCAAAAAAAATATTATTAAAGATTCCAATGGAATTACGTTTTGAAAGGATTTTAGGTGTGCTATGTGCAAAGCATAGTTGAAGCCGAACAGATTGCATTAAAGTGATCTATGAAGCTAAAGTGGTCTTCTGCTTCTGATGTCTCTCCTTTTATCAAAATACGCTTAAAACATGTAAATCCACCCATTAAAAATTGATAAATAGGTATTGCGCTTTAAGGTTGTTTCGTAGATGTAAACCTATATGGAAGGAATCCAGTTTGCATGCAAGATATGCAGTAGCACTTTATACGTTTGTGCAATATAATGAATATCTTTATGAACGAAAAATTGTGGGGAAACGCCGTAAACGGTCGTTATCGCGAATTTAATCTAGAATAAGACCAGATACCGACGTCTACCATAATTCTGCGTGTACGTTGCACATTTTTGCATGTCAAAGCTGCTTACATAATAATATTAACGTTACGACAAGACAGCTATGATTTAGCGCCATGCTTGCATGACATATTAGTTGCTCCACCTTTGTGGAAAGGACAAAAATCATAGATTTGTTCTGTCAGATTACTGTGACGGGTGTGGTTTTTGTTTAAATAAAATCTTAAATTATATCACGATAGAGAAGACGATTAACCCTCATGCAACGTCATCACGGTGCTTCATCTAAGACTGTAAACATTTAAGAGGAGTATTTACATTACATCTAGTCAATTACGCATTATCGGATGTTATCTGTACGAGTGGGAATTTATACTTCGACGGCGTGTAAAATGAGTTATAATTAAATATGCATGTAAAGGGTTGCGTGTACATAATTTATAACAGCCATTTTATAAAATTGTATTATGCCCTGTACACGGACCACCGCTGCGTTTAGTATCGACACTTATTCACGTAGCTAACGACTCCATCTGACAGTGTCAGGCGCTATTCTTGTAGAAGTTATTAGTTATGGAGACTAGACTAGGATGGGGACTCGCGATGAAACTAGATAGCATCTTGCTTATATGTCTGTAGCAATAAACGTTTAGTATGTCGGTGATGTCTATGAGTAATCTTCCAAGGAGTGAGGCCGTCATGGCTGTCAGTAAACGCTAGTTCTGTCATGCTTTATTGCATTAGCCTGTCACACATTATGTGGCCATTAATTTTATTTTTATTTGTTTGTTAAATCTATATCTAGATTTACTTCAAACACATCATGCTGGAATTATTAGAATTGTGTTTGTTTTCGTGTAATGTATATTTTTAGTGACTGACAGAACAAAACTCGCAGGTGGCACTGGAATAAAATTTTGTTGGACATCTTACCTTAAGCTCGATAGTAGTTTTTTTAATGTCTATATCGCTTGCAAACTAGGAATTAAAAAAGGCATCAATAATTTAGTTGGACGAGCCTCTAAGGTCGAAATATACCCATTTTTGAAAATCATAACTATTCGCTGAATAGTTGCTGATTGTGTGAACTTGCCAAAGGGTGGAAGACCGAAAATTAGAAAAAAAAACAAGATCCACAGGACTGCTAATAAAGGCGAAAAACACACGTTATTGAAGTGAGAAAACTTGCAGGCTAATTTCAAATAACTAAAAGTACAGTATCACGGGAACTGTCACACAATGTCGACTAGCCAGAATCCGTGCACTAAAAAGAATCCATTTTGCTAACAACTGGGCAATCATTATGATGAAGAAGTGCTTCACTCTGAGCAAGTCAAAAATTAGGGGAAATAATGGTATTTATATCCATGATGTTTTAGAGGTCCTTGATAATGCCAAATTTGCAGATCAGGTTTTAACGCTGCGACATTTCCATAAGAGACATACCCAGACTTCTTGTTGGTCGAGTAAGAGGTGAAGCCCTGGATAGCCAATTTTATAGAAGAAGAACATGCTGGTGATCGTTTTATGTTCTGGACAGGCTAGCGGTAGCTTTAAACATTTTCTTGCCGAGTTTTTCAAGTAGACTTGGCAAAAACTGGATTGTTAACTGACATCTTGGTTTTTGAATGTCGTGAAAAGTTTAATGTGATTTCAGTTATCATCCATTAAGGGATTTACTTTTCTCAACATAGCTGTGGTGACTATTTGGTTGTTGGTTTATCGTGAATTTGGACGCGATAGTTTTTTTTTAATTTACACCACCGTCTTTTGAGATGTTGAAGGAAACCCATTTCCGCACGTCCTAGTACTTCACTAAATTGATTGTTTTGAAATAAACCAAGCTGTTAGGGGATGAGCACAAAATATTTTTGTTCGCTTCAGATGCTTTTATAATTGTTTAATAGCGGGTGAGGCCTGGATTTTTTCTATATATCCATCGATTTGGGTTCGATGTGCAGTTAAAAATACCACCCAACGTCTGTAACATCATCCCTCTGATTCCCGAATAGCTCATACATACGATCAACCCGTGTTAGAAATGAAGACGCAAATTTATTCAAATTTTTTTAACATAATCCCCTTTTAGGGCGAAACACTTTTCCTAACGTTGCTGCCACATTCTTAACCTCCCCAAAAAATACTATTTGTAAAACTCCGTAAAATAGGCTTATATCTCGGCGGTAACCTCCTCATTTGAGCTGATTTTTCCCACGAGTAATGTTTTCATGTTAGGGGCAAAAAAAGTCGGAAGGAGTCAGGTCGGGTGAGTACGGCGGGCGCAGCAGCATTTCGTAGCGCAGTTCATGCAATTTGCCTGCGACGATTCCGGATGAATGTGCTGGAGGGTTATCGAGGTGAAACAGCACTTCTTAGCTTAATATAGACGTGTTTCTTTCAATTTCTTATCGTATCGGTCCTATAATTCACTGTAGTACTGTTCCGTGATCGTTCTTCCTTTCTGCAAAGAGATTATTCCCTTCGAATCCCAAAAAATCGTGGCCATGACTTTTGCGACCGGTGGCATCGTTTCTGCTTTCTTCTGAGCAGATTCACCGTGAAAAATCAATTGTAATAATATATCCAGGTTTCATCTACGGTGACAGATGGCAGTACACGATGGTAATGCCAACTTTCGTCAGCAACGCCACCTGTTTTCAAATATGGGTACTTAGTGATCGACCATCTTATAACGGTGTTTATATAACCACAAAGTTTCATTCTGCAGGTCAGATCTATATTATTTAACTAGAAGTTTAAAGGTGTGACGCGGTTCTTGCTTCAAAAGAGACAAGTGAACACTTGTTCGTCTTAGATTATTAAAACATTCTCATACTGATTGTATTACTTTGGTTGTTTAAAATGAAACATTATCAGTTAGGAAAATAGCAAAGGTTAACATAATTAGTTTATAATTGTTTAATTATTGTACATTGGTACATAGTTATATTTTTTGGTATGTTTTTTTTATATTAATGGCATGTATAATCGCTTTATCCCCGTGTTGTAATTTGCTTGTTCGCAAGGTTAAAGAAATTTCGAGTGCTCTTTTTAATAAAGATTAATTATTTTTGGTTGTGTACATCATACTTAGTGGTTTTGGAAATCAAATCATAGTCATTGTTTAGATTTATATAGGTACACACTTACGCCTGATATATATTATTTTGCTTCGCTTATAAAATTTAGACCCAAACTTATTTTACGGCACACTATGCATACGCCTTTTCTCCTGGTTTCTCTTTGGTTTTGGTGTTCGTACATAAATATATATATATTGCGATTTTGTTGGGCATTGCTTTTATATGACTACTGTGGTAGGTACAGGTTTGGCACTAATTTTAGGGAAACGCTTCCCGTTTGTTGTATTAAATTCATCTACCTGTCGCCAAAATACTTTATTAAAGCTAATAGTTCGGTGGATAGGTATATTTATGTATAAATTAAAAAAATATATATCGCACTTTCATTACCTCACCCCCTTGGCATACTTTTTATTAATGTTTAATTTTGTTGCTCATAAAACTGTTAATTACAGTGWATTCCAATAAATTAACTGTATTTTTTTTTMTTTGAAMTTTGAATTAAAGCTTATCGGACATACGTTAGTRACAACAAAACCCGGTAATAACTGTTGTAATAAACTTTGGTGTACATGTTTATTGAGGTGAAGACGACAGTCGGGCAGTACGAATTGTTTCAGCCCCATAAAATGTGTTCAATAACATTGTTAATTTACAATAACTAGACTCCAGTTACAAACGTTAATCTCGGCATTATAAGCTTAAGCCGTCGGCTAATTATGCCCTTAAAGGTCCGAATGAAGCGAAATTGCCATAACAGAAGTTAATTACAACGGGGAGAACAACAGCGGCTGTTGCAAACTGTATCCTCGGACAGCGAGCATGATCGCCGGATGATCCTAATAAAGTCCGGCATGCAGGGACTATAAAATCAGCACCTTGCCGGGTCAGTTCATTCGTGGCCTGTAAATCACCTATAGCGTGATCCGAGTTTGACGTCATAAATTAAATTAATACTGCAACACATAAATTACCCGATTGTTGGTAAAACAACGCTCCTCGATAGCAGTGGAAACACGAACGCTCGGGTAACAATGCATGCTGTCTTAACTTGTTCGTGTTGCCCTTAGATTCTGCATGCTGCTCGAGTAAGGTAAATGGTTGCTGTGTCTACAAGTAGCAGCATAATTTGTTCCAAGATTGTCAGGATCTGGTAAAATCACATTGGAAATAATACTACAAGATTTTGCTCAATTTTCAAATATTGTCGGTCAATAAATTATATGAATACAATAAGATTAATCATATTGCAAGAGGTCTGGTAATTGAGCTTTAGACGTGGACAGGTCTTAAAACGCACTTTAGGGTTATTTTTTAAGATGCTTGTACGCCATCTAGCGGTGGCTTTACGAACTACGACTTGGGTTGGTACAGTCTGTAAGTACAGAGACCTAGTTGCCGATTGCCCGGTCATGTCATGAAAATCGGTGTGCGTCATCTAGCGGTGGCTTTACAAACTACTGCGTGTTACGGTCGCTAATCGCAGGAAAGCCTAGAGAAAAAGAGTCAGGTGAAATTAAATTACTTTGAATGAATATTTTTTTAACACAAAGTTAACTACCGCCTCTACCACGTATTTAGCATACACATGTCCACATCAAACTTACGGTTCAGTCGAAGATACACCCACTCCGGTCTTTTTTGTAATGTTGTTGAAAGTAAGACGGAGGTGAAGAAAAACAAGACTTCGGGTTAGGAAGTCTTGTGCTTAATCTGCAGTGGTAAAAAGATCCCTTGAGGCCTTAAAAAACCAAGCTAACACTCTTTCGCAGTAAGCATATGTTTTTAAAAGCAGATACTTCACACCCAAAATTCTTGACGACTCACTAAACGCCAAAATATCACTTCCAATTCTAATATGGATCTTCTCGTGCAATATCTTCCTCGCCCCCGCATCAAACTTTTTACGAAACAGCATCAACTTGGATTTGCTTGCATTAAGAATGAATGACTGATCGGCTGCCGCCTCAGATAATGCAGAACGGTCAGAATTAATGCACTCAACTGCAGCAATGATACTCTTGGTTGGCAAGGATTATTCCTTATTATAACTGCATATCATATGCTTAAAGGTGATACTTACTGTACTCAACGATTTTAATTAGAACAGAGGTGTATGTAGTAAATATAATTGGACCCATTTCCGATCCCTACCGCACAGCCCGCACAACATTTAATGCATCAAACCAATCAACTCTTATTTTAACTAATTGTACCCTAGCCGTCAAATAATCCTGAAATAATTTCAATGCAGATTCCTATGCCAATATAATGAAGTATAGAGAGAGGTAATGAACGAAAAGACTAGTAAAATTAAAATGCGTAAATTGTTTAAATCCAGATCTAACAAAGACCCTCTAGGCAACGCAGTCTTGCAGCTATGACTACATCTAAAATCCGACTGTACAGACCTCAAAACGATTCAAATGTCTTTTTAGCTGTGAAGCCATCAGTCCTTTCACAACTAGAGATACTTATTGAGCGCATATCCTTCATTTTGTTAGGGCTAGCAATTTTAGGTAGTAAGAGGTAGTAGAGGTATGTAAAAGTATTAGTACCACTACAAACATTAATGGGATGGGCAATGATAGGTAAAATAGGTGGAATTGCATATCGTAACATTTTTGGTGTAATCGCTAGCATTGCTCTTGAATACGTCAGTTCCTGAAGTGAATGTAAAATCAAATTGCTTGTTTAAGAATATTATTAGGAATAATTTTCCAGTAACTGAGTACTAGGCACAAAATTTGCATTTGCATTTAGAAAGAAACAAGAACATATTTGGAGCTACTACACCCAATGTCTTTAACTCTTTTGTTACTGCTAGAAATTCTATGCTATGGGTACAAGAGGACTCGAGCAAACGAGATGGTAGTTATTAATTGAAAGTACATTCACGAGGTGTAAATGTAACTATATTGTAACAGGAAACAAATATTCATGTATTCTTGTCTTCACCAGTTTCAAAGCTTCGAGGTTATAGTACAATTAACTTAAAAAAAAGCTTCAGGTATATAAACACACTCGTAGTAAATTTAGTGCTCTAAGGAATTGATGATAGTTGCTGTCGGGCTTTATTGATCAGAAAAAAAGTTATTCTAAGACATAGAAAACAAATTTCGTTGTGKAATGACCTTAAAGTTATCGCTGATTTTGTTGTAGAAGCCGGTTATTTATGACAAAATAAAAAAAATTAAAATTGCCGCGACGATTCGAACATTAACCTATTGTGTAAATTCTTGTTTGTTTTGTTTGTGTAGCAAGGTCATTAAAGAAGGAACAAAGACTGAATTAAAGGAACCCATTTTCTAGTATTGCAGGTTAAGAACTGAACATTTTTTTTACCTCAACCTTACATTCAATAGCATAAAAAACCTTATTGCGAGGGGACATATATACAGTGTGTTGATAAACTTTGGAACATCAGCGCACTGTATAATTTTCTGCTCTAAATACTCTAGAACCTAAAGAAGTAAAGGCTGCTTCAAATATTTTTAACAAAGTCGCCCAAAACTTCACTAAAAGGAAAAGAAAAAATTAAATAAGAAGAATTAATACTAACTACAGTAGAAGTACATTGCCAGATAGAAACAAACACACTAGAACGTGTAACTATTATTTTGATAGAAATATAAATTAATTTCTATTGATTGCGGCATTACCCATTACCAAATTTGAAGAAATCGACAGTTCCGGATGAAATCGCTAGTGAACGTCATCTTGGTTGTAAACTCCCAGCGAAGAAAGAATGCAAGTTCGGTTTGGTGCGAGATGCTGCTCCAAAAGTCAATTAAGAAGCGGCTGGTGGTGGCAGCCTTGAAAACGCTGCGTTATTAGAATGCCAGCAGGGTGCCGCATTGTGCCCTTGTTGCGATTTTGCTTGTGCCGTTTTGCGAACGGTTTCGCAGACTGGACGAATATTAAGAATCTGATTCACACTGGAACGTTGTCTTTCAGAAGTCATTTTGTCAAATTGTGCAAGAAATTTCTGTGATGAGAACTTTGGAGAACAGTGAGCAGTAGACTGATGTAATTACAATTTATATAATAATATAATTATATATTATATAAACATTTCGCATGGTACAAGATTAKTAAACTTCAATAGCTGTAAGATAACAAGCCGTTCACGTAGCTATCTAGAATGATAATTTAGATATCCCTTCAATCAGAGTTATAGTTTCTATAGTATTATAAATAATACATAAGGCAAATACTAAAATATAAGCCTGACATCCATAGTTGAGGTAAATATATTAGCATCTGAGAGATAGTCACAGGCCAAAGTATTGTTTTTTCACACATGCATTAATGTAAAAAGCATTAAAATTTTCCCAGTTGCGTACGAGTGTGCTTAAAGTTTAAAAGATTCTATTTGGTGACCATTGCTAATGGTTTAACACCTTCTGCATAATAAATTTAGGGAAAATGTTTCAATCGTTACTGTAAGTAAAAACAACGTACCTAATCTATGGAGAGACATGTTGCTAGTCTTTCTGTCAGTTTCCATTTCAAACTGTCATTTGAAAAATCTGTGAACAACTTGGTTGGACAGCTACCTAACCGGGATTTAATAAACATATGTGGGGACAACTTGGGATTGGAAAGAGAAATTTTCATGCATAGACCTGCCAAAAACGATCCGTCACTGGAGCACACAAAACATTCTCAGGAGGCGAAAGCAACGATTAGAAATGAAGTGCAACGATGAGATATCCTGAAGTGTTCTTTTTAAGTTTAAATGGATGACTTAGCCGGGTGTCGGTGTTAAGCGTATTCATATTTGAGGTCAAAGTGACATAATGTACATCAAAGTCTACTTTTTTGTAGCTTTTGTAGATAAATCGCTCGTCGCTCAGTATTTTGAGCTACGGCGTGGCTACTGCCTCAATGGCCAAATTCGAATTTCGTTCAGTAGCGTTGCAAATAATAAACTTTGACGTATATAAGCCGCTTTGACCTCGAGTCTGTATACGGCTTTAGTGGTGTAGATGGAACCACATCGGCACGGCATTCTAAAGGTCCCCGGTTCGATTTTCGGTCGAAGCTGGCAATACTTTTTCACAGTTATATTGGCGTAAACATAGTTTTCTAATCATTATAAATATATTCAGGCACTGCCTGCCTTCGATGAGTATAAGTATTTATCCGATAACATATCTGATAACATCAGATATCAGTTTTGTTATACAGAAAAGCGTTAAAGAGTAAATAAAATTTATATTTATGGTATGAGTAGGTGTCGTTTACATATCGACGAACAGTAAAGAAATGACAATAAAACAAAGCTGTCCAATGCCCGCCCCTTTTGTTATATTTGTAACAGAATTAGAACTTTCATTTCATATACATCAAAACAACGGTTGATGTGTACCGTGTGTGCAACATACGAAGGTGCAATTGCATCGGGCACGTTGTAATATCGCGTTCGCTCTCGCCGCCACAGCCCTAAATTCAGCCGGATCCAATGCGACCATAAATTGGTGTAGTTTGGTCAGTAGTAAGGCTGTATCTCATCTTATTTGTAGAAGTGTTCGTATATCTTGCGTTAACCGGTTGTTTGCTGCAAGCGGCAATCTCACGGTTGGCTTTTATGGTTCGCGAGCCCTGACTTATGGGAAAATAAATTAACATGTCTTCGCCACTATCAGAAGTAATTATGACCGAAACTCGGTTTGCGAATGCACTCTTTATGGGCCCGCAAATTGTTATTGGTTTGATAAGTGGGCTGACAGGTTTCCACTGAATTTTATTGTGTGATATACCGGAAGGAGCAAGCAGTTGTTCTGCTAATTACATACCTACCCATTTGCAAGTTCAAGTCGAAATTTGTTTCAGCCTTTCTTCCATTTGTGGTCGTTTGATCATGCAGTTTACGATTTTAGTAACAAACAAGGAGTTCATCGATTATTGAATTCAGTTACATTTTTTTTTCATCACGTAACAAGCTTCATTTGTTGCCCTTTTGGGATGGTACGCCAATTAGGATTTAACTGTGCGTTTTTTTGTGTGGTTATTGGTTTAGTAATTTCGGAAATTGGAGAAAAATCAGTTTTATTTTTCATTCTTCATCCCCTGAAATACCTAGTATGTAGTACTACTTACAGTAATTGGTCAAATTCAAGGTGTATAGACAGTTATGATAATAATAATGTCATAAATTCTAACCACTTGTCAAAATGACCAAATTCTACAATTTTTTATGCGTGTACAATGCACTTAAAATTATTTGAGAGAAATGCCGAATTTTTACCATTAGATTATTAGTTATGTTATTATGTTCTAAACAAATTTGAAGACATCAATAAAAAGCTCATTTACTCCCATTAATATCACTGCATTGGTACGTTTCGTTATAACCGCGTTTTGTACCCTTTGTTGTAAAACTCCAATTATAGCATGTTAATTACAGTTGAATAAATCAAACTTCTAATGTACCCCTATTAGAGAAAATCGCACGGGTAGAAGTCGGGCAATCTGGAAGTAAGCTGCGCGTCTACTTGGTCCAATCCAGCGTGTCGGGGTATTTTAATTCCGTCAATGGGGAAGTTGCATGAATTTTTAAATTCTATTTAAAAAAAGAAGTACCTATGGTGTCGATTCTATAACGAGTGGTAATTACAAAATTTAAATAATTGCGTAATTAGTGAGATATCTGCGTAGTTTAAATGCGATCGGATGAGCGCCATAGTCGGCGTGACGTCAGCTCACAGATACGACGGCCATTATTGTTATTTAAACAGCTGGTGACAGCATCACTTATTTTGATTATTATTTGAAATTTACGTCACAGAGTGGTATAAAACTGGTGTCAGCCCTTCGTGACTTAAATAACAGACCACTATAACGAACCGCACCCTACGTACGTGCGTTTACTTATGCGAAATGCAGCTTTGCGCTACGCGTTTCTGTCTTGTGACGTCACGAGCTATCGAAGCACACTTTCAGGGGGTGGAGCCAAGTGCACTTTCAAATTGAATTTTTGAACTTATTTGAAAAGAGATTAAACTCGGACAAGCGACAAGCGGTTTCTATTGATTGGTACTTTCATCCTAGCCTATTTCTTAAAAACCTGAGAATTCCCCATTTTTCCATTATGGCGTGACGCGTTTTCCACGATATCCAGCGCCAAATATAAATAAAATAAAAACATTAATCGTTGTTGCATTAAGTATGATTCATTACTCCAGCCCAAATATTTAGCGGAAATTGCTCTTGGAAATGCGATTTTCTAATGCATGGTGGTTTTCATCAACTAAGAGATGCGTCTAGCGCTTGTTTAATTCCTTCTCTTCTAAATCCAGATCAGTACGTTTGATTAAAAATTTGGCTTTATCAATGTTTGCCACCTGATCAGAACGTTGTCTTCCCCGGTCACACGCTCACACGCAGCGGGTGTAGAAGATCTGAGACCTGAGATGCTGGGTAACCCTAGTGAAGGTATGAGCACTTGACATCACTCGGTTTGGAATTTTTTTATTTAAAGCTTTCCCCAATGCATTCGGTGTTACAATCTGATAGTATTACTAGCACTCGATGACATTCTTATCTCGTTACGACACCCGAAACGGTCAATGTTTCTAGTTAATCTGATCAATTCATCATTTTCTTGAGGAGAGCGGAAAAAGTACTTAGAAATTGGTGATTTGAAAAAAATATACATTACATATACGTATTAAACGGTTAGAATGTATGAATTTTACTACTATTACTGAAAGAATCATGACACTTACAGAATATATGTAAATTAATTAATTAAAGGAAAAGAGAAATGGGTTTTGTCAGTTTCTCTAGTATATCTGTCTTTCCTTTGCTTCTACTAAATCTAGATAAATAGTTGTTGACCGGGCATAGGTAATTCAATGTAACTTTACATCCCGAATATACTCCCGCAGTATCTTCAAACGTATTGTAATAACAAGCTCTATATGGAGCAAAAGAATGAAAAAAAAACTATACATGTTGGTTTTGATTATACTACCGTAATGTGCTACGATATTATAAAGATGTATATATAAATATTTTCTTAATTTCTACTAAATGTGTGTTCTTGTTACTCAAACCAAGGAAAACTGTGCAACTGCGTGTGGTAAAAATTCTAGGTTATGTCCCAATGAACAAGTGAAGAAAGTAAAAGCAACAATATGGTTCACTGTAGAACTTTAACTGTTCAACAATTTTGACGTCTACAACAATATCATGTCTGGGGGATATTAGTGGACATGAAATCTCTGTATTCATTTTGTTTTTGGCTTAGCGAGTATTATCCCTCTACAATTCTCCAACCTATTTTCACCTATCCATCTCCCTATGAAAACCCATTTAGGCATGGCAAATCTGCTGCTATTTGGTGGAGCTCTTTGTTGCACTGGAACCACGAACTATTAACCGCTAAATTATGTTCAATTGTCTGAACATGAGGTAATTTTCGCCACAAATAAATTCTTGCTAAAAAGCTCTATACTAATACATGACCAAGGCTAATGCTGTATTAAAAAGATTTGCACTAAGTAATTCTTAATCAGTATGATATTAATTTCAAAGGACTTAAGTGACACTTTTTAGCGTTGACTTCTTCGATTGGAAGATATGTAGCCTTATTAGAGGACTATATTTTTGAAATGATTTATTTATTTAGTCCAACATCATTAATTTGCAAAATTGAAATTCCGGTTTGGATGATCTAGCAATACTTTCATGCAATAGCGTCTAGCTTACGATAAACATAACTTTGAAATAGAGCAAATCGCTTACCTCAATTTGGGTAGTAATGATAATACCCTCATTGAGGGTTACTTTTCAAAAAAGCTTATTTATATTTAGAAATTATAATTTTCTATAATATTATCAATTACTTCAGCAGTAGCTGGGGTTAACGATATGCAACGTTATGGAATTTGGATAAGCTAGAAATCCTTTTTGATGCTATTACAACCACTTAAGGAGTCAATACGATAAGGCGATTTTCGGTTACACTAGCTTTCTCTTACATCTGGTTGGAAAGACCCTTATTCTTCTGCACAAGAACACCACATACCAGATTGCAACTGCAGCACACACGACTCACACAGACACCACGGGGGACGCTCAATTGGTCGCATGATAGCATCGCGCAGATTTATGCTCTCGCCAGGCTGCCGTGTCGAGTCTTTCTGTGATTGTGTCAGCGGGTTAATTAGAGAGTCGTCTTATCGTTTACGATGCACTGTTTATTTCCACACTCTTGTAATACTCACCCGCTGCAGGCAACACCACGTATAAATCTCCGGCATTATAACTGGGAGGTACGACGAATTTATGGTAACATTTGTACTCAACAATGCTGGGCCGTGGAGGCTCACGGATGGTGCAAAAAACTTTTTCTGCCTTTTTGTGTTGATTAGTATGAAACATAGTATTATTAGGTCTCTATAATTAGTCCAAATATTGGTTGCATTAATCATAGTCTTCACAAATGTGATTGTTTTTTCAAACTTGCGTAGACAAGGTAAGCGGGTATTTTTCCTACGCTATCGCTCAAGTTTCACAAGTTCAATTTTTTTTTAATTTAAAACTGGGCATCTTCCTTCTCTTGCCTCTTTCAGTGATCCAAGGAGATAGGATCCGTACTATAGTGTGCACCTTTTCGAGAGTTTTTTTCTTTTTTATGGACCTTCATCTTCGTATCATACGAGAAGCTTAGCAGAAACTACAACTCGTCGTTGTTTTTCTGCGCAAACTTCTGAGCAGTGGAAATTGATGACATCTTGTAACATTTTTGACATTTCAAGTTTGTACATAGATTTTCTATTATCAAGGGAATGTGGTTTGTTTTATTAAAGTTTTCGGATTCGCGTACAGAAAATTTTCGTTAGTTGTGTGACCTTTTCAAAATTGTCTATTGATTGCTGCTGTTTTGGTGGTTGTTAATTTTTAATCTTTTAATATCTTGCTCCTGAAATGTAATAGTTTTTTTATTAATATTGGTTTGCCACCCCAGTACGATTGCCTTAAGTGTTAGGATCATTTACTTCTTAAATCCAACTATGTTATTGAGACTTATTAACAACTTGCACGTAAGCCTAATGTAGAAGTCTCGATTTATATAGATTGAATGCTTTATATCGTTTGGTTTGGCATACTCATTCACATGAAATCTTTCTATCATACACTGCGCATATAAAATACGAACTGCCTGTTATTTTGCCAGTTACTCAATAAAGCAATTGCAGTGATCGCTATTATCGATGCGTTCTAGGTAAATACTCGGATGCAAGAATGTTTCGAAAGAATATCGCCTACAGCAATTCGTTTGGTCATGAGAACACAATTTGGATCGTATTTTAACTGGCCCGGCCCCGTAATAGCAATTATATTATAATACTTTTAGTTAATCATTGATCTTTTTGATAGGGGAATATTTAAAAAGACAGATCTAATGTAGAACAAGAAGAAATTAATGAGAACCTTAATCGTTCTGTGTCAAAAAAAGTTTGTTTTAAAAACATATGAGGTAAGTGGGGACAATTGGACAACATTTGTAAAACTATTACTAAAATTCTAAATAATCGACATATCAATTTATGGTCATAAGGACACATAATCGTAATCGTTTCTAAAAATAGAGAACATGAAAAACCAAATCGTCCCATACCTTCTGCTTATGCCAAGAAAGGCTATCCACACCAGGTAGGACACAAGACACGTGGACCTTGTATATTTTGATCTTTTGCTTTGGACATTTGGTCTGTAGCTATGGCACAGCCACCTCTAACATATAGTCCTCGCAGCATCTAAAACGCTGGTTTTTAAACTCATAAATGTTTTTATCTGAACTTGAGCAAAGGTTTCCTAAATTCGACGATTTGTAATTGGCTGTGATTATTTTCTCGTCCAACTGTTTCCCTTCTCGTTTTATTTTTTCTGAAGAAGTTAAGACGTCGGTTAGATTGGCAGGAGATTTTCACTCGGATCTCCTGAACACAGGTGAAAGTTGAAATATATAACATATAGAATAATGCCTTTTAGGTCAGGAAGCGATTCACAAACGGACCATCCTCCCTGGAGGAGGATTGAAGACAAATCTTGCCCTTTTTTCAATATTTTTTTCTTTGATTACACAGTATTGGGCCAGGTATTTCTGTGAAGAAACCTTCCCGGTCACCATTGTTTCCACGATAAACGTTTTCGAGATTTTTTTAAATATTTGCTATCGACATATCTCGATATTCTCATAGCACTAATAATAAAAGTTTATTCTGTGTTTCATACGGTTTTTGCAGCTATCTAACCTTGTTCATACAATAGTATGGTCAATATGTTGGTTTTCTTTTTTTTCATTAATTAATCTGCTGGCGATTACATTTATTAGCAGTGAAAAATCATAGGCTCGATTACGCACTTCATCACATGGGCACAAAATTCAGTTTTAAATTTTTTTTCTTAATTTGCAAAATCGACGTTAGCTTCTGTTCCGAGCAGTGTCTAGACGTCTTTTTTATTTAATATTCTATTAAGTAGCTGATCAACTTTTTAATGTCATTTCACATCATTTCAAAGTGCGACAATGATGATAAAATTTAAATTTTCGGAAGTCGATGTTTGTTTTACTGATGCTGCCGGAACGTTATCTTACGATTGCATATTTGCGCTTTTTCTGCGGTTAATTAATGCTGGGGCCATCTGTTCTCCACGCGTCTCTCCAATCATAATAAATTTATGGTTGCAATAAAATGTGAATATAACAGCTGCACATTAAAAACCTTTAACTGTTACTCCTTTTTTTTAAATCCCGCCGTCTAATCTAATAAAATAATTTTGACCTAAAGGAACGTTTTTTAATTATAGCATGCCGTAGACGGCGGCAACTGATGCAGATGCATGGTTGGCTAACTTTATGAGATATTGCACCTCCTCTACGTAAGTTATATTTCTCCCTAACTTGTATACTTCTTTAAATTTGTTATTAAATCGTGGACTACACTCTCGTTCTTGAAATTTTGACAGTTTGTATGAATTTTCTTAGCTGCAGAGACCAAGATAGTGCTGTACCCAGAATAGATATATTACTGTAAGTGTTGGAACAATATTTTTCTCAAAGGTGGTAAAATTAAGAGGGGCATATAGAAAATATCCATGGAAGAATTTATCTTTAATTTAAAAATTGGGTATCTTGACGTTTTGTCCAAAAAAGTGTCTCAATTTTCTTTAATTTTAAGGCTTAGTAGTGGACGGCGAGATATATGTGTGTATGAATTGGTACGTAAATTATATAATTTAATATTTTCATACTTAAAGTAATGGCCCCCTATAATAGTGGGTTAACTTTTACTTATACAAAATGCAGATTCTTCAAAAGTAATAACGTTAAGGAAATCATTACCTGCCAACTCTTAATACACTTTCATTTCCACCTTCCCATTAGTATAATACAACTCTTGACTGGCATGACTTCGACAGGTCCAGCTGCAATTAATTGGAAATTCTGCAAATAATGCCATTAAAGCATTTCCGTTATTTTCTCTTCAGCGACGGCCGTGTGCCAATTTCTGCGGTGTTGCGCATTCCCTCGGATGAAGAATTCTCCTGATTGGTACATAACTCCTAAATAAAGTCCTCATCAAACTCGATCGGACAGTACATCCATTACTTGCTCTGCTATCGTCATCGGCCATTCATCCAATTACGGGTAAATACCTTCATGTAAACCGGTGTGAATCGCCGCTGCCACTGGTCTTTCAGGAGGTTAGCGCTTCTTAATTCCATACTAGACGTCAGCTTATGCTCATCATGGCCGTGGGTGTTATTGCATTATTGCTTCAGAAGGAACAGCAGGCTTAACATGTCAATATTACAAATAAATTCGCACCTGGATATTGCATTTATTTCATAGTCGCCTTCAATAAGGCTCAAAATAACGTAAACCAGTAAAATCATGTATACATTGTGCTTTGGAATTCAAAACACGTGCCATAATTTAAATTTTCAATATGGCATTTTAATCAGCATTACAGATTACAAAGATATTCGTATCTAAATTAGGTTTGATTGGTGTTCTTATCACTAAGACTACCTTATTTGGTTTACTTTTGTAAATATCTTTGTTATCCCTACTCCACCTGAGTTCTTATCTTATATGCTTGCTTTGCTTCTGGCACAAAATGKTCGCTATTTATTTCTGGTCCTCTCTTAACTATACCTTTCATATCCTCTATCATGCGTATATATATTGTTATTTTGTATAATGTTCCATATCATTTAATATGCAACCGCTTATTGATTGTAATCAAACATTACTTTTCACATTTTCTCTTCGGTGTCCTGTTACTTTACGTAGCTGTCATCTTTGCATCTTGCTTCATTAACGGTTCCTTTTATTCTACATACAAAGCTGTAAGCGTTATAGTGACAAAGAAAAATAATTAGGTGGCATTTTCAATTAATTCAGAAATGATAATAAAGGAAAATAAATCGTTTTCAAATGTCGAAGAGTTACACTTTGCAATTTCTTGCATGATTAAAAGTAAACTCGAGCCTCTTCTGTCTTTTCGTGTGAATAATGGGTGCTCACTCTCTGAATGCAATGTCATATTTCTCGCAACGCTGTTGCACTTCGCGGTACAAATGCGGCCGCATAAAATTCTCTTTAGCCAAAATACCGGTCGGTGTTCCCCTATACAAATTCGTACGGCTCAGATTATTCATCCCGTGCCGTAAAGAAACAATTAACTTGATAAATCTGTGATTAAAATTCAATCTTTTATACACGGAGGGTCGCGCAGCGCTCGGGGGTACGTCGTCTCGCTCTAAACGGATATGCAACCGAAGAGTGCAGTTAAAAATTAAGCCCCGGTCGGAGTCCGCCTCACGCCCTTTAATTAAAAAGAGATTAATTATGCCTAATGTCGAGTATGCCCCTATGCGCGGCCATGCCGGGCGCCATGTTTAAAATATTTATCATTACGGAAAGCCGTGTCGGTCGTATACCGCTGGCGTCGTATTCAATTTGCAAATCGTGCTTGAAAAATAAACGTACAGGTGCTTTGCATAATCGACTTTAAACTAAATAACAAGCGTGCGATTCGTTCTGTGTATACCACCTCATTTTCGTTCAGTTTTCGTTTTCTGGCCAACGGAGGTCACGGTACACCTGCGCATATAGCGTGCAGTACATTTCTGAAAGCTCTAATATTTAATACTATACAGCATTATTAATAACTTCTGCATGTTTCTTTGATTTGGTACACTTGATCACTTGTGTAATATTGGAGTAATAATGCCTCCTTATAATTGCACGGTCTAACCTTAATAAGCCGAATTGTCATAACTAGAAACAATGCCACTATCATGTCCAGTCGGCATTGCCGTTTGACGAGTTGGAAGAACAGCGAAACTGAGGCAGACGTCATCTATTTGACATCAAAACAAATTCTCTAGTACTAGCGACAAAAGTTGAAATTGCGTGCTATTCTTACTTGATATAACTCGAACTTAAGGTTACCATCTGTGCTTTTTTGACAACAACAACCCTTTTCTAACCAAAATTTCCTTTTAACTTTTTTTTTAGGATCAAGCTGTCGTTGCCCAAATTAATATTGTGCCGGTGTTGCGGACATAGGAGTATTAGAGTTTCTATTTTTTTCAAATTAGTCAGTCTACCATTGCAGTTTGCACAGAGTTTTTGATTTACTCGTTTTTAAAGAGAATTGCCAAATATTTTATTAATAATCAAATAATATACACATATTTTGCAATTCTTGCTAATATAGGTAATTTTGGTCATCGGACAACTGGAAAATTAAAATTTTTTGCAGTTACATTAACAAAGCAACAGATTCGGATTAATCAGCAAAACAATTTCGTATGCACTATAAGTAAATAAAAAGTTAATCTGAGTGCAAAAAGCAAATTGTCACAAACCAGTATATACTTTAAATCTGTTATACTTATATACTAACTCTTGAACCCCCAAAGTATAGATCAACTGCTTTAATTCCCTATATCCAAGATGTAACGGACAGAATTGACAAAACCCTTAAGGATCAACTTATCCATATCTATCTATCTGTCTATCTTCCAGTCCCCCTCGAAAATGCCACAGATCCATTAAAACCCTGTTTAACGAACACAAATGCTGCATAAGATCAGGTTTTTTTCACCCACTCAGCAGTAGTCGAACAGCAGCATGAAACCGGTCACATTATTTTGTTTGACAATATGTCAGTTCGCAACCCGAAACTTCCAAGAATTTCTAAAAATCCCAATAATCTAAACCACGAAAATGGTAATCATCTCTCCACTATTTGGTACCCAATCACTCGACGGCTATCGCCACATTCACAATCTCCCACTCTGACGCCCAAGCACCCCCACCTCTTTAGTAACGGCAGGTACAACGTTACCTATCATTCTCATTCTCTTTCCTCCTTGGGATTTGTTTCTGTTCGGGCGTGTTTCTCGCGTTAGGTTTGTACCATATTCCATACTCCTTATTCCTGTTCTGATGAAGTCCCTTACAAGTGTGAGCGAAACGTCGACTTAGTTCCAAAACCACAAGATTTCAATCTAACTCTGATCGCAAAAGCTTACGTTCTTACAACACTGATACTGTAAGGTTTCGTTTACCTTTATCAACAGACTTCTGGTATAGATCCAAAAGCTAAATGTTTATTATACTATTCGCTAAACGTACGACTACATCATGCATTGCCAGAAAGAACATCCTCCTTACGATGTTGGTGTTCTCTCGTTTGGATTAGCAACATCATTACAACGAATCATAAAACATTTGACGTGTTAGCTTATGTCGTCTACCTCCGTGTATATGTAATGAACTAAATTATTTTGTCCTTCGTTTCCCACAATTTCCATGGCTATTTCATCATTGTTATGAGTAAAGATTCAAGGGAGTGTTACTAACAAGAAAGTAATCAAGTAATTAAATTTAATGTCATATTTATCCGCAGTTAAAAGACTTGACACAGAAATGTCCTACGTTAGGGAAATTGCATGTATTACCACTGCAGTTATAACTATCATTATCTACACGTAACCACATCTGAATTTTTTTGTCTTGCTACAAATTACGTGCGGTTGCCTTTAATTGGATCTGTATAGTAGTCATTTCGTTGATTAAGACTCACTTTCTGAGATTGCCCAGAACAGCATCTGTACAAGGCTGTTCAAAAACATATTCATAGGTTAAAACCTAGAGCATCAATCTGGTACCTAACTCCTCTGTCGGAAGATTAACCTTTAAAAAAAATTACGAATGGGCTGAAACCGACTGGAAAGCGACATTATTAAAACGCCCACTAACTAACGTTTAATGCTCTAATATAGTTGAACCTGTACTGCGATTCAATAAAGCATTGCCTGAAACATTGATATATCGCTTGTAAGCAAAAAAAGATGTTCTGCTTTTTGTTTTATTTTTTAATTTATTCATACATATTTTCTGAAATAATTGAATGAAAGGAATGTTGTGTCGTTTCTTTAATGCATTTGAAATAAATGCTTAGGTTTTTGGTTTCTTCTTACTTTGAGTGAACTAGGTTCATTGTAACCATATGGATGCCCAAGAGTCTTTCAACTTCAACTATAGGAAATTCTGTTACATCCCTTCTATGTTGTCGTTTCTTTTTGTTAGCTTTATATAACTATATCTCTGGTTATTTAAGTCTTCTTATTTCTTCCTTCACGCTTTTCACGTTTGCACATAGTAAAGCTGTTCGTCTCCATTTTACAGTTTTTCGATTTGCTGATCGTCCGTAGAGAATCAGATATTCGCAAGTGTGCAAAATTAGACACTACTTTAAACACAACTAGCCATTCTGTCTTCGGAAATTTCTCTTTTTTTGTTTTTCACAAAGAACTTTTTCTTTGCTGACTTGATTTTGGTTCTAATATTTTGCTTTCATATACGTTGCTTATATAAAAGTTTTATTTTGATTTTATACCTGTAATTTATTAATTTTATTAATTGTATGGTAGTCACCTAGTATGTTGTCAAACGAATCTTAATGCGGAAGTGGGAGATTTTGTTTTACGATTTGTCCAATTTGTCTAGTGAAGTCGTGTGCTTTATACGGAGTGCCAGAAAAAATTTTTGGGCATTTGTTTTAATTCTTTTTACCTACGGTCGGATATGGAATTTTATAACGTTTTATTTTGACAGGCATGCAAATTAAGCAATTCCTTTTTGGGCTTGGAATTTCAGATAAGGACAGCATACATTACCATTATTGATTCGAAGTGACCTGTATGTCTCTTTATATCTCTATCTTTAGGTTTTTACTCCAGCAGGGTTGTGCGGTCCATATAAAGAACAATGATTAGTTATTTTTTTCCTGATATTGTCTGTGTGTTTCATGAATGTGGGCCGTTTGTACAAACCGACTCCGAGGTATTTTATTTCCGTGGCTTCTTCAAATGGTGTTCCATTTGCCGTCAGGGAAGGGGGAGACCTGCTTGTGGGAATCTTTTTGTGAAAAATTTTTTTTATATGTGGAAGTATCACATAACTTTGTCGAAGTGTCTTTGCGTGTATGTGGTTGACATGAATTCTTTACTAAATGTGATGATTGAGGTGTCGTTTGCATATAGCACCAGTTCCGTGTTATTACGTTTAGGGATGTCGTTTATAAAAAGGTTAGAAAAAGGTGGTGGTGTCACAGCGTGTATTACCTTTTTTAGTTTATTTTGAAGTGGTGTGTTTTCCAGATAACTATTTATTATATTTGTTCTGTAATTCAGAAATTTGTAGTTTATTAATTTATAAATGAAAGTAATGTGTCAAACGGTTTCGTAAGCCTTTTTCAATCTAGTGGGGTAAAGCAAATCTTATTACCCTAGCTAGCTGCTTTGTTGTGCTTTCCATAGGTGCGCTTTTCCAAGCGCTTTTAGCCAGTTGTTTCATGTATTTATGCTAATATTGGGAGTAGGAATCTCGGTATGACACTGGGAAAGTGTGTGTTTTATATGTCATTTATTACCATAACGTTTTTTAATTTATCAGGAAAAATCTGGAGGTTATGTCTATGCAATACAGTAAAGGGGACATTTTTACGGCTAGATCCCTAGGGAAGATTGATTGGATGTGGTTCTCTCCACGGGGTTTTGTAGGTTTTGGCCATTGTCACAGCACTCAATTGTTTCTTTCACTTTCCCAAACTGTATAGGCATTTTATTACCTCCCCACAAGATGTAATGGAGTAACTTTGTGTTAGTGCGTCCAAGTGAACTTTTTACGTACTTGTGGCAAGCAACACTGCAACGATACGTAAACCAGCTCGCAAATGGCACCTTATCGGTCGAGCGGCGGTAGACAATACGGCACGACCGCGTTATTTATCGTAACAATGCAAAATGGCCGCTGCAACAAAGAACATCCAGGACATACTGTCCGGCTCAGAGCTATTCACACAGCGCAGCGTCATTTAAAAACAATCAACGATAATATCGACGTAATTGTTTCATTGGCCTGAGCGCTACACGGTCGGGCACTACTTTATCGGCCGGTCGCGTACATAAACTAGCCCACTCTATTTCCATTTAGTAGTCGAACGGATGTACACGTGATACAATTGTCTCCCGTGCCAGCAGATCATCGATTCAGATAGCAGAACAAGTGGAATTATTCAAGATGGCGTTAAGATACGGCCAGCACGGCTATGCTAATGCGGCCCGCGCTGCCCGTCCGACTCTATTCCCAGATGAATTTATAACAATCGTCGTCCACTAATGGAACGCCGGCTAAACGATTCAAGTATTAACCCGGTGGCGGTAAAAATAGATGATACCGTTCTTAGAGTGCGCTATCTTGCGCTCCATCTGCAACTAGTTTCTTGGATTGTATCCACACCGCTATCTGGTCTTCGACCGAAATAGATGGATACCCAGCTGACCAGGATGATTAGTCAAGTTCCTTCAAGCCTGTTGTCATAAATCTTTGGATCCATATAAAAACAGATCCTCTCTGTTGTTCGAAAGTTGAAGATACAGAAACAGTCCGCTATCTCGGATGTATTTTTACACATAATCTTAACATCCTGCCAGTTCGTAATGACGTATTACAAATAGCCTATGGCTAATTTAATTATATAAAGAGAACCCAGACAATGCAGAGAGCAGAACTTCTGGATGAAACTACCATCACAAAAAGATCATATCTGTAATGAAATACTGGGGACACATCCAAAGAACACAGAGGTGCCATATAAAAAAGTTTAGGAACACATTTCCCCGTTTCAATCCACACCTTCATGTAACATGCTCTACATGGGAGCCCACCAGCAGCAAGCATAGTTCCCAACTAATCTAGCGTAGACTAAGCGGGCCTGGTGGTATATCATAGAGCATTAGAACTACTGTACATTACACAATTTTACCATAGTTTCAGATGAAATAATCTACAAGGGTCATGTCATAATTGCTGCACATATCAAACTGGCGCTGAACTGGCGATGGTGAAACAACAAGTGCTGTCAAATTATAAAAGTCTATCTTTGGGACATAACTTGGCTATATATAGAGTGCGGGTAGTTCACTCAGTTTATGTCTAACAAATTCACAAATCGGGGTAGTTTGATGTAATGGAACGCGTCACTGTAGCGGAACAATGTGCGTATATCAAAATTCAAACGATTCAAAACGATTGCCGAAATTCAGGGTGCGTTACAAGAAGCTCGCTAGGAATAGTGTGTGAATAGTTCAAAAGTAACTTGATGGAGTAAGCTTTTCAGAGCGTTGGGCTAGTGTTAAAGACGACCACAGAAGTTGGAGACTTCATCCTGCTACCGACAGTACTTTTGCTGCTATTGTGACTACAATAATGGAAGAAGACCGCATGGCCAATAGATCAATAGCCAAATACCAAAAGAGAAATGTATTTGTTTTCTTTGTAGAGAGTTTAAATGCATGATTCCAAAAGTGTAGACGTTATGAAAGACAGCGTAGTAATCCTCTTGCATGATAACGCTTGATCGCATAAAGCAGTGTCAGTCAAATGAGTTTGCGAGAAGAACTGCTGCAAAATTCTCCCGCATCCCCCGTGCAGACCTGACATGAGCCCTCCAGATTTCGTTCTGTTCCTCCAGTGCGTTCCAACTGCTGGAACATCTTGACAAAAATGACGTATTTAACGACATTACATTACCGCCGAAGCGATGGCAACGTGTTTGGTATATGCAAGAGGATTATATTGAACGATTTTATTGCAATTTTTTTAATGTACGTTTCATTTGCGAGCTGTGTTTTTGTATGCAGGAATTTTGACACGACCCTCGTATGTGTTTAGGTTGGAGTAATAAAATCAGCTTGCTAGATACATGTCAATACGTCACTGGTTATAGTGTCAATTGGTGACACTCTGGCTTATTACTTGCGATGTCCATCCTTTTTCTTTGTCTCAATTCAGTACTGCTCCTCCATTATCATCATGTTGTCCACATCCTGAATGACGTTCCGTTGGCAGTTTTCTTTAAATAGATTTATTAAGTATACGGTCATTACATTTTGCACTAGCTGTTTTACCTATAGAAATAACCACCGATAACATATTGGTAAAATTGCAAAAACTGTATTGAGACTGCCTTGTTCTAATTGCAATTGGACTTTTTAAGGTAAACCATGGACATCAAAAGAGGAACTCTAGGCCACCATAGTTTAAGTTTAAGCGTGGTGTACGTTATTAGCAACTTAATTGATCAATAGTGAAAAAGTTACATTAGATGTTTAATTTTGAAAGTACCGGAGGTATGTTTATGTTCCGATCAAGAAACTAATGAAACTATGCATTGTGGATAGCGATCGGGTATATGCCATGGACACCAACATAAGAAAAGGGTGGCTATATGGTGTCACGTGATTAGGGACATGCACGCTAAATATAAAATAACTCTTTTACAATAGTCTCTAAATTGTCATTGTACAGGTAGTTCGACATGGTGGTATCTTGTGCGCTGATAACTGAAAAAATTAATCAGTAGTAATAAATTGGACTCACAAAGCCATCCAGAGACATTGTCGGGTTTGTAAATCTGCAGAAGCTACCTTCCGAGAAACTGAACATTACAGCGAAATAAGGGATGGTAAAAAGCTATTGCAATTTATTTAGGGATCTTAAACAGCGTATATTAGAACGGGATCCACTTAATAACTACCAAAATATTTTTATTTATTTGACTTTGTAAGAGTAGGTACATCAGCATTAGGGATGCCGTTTAGAATGACTAGGTCAACTCATTTTAACTTTTGTTGCTTTTCATTACTTTGAGGACATTAAAATACAAATTTTTAAAAATTTACATGGTTTCAATGTTCGATGGCTGTGAGGTGAAGTTAAGTGCCATTAATATCTAGTTGTAGTAAAAGATTTTTTATTTATGTATATTGTGGCTTTATACTATTATAAATGGTATGGTCTCGAATTGGGTATTTGCCATGTATTTATATTTTATTAAATTACATATTAATAGGTACCATTTAATCCACAAAACAGCTGTGACAACTTATAAATTCGAAAAAATCGATCGTAAGGTGTATTTTTAATATTAAAAATGTGACTATTTAAAGGGACCGCGAGAACGCCAACATATTGGCCGTCACGTCAGGTGTCTTGTAAATGGCCGCTTGTTTACATCTGGGGTCAGCGCGTTACCCTTCAGCCTCAGCCCATCAGTTTATCAGTTTGTTGTTTGCGTTCATCTTGTGACAAACGAATTAAAATACGCCAAGAAAAAGTGAAATACTTATGAGTTATGACTTCTGAAGGCATTTTCATTGTCATGAAATTTGTGTACAGCGACAAGCAGTTCCACGCGGCGGAGATGAGGAACGTAAAAGCAACGCAACAGCATAAGTGAACTATTTATCAAATTAACGTAGCATTGATAATTTGATCACAGTGCCAGTGGGTTGTTGGAAACATACTATTTGTAAGCATAAAAATGTAAGAATCAAAAATGCTCTTGCGGCTCGTTTCCGGTCTGGCTAACAGTCGAATATATGGGAAACAAACGTCTTTCTTTATTATAACATTTCCCTCTATCAACTTAAAACGCATATAATTTTCCATGTCCTCTTTAAGCTACAACAAAATGGAAACTGAATGGTAAACACCTATAACCCCAAAGAGAATAATAAAACTGACATTAAGAATTAAGATGATCTTCACAACAGAAAAACAAACTTTGCGATTTTGGCGTATCACGTCTAGGGGGCCTTAAACAACTTTTTCATACGTTGATAATTTCGAGGAACGGTTACAAAAATTTCGTTAGCTGTAATGACTGAAGTACTTTTATAACCATGTACAAAACAACACTTGTTTTGTTTTCCATACATAATAGATGCTTGTAAAACTACACAAATCACTTTTTGGTGCGACCTCTTACACCGTCCTTTCAATAAACACCACACAAAAGCTTTTCCAATACAACAATGATACTTCACCATTAAACAGCACGCTCCTCGGTAATGTTTACGTGACACTCGACGTCACGAGTTGAATAACCTTGGATAGAAGCGTTTTGGCGGTGACTCCCAAGATTCGAATCTCACACCTGAAATTCTCTACCTACAAATATTTTTTTTGTTTTTTTTTTAACATGTCGTACGATATATATATATATATATATATATATACACTTCAAGATTCCTTTTATGTAATTTTCAAAAAAAGTGATAATACCCAATTATATGGTAAATCTGTTTGAGGTATTTACCTACCTTAAACAGATATACAGATATAGAKTTTTTATATAAATACGTACATTACGTCTATATACGAAAGTATTGTTTTTTTTTCAGACTACTCTAATGCTCTGCATAAGTGGGCTAGCGGACAAAAATAGTCACACATACATTTTTTTAAATAATGTTATGGGTTTAGCATTTTGTTTTATTTGAGCATCACCCATAACGGTATTTTATTTTCGAAAATTGCATTGCATGAACAATATATGCTGCTTCTCATCTTGTTTAGTTCGTGATTAGCCCTTGGATTTCGTAACATCATTTGTGTGAGCGTAAATCAATCAAAGATACTAACTGAGTTTATGCTTTTGACTTCTTTAAACTAACGTCTTTCATCATTGTTCCACTGAAGGAACGAACGCTTTGGAAGGGTGTTAATTCAGGTTTGCTGCGTGTCTTTGCCGGCCGTGACCGTGACCATATTTGTCGACGCGTATAAACACGTCCGATTTATTTACACTGAGTTGCTGTATGAATATTTACGCATAAATCCTGGCCTCGTTCTTCTCCCTCGGCCCCAAACCATCCACCTCTATTGAATGGCTTTAATCCTGTTTGCATTTTCGTTTGGCGTGGATAATGCAATTGGACAGGCGACGCTGTCCGCATTAATTATGGATCATTGGGATGCGAAAATTGGTAACGAAAATTAATCAGCTTGTCCAGTTCGTACTGCCAAGTTAATTTTTCATATGGAATTCGTCGGGCAGCCAAATTATACGGTGAAATATCGCGTGGGATGCGACGCGGCCGTTTCTCCGAGATTTGCACCACTAAATAACAGCGGCATTGTATTCTAAATGCGCGATACATGGACAAAAACAAAGGAATAAAATATCAGCGGCCGTTTTTACCGTTTAGGTCCCGATACTATCTGTTAAAGGTGTTAATTAAATTCACTTCTTGCAGCAACAAGTCCCGAATCAATCAATGTCGCCGGCAAACGATGTGTTTTATCAATATTCTTAATCACAAACACCCGTACCATTATTACTTATTTGTCTCTGGTGTTCATCATTATTCGTTTTTTGGGTGGACAAAATATCTTGTGGTCGAACTGCGCTGACAGTACCACGATGTTCAGTTTCGGGTTTATCAATAACTTTGGATGTCCGACATTTATTTTTAAAATAAAAACTTGTTTATTTTGTCGAATAACAAACGACACGCTGTCTTTCGCCTTTTCGGACTMCAACGTCTTTCCTATTGGTTAACATTAATTTACACGAGTTTTGTGCTACCACAGTCCCGTTATCAGTAAACACGGGGAATTATGAGTTAGAATTGAAGTAAATCTAATTCTGAAGGATGGAAGAAGTTAAAATGCTTTTAGTCAACGAAAAGTACAGGTAGCTGCTTTTTCTGTCTGCGAAAGTTAATCAATCATAATCATTATTGAAAGAGTATTCTATTCTATTATATTATATCTTCTGCGGTGCGACCACGCAAATGGGCCGGGCGCTGCACATAGACCTTTCGATCCATTGTGCCCGCACCGTAGCTTAGAAGAGAAACCTATGGTAACTTATAAAGATCTTCAGGCTCAATAAATTGAGAGCCAAATACTCTAAACCTTTTGCCTTCCAGTGGTCCGCAGTTGGTAAGGAGCTGAATCAGAGTTTCCTCCTCTTCTGAGCAGACTACACCCATATTATAGGTGTTTACTGAGCTGGCAGTGTCCCGTAAGGTCAACCACGACCAATCGCAATTGGAAACGACTCAGGCTTAAGAGCCATTTGCATTCCTGAACAGGTGTAGATCCAGTAATGAAGACCCTAGATTGCCCCAGTTCCAGCGCGTCTTCCCAATACAAGCAAAACTGACTACTAAGCCACTTTGTGATCTCAGCCCTCAAATTCCTTGCTTGTATAGCAATCGAAGGTTGCGGTCCGACATTGCTTTCAATTGCACCCAAATCAGATTAACCAGATTATGTTGGGCCAACCTTATCAATGTGTTTCGACAGTCCAGTGGTAGACCGGAGCGCACCCTAACACAGGTAAGCGCCCGAAGTGCCGCCTGACTATCGCAGCAAATGTAGATATGTAATCCGGAGTATCCTTCTATTAAGGTTCCCATGAGCACATGCCAGGATTGCATAAATTTCCGCTTGGAATACGCTAGAGTACTCTTCCAGTGGCAAACTTAGTAGTACGCTCGGAGATGTACCACATACTCCCGCGCCTGTGTCTGTGTCTGTTTTAGACCCATCCGTGTACCAGATGAGTCCTTATGGTACAATCATGAAGAAACCACTCCTCATTATCGAGGATATTGATTCTGAACGGTGTCCTATTGCTCGTCATTTCAATCCTCTCACAGATTTCTAGTTACGTAACCTCTGCAATCTAAAGGCCGCTCTCCGGACTTCATACTCTAGTCTTATGTGTACAGGTTTCAGTCCCAGAGGCATCTCCATAGATAGTAGGTGTCGTTCTCATTCTTATACCACTGGTTATCAGAAGATAGCGCAACCGTTGAATTTATCCTAACTCTGCCCGGATACTGCATATAGCAGTGGAGCGCCACCATATCAGGGCGGCGTACATGATAAGAGGTCTCACAAAAGTGTGTGTGGTTTAAGACCCCAAAAACTTCTGCACACCTTATGTTTTTGTTATTTCGTTAACATGGGCCGTCCAAGGCAGTTTGGAATCCAGAGTTACACCTAGATACCTCATCGTCGGTTCCGGCTTCAATATAACGTTTTACAAAGAAGGCCATCGAATAGACCCCCATTTGCGTTATTTGTGAAGATCAAGAGTTCCATCTTTGCCGCCCCCGTCCTAGTTTTCCCCAATGTTATCTCCCACCGATGGCAACATAGCATCGATTCCATCCATTTTACAGTGGCTCGATTAGCGGTTCTGCTTGCTTTTCTGGATAGCGCATCTTCAGAATATATTAATCTGTAGAGTATTTTGGCTGCTGATGAACACTAAGAATCCAAATGTTCCGAGACTATAGGTAATGGTGCTCCTTCAATTTTCTTTGCGGGTCTCATTTTTTATACTGAAGCCAACGCATTTGAACAGAAAGGAGTTATAGATTAATCTTAAAATACTTCTTGCGATGGGAGTTACTCACATTCTGATCATTTTCACACCTTAAAGAAAGACCTGTAGAATTCCATTGTCAGTCATGAGGTAGTGGGAACAGGAGTTAGTTTTACCGCAAGTAACTGTTGAAGACTTTGCATCTTTTTTTAAGGGGTGTTTATGTTTTTAATCACTTGGTCAGCTAAATTAATCTACGCTGGCGTTGAGAAGAATAATGGAGGAAAACATTTGTGGGGCATTGGAAGGGCCGATACATATGTACTTGTATTGTTCTTGTGTTATATCCTTTATTAAATTTTAGAATACTCAACATTTTCTGATGTTTGGAAACATGTGTCCATTTATCCTATATTCGGGAAAAGTGTCAAAACAGATATTTATAAATTATAAGCTTACCTACATAGTACATATTTTATCAAAGGTATTTGAGATTGTGTTGTACAAAAACATATTTGCGAAATTTAGGTAGAGTATTTCTCCTCATCAACGCTGCTTTTTCGCGATAAGATCAACTACAATAAACCTGGCTTGTGTCAGTTAAATTCTAGAGGAGTCTGTTGATGCCAGAGGTTAGGTTAATGTGATTTATATCTACTAACTTCGACAAAGCATGAGATCATGTATCTTACTTGAAAGAGAAAGGGGTTTTGAATTTTGTCCGCCACTGGTTCCCTTGATGCAGGCTTCTGCATACGTCACACTATTTCCTGGCTTTTTTTGGTGTTGCGTAGGATTCCATTTATTCATTGATTTAAAAATAATACTTCATTTCTCATAGATAACACATTGCAATTTGCTAATGATTTTAATCTTTTTTGTAAGTTTGGTTCAATGGCTGATTGTCTTGGGCTGCAGGAGAACTTGTTTACAGTATCCCGGTGATTTGTTGGTAATCGGTTTAATTTCAATTTTTCTAAGAGCGCTACCGTGTCGTTTTCCAAATGGCAGTCAATTTTGAATTATCCTTACAGTAGTAATGATGTTGAACTGCTTAGAAAGTGGAGCAAATGTGACTCGGGAGCGACTGACATTTAACGAGCACATTACTGACACTGTTAAAAGGAAGCATCAGTTATATGGGTTTATTATAGGAATTATTCAGAACCGCAATAGTTTAAGGTCCTTTTTGTATCTTTAATTTGCTCGAGGTTTGAGTACGGGATGAAAGTCTGGTTTCTATTGAGCGACGTTCTTGCTGATTTTGTCGATTCCTTGCAGCGGAAGTTTCTATTTCGTTAAGTGTTTTCATCTAAAAACGTATATCAAACAGATGACGTTTGTCTTAGTTATTCAATCGGATTACTCCTTTTCTTTGTAACTTGCTAAACGTCAGATAGTCCGCACGGCGTAAGAAACTGATGAGATACAAGGGGCCGCCTGAATAACTGCTATTTTTTTCCGTTGTCAATCAAGAAATGCTGCATCTAGGCTAAAGGTCTAGTTTGTGTCCCTTAGCCACAATGTTTCCACAAGATTCCATTACTATGCTTTTGTCTCACCGTAGCAATCGACTCCAAATTTTAAACTGCAAACGCCGAAGAAAGCAATTAACCATTTTCCTGTTCACCGTCGTGCCCCCCATGAATTTAATTGAAAGCGATTTAGACATATGAAAGGCTGTCGTCATCGCGCATTAGAACACTCCAAAATCACATTAAATCCCACTCCCGCAAGTTGATAATTGCTCCKCCGTTAGCTCCGCGATTTCAAAGCGTCTTAAATTCGCCACCGGAGACCGTATAGTTACGTTTCTATTTGGTTCTGGAATTGAGTTCAGCGAAGTTTCAGAAGTTTGCTGAACTACACAGGTATTCGTCGGGATTATGAGAAGTTGGTGACTTATTCGCATCAGTGCCCTCTTGTATTGGCCCTGGGATGGGATAAGACGCTGCTTAATTGCGTTGGGAATGTCGGGGTTCATATATGTAAGAAAATCTTAAAAGACGAATTCTGATTCGTCGCAAATTTTCTGCAGATATCTAGGATCTCGTTAGTTTGTTTATTTATGCTAGTAAGCAAGAGCTAACAATTATTTTAATTCAAGCCCTCCTTTTTATTACGTTATTAAGTTAAAAGCGTTATTCACTGTTAATAATAAAAAAATCAGCTTTTACTAAAAATAAGACGTACAATAGGTGTGTACAGTAAGATGGGGTGAATTTATTTAATGGGGTGGCTTCTATAATAACGCACTCTAATTAAAAATTTCAAATGTCTATTAAATATACGCCGGCTGCGTTCGTTTGGAACTGAAATAAAAATAAGAGTCTTCCGCGTGAGTATCAATCAGTTTGTTAAATGTAAGCGTAACTTGGTATATTTTGGTTACCCACTAAAGCAATACATTTAGTTTCCATGAATACTGAAAATTACACAAAATCACGCTCATAGACTTCGCTACTGCTACTATATAAACTCCGTTTTTTTATCATAGTTTAAGCCATAAACACAAAGCTGAAATTGTTCGCAAATGCATTTAAGTTCAGGTCACTGACATCTGCTTCGGGGTTTTGATCGATCAAAAGTCACCTCAAATATTGAGAATAAGACGATTGGTAAATGTTTTCTCTATATTATTCAGTGAAAAAGAGCGTATCGATACACTGAAATAGGTCGGTCGCAAATGAAAAAAAATAGCTTTCTTCTGATCTAGTCTACCTAGAATAGTCAACGCTTGATAAACCACCAGATTTCCTATGGAAGTTTTTACAACAATTATAAGGGATTATACATAGTGGTTAACCTGATGGATAGCTGCTATTCAAGCCATTTGGAAAGAAAACGATTATTCGGGCGGCTATCACTTGTAAAGAATTCTGTTTTCCACTTAGTGTGCAATATTTATGGAAGGTATCAATAGTTCGGGTTGTACCCAAGCTTAAAACAACACACGTCGGCGAGGTTTGATATCTTGATAATAGGTAGCCGGGCACATTATGGGATATATGTCTAAGCTCGCGTTAAAGTCACATTGCCTTACTGGGCTACATCGGGCTCGATCTTGGGGCCTTTGCTTTTTTTTAAATATATATAATCTATATTAATTCCTAAGAATTTAGGATGGCAATGCCATCTGTCAGCATTACACTGTTAAGATGACAAAGCCACCTAGCTGCCTTAACGGGTACTACTTCCTAAAGGAAGTGACCTGTAGCCTGATAAATTGGCATGCAACTGCATACTTCAATTTGACAGCTAGGTGGCTTTGTCATCATGTCAGTGTAATGCTGACAGATGGCACTGCCATCCTAAATTCTTACTTACATCATACCATTGCTTTGGTATATAAGCAAAACCAGTTCTATGCCGTGCTGTCTTGTGTAGACAGCACAGCATAGACATGCATTCTAATATATTAATTCCTGCTTTAAATTTTGTAATCATCTGCACTATACTGATGATCTTAAAATATTTGCTGCAATAAACAGTGTTATCAATTGTATTTTGTTCCATCGGGCTAATTTAAATACTTTTTACAGCTACTGCAAGAAAAATTACTTATATCTAAATCTTAATAAATGCTGTTTTATCACATTCACCATAAAAAAAATTAAATCCGCTGATGTTTGTTTACAGTAAAATTAATTTTGCGTCGGTTATGTGGAATCCTCAATACGATTATTACATACCACGACTAGAGTCAGTTCAAAAAATATTTTTAAAATATCTAAATTTCAAAGTTATTGGCACTTATGAGATTCAAAATACAAACGTTATAGCAGAAAAATATGGAGTTTTTTTCCCTCGATCGCAGAAGCTTGCTTGCAGATTTACTTTACTGCACAGACTAGTGAATGGCGCTATTGATTCACATACCCTGTTTTCACTTGTCGCTCCTTTTTTAGAACAAACTCTGGTCAGAATGCACCAATTGCACGTATGATCAGAACATATAATTCCTTTGCATCTGATTTTGATATTTTTCATCTATCTGATCATGCTTCAAAAAAAAACGTAAATTACACTTTGTTTAAAGGTTTCAAGTCTTACTTTGGATTTCAATTATTATTCACTTGCATTAACTAATTTCTCTTATTTTGTCATTTATCATACAAATTATCTTTCTTTATAACGTTTATATTGTTAATCGTTATTATATTCTGCTTATTCGTGGTTTTCACTTTGTTTTTGCATATTGAATTTAAGCAGCATGTTTGTAGTTTCATTGTTTTATACTGTATTTTATGAACCACTTTATAACAATGTATGATTTGTTTTAGTGGGTGTCATCTTTAGGTTCGCCTGTAGGCACCCCCTCTATAAAACAAACAAATAAATAAATGCATATTTATTTCCAAATTGATCTGTTCCTTGGCGCTGCCTTTGTATTTGCTTGTAGTGCATAACACAGATATCATTGTGTCCTCTTCCGCCCTTGTTTCTGGGTATGTGCAACCTCTCAATGGAGCTGTTTGGATGGTGTATTCTATTCTATAGGATGTACAGTTTGATCCTATAGTGCGGTTTAATTCTTGCAGCTCTGTATGCGACCAATCGTCACTTGATAATTGTATATTGTATAAATAAGGCACGATACATCGTTCCATTTTCAGTTAGCCTACTGATAAGCATCTTTTGCTTGTGTGATTTAACGATGACTTATGAATACCTATTGCTAATTCAATCGGTAAATCATAACAAAACTCCTTGTTGATTTATCGTTATGAGGCCCAATCGCATCTAGATATGCATCCCCTATCACTTTTTGATGCATGCTCCTGGTTTGCAGCCTGACCATTCCAGGAAGTGCAGTTGGCTGTGCCTTTGTCTTTGTATGTCGTTAACGTATCGTCGTACAATCGAATATGTAAAATTTATGATGTGGTGGCAAAGCACAAGTAAATATGGAGGCGTACCGCGACTACCATCTGCCCCCATACTGAATTGGCCGATGACAGGACCGCTATGGTAACCCCGACGATCTTATCAGCCTTATAGACAGTATGATCGCGACGTGGGTATTGTCTCACAATATACACAGCAGGCCGTGAAATTTGAGTACTACAAAAAATCGATCAACTGATTTCAATTCATATTACTCTACTATAAAACGTTCGGTCGTCCTTGGCATTCAAGGTTCAAAGTATCCTAGATCAACTCAAATAATTGGTATCTACTCTAGACTACGACTGACTTGAAGCAGAAATTATTTATTCAGTAGATCAAAATTGTGTCAGGGAAAAAAATGTCACAAGTGTCAGGGAAACAAAATTGTTTTTAAAAGTATTACGTAAGCCCAAGAATTATTTATATTACGTGCAAGTGTCTACAACCAATAAATAACGCTGATGATGTGATTACAATGAAAAAAAAAACTTGAAGATAAAATGAAAGCATACCAAATATTACTCTGATGCAGAAGACCGCGAGCAGTACAAGCTCATAGAAGAAACAAAAGAGTAGTAAAACTATTCCAGATGGATAATTTAGCAACAACCAAACTATTAAAAATGGCTACCAGTATTCATACGTAGATAAGAAGTTATCAGTAACAATAAAGGAAATGAACCAAGCAACATAAGAAAAATAAAGCTGATCAAAAATGTAATTTGCAAAAAAGTGAACGGACATAAAAATTCAATTAGTAAGGCTTAGATGTGTTAGGATTAATTAGTCGTTATTGGAGCACATTTTCGGCAACTTCTTCAGTGTCACTGGTTGCTCTAGCTGTGCTGAAGAATGTTGCCACAAAACCATAATAAACCTATACTTTTTTTTTTACTGGTAATATGTATCCGGCTATTATAAAGATAATAAGAGAGTTTGTTGGTATTAGGGTATTAGGATTGCAGCAATTTTGATGGCGTTAAGTTTGCATTAAAATAATGACGTGAGACAACTGTTAACTCAATCCGACCACATAGAACCGATTTATTTTTAATAAAATTTCTGACGCCATTGTTGGTCCATAATTTAAAGCCTAATATTTCTTCTTGCGACATTTCTAAGACATTGTAGAGTTTTACAGTGCTTTTTGCCAAATGAGATATCGTGATACATTGCTCAGCCTTATACAGATTAGTCTGCATTTTATTCTATTCACTATGATAGTATACGTGATATCGCCTTCGTTTTGGGTATGACATTTTTTTAAACGCATACATGAAGAATATGAACGTATTACTATAATGCCTTTTTCAAAAACGTTAAAAAACAGCTTGCAGTTTCATTTGGACCCTTATTTGCAATTTGATTGTGCCAAATGTAGCAGTTTAGTTAATTATTTTAGATATTATAAACCATAGTAAAATTGTAGGTGAAGTACTTCCATTTATATCAAAGATCACTTACCTTAGATTGTGGGGTAGGCAAAACCTTTTAAAAATCAAAATAAGCAACCCTAATATTGCTGTTGTTCTTCGCAAATTCTTTATCAAGGTTTTCAAATCTCCGGCTGTCGTTTTATTTTCTGATATTGCTCAAAATTTCCATGAAAATTCTTTTTCTCCGCATTATATGCCATTTCAAAAGTTTCTGGTTATAACAACATATACTGAATTCTTCGTTGAAAGCATTGCGGTGTTGGCGGGATATGGTTTTTGCGCTTTATTCTTTGTAATATTCAATGTAGAGACGGTACATTTTTTAATACATAGTCAACCGTGTTTTTCTATATTTTTTTGTGTTTTACGTGCTGTATGTTTTAAAATACCACTTTCTTGAATATTATTTCAAGCTGTTTTTATTCCACATTCCGAAATATTAAACGTTTTTAGAAGCATTTGTTGCAGACGCGATGCTCTTCTCCCGAGGTTAGAAAATTTTACTCTCGGTATTTAAATAATAAGATTTCCCTGTCTTCATTCACTTATTCATCCAACTCATTCTCTGCATTTTATTCAAGGCTATATTTTTTATTTAACGTCAATCGAGTCCTAAATGTTTATAAATCATTTTTAGTAGTTTGGCTACCATCTTTATTTTTTCTTCTCTTTTTGGTATCACTAAGCAGTGATTGACAGATATTACCATCACCATACAAAGTGGCGTGATCGTCCAGAATGCCTAACTTTTTGGTGTGGTCAAATGGTTTGGGTGCAAACCGGAGTGATTTTCATATTTTTCATCCTGATTTAATTTGTATTTAGGGTTTGTATCCTCGGGACATGAGAATCTAAAATAATAGTTTTGCCGCAATACATACTGTAAACAATGAAGTGTTTTAAATACCAGCAGGTGCTCCCGATATTGTTTCAAAGAATTGTAGTTTTATTTTTCAATTAAGTTGACAACTTTGTGGTGATTTAACAAATTTTAGTTATACAAAACAAATGATACTCTTAACAAATCTCCGATGAAAATTTAGATAAGCAAAACTTGATAACTATTTCCATCGAATACCCTTAACATAACATAACATTGATAGATACGATGTTTTAACGATATTATTGTTCATACATATATTATCATTGCCTCGACACTTAAGACTTTTGAGCTATGGCTGCGTGTAGCTAAAAGGTCAAAATTTTGAGCAACTACAGTCCGATGAGTAGCTTGATAAGATTTTTCGAAGATCCCTAGTCACTCGTTTTGCGGATGACAACCGAGCGAACAGTGATGCAGCGTATTGTTTCTGTTACGGTCACGGCTTCCACTTCCTGGCGATTGTTCCTTTCTGAAAGTGGATCTCTGCTGTGAGCAGCAAGAGTCGTGTCTCGTATCGCGTGACCAACGCGACGGTCGTAATTGCGATGACAGGCTCATTAATTAGGCAAAACGGCTATGACAAAATTGCCAAGGGAATCGCTTGAAAAAATAATTAGCCAGAGATGTTTTCAACAGTCCGTTTAATTACTATTTCGGAAGAGGAACCGTCGTGGTTTCTTCGGACGGTTGAACCGAAACCCACCCGGAAGGTAACACGCACCGGCTTTGGTCCAATCCCGGTCGTCTTATCGCTTACAAGAATAAATTTCCCTTTTAATTGCCGATATCTCGCTGAAGAGATTACGTAAACGCTGGAGACCTCGTTTTTTTGGGATAGATCGTAGACCTAGCGGCAGATGTTTCGAAGCTAATAATCCTGTTAGAGCACACAGATGCTTATGAATTTCTAAATATTAAAAACTAATAATTTTATTATAAAATGTGGGCTTTGAATATAATATTTTTCTCAAAATAGTATTATTCGTCTTAAAGTTGAAGAACTGTCTCTGTATACACATTTAAATAAGGGTTCCAGTATTATTGAAACAGCCAGTATCTTTAAATCGCCTTCAGTAAGATTATTATGATGTTGTTTTTGACACAAATTGTACTTGATGATTTTGTAGATAAGCATGAAGTATCATGTAGCTCCATTTTGCCAACAGAGCAATTTTAGCTCTGGTGTATAGGAAATATTACTATTCATCGGAGCTAGATTGTAGTAGACAGACGTACACATGCATGTACATCAAAAACTACAAGGTGAGATTAATGTATTAGGCACTTTTTCTGCACAAAGTTACATAATGCTACCATACACACATGTATAAATATTAAAGAATAAATAGCAAATAGGTATTTAACAAAATACAAGATACAAGATGATAGATGTAATCCATTTCATTTTTTTAAATCATTGCAGGTTATATTAGAAACTGTTTTCTACCATTTTAAATTATGCTGTTTAAAATGTTTTATCATTAAACTAATACAATTGTCGTTTTGTTTTTTCCAGTCAAAAGATTTCTATATTACCATTAACGACAAGAAAAATGAAAATTTGCATTCTGAAATTGTTAGGTTTATATCTAGCATCACATAGTACAATTAAGGATAATTAGAAAGCAGCTTTTGCTTATACTCACTTGAAAAAAATATACATTCGAACTCATCTGTTAAAATTTTAACTATACAGAGCGATAAATTCTCTTCAAATACTCAACGATATCCACGAGATCATTAACATGCGTTTTTTTTGCTGTTTTAACAGTTTTTAAATTCGATAAGTTCCTTATGAAGTAGCAATTTTTCCTAATGACGATTTAATATAGTTTTTAGTGTATATTCCAGGTCATTTATGAAGAAAAGGTGCTATTCTCTGCACTTTGTCGGTCTATTTGTCACACTCACAGCTCTAGAACTTCTTAACGGATCGGGCTCGCAGATGGCTCGTTGGATATGTCTTAGTCTTTAGGCTCCCATCCAAATTTTTAACGCATTTTCCACTTCATTTAGTTTTTGATGCCCTGGGGCAGCGAAAGAGTGGTGGCCCCTAATATATATAGCTAAGGCTAAAAATCAAATTTCCGATTTTGTCACATTAAATCGTGTCTGAAATTTCCTGACTTAGGTACATATGACATATAAAAACACACTGTTGTAAACGGAAATTATTACTGATCAAACAATTAAACATTCTCCTAAATCGATTAATTCATTTTTTGTATAAAATAACCATTTATTCAATTAAATATCTACCAAAGTCTTCATTGGTGGATTTTATAGATCTTATAGGCAAGGCTTATTATTTCTAATATTCAAGTCGATCTAATAGATGTGATTTCGATAACGATTTGTTAAGGTTTTTTGAGGGAATTGATGAAAATGGTTCGGAAAGATTCCGCTTAATAATGAGAGTAGAAAAGCCAGTAATTATCGGAATAGAATTTTGACAGTGCATGTCAGTGATGGTTGTTTGACCTACAACTTACTGATTTACATCGGATGCTTAAAATAAATGTGTGTCATACAAAGTTTATTTTTCGCTTAACAAGCTTAAAATTCTTAAAATATAAAGTTTGAAGTCTAATTTGAATAACAAATGTACTTTCTAATGAAAATGGGACTAATGGTCAAAATGGTGAACTTGAGCTTCAATACATCTAGAAGTACGAGTCACCATCATAATAAAGTGTCCAATGAGATTTCTGCGCACTCTGCTAGAATATCATTCCAAAGCGTGTTACTTCTGTACACCTTTTCTTTTACTCCACTTTATAAGAAAGAATACAGTTCCTATGTCCTATCCACTGTTCTGGCAAATTTTGATTCAAGTGTGCTCGTACGTCCCTATGGGAGTGCGATGAGACGCCATCTTGTTGGAGATAAAACTTGTCATTGTCGTATGATGTATGAATGGCATCAGGTAATATGAAACCAGCAAGCACTATATGGTACTTTTATTCAGTTACATTATCTTCAGAGCGAAAAGATCCAATGAGGCCCCTTTAAAATGAACCACACCACACATTTACCGTTAGCCCAATTCACACAATAGTTGTTCCTCATGACACTTCCTTTAAGTTTGAATTGGCCTTCATCGACCAAGCTGTGCTGCCCATTAATACCTAGTTCAGTATGCATAGCTGTTGCACCTCCCTTATAATGTTTACATGAAGCTTGTACGCTTACGTGCCCTTTGCTTTGAAGATTTTTGAGGTGAATACGGAAACAGCTCCAAGACCACAGTTGAAGGGTCATCCCTTGTTACGTTACACCCTACTCCATAATTTGTCTCGTAGAGATCTATTTGCTAACTTTAAAGGTGATTCTGTACCACACAACATTTCTCCACTCTCTTTGAACCGCAGCAACATTCTCAAACTTCCAGTACCACTTAATTACCTATGACATGTTGTTTTCCGGGCTGGTTCCCACGTTGGTTATTAGACCTTGACGTTTCGATACTCATGTCGGTGTCTTCCTCAGAAGTAGCTACTTCTGAGGAAGACACCGACATGTAGCTACTTCTGAGGAAGACACCGACATGAGTGTCGAAACGTCAAGGTCTAATAACCAACGTGGGAACCAGCCCGGAAAACAACATGTCATCGACAACAACCACGGAAGCCTTCAAACCACTTAATTACCTTCTTCCACGCTTTAAGAGGGGCATTTACTTGGAGCGATCGGGCAGAAATGTAAACTATGCAACCCGTATTACCAGCGGGACATGGGACGTAAGAGTGTAGCAGGTTGAAATCACCAAACATCGTACGAGCAACAGACGGGCTAAACTAATATTTGGAAAATTGCTGACTGTAGTGTGTGCATAAAGAAGTAAGCATGATATTAGTAACTTACTATGATATTATACCAGGTTATTCAAAATATGGAATAACCCATTTATTTCTGTAAATATAAACTATATAACATTTCATTCTTACTGCATGTCGACTATTTTTTCTGGAGGAACTTTTATAATAATTTTCCTTCCGCCTCCCCATTGCTTCGGCAGACAGTAAATTAATGTGAAAGAGCTTTTAACATTAAACTTGTCACGTGTATTTAGACATACAATCTTAGAAATCCAGTCATATCGGAATAGATCGTATCCGCTCGATCATTCCCGACAGGTTTGTATCTTAGCCTCACTGTTCACTGGATACTACGCGACGGACCTGATGGGGATGGGCATTCGCATTCCGCTCTCGTGACGGACTCGTGCGAAAGGGTTAGCGGTTTTAGATTTTTTGAATGTTTTTACGCACTTATCGTGCTCATGTTTTTGGTAGTGTACAAAGAAATATGTAGCTACAACGTGGAGTTCGAATTTTTCGTTTATGTGCCTTAGTTTTCGAGAAATAGCTCGCCAAAAATACGCATTTTAAGCAAAATATAACAACAAATATTTACATTTACTCTACGTTGTAGCTATATCTTTTGTCATTACCATGTCGAAATTTCACTTCGAAAAAGTTTCTTATAACTTGGTAAAATGTAAAACGGTGGGTGCTTAAAATGACCCGCTACGCTCTAGGTAAATGCCCCTCTTAAAACTCAACCGTATGTCCGCCATGTTGGAGTTACTTCCTTGCAACTAATTGGGTTGAGCAGCTAAAGCTACGAATTGCTGTCGTCTTTTGATGAAATACTTATATTACATTTTCTAAAAACTTAATCTTGTAGGACAAGAAATAAATTTTCTGACAGTTCACTGCGTGTATACATTTTGTGGCGTACCCGGTATTATAATAAAGCTGAAAGTTGCCCAATTACGGTGCAAGTTTGTCTGGTCTTTTCTGAATATTGCGATGTGTTTTTAATTAAAACGCTTGAAAAGTCAACTTCTCGAAGGTGTTCACAGATTTAGGGAATAACGTAACGAAATTACAAAAATTATAAATTGCTTTTATTTTTTGAATGTTTAGTTTACCTGATTCAAAATATAAGGGTGAATGCTTTGAGCATCCATAATGTAAAATAATATTTCGCTGTCGTTTAGATACACTGACAAAAAGTTATTAGTCTGACGATTCGATTTCGCCTGTAATCTTTGTCAAAAACGAAAACGTCAAAATTTGTCCGACACAAGTTCAAGCAAAATTTTAAAAGGTGATATATTATATACTCGTTCGTTTGTGCCCTTGTATTACTTCTTGATCGTAATGGGTGGAATACCTTGTTCTTGTGACTGGGTTAAACTGAAAAAAATTTGTTTTTTTTAATAATTTTTTGGCCGTTTTTTTATTGCGAATATCCTCTATCTTTCAGTAGGTAGAAACTGTAAAGTATTTTGTAAGTAGAAATTTGGAAGGTGCTTTTATACGATCTTGACGTACGCCCCTGGAATCTATTGAGATCGTCTGTCCGCTTCAATTGAGATTAATTGCCGATAGGATAGCGCGGCGGATGCTACGAAGCGAATTTTCGGTGCAGGCACTGACCACAGTCCGTGAGTAATCTGATCGGATTTGTGTTATTGATGGGAAAGTGGAAGTGTCGTACATTCAGAATTATCTTTCATCGTTCTGGCCAGGTTCAATGATAAATTATGAACTCCCCGGCTGTCCGGATGCACCGGCTGTCGTGAATTCGTTCTAAAAATAAACATCTGATGTCAATCAGGAGAAAACGATGGTCCGTTATTAAAGATTGTCGGTATTAACGAGCAATGAATGATGCGGATGATATGATTTCATAATTTGAAAAATGCGCTTTATTTTCATGTGTGTTGTACTAAATCGTTTTTGTTCTTGTTTAGAGAAGAGCTGGATGTTTTTTTATCCTTTAACATTAAAAATAACTTTTTTATTTCCGCCTTTTAATGAGTACTATATTACATCAAATTCCGTGATTTACCATTGACGCACGGGTTATGGGGCATTTTTAAGAAACAAAGTTGCTAGCACTGTCAGATGGTAGAAAAAGCGAACAAGATGTCAGAAAAAAATTAAGCTTGAATTGATTATGTAGATTTGAGCCCAAGAGGTGTGAGTGTGTGAAATATTTCAATTTTTTCTTGATAAAGTCTACAACATAACCTTCAGTTGCGGCGGCAGATTTCTGGCTATCATGATTTTTAATCGCCAGAAAATTTTCGCCATTGTTCACCAAATTAGGAAGCTGGGGTTCAGCGGTAATTTGCAGCATCTGATCAACTTGTTGCTACCAGTAGGTTGAATACGGGTTAAACCGTAGGTACACTTTCTATTTCGGTAATAAATAAATAATCTTCTTAGTCTTCGGAATGGCTAAACATTGACGGCTCGATAGTGAATGTCACGATTGTCTTGTACAATATTATTTCTCTCTGCCTGCAGGCGCCATAATGACTCATAATCAAAGCAACTTATTATTATTTATAAGTGTTTACAAAAAAAACTCAATAAATTTAATAAATAATCTCACTTTTGTCGCAAGAAGTTGCCTATTTCCGGCTTTATCAATGAAAGCATTGATTTCCTCAAGTTGAAGGATCTTAATCTTTTTACGTAGGTAACTATCTCTACATCTCTTTGGTAGGACGATTGGTTTCACAAATTGGGATATATAGAAATTTCTTTGACATTTATTGCAGTCATCAGTTTGAAATAAGTAGCCTCGGTTTGGACAAATTTTCGAAGTAAGCATTTGCTGTTGTTTTCGTTGTTTTTCATCAACACCTTGGGCAACTGAACGCAACTCCAGTGGGATTTATGGAACATCATCTCCTTCATCAATATCGGCAGAACTGTTTTGGGAACTACGTATAGACATTGATTTTATTCGCTATATAAAATGGGTTATCTGTTATCTGAATAATTACCTGTGTTTATATGAATCCCGTTTTTTTCTCTGTTGTTTCTGTTATTGTTTTATGTTTGTTTGAATTATCATAACAACCGCAACAATTCCATCTGTTGATAGTAGCGCAAAAAGCAAATTTTCCCCTTAATTACAAACAGTGCAAAAAATTCGTATCGTGGGGCATTCATCCATAAAAAGGTCGGCATGCGGCGTAATTCTTTAAACTTGGTCCACATGCGGCAGAACTGTGCTTTTCGATACCTATATTTTAGTGTACTGTCTAGGTGTTAGTTTTCTAGGCACAGAATGCTCAAAAACCCTAATCAGATAGTTTATCCGACTATTAAAAGTCTCCTAAGTCTTTCGATTTGCACAAAAATCCGTCAGCTACAATCACTGATCAATCACGATTTTGGTCACTTTTTTACAATGTCCTCCACAGTAGCAAATTTTGACCCATCCGAACGTGGTACATCATCACTGCTATATTAGCATCTTCCGGAGTAATTAAGATGATTTCTTTAACACAGATATCAAACTTAAAATCTTTTATTCCTTACATCTTGTAGTTCAAAGGATAGGTAAATTAATGAGGTTCAACGCATTTGGTAAGAAAAACTAGCAGCTGTAACAAACCCGTTTCATATACAAATAGTAGCACATTTATGGAGAAGTAGACAACATAAGTATTCTCGGGCCAATTTTTGTTACAACACTTTGTATTATTATACTAATACTTACATCTCGTATTAGATGCGGCTTATCGATAGTTAGAGTTTGATGCTTAAATTCCAGCCATAATATATTCGCAGCCGCTGTGTTCAAACAGGAAAAAGTTTAAAAGCATTTAAAGGCCGGTAGGCTGGAACCCCAGACCGTGTTATTAAATCTCTTTTTACATACGGACAAACAAATACAACGGCGAGGCAGAATATATAATTAAATCATAGCTGAGAGCCCTAACGAAAAAAGGAAACTTATTTGAGCAGATAGTTCGAGTTGCTGATAAGAAAATTATGAGTTCCGAGCGCATAAAATTAACATCTAGATGAGATATGTTAATCAAGATCGTGCTGGTTTTTGTACGCCTTCTAAACGTGACGGTCCACAAAAGGATGTGAAAATGCGATGATGGGCTCTCTTAACATGCAATCACGGAATGTGTTGAACATCGGTGCATGTCGTAAGAATTACGAAATGGCGGTCTAAAAATTTCTATTTCAGATTTAGTTGTTTAGATTTCGTGCCAGCTGTTTTAACCTCACAAATTGTTCGTCTGCTACTAATCTTGTTAGGGCTACACTGCAAGAGCGCTATTTGTTTCCTGAAATTTGTTTATTGATGAAGTCTTCAGATTGTTAATGTGTTAGTGGTAATGGTAACATAATTTGATGCTTTAGTTAATTGGTATCGCTACCTTCCCTATTTTAACTCAAACGAATAGTTTTATAAGAACGTTATTTGCCAGAGCACAATGAACTTCAGACTAAAGTTCTTTGCAAAAAAATATATTGTCTTGAAACAGCGCTAATGAGAAATGGGTTATAACAATAAGGATAATTGGTCGATTTTTAATAAAAATGCTCGTCGAAATCAAATAAATTCTCAGTCCACCAAAGTGACTTAAAGATGAGTTTGCCTTTCGGAAAATTAAAGAAGATACATAAAAAAAACATGATATTTTGCTTGTTGATAGTACATAATAATAGTTTAGATAATATTTCATGTTATACTAAAGATAACGTACCTACATTTAGAAAGTGAAGGTGTTTACAAAATTACATGTTCTTGCGGCAGGTGTTACATGTGTCTGATGACTAACAAAAAAGTTAGTACGCGTTTGAAAAACCACATACGTGCTACAAATAGATAGATTTGGGTACTATAATGTTTTACGCAGCTAGCGAGATCTGTGGTGTATATCAAAAAAGGTAATGGGCCCAATAATTAGCCTTGCGGCACACCCGAAGTGGTGGAACGGTTTTCAGATATATTATAACCAAAAACGACAATTTGGGACTGACTACGAACTACGAAAATATGAGTTAAAAAAAACCAACAGCCACATCATCCAGTAAAAAATAATCTATGCTATCAAATAATCTGGAGTAGTCGATCAGTACTAGACCCAAAGCTATCTGGTGCTCTAAAAATATTTGCTGTGACATTAGCTAAAACAGATGTTGCACTATTACTCCTGATTGGACAGAAGATATAATGTTACTTGATATGGCATAGTCATAAATCTGCCTTTGAGCTATTTTTTTTCTAAAAATTTTGATAGCGCAGGAATTTTAGTAATAGGGCGTTGGTCAGTTAAACTATGTGGACTAGTTTTCTTTGGTATAGAAATAATAAGTGACGACTTCCACATAGCAGGAAAATAACCAATTTCTAACGCACAGTTAATAATATGCGTAATATGTGGGCAAATCATCTTAGCATTTATATGATCGGATTATATGATTAGATTTTAAGCTAAGAATAACTTTGCACACTATAGCAAAGCTAAACTTCAGGGCTCTATTAAATCCATTTCTACAATACCACTCGGCTGAAGTAGGACAAGTATCTGAACACTCGTATTTAACTAAACACATGATTGATTTTGATAAATCAAAAATGTAACTAAGAGAAAAATACTATTACAAACATCTAATGAGAGAAGGTATAATTTTTTTAGAAATACTAATGACTTTAATGGGGATAGTGGAAAATTTGAGGAGATATTTGGAAGGCTATTTTGTAGTTTACTTTACTTACGTATATCCAGTGGGTAGTTCTTTTCTCGTCAGTAGGTTGATATGCTGTTTCTGTGACGCCTCGCTTCCTTGAGGATTTGCTTATTGACTTTCAAAATTTTGTTTAAACTCGTTTTAGACGATTTTTTGAGGTTCTCTTCATTGACAAAGATTACAGGTGTACCTAATCAAATGTCAGATTAATCATTTTTTTGTCACTTTCTTATAGTGACACAGATCTCTCCGAAAACATATTATTAATAATTAAGAAACACTCAACTTCGACATATTCGTTAATTTTTAATGTTTGTTTTGTAGTGTTATCATATAGCAACGCAATATTCTTAACAAATTACACAAAGTTTGACTCGTATTTGATTCTTAGATAATAATAATCATAATAACAATATTTATTGACCCAACAGACCATAATGGTTCACAAGGATAATTAATTAACATCTGTTACATATTATGCATGATAACAATAAATTAAATTAAGATTAATGTAAGGAAAAAGAACTATAATTATTAACTCAAAAGTACAGCAAAATAAATATTACAATCTACTTGCTAATACAAGACAAAAGACGCAATACTGCATTTAATAAATATATCAATATCATTACATATTTCATTGTATCGTATGCTCATATTATTTATCGGCGAATGAAAGTGCTGGTTAGTACGGGATAGGTACAATTCAAGCGTTTTGGAATTATGTGCGCTTATTCTGGGTACACGAAATCTTAATTGCTCTAATAGTTGGGAACACCATACACGTCCATGTACTAATTTAAATAAAAATGTAACAGAATAGTTGTCTTCTAGATTGAAGCAATTTAAGTCCAGTTTCCGCAAGCAATTCACACTGCGGATAGTCTCTCGCTGGATAAATTTTGTGTTTCATAATATGTAAATACTTGCAAAATCTACCTTGCACACGTTCAATTGCTCTGATATGAACAACATAATACGGATCCCATACCATTGCACAATATTCCAATTTACTTCACACATAACTATAGTACAGTTTTTTTAAGCACGTAATATTTATAAATTCTTTTGTATTTCTAATGATAAATCCTAACATTTTTACTGCTTGCTTACATATCTCATTGATGTGAGGAACAAATGACAGTGCGCCGTCAATCACTACCCTGAGGTCCTTTATTTGGTGCACCCTTTGAAGGGATGTGTTATCAATTGTATATTTATATAAGTTATTATTTACCTTCCTAGAAAAAATAATCACAACGCACTTGTCACAATTAATTTTTAATTTATTAACGAGGCACCACTCGACAAAATGATCCAGGTCGTTCTGCAGGACGAAACAGTCAGCAAAAGTAACAATGGTTTTAGACACTTTCAAATCATCAGCGTAGACAAATACTTGACTTTTAAATAAGCTTAAATAAAAATTGTAAACAAAATTGGTCCAAGATTTGAACCTTGGGTAACACCACTAAATGATCTATATAATTTTGATTCATAACCCATATACTCAACGTACTGACTTCTCTCCCCCAAAAGAGACCGAAATAATGAAATCAACCCATTACACAATCCATAGTCTTTCAACTTAAACAACAGTATTCTATGATTAACAACATCAAACGCTTTACTTAAGTCTGTATACACAGTATCCACTTGTTTATTGTTATTCAGATTATTTGATAAGTACTGAACAAAAGAGCATAAGTTTGTTACAGTTGAGCGTCCTTGGAAAAATCCATGCTGATCAATACTAATATAATTTGATATATGACTATTCAAAACCTTCGCCATAATTGATTCAAACAATTTTGAAAAATTACATATGATAGCTATCGGTCTATAGTTTTTAATGTTACGCCCTTTTTAAATACTGGGCGAACTTTAGCTATTTTCCACGTTTTAGGAAATGTGGAACTACTTACTATTAAATTAAACAAATAATTCAGTGGGCCAGATAGACAAGATATGCAATCTCTGACAAAGAATGCAGGAACCTCATCATACCCCGCCACATTGTTCGCTTTCAGTTTCTTTGCTGCTTGCACAATATCCTTCTCACTTATCTTAAACATATGCAATGTGTTCCTGTTATAATCCCCATCATAACTGCTTGCAAACCGTAAATCACTTTCATTATCGGTTCCCAATTCTTGCACATATACACTTCCAAAAAAGTCCGCAAATGCGTTCACTATTTCAATGGGCTGTTTCACTTCTTTTTCACCACAGAACATTTTTCCTGGAACACCCGATGTATTCTTTTTAATATTAATGTATGTCCAAAGATGCGACGAGTTTCCGCATATGTTGCTTTCAGCGGACTTGATAAAATTGGTATACGCGCACTTAATGTCTCTCTTAATTATTTCGATAGGTACTTTCTTGTTACAAGATCGATACTGTAACATCTATGTCTTTATCACTGATAATTCAACATCGTATGTCGTTGACCTATGTGTTATGGACTATGGGATGGCAGCCATGGTGCAGTATGCAAGAACAATCTGGGCTCGTTCAAGAGATCCTTGCCCCTGAGGTTCCTGTTTATTTATGTCTTACATGGAACAGCAGTAAATGTTCTACTGGTCCGTCGACCAGATAGTTGAAGAATTATGACCAAACAGGTGAAACAGTTCCAGTCGGTATTGGAACGACTCCCACCAGGTACATTAGAACGATGTTAAGCAAGTCGTCAGCGCGCGGGTGTTGGTATTATCAGCGCCAAAACTAAATTATCGCCGATTTATACCCCTGTCCACCGGGGGGTTGTTAATTAAAAATATCCCGGTTGTAAAATGTAACGATAACTACATTACATTTAATTGTGGCAATKCGRGGAGTTTCGACAAATTTATACGGCGTCGTACGTTTCCCATGCATGCCATGAAATCGGTTTACTACTCCACAAATCTTGTTTATATTGGGGCGTATTTCAAAAGGACGATAGCCATAAAGGCCACTTCCAATTCGAACAGTGCACAAGAACGGAGCCGTAAAACTGCCCCGGACGTTAACAGCCGCTCACAATTTTTTTGACGCGAACGTTGCATTTATATGTGTTGCTTTGGCCATCGACGGATTCCGATGGAGAGGCCGCTGCTGCGCCGCCACCTACGGTGAGACGCGTGATCCACGTAACAACTAAGCAGTCGGGGCTTTGGCCGGTGTTGCCAATATAATTTTTGCATCCTAAATGTCGGCTATAATTTTCAACGAAATACTGCCTTGTCAAAATCATTTTAATGTTAGCGGTGGTGTTAAAAAGATTGGGTATGTTAATGGTGGCACAATTCACGTGATGTTACTGCTATATTATATAAGGCTGCCAAGTTTTTTTTTAAATTCCAGACATCTAGGTTATATCGACAACACTGTCAACACATACTACACTACAAACATTTTTGTATTTCTGTCACATTACAAAAACAATAATTTTTCATTTGAAATTATTGTGTTTTAGTGCCATTATGCCATCAACATATTTATGAACGCACAAACGTCCCACCTAAGTAATGTTTGGTTAAACGTTACTCCTAAATTATTATAAAGGTTTCTACACATCTACACCGCAGCATTTAATATTAAGCACAATTCAGAAACTTAAATTTATTTAAAATCAATAAATCAAATAAGAAAATATAACTAAAAGTAAATTACATGTTAAATAATGGAGCAAAATGATCAAGTACTCATCTGGAACAACCTTTTAAGAGGATGTAGTTTTATAATCTTGACAAGCATTTTACAAAATATATTTGGAGGAAATTTCGTAATATTTTGTGAGCTAGAATAGAATTTAAGCCATTTTATACTACTGACTCACAGAGTAGTATATACAGTGTGTTGCTAGAACGACGTAACAATAGCTATATAATAATTATGTTATCACAATTTTGGTTTCCAAAAATCAAGTATGCCTTGAAAATTAATAAGCGACTAAATCATTATATTTTTGCTGCAAACGTTGTTGAGTAATGCAGTAATGAATTAATTTATTATTATTAAAAGTAATTTACCAGTAATGACTCCGAAAAATGAATACCCCACAATCTTTAGCTCTTATAGGGCGTGGTGTAAAAAATTAAACGTCGTTCTGTTGTAAGCAAAAAAAGTTGCCAATTAAATTTTATTAATATCAAAATGACACACAAATTCAGACAAATAATCTATGCGCCTAGATTTGGCCACCAAATATCGGTGTCCAGAAAACATTGACGTTTCACTTCCATTACTTCGATTTTTCGCGATTGCAACATCGTTTGACTTTTCAATACAATACACGGCTGCATTAGTTGCAGCAGCTGCTTTGAAGTGTTTTTTTGCGGTTTATACATGTCTTGCTATTGCCAGCGGTTCCACCTTTATTTGGGGAGAGTATTCGCAGAGGCCACCTTTGACCCAAAGTGACAGTGACTTAATGATGGGTTGAAACTTATTTGCAATCTTGTTACTTAAAAAAGTAATCTGGAAATCTTGTATGCATTGATCTTCGAATTTATTATATGAGGTGGGTTCGAGGCATTTCAGTTTTTCATCCATCCTGCAGGTTATTTTTAAATTCACTCTTCAAAATAGGAAATTTTAATAATGAAAACATATATCTAGTTGTCATTTTAAACTATAAAATAATAAATGTCTGTTATACCTCACATAAATGTAATCCACTCCTAGAATTCCTTTTACCACTAAATATTTGTAATGCCCTATGTTTTGCACCCAGGTTATTCTTCCTAACGGTTTGTAAGAAAAGCAAATGTGCTACTATTTTATTGTACTTTGGTACAATTTACAGGTGAGTGGGAAGGTTTATGCTACTTTTGTTAGAAAATAAGTAACCACCCCTTATATCTGGTAGGTACAGGTAGAAAAGATGCACATGATACACTAAAATGTTTTTAATTTGCAAAAACCGTTTTAGTCCGAAGAAATTGTGTCTTATTGTGTGTATATACGAATCATACCTACACACTTACGGAAGTCGAGTCATACTTATATGGTGTCTATGAATATCTACGTACGTTTATAGGCGTCTATCTATGTTGGTATACTTTATTTCTAATCCAGATTCCATTGCACATTAAACATTTTTAGACAAAAATATCCCAGCTCGTCATCCCAACGATTTATGCATTTTAAAAATATGTGATATTTGATTGGGTTTGCAGGCATACTACGTAATGAAAAAGTGTCGCCATCCTCTACTGGGTATTGAGCTCGGGACCTTTTAAATACCAGTCAAACGCTCTACCCACTGAGCTATCAAGGTCCTATTCAGAATCGCGGTCAAAGTGGCATATATAGATCAAAGTTATTATGTGATGCTTCTTAACGCCATCCAGCGCATTTGCAGCTGAATCGTGATTCTGAATAGGACCTTGATAGCTCAGTGGATAGAGCGTTTGACTGGTATTCAAAAGGTCCCGAGTTTAAATCTCCGTCAAGGCTCTCTCTTGTATTGGGTATTATCTCTATAATCTTGATCGGTTTTTGCTTAAATCACTGGGTAGGCACCGCACTAAGGCCTGGATTGGGTCTAAATGGTTCATGTTAACTGGGATGTTAAGAGATCCAGAAAGGCTGTGGACATTAAGATTGCCAGTTTACGTTAATATTACCACTAAAATCATTGTGAAAACTCATCAGTGCTCCCGTTCACACCATCGTAAGATCACCATCAACATAACATGATTATGTCAGGGTATCAGATAGAAATTGTGGAGAGACTAGCTAGTAAATATACGATCACAATACTTGCTACTTAGGAAAGTGCGCAAAAGAAAAGTTCATTTTGTTTTAAATCATTGATATTACCAGATGTAATATTTGTCAAAATCTGTTGCTATGCCGAAGAGTAAAGTACTACTATTTTGCTGTGGCGATTTTTTAAATTTCGTCTGCTCAAAATCTCGTTTTATATTGGTGTAGCTTCAAGTTTGATGGATTCGCAACGGGATCCTGAGCCGTCAAAATTAAATTGGGAAGAAACAAATAGCTGTTAAACGCGAACTGTCAAATGCGTCGCCACTTATTAAGTAACCATCATATTGCTCCTAAAATAGTAGAAAGAATACATCATGGTTTGATTTTTCTCTGTATTGAAGTAGGTTGTCAGTCCGAACCTAAATTTATAATAGGGCTGCACCATCGCAGACACTTCGTTATTTACTTGGTATGGTATGAATGAATAATGGATAGTATAGTAGCTTATAATTTTCATTCTAGTGGAACCCGCATACTCTAAATATGTGGTGGAACCACTGCCATGTATGCAACTGGCTTGTCATTGGCTGTTCAAAATTTGGGGTTCAATGCGGTCAGCCATTTGACGCTGACGAAACGTAGTTAGTCATCAGCAGAGCTATGGTCACTGCAACCAACTATTATGGTAATGTACTTCATTCTTGAGTTCGTTAGTAATGCAAAGTGGATAAACAAATTGAAATATGTCAGCAAAAATTACAACACCTAGTGTAAATCTCTACCGAAATAGTATCTTATATTTTTCAAATATGTAATACAATGCCATAAATAGTGGTTGTAGGATATAGATCAAGGTGTTTAGATAGCGAGAAAGATATTACAGAATAGAATAAATTAATAATTTTTGAAACGAAACCTTATTCTATATAAAAGTTCTATACCTACCACGATACCCAGACAAATACATATTGTCGTTATTGTCCAGATAAATGTATCTACTATAAATAAATTTGAAAGAACGAAGAAGAATCTGATTCTTGTTTTTAAATTTTCATAAGCGCCGTATTACCGGGTACCCAATGTACTGGATATACATGCATAATAATTAGTAAATATCATAACACATTCCTTTTACACTCTGATCCTGCTCATTTTGTAACAATATAAAAGTATAAAGCGTGTCGGCAACACTGCATATGTTATTGGAGTTTGTAATATGAAGCGAAAAACTGCAAGCCTTCACATGCTACAGACAACGATCGCGGCGAATCGGACGCATATCTCGGGTTCAAAGGTTTTTGTCTTAGCTGGTAATTCGGAGGGCTAATGAGGGAGCTTGTAAAATGCAACCAGAGGCATCTGAACCGCAGAAAGCCACTGCAATTTGGGAGCATTTTGGGATGAGATATGCATTTGAGGATGACCGGTTTTTTTGTTCAACCTACATTTTTATACTTTGATGCAATTGGTGGCAAGCGAATAACTTTTTACACTGTTAGTAAACACGCTACCATGAAGCAGGCTTGATTGTATCAGTACCGTTCATACTTCATGTAATTTAATACGTTGTATACGTAGTAAAGACAGGGTAGGAGAACAGGAGTTGTTTCATGGCTACGTAAATTCTTCAATCAGATAATGGCTCGTTTGTAAATTCTCGGATAATTATGTAATTAAATCAGGAGCAAAATGCAGCGTGTATGCCTAGTATATAGTGCTTTCTGTACAAGAAAGCGACTTTAAACACTAGGTGGCAGGGTAGATTTATAGACTTGTTTTAAAGAGAAATAATTGTCACAGCGACGCTGTAAGCTCCTTAACAGGTAGCGCAGTGCCGTTTGCTTTAGCTCTATTTTGTGTTCTAATGGTTCCAGGTATTGGAAAAGACAAAAGCTGCATTATTCTTTGTGCTTTCCCGTAATATGCTTCCAAACAAGCTGTGTACATACGGCCAGCCCATAAAGGGGCTCACATAATTGTGAAACACTGCTAAGGCTTTAAGAAGCAGGGGTATTATTATGGAGTTCATCCCAAGTCTACAAAATCATCTCGAAATCGCAAAACACTTTAGCTTTTATTTTTATAGAGAGGCATAATTAACAAACAAGAAATCTACCTTTGGTTCTATTATGATTCGTAGTAGGTAATATCTTAGTTTATATGTACCATTTCACTAATGTATTTCTTAAACCTATTTAATTTCTTTATTATGGGAATCTATATTGTACCCGGCGCCCAAAATGATGTGCTGAAAGCGCTACGTTATTACTGTTCAGAAAAAAGTCTTACTCTGCAATCATTTATGTGCTGTCAGTGAGTTTCCTAACATGTTGGTTAGTTCGTCCCACATATACGGAAGATATTTTTCAGACTAAAAAGCAAGTTTCTTGTATATATTATATACATGCTAGTAAGATTTTGATATAAGAAAACCTGTAATACTTGTAATCCTGCTTGACCTCGYGGGACCTATTATTTTGATAACCTTATAATTTGTGGATGAGCTGATTGACCAAGAATTTGGGTTAAATATGTTTGTATCTTTTTTCAGTATTCTCATGGTGAAAACGTGGCTTACTATTCACTAAGTCCTCACTTCTGATTAAATTGGTGATAAAGTTTTTGTTGTGACAAATAATTTTAAGCTCCCTTCAGTTAAATAGGTCTTCAAGACCAATTTGTAGTCGGTCGATTATTTTCTTTAACAAGTAATTACTCTCTGCTACTTGCGACTTCTTGAGTAAATTAACTTAAAGCTTTTAATACGAGTACCTTACCGGTTTTGTAGTCAGTGGTTACTATTAATAATGTATCGCCAACATATGGTTTCAACGGTGGCAGTTCACATATTTATTAAATTTCTAAATAACATAATGTGTAATCTGTAATCATTACCATTTTGGTTAACAGCACAGACAGGGTCATCCATTGCTTATTATTAACGTTGTTTCTGCATTCAAACAAAAGACAATGATTAATTATCTAGGCATACCTGAGAACTTTTTTGTATAATACCAATTCCTTTATATGATCTTGTAAACTACATATTTCTTAATATTCGTAAATACAAATACAAATCTGTCAGCATTACACTGACATGATGACAAAGCCACCTAGATGCCCATGCCATTATGCGAAGTATGAAGTATGCAGGTGCATGCCAGTTTGCCAGGCTACAGGTCACTGAAGTATGGTCATTGTGAACTATAATAAATATAGTTCACCTCAGAGGTAATATGGACGTTACCGAAGTGATACAGTCAACAAATATGAGTCATTTAACAACTGATACTATTTTTCTCCAATACTACTGTGTTTCTATTTTGTCTGTGGTATAAAACTTAAGAAAGTAGTTCCCATGATGGCAGCTAGGTGGCTTTGTCATCATGTCAGTGTAATGCTGACAGATGGCATTGCCATCTAAATCCTTACTTACATCATACCAAGTCTTTGGTATATAGGCAAAACCAGTTCTATGCCCTGCTGTCTGCACTAGACCTAAACTCCGCCGATGAGCTATAATGATAGTGAAATAGATCTATCTGCAGTTAGTTGCGGTACAGACAGCACAACATAGACATTCATTTTACTATATAACATCGATACATCTCTTAACGTTTAACCAACACAATTGCACATTATAAGGTGATGTAGAATTAACCTCTGATAAAGTCTGGTAAAACTGATATTAGATTTGTGTACCTTTTTTGGGCTGTACAGTATACGCTACTACATTGTGGCTAGTGAGGTTCGTTTCGCCTTTTCATCAAAATGTTAGTTAGCCTTCCTCTGTATTATAGCTTGATTCGATTCGTCCTCAATGGACTGTATGCCTCTTCGTCGTCCTGTGGCGTCCCGCTAACTTCTTGTTCGTACTCTTGTTTATACGTAATTGTTGTTATGTTAGTCTTATAAAACTGTTCTGGTTAATAGTTTTTTTTAACGGGTTCTTTCCATTTGGTGCTTTTTTCAGTAAACGATGTTATCAAGTGCAAAAATTTATCCACTTCGTCCTTTAATGGTTGGTTATCCACCCGGTATTTGATATATTTGATGGTATTATGGATAGGAGCTATATTTTTTGTTACAAACCCAAATTTAGGACTAAGTTATAATTTTGCCTTCTCAAGTGTTGTCATCATGCCTGATGAAGGAAGGGGACTTACATTTTTTAWCTCGWTGTTTTCCAGTTTGATGCATGAAACCCTTGTAGGTGTCACTATCTAATGACAACATAAGATACTAATCAACTTTTTTTCTCCTCTACCTTTTTAATTAGCCGTKCTTCCAAACAGTGGTGCTGATTTCCATATGCAAAACTATCTTCCGAAAAGATTTAATGTTTGCCACAAGAACCAATTCCAATGAATTTTTGGATAATATATTTAACTGGTATATCGTCGTGGGATATAGGTGATAAAAGAAGAGTTTATGCTCATTATTAATATATATTTATGTTAAGAGTAATCAAATTGTGTTTACTACGAAACTGGTGCTTAGGTTTGTTGAATGGGAGAAACACCATTCTAATCAAAATCCTCCTTTTTTTTAACCAAATTACACCAGCAAGAGTAATCAGGTGTTTCACATTGTATACCTGATTAGATTCTTTCTTAATACTAACAGTTTTCGACAACAAGAAACTATTTTCCAAGATTTTTTGAGATAATATTTAAAACACTACAACAGAACTATACAAAAAGGTAGGAATTATCCTTACATGACTAAATATATTGCATTATTATTTGATATGGCTGCTGCAAAAATACGTTGGCTGGTTTTTAATTTGAAACTACCGGGTTATCTCTGGGCACAGCGCTGGAATGTCCATTCTGATTCGTTCACGAACTGAGGGCAGATTCCATAAAGCTCGCATCGCAGATTATGCAGCACGCCTGGCATTATCCAAGTATAGGAGCCTGCCGTAAAAGTTTCCTCGTGAATCTATATTTCTCTGCTAAGAATAGATCGATTTAAAATGATAATTTAATTCCATTAACGTTGCATGTACACGGGATGGGTCGTAGATCAATCGCTAATTGGCAACCAAAGGCATCGGGGATATAATGGAACGGCTGGGTCAACGTATTCCTGGAAAACTGAAAAAAACTTTCTTATTTGGACGGGCGTATTCCCTAGCTAATTGAGTAGTATACTGTTTCCTCCGTTTGGCCAGTCAAGCGGGCCAGTTTCCTTCATTTAACAACTTCCTTTAGTGTCAATTACGCTGGCATCCGACTAATCAGACCTGGTAAAAAAATAATCATGTGTTGTATTAACCTCAGCGTGTATTATTAACAGACGCATTTAGTATAGGCCCAGATGCGTGTACACAGCCTAAACGGTCTCATCAACGTTTCGGCAAAAAAGCACGATCTGTGAAACGATTAGGGAACATCAGCTCCGCCCAGGCGCATTGTTTTATGCGGCCTGGGTGTTCCCCATTGGCTCGCGGCCCCCGACGTCATGACATATGTACTTAACCACTTGATATACGGGTTTGATAATGTAAAAGAGATGGCCGGGCCTAATTTTGTATGCTGGAACTAACGGACCGGCACCGCATACCGGCTGTTCCGCGGCCGAAAAATAGAGATTGCGTCGGGAACTCGGAAACCGAGCTGGTTGTGCTTGCGCAAGAAGTCTTTTAGCTTTTAGTACATCTAAAAGTGTTTTCATTTTTTACAGTTACATTTTCTGACATATAAATACGCAGGAGTTTTCTGTCTCTTGTACATTCAACAATTTCTAAAAAAAACCGCAGTTATCACCATTTGTGTTTGTTACAATTTTTGTCGAAATATACTCAATAATTTCAAATTTTTCACAAAATATGGACCTAATTCTAAAACCATTGTTCCTTTGCAAAACAAAGAGTATACGTACAGTACCTATGGGTGATGTATCTTTTTGAAAATCCAAGGTGGCTCACTTGCTGTCAACTTAAAAATTAGAATGATGTGAAAATATAATACTGAATTCTCACAGTAGTAGATGTATTAAAGCTTTCACAGTCAGGATTACTTGAAGCTCGAAGCTATTCCATCTTTCGGGAGATATCGTTTTTAACGGAACGCCATAGCTTCAAACAACAAAGTTATGAAATGACATGGTCTTTCCCTAACTTGAATATAATAAAAGGTTAAGGTTTTATTGAAGAAACAGATTTGCGGCAAAGAACTCCATTTCAATAGGTACAGGTGAAGAATGTGATATAAGACAACTAATTAAGTTTAATAAGATAACCACTTACAATGTTTCTATTTTGGTCTACTAGCTTAACACAAAAAAAACAGTTATTAAAAACAATTGTCTATAACAATTACAAATCCGAGGGATCCGTTCGCTCCGGATTGAATCACTTGCTTAGTTCGCGCTTCTTTTCATCATTTCGTCCAATCACATTCAGTCTGTTGCACACTTGGCATCATTATATTATATCATTGCCAAGTTTATTTACATGATCATATGTTTAAATGAACGCAACCTAAACTAATAAGCGCTTTAGAGTTGTCGAAAACTAAGTGCATTAATACCGTTTTTTAGTTTGTAGGCAGAATATTTTCAGGATTCATCATTCGAGCAACTTACTGCATATCAAAAAATCACAATATCAAATAACAAATAGCAAAATTTGAGAGTACAATACATAAGCAAACACAAACACGTGCGCTTTCGTCTTTCGCTGTCATGCTGTCATTTGTCATCGGTTACGGGCATATTCGTCATCTGCTTGGTTGTCAAACATTCCACTACTACATACGTCATACCCCTTTAAAAGGGGCCGTTGTTTCCCGCCAATTAACAATGATTCCTTCGAGGCATTAAAACTCCACAAACGAAAGAAATCTTTTGGAAATAGCAATACCATACCTTTAGCTTCACAAAACATATTTTTCCAGAAAAGTGTGTATGAAAAAGTGTCATTAATACAGTGTCATGGGTTTAAGCGGAGACATCACTTTCGCAGTCACGTACACTAGCCATAACTATAAATGAGAACTCATGTTATGTGGGTTTAGTTCATTCTGCGAACGGTTTAGAATCACAACATCAAAACTTTGATGGTTCATCTGATTTCAATTGACTAAACGTATGGCAATGTGCGCGCCAGGAAAGAAGGCAGACCTGGTGCGAACGAATATTCATATTTCAGGCTAGCGCGGCGAATAAAATTATTAAATCGGCCCACCCACGGGGTTCGCTCCGTTCAAATAGTGAACGATATTACATTTCTAAGGTGCGGCTTCTTTCCTGGCGGGCACAATACTGTAGATAGTAAAAAAGGCTTTCAAACGATTTGTAACATGGTCGTAAAATTTTCAAGTTGGTAGCAAATGTGGTGCCATCGTAGATTAAAAGAAAACGTATCTTAAAAAGCGAATGATTTTTCAGCGATCTTACCTGGGTTTTATCCGAACCTTCTAGCTAACGAATTCAGGTGTAAGAGTTTGTTAGGATAGAGAGCGTAACTTAATGACGTGCAAAAATGTTTTCTGGTCGAAGCAGTCATTACTCATAAAGTGACTGTCCAATGAATATTTTTTTAGTGTCGATTGGGTACGTAGAAAATAAAAGTGACTTTCAAATAAAATATTGTATAAGTCCAGCTGCAATTTAAAGATTTTGAGAGATCATGTTAGAATAATAAGAAAACATATTACCATTTGATGTTAGAGGAAGTCATTCTTAAACGTCCTTACCAGTATTTTCTCCAAAAGCTTTTTTTGGGAAGGGGAGACTTTAGACGCGCATGTATATGCCCCGATTCTGTAACCTGGAAAAAAATTGAGTGTATTATATGCACTTCTTTAATTTTAATTAGTGTTTTAAATAGCTGTCATATTTATAAAAAATGTATACTGAGTGTATCCCAAATTTGAGATATGACATAATGAATTATTTTATATACCAAGTTTAATATATGTTTATTCCATTTCATTTACAAGGTTTTAAAAAATGTTTAAGTCGGTACATACAAAATTACACTTCCATACTCATGTCTTATTCTTAATGTCTTAAAAACAGTATCGCCATTCAAAATCAGTCAGCAAAGGATCTCGTTCTACTAACCCGTCCGTCTGGAAATGCTGCATCCAAGTCAGGCAAGGCGCAATATCTTGCTGAAAGTACGTTTCTATCCGGAACGTCAACTTCTGCATGGCAAGGGAACAAAATAACCAATTTCGAAACTTCTTCTTGCTGCAATAATTCAAAATATCGCGCTCCGTGGATACTGGATTGGCACTAATACCTGATCACCAATAATCCTTGCACAAATTTCTAATGATTGTCTTCAGTCGATTGGTAATGTGTATGTTAGTTCTTAAGCATGACATGGGCTTCAAGAATTCTTGGTATTGAATATAGCTAATTCAGTGCTCGCCAGCCAACAAAATTAACACACTTCAACGACGTAGGGGCACTAGAGCACTGACTAACTAAACAAAAGCCATCGATCGCTAGACGACATTCCAACAGCCCTGCGCTTCATCATGTGCTATCACCTAAACTGAATAACATAAAACGGGGAATTATTAAGACACCAGCCATTGAAAGGCACTAAAGAAATTATTTAACCCTTCTTCCTTTTCCTAAATTTATTACATTGACCTCACCTTGATTGGCAAGACCACCCTTTCGAATACATCGTCAAGGGCCAAACTGTCGTCTGCATTGGCAGGGAGTCAGCCATTCAAAAAAGGAGGCAAACACAGTTCACCGTCAAGAAGAATTAGCTGCTACTAAAGAAATACAGTATATATTAACGCCAGTGTCTCTAGGGAAAGTCAAATCTGCGTGCTCTACAAAAAAAAACGCTAAGTGAGGTTAACGTGACAAGATACCATCGGCCTGCAACATTGTTGTATAACTCAATATACTTATCAAAATCACAATCAATGTAAAACATTATAAGACAGGGGAATAATTTAAAATACTGCACAATTTAAAACGCTGTCGCTCTGACGGGAGGCAGACCTAACACAACTTACTAAGGTACACATTCAAGTGTCATGATATTTGTGTATGGCACAATTAATAAATGTGTTATATTTGTTGTAAGATTTTTCTCCATGTCATTGAGAACCTAAATCTATCTTCTCTGTCTCCATCCTTAGTTATTTGCATTAAGTAATTTTTAGCTAAGGCACACAGCCTCAATTCTCTTTTTCATTACATGCCCATTTACACAAACCAGGTTTTTTCAATCTTCCTTACCATTTCGAATATTTCTCTATGAATAAATGACTAGTTTCATATTATTTTTGCATCATTCTTTTTCTCCCAAATTTCAATCTTGTAACTTTCAAAAATATTGACGGTGGCTGCATCCTCCAAATACGATTTTGTGATATTATTTAATTTAACCAAAAATTTCAAATAGATGTTAATTCAGTATGCTACCTTGCCTTGTTATGATTACCTATTTTTATTTAAATTAATAATAATAAATAATTTATAATTCAACAAATAGACCTTGATAATAAGTACATACGCAATTGGACAGCATTAGGAGCACTTGTGAATTCTTGTTATCTTATTATTTATTTTTCAAAGAATGTTGCAATTGCTAAGGAAAGTGAATTTGGAATTTAGTAATTATTTAAGCGAATATGGCTTAATACGTTGCACAATTAAGAAACAACATCATATATGTTCTAGTAATTTTCAAAATAATAAAAAATAAACTACATAATATATAATATATACTATATCTATTGCAAGTTGAGACTCACAGCATATAATAGATACACCATACACCTGCTGCTAACGGCATATAATAACCATCAATGAGTACCGCTCTTCAATTGCTGCACCTACTCAATCCATAGCTGCATATCGATGCTCCTTATGCATGCAGTTTTCAGCTTTAACAGCTATCAGTCCCGGCTCTCCCATGACGTTCCAGTTATTTGTTTAAGCTGCAATTACTGTCCAGACAGTGTAATTATCTTAGCTCCAATTAAAATAATGGACCCATGCCACGAACTATTACCATTTCGCTTAACGTAACCAACGTCGGGTTGAGTTGTTCGGTTATTAGCTATCGCCGAATGGTTTGATTTGCTACATAGTCTATTTAATAACACTAAACAATACCCGCATGGCTGAAAAGTTTTAAGTGGTTAGTTTGTAATTTCCACACATCAATTTTGTTTGCAACTATGCTGGTAAGTGTATACACGAAAGAAAAGCATTTAAACAAATTAATTCTTATTGTAAGTACTCATATCGCAAATACTTAACTAGAAGATAATAACATGTTAAAATTTTCGATGCAAGATGAAGACGTGCTATCCGTAAGAGAGTTGTAAAATACGTAATAAACAAGTAAATATACTTACTTGCTTATGATTCGCTTGATTTGGTTTTGTTTTTAGATGCGTTGCTTATTATAAAAATGCCAATACATTTTTAGCCTGATGCTGTTTAGTATCGAACAGGGGAAATCCACTACAACACTCCCTCAGTAATAAGTCCGTTTACTATCAATGCCTATACATTAATGAATACAAATATTCCCTTTACATAACCATTACCGAGATCTGTCACATTACAAACAACCTTGAATCATCCTTACGCTATCCGGCCAAATTCCTTATATAACTTTTTTTTTAATTCTATATCCTACGGGTTTGCTTGTTTCGTATGCATTAAGATTTAAGGCATTAGTAATCAAGTGTTGCCTTTCCCTGTTTTGTTATTCTTCATAGTCAGTGCTAACCTTCATGGTTGCAGACTCAATACAAATCTCTAAAAACTGTAAAATGCGAGCGTTTATTGGTACCGTAACTTGATTATTAAATTGCCCTGGTACCATCTACTGTTACTAAATCTTATTGCTACAACCTTTGCGACTTATATAGTTGCTACGCCAGCTCTAACTTTTTACGGTGTAGGCCGGGTGAAACCTAAACTAGAATTGGAGGTACCTTATAATGCATTAACATTAGCTATATCAAACTACTTAACTAATGAAATATCAAGTTATTATTATTGTTTAACAATCGCTGTGATTCCTTCATAATGTCATATTTTGTCTACATTGTTCTTTATTTCAGTTTTAAATTCCTGATATGATTTTGTTTCAGTTCGGAACGGATACTCTTGCGTTCCAGTAGCATTAGCTGAAGGACTGGATATAAAACTCAACGCAGCGGTGAGCAAAGTGGAATACAGTCAACACGGTGTGGAAGTGACAGTCTACAATCCTAGAAATCCAGTTTCTGTCAACACATATCACGGTAAGCAAGGCACTCTTCTTCAGTTGTACGTAGAGTTATAGGTGTTCGTGACGTACAGCACATAAATGACGTTAAATATTTGCTGTTTCATTGCTTAAAAATTTATGTTGATTCGTTGTTCTTTTCACGTGACAAATCGAAAGTCCTTTCTATCATAAAGTTTGCAGTAAATTAGATACAAATACTGAAATTTTTACCAAACTCTAGACACTTCTGTAGGCATGTATTTAGTTTATAATTATCAATTTATAAACCGGGTTTAGAGAAAGAGCAATCCAATTTCTTGTCATGTGTATATACAAAATATATGGTTTCAGCGTTGGGATTAAATTGCAATTCTTAATAATCATATCATATAATAACTAGAAAAAAATCTGTAAGTATTTCAAGAATGTTTGTCTTCTCTGCATTAACTTATATAAATAAATTCTAACTCATCAATAGATAGTATGCAAATTTTATACAATTTCATTATACCTCAACATAAATTTGCATCTAACTCCAAGATTTTAAGTAATATATTAGAATCGTTAGATAAATAATATTACGCCAGCGAGAAGTTTTTGCAGAGGTGTCTGTTTTTATTGAATAAACGTTTGGATATGATGCAGTTTAATATCGTTCCACATGTAAGAGAAAATGTGGTGATCTGGCATTTTCTGCCAAGCATCAAAACTCACGTGCTTATATGACATACACATCTAGCCTACATTATGTTGCATCCTTCGTTATAATTGTCATCTTGCCCCATATGGCATCTTATCTGAGATTCAGTTTTTTTTTAATTCCTGACACCCTCTCTCAAATATTCCGAAATTCCCTGATTATCCGCAGAACCAGTTCATCAATAATTATGGCAGGTTACTGTTTGTAAATTACTGACTTCATATGAGCCCAAAGAAAAATTCGTGTAGTGGTAGTTTTAAGTGGGCATTCATCCAACTGGAACTCTTGTTATTCCACCTTCTTAGGTACTTAATTATCATCTAAGAAGTCTGACTGCTCAAGTGTATATTGTGGCGGTTCTCAACCTACTATAAATAGAAACACGAGCTGTATGTTTTGTAGGTAGAATTCTTCAGTTAGTTGGATAAATTGTCATGCAGATTATTTGCTACAGCACTGACATCATGGATTTCCGTTTATATTAGTAATCTATACTAACTGAAAGACAAGTAAGGTTGCGGAAATTTGTGGTAACGCGCAACCTGTATTATTCAACCCGCTCTTCCACATGCTATATTCATAAACAAAACAAACTACTAGGTCAGGAATGTAAATAACTTGAAAATTTATCCTACAGCGTTAGAACAGGCCAAGTTAGCGCACAAATGGTGTATTCGGCTTAAAATGTGAAGAATCAGTAAGATTAAATGAGGCACCATATAAATAGAGTTCAAAATGTTTACCGATAACTTAGAGGTTGATGGTTGGTGAAAAATCTTCATTAATTTATGAAATAACGAATAATTGAGTTCATTGTTCCTTAGCTTGAAACACGATGGATTTGCACCAAAAAACATAACCGTGCTTAGCATAACAATATGCCATGGAGGCTTGCTGGAGAGCAGCTGGAGCTAATACAAAACAAGTTACTATAGCTTGAATTACAGTCACTAAAAGGAATAGAGTGCCACAACGTCCGCCATATTTGGAGTAAAAGTTTTGGCAAGAACATTCAAATGCATGTCTATGCTGTGCTGTCTACACCTCAACCAACTGCAGATAGATCTATTTCGCTGTCATTACAGCTCATCAGTGCAGTTTAGGTCTAGTGTAGACAGCACGGCATAGAACTGGTTTTGCTTATATACCAAAGCAATGGTATGATATAAGTAAGAATTTAGGATGGCAATGCCATCTGTCAGCATTACACTGACATGATGACAAAGCCACCTAGCTGCCTTAACGGGTACTACTTCCTAAAGGAAGTGACCTGTAGCCTGACAAATTGGCATGCAACTGCAAAAAGTGCCGTGGGGGCCTGCTGTCAAATTGAAGTATGCAGTTGCATGCCAATTTTTCAGGCTACAGGTCACTTCCTTTAGGAAGTAGTACCCGTTAAGGCAGCTAGGTGGCTTTTTCATCATGTCAGTGTAATGCTGACAGATGGCATTGCCATCCTAAATTCTTAAGAACATTCAAATTTTGCAATGTTAATTTTACATAGATTGGAATTAGAATAAGACCAAAATCAATAATGAAAAGCCATTGCTGATGAAGGTAGAGAAAAACAAACACTGGGAAATTTAAATGTTCCCGCCAAAAGTCTTACTCCAAAAATGGCGGACGTTGAGGTACTGTATGCTATTTACTGACTGTAGCTTGAACGATACCTAACAACATTCAAAAAGGATTCTTTCAGTCGAGGGGGTAACCACTTAGTGTAATCCTGGAACAAGGACGATGTAATCTTATGAAATCTATTATGTAATCAGTATGTAAATCATTATGTAATCTGGTGTCTTTGAGCAATCCGCACAGCGTTAATGAAATCTGTTTCTAATCACTGTGTAATCGTTAGCGTTGCACATCACTCAGATGCATTCGGCTGTAGTCGGTTGGAGAACAACAAGAGCCGAATCGTACTCCATAAAACAGAATTAAGCCACAATCTACACCACAAATCGCCGTTATCAAATGCGCCATCTCTGAGCTGCATAAGAATTAAATATTTTAGGCGCCACTTAAAAATGCGATATTTGTCTGAATTTTTTTAAGTATTGCATGCTAACTTTTTTGCAGATAATCACGCAGAACTTGTATAGAGTATTCAAAAGTTGGCTATAGCTTTAAAACAAAAGGCGATATAAAGATGGCGATGGTGCAGCTCAACTCACAACAAAAAAGTAATACAGTGATGTTGAAACCGCAACCCTCTAGCATTAATAGTTACCGAGATACCTGCAATTATGACGAAAATGGCACACCCTCTACAGGCGCTAGTGAGAACGTTTGGATGTGTTTTTGCAGTCGACCGCTTGAACCAAGCCCCAAAACTGCTATTTTTGTTTCAAATTGCGTAAACACTGCCCATCTCTAGTCTGTTCTATTCTATTTTGCAGTGTAACTGTTCTTTTTCATTGTTTCGCTAGAGGCCAAAATTAAATATACTTTTCCCCGCAATGCTTCCTAAATAGGTGAGCCTGCCCACTGAGTATTTAAATACTACATTGATATGACTAAATCGGGTTTTTAAAATCGCTCTATGTGAGAATCACGTGACTAAGCCTTTTGTTTTCCTGTACCCTTCAATTTGTCTGAATGATGTTGATGATGATGTATCCAAGTTTTCAACACTTCCGTATATCTCTGTACCTTTAGAGGTCTGTACGTTAAATGAAATGAAGCTCGCGCGTTAATCTCGTATTTGGGAACACAAAACAATTCTAAACCCATCATTCACGAAGCACATCCTACATGTCTGTCGGCTCATCTTCAAAACGCGGCAGCGGACACTCCCCGGGCATAAATTTTCTAGTTGCATTATCATACCTTTAATTTATTTCACCGTTCCCAATTATTTTTCTGCCCAACAAAAAAGAAGGAATGCTAACAAGTTCCTTCCAGCGGAGTAATTAAAAACGGACACGCCTTGTAAACCACACCGCACCGACCGGAAGTGGTAAACGAGTGCCCCGATGCTACCTGACAGATTACCGGTAGCAATGGGCCTTTCACGGTAGGTGTTGACCGTATCACCGGCCGCCATTGGCCGACGTTATCACATGCAGATAWGATATCTTGCAATTGCGCCCAATTACGTCCTCGCCCGTTGTGGAACGAATGAGGTTTGTGGCAGTTATCACGGCTCCGTTGACGCGCCGTTTAGCATTCTCCGGAGGGGCCCTCGCAGGACCGGTTTTCCGCTGACGGGGATGCCAGTTTTTCGTTTTGGCAATTGCGAATACGGGAATACTCGGTAATAATGTTTTTGGCTGTTACTGTCCATGAAATTTATTGGTTTGTTTATTTCAGCGAACGAATTGCTGCATCAACATTTCAAGTTTTTTGACAAAAAGGGTCCTGGTATAATAACCTTAAGATGTGTCCTCTTCGTGCCTGCAAAGAAAATAATAACCTGAAATTATTGAATTTATTTTTAGCAACAACGAGAATGTTAATCAGTGAATAACTTTTTCGCCTTGCGTGCGTTAGCAGTTATGCCACTTGAGGTCGGTGCTTCAGACTTGTATAGGAGTAGAATACTTATTCACCTTTACCTTTGATTTCTTTGAATTTGCAAATAGCGAACCAAATATATTTCAAACGATGGATACCGAGGCGCATTAACGCTAAAACATCAAACTTTTTATATTGATACCATCTGCCTTCGTGGATTTTGAGCAGGGATGCTTTTCAGGCTTCATAACCAAACTTTTTATACCATCAAAGCACAACTTGTGAATCTAGGGAATGTTCTTGACCACCGGACAGCGCTGTTACGAAGCAGTGATATTTGTTCGGTTATTGGACGCTTCTAAAGGTTTTTTTTACCTAATGGACAAAATTGATGTCGGTGTCTGAGAGATTTTCGAAAAACTGCTTTGGGGGAATGTCACATTCCAAAAGCACTTTTTTGCGTGGATTGTTAGGTCGTTTATTAACATAATTAACTTAACCTAAGCTAGTATTACTGAAGCCACTCCGGACTCCACAAAGTTTGTGTTAGCTAAAGACTGTGATAACTAGATTGGCTTTCAGTGGGCGCTTGAATCTCAGAAACTATTACAGACAAAGATTTTTTAAAGATGGGGACTTGTACCTATCCAGCAAATGACCGTGGTTGATAACTTTGTCAACTAGCCGGATTAACAGTTGTGCTGACCGAATTCTAGACGTAGTATACTTTATGATCAACACTCAACCGGGTTGCTAAGGCTATCATTCCGCATGACTGATGTATTAATTACTCGACGTGGAATGTGCAAATCGTTTCGTTTCGCAAGCTCAAATTGGAACTTGGACCATCTGAAAACTAAATGGCTTGWATTAGCTCGATMCCACGAAATCTTCTCAAAACCCATAACTCATGGGCAATTAGCTTAGCGATTATGGCGCAGGATCTTATCATTCTAAGGTGGCCAAGGATACTAGCTATAAAACGATAGCAGCCAAGATGGGTTGAATTTTATAGGATAACAGTTGATGTTTGACATCTCCAAATTAGTCCCAAAGTTTTTTTACGATGAGACTAAAGAAGTGTCTGAATCATAAGCGTTTACGGCGAATGCTGTCATAAGCTTTATCAACGTGGCTCGTTTCAAACTACTATATATTAAGATAGTTTGTTCGCACTTGAAGCTCTTTTATTCTGCTTTCTTAATCTTAAATATACGAAGCTCTTTCGAGAGATTTAACTTTAAATTGCGTTAAAAAAATTATAGCAAGCTTGTGCTTTATTTAAGTTTTCTTTGAAATAAAAAGCTTTTTATGTTTTTACCTGCGAATTTAAAGCGCACATTTTGAATAAGTGGTACATAGACTGCGTAAGCACAGCCGTCATTCATACTGCCAATAACAAATCACAATAAAGTTATATACCTACATCAGTAATTAGACCACTATTATGTTTGCTATGAAATCCTAAAAATATCTATCAATTTAAATTATTTAGAGAATAAGACAAGCAACAATAACTAGCTTATTCTAACAACAGAAAACTATGCAAGAAACGTCTTTACAAATGTTAAAAATGTCAACCAGCTTCATCTATGCAAGGACTTCTTTCCGAGTTGCAAGAGCTTGCATTACCGCTACTTTTTCTACCTCTTCGTCGGCCATTTGAAAATGAGATCTTGCAATTTCCCCAGCAGGTAAAAATCCATGGCTGCTAAATCTGGAGACCCTGCTGGGTACTGATTAGGACCCCCATTAGTTATCCAATTATTGCCAAAATGAGCCGCCAGAAAATGTATAATCGCGAGAAGGTGTTTCGTCTTGCTGAAAAAATACTCTCCTAAAGACAACTTCCTCAAACAACTATTTCTTATAACTCCTTATCCCTATTCGATTCACACGTTTTGGGACTCTGATTTTAAAACTAACCACTGTTAATTATGTCGCCATCGTGGGAAAGGTTGGCGCCATTCTGGATGTATAAGTTATCGCTACTGCCATACACTATCGTATCTCATTTTTCATAATTTTCCAACTGCATTGCAAATTAATTTGAAAATTCAATTTCATCTTAAACCATTTCATAACTGCAATAAATGTCGCTTGCGAACCCTTAACATGTGCACTTCTAGATTCGCAGACAAAAACAAAAAACTTTGTATTTCAAAATAAACTAAAGTAAAGCGAAGATAAGTAGGTAAGAGATACAGGGTGTGGTATTAACAAAATATGTTCGGGCCGATAACTTTTTAACGTGACTAATTTTGAAAACTGTATAGAAATCTACACAATAAGGTCCTTTGGGTATGTTCTTACACAAATTCAAAGTTTTTAAGATTCAATTTTTTTTAAATGGCTCAGTATTCCACATATAATGTAGTAGATATCGCAGTGCGGCTTTCACCACTGAGTTTATTATTAAAATTTTCGCTTATTTCCATAAAATAAAGGTGTTTATATTTCAGTATACCTAATTTAACTTTTATTTTGGGCAACATTACTGAATACTATCAATATCAAGACTGACAAATAAAAAAAGGAAGCAGACTATTAAGAACCAGAACGTCGCCACGAGTCTGTTTTTTATTAAAAATACTGTAAGCATCAGATTTTTCTACGTTAACTTCTGTATTTTTCTCCAAACCGACAAAAACATTGTTTTTGTGTAAAATAATATTTAATTCCTTTCCTTTCCTTCTTTGACGCAAGTTTTGGGACGCAGTTGAGTAAAGTACCATTACCCAGATGGTTGGTTTTTAAACAAGCAAGTATATCTGAAAATGATTACCTTTTTTCTGGATATCTAGTCGCCAGATAGTGTAAATAGTTCGACTTTTGATTTTATGAAGTGTAACACTCAACTGTCTAAAACACTCAAAGAGAAAAATCGGTATCATTATTAATAGGGTCAGTTATTGTAGTTKGGAGGAACCCTTAAAGTCACAACTGTATGAAAGACAGTGCTGTATCTACTTATTAATAAACAGACTGCTAAACAATAGACGATTCCTCCATTTTGCTTAGTGTCTTCCTGAATGCAGAATATGAAAATGAAACCCAAAACATAAAAAATTAAACATTTAGTGAATTAGAGAAGCTAGTAAACTTTTACAAAGCGGTGTACAACAATACATTACATTGTGATAAAGGTAAAATGAAGCAAATAGGTATAGAATATCGACAAATAGTTTATAGTTTGCAGAGTTAATATAAATATGTAATGGATATATAATTTCAAAATGTGGACTGTCAAATCTCATTATGAGCTTCGTTTTAACAGTTGTAAATTTTTGTTTGTATCATTTCCAACCAGAAAAGAAGAATTTTATATCTGTTTGCAGTTCCTATATACCCGCTTCGACGATCTACTAACTCATCTAATGCAATTCATCATTCTACAGCCGCATTAAGTGATTCTCCAAACTTGCAAATTGCTTACGTCCCAAAGGTTGGTTTGCATTGCTTTGAAGTGTAATCAGTGTCATCAAAGATATGGATCCACTAATAATCCGAGCACTGGACCGCAAAACTAATTATAGTATAACTAGAGATGTACCACATTAATTATTTATGTAGAACACGCTCTCAGATGTTCGAATGGATTATTCAGTATGTCTAATCGCATTCGAGATGTCGTCTTACACGGGCTGTTTAATTCATCTGGCGATTATAAAGTCGATGAACGACCTCCCGTGCAAGAAATTTAAAATTGTTTCTTTGCTTTTTTCAGCCGACGTCGTCCTCTGTACTCTGCCTTTGGGAGTACTGAAGTTGAGCGCAGCACCGCACAGCGGACAACTGAACACGGTGCAGTTTTCACCGCCGCTTCCGGATTGGAAAACTTCCGCCATACAGCGCTTAGGATTTGGAAATTTGAATAAAGTTGTGCTTTGCTTCGAGAGAATTTTCTGGAACCCGCAAGCCAACTTATTCGGTCATGTCGGCAGCACCACAGCTAGCAGAGGAGAGCTTTTCCTATTCTGGAATCTGTACAAAGCTCCAGTATTACTCGCACTTGTCGCTGGTGAGGCAGCTGCTATAATGGAGAACGTTACCGATGACGTTATTGTTGGAAGGTAGGTTAACTATTTCAAACGTGTGTGTTATTATACTTTAAATACAGAGAAATGGCTGCATAGAGGAGTTATTGATATATCTACCAATAATTACAAGGTATTTCTGGTTGCGTTTGGTGTACACTTCTTTTATTGATTTTCTGATATACAGGGTACGCCACCTAAAACTCCCCAGGCTCGTATTTTCTTTGTCTTTTTAGGTACAACCTTAAGTTATATGTCAAATTGTAGGTCTTTTTGAACTCTTTAAAAATACCATAGTGAGGGTCCAAAATTTTTTTTTTGCAGATTGTGATATTTTGCAAATAGTTTTTAGTTTTAGTTTTTTAAGTGTTAGTTTAGTAGCTTATTATGGTTCAAATTATGCCTACACACCCATCGCTGCACACAAAACCCCAAAATTTTGAGTAATTTTTAAATAAATCAAGTACAAAGTTCGTTCTAAAGAGAGAGAGGCTAGAAAGCGACACTCTGCGATGAGGCTAGTTTGGTTTGCTACATCGCGTACTAGCCTCGTCACAGGGTTTCATTTCCTAGCCTCTCTCTCTTTAGAAAGAACTTTGTACTTGATTTATTTAAAAATTACTCAAAATTTTGGGGTTTTGTGTGCAGCGATGGGTATGTAGGCATAATATGTACAGTAATAAGCTACTAAAATAATAATAATTCTGAACAACCCTATTTAAAGAACATGGCGGCGACAAGTTTTTCTTGTTTTTCACTAAGAAGGAGTAAAAATTACGCATACATGGTAATGACACAAATTGAAGAAGACAAAAGTCGGCATTCAACTGTGAAGCAATATTTATTATACGAGGTAAGATTAAAAAATGTTTACAAAAATTAACTTTAAATACAAAATATGATAATCTGCAAAAATTTTTTTTGAACACCCACCAAGCTATCTTTAAAGAGTTTAAAAATACCCACAATTTGACATATAACTTAAGATTCTGCGTAAAAAAATAAAGAAAGTACGAGCCTGGGGAGTTTTAGATGGCGGACTCTGTATATTATATATGATTGGATTTGGAAAATCATGGCAATTTAAACTTATGTCTATTTCTGTAATGGTACGCATGAAAATGACACGTTATGTCACATTTGAAATAAAAAGTGTAATATAGCGAGAAAAATTAAATTAAATTCAAAATTAAATTAGAATCACTATCCAACAATATAACGATTTTAGAAGACTATAACAAAAATAAATGCGAATGTACTGACTCTAACAACTGAGTTCAATCAGCAAAACAAGGAATAAAATTCTTATTGCACCACCTTTAATTAACCAAGGAACGTACTCATTCTGCATGGTAATTAATATTTTTATTTAAAAAAAACTTAGTAACTTCGCCTTTATCTGATATTTTGAATTGTTCAGGAGAAAATCTGTTCTATTTTGGCTCCAAGTTTTATAATATTCGTTGTGTACTTTTCCTCAAATTTAATGTCACGTTATACAGCGCTGTTTAGATAATATTTAAAACTGTTGAAACACAATCAAGAACTATAACTTTTCATTCTGAAACAAGAAAGTTACCAATATTTTACATATTATACTTTGTAGTAGACTGTTATGTAATTCCGTATTTGTTGATGTTTTGCAGCATTTACGATACCACAAAATAAATTTAGAGAATCCTAATCATGCAACCCTAAACCGTTACAACTTTCAGAAATTTTATAGCACGTTTTAGATACTCCCTTTAGAGTTCCTCGTATGTTGTGCGATTCACTCGCTTATAATAATCGCCAACATATACGCCGAATATGATTCATCACTAAATATTACACTATACTAATTTTCTACTGACCAAGTCACATTACATTAGATTTTGTCCATGAGAGCCTGGCTTTTAAATACTGTAAACGGGTCAATTTAGTCGAAGTAGATATTTGGTTATGTAGCTTTTCTAAAGATTAAACCCCACAAAGTCCAACTTTATCCACTTTATTAACAAACGTGCAATTGGCAAAGCGTTTTCAGCTACTATTAGGTAGCCATCATCAGTGCATGGTAGTAAGAAAATCACAAAAAAAAATAATTTGAAAGCTAACTATCTAGACTTCAAATAATAAACAGCCTGTATGCCAGCAACACAAACATGAATTCAATGATGAAATATGAATGAAATAGGACAATTAAAATTACAAAATCATTCAAGATTGTAAAATTACCGTTATCTATATCTATATAATTAATTTTGCGGATTTGTTACCAAAATGTAAACAACTTAAATTATATTTAGTGGCATTGTGCTTATATGACAATAAATCATTTGCTAACAAAGAGTTTATAGTAAGAGTATCAGTATTTTTGTATTTCAAATATTGTTTCAGATGTTGAACGCCCCTAATTAAAAATGATCTTCCCCTTTGACCAATAATAAAAGGATTACAATCGTTACCAGAAATACTATATACTCCCGAATGATTCAAAACTGGAATTTTGTTTGCATTGGGAACAAAACGTGAAATACACTGTCCACCATAGAAAATCCAACGTTTATCCCATGCGACGAAAACAATTTAGATAAACTAAGTGAGACTGAACCGGCAAGCCTAAGAGGGTATCAAATTCTGGCTTCTTCAACATTAATGATGTAAAAAGAAAATATTTAAAATATGATTTTTGTAATAAATATCACATATTTATTGAGCTCGGTGTAATCTATACAAATTCTTACAATATCATTCTTCGGAATGACCGCTATTGGAGCACACCACTATATAAGCTATTAAACTGGCCCAATGACTTCTTTTCTGTTGTTTTCAATTCTTCACCTACTTTTTTGCTTATTGCAAAAGGTACTCCTCGTAGTACAGATACTGCTCATGATTGATTTTTTCTCTAGATCCTCTATCTGTTTTTCCAATCCTCCAAAAACTTGAGACAGCTCCTCACAAAATCGCATTTACTTCTTCAGCTTTTCTCCAGCGTGCTCATGTCCAAAGCTTCCTTCGTTTTGATTTTTAATGCACACATTTCTTGCTACGGTCTCTCATGTTTATATTCTAAAACGAACCTTGTAACCCTTTGCACCTCCAGTGGCTGTTCCACTACTGCATATAATTTTTTGCTTTTACTTTTTAAGTCTACTCGTCGTTAAGTAGAATTTTTGCATACCACGCTGATACGCTCTCGACTTTTCGAATGTTGGAATTTCTACAGTATTTCTCGCACTTAACAATGCATAGGAAAATGTTCCTACACTTTCTGCAATTTTTTTTTGTTGGGCATTTATACCATCCATTATGGTGACCTACCACATTCTGGACATCTACTTTACCTGACTGAAGCTGACCTTTTTTCAATGTACTAGTTTCTTTAATTTGCTTCACTCTAGCAGCTTCATTGCAATTATCTGCCTGTCTTACTACTTGTTGCTTTGCTTTTACATTACTCTCACTGTGCTTTTTGTAATGATAATTCTGAATCTAATCTAAAGGAATGTGCCATGTCGTACTTCAACCTTTTTTAGGGTTGCCTGTACTTGAACTTAGTATAGAAAGATATTTTAGCTATTTCGTAACAATATTAAAATACATTGAAATGCATGTCTGTGCTATGCTGTCTCCACTGCAACCAGTTGCAGGTAGATCTATTTCGCTATCATTATAGCTCATCAGTGCAGTTCAGGTGTAGTGCGGATAGCATGGCATACAACTGGTTTTGTTTATATACCAAAGGCAGCGATTACGCCACCTAGCTGCCATTATGGGAACCATTTAATAAAGGAAATAACCTTTATTAATAAATGCACCTGCATACACAAATTGTCAGACTACAGGTCACTTCCTTTAGGAAGTAGTTCCCATAGTGGCAGCTAGATGGCTTTGTTTTCATGTCATTATATACTATATACTTATATATACATATATACTAATATTCAAATACATTTATCACAGCATTCATTACTTATTTATTGCAGATGCATAGCAGTTCTTAGGGGAATATTCGGCCAATCCGGGGTTCCCCAGCCGAAGGAGACTGTGGTTACGCGCTGGAGGGCAGATCCTTGGTCTCGGGGTTCTTACAGCTTCGTTGCTGTGGGTAGCTCAGGATCGGACTACGATCTCTTGGCTTCACCCGTTATACCGCCTAATAACCAGGGCGTTTCGGTGACTTCTGGCCCTGCCAGGCTGTTTTTTGCAGGAGAACATACAATAAGGAACTACCCTGCAACCGTGCACGGAGCCTTTCTTAGCGGCCTTAGGGAGGCCAGCAGGATTGCCGATCAGATCATCGGAAATCCTTGCTTGCCTACTCCGGTAGAACAGTAGACTTAAGCGTTGCTTTCACGCATTTGTATTTCTGTTTAAGGTTTTTTGTGTTATTTAACGTAATTTCCATTGTAAACCTGGAGTTCTGTTAAAGCCAAACTGATTATTGATGTGTGATGGCATCTTTCGAGGATGCCACTCTCGTTTTCGTTGTATATGTATTGTTTCTCAGTTTTTCTGTATWAGCTYTAAKCTTATTTATTTTTGGAATAATTACAAACGATTGAGTATTATTAAATAAKTATTGTAATTTGTTGTGAAAGSAAWCAATAAAGCCGTGTCCAATTTTCGCTGAATTAGTCACACTTCTTGTAAGTTGKTATRCCGTTATAGGTATTCCAAAAGTCCCTTTCTTCTTTTTTTTTTGGTTTGTCAATAGCGTTGCATGTGAATAATGCACAGCAGAGTCAAATGAAGACCTCGTCACAAGTGTCCCAAACAAATGCACGAAATATAACCTATAGAATTTATGAGAAGTGTAATTTTTAAGAGCTAAAGTTTTCGTCAATGACATATTGCAGATTACATTCAAATTATTGTCACATAGAAAGTTTAAAAATGGCAAACCCACTGCACCAGTAAGAAACAGCGTTTTGTTATTAGTTATTTTGAACAACGAAAGCATAAAACCCATTATTACTCGTCGTAGATTGAAGCTAGCAGGTGTATGCATGGAGGAACAAATTTAAAAGGGCTCAAATCCGTAGCTGATTTTCACTGACATGATCAAGCTAATCGCGTTGTGACACCATTTCAGCGGTTGAAGACTTACTGAAAGAAAATCGTCGAATAATTTTTGATGAAATCGCTGCAGTTTTGAAAATCAGTCTTTATGCACGATGTCCTCAATTTACAGTGTCACGAAATGGGGTGAATGGGGATGAGTCTTGTGGGTGCATTGCCATCAGCCTGAAACCACGAGAACAAACAAAGAATGGCGTCAGCACTGCTCACCGAAATCTAAAATATTTTATACGCAGCTCTCATCAAGAAAGTAGGACTACAGGGTGCGCTCGCCGCTTAAATTTGGACAAACTGAACATTATTGTATAAAATCAAATGAAAAAAAATATTTTTGCTTATCAGTTTTGTGCAGAGTAAAATTATTCTATATAACCCGCCTCGACCGCCATGACCGTCCCCGTCCTTGACCTGAAGCACTGGCTCTTTAATGTAGTGCTGTCCGTTTCAGCAAATGCTGCCCCGATAGCGATGCGTAAAGATGTCACATTAAGGTTTGTGACCTTGTTACGTTTACACCCCAAAAATAGTGGTCTTGGAGTTTCCAATCCGGCCATTAGGGGGCCAGAACTGTGTCGACCAGAGCATGTCGATATTATTATCCGATTACCAGTTTTGGGCTAAATGGCTGGTGTGTGCGGGTGTACAATTCTGTTGAAACACATCGCCAGCCACCATTTCGCCCGATAAGCTTATTTCGTGACAGTTTGCAGCTCTGGAAAAAATCATAATATAATACGTTCATAAAGCAATTATAAATCTTTGGAAAGAAAATTCTTTGCCTTGGTCTGCAAACCACTCCTCAGCGACACGTATGGCTTCATTATTTGATAAATATCTTTTACCAGTCAAATCTTTTGAGTTTTCAGAATCAATCGTAGTCTAACGATGCTAAATCGAGAGAATAGGGCGGATGAATAACCATTTCAAAACCAATTTTATCAATGTGTTTGTAATGCATCAACAAGTTGTGACCAGGGACGTCATCTTGCGAGTAGAGCATACCTGTGGTAAGTTTTCCCCATCGGTTTCCACAATTCCTTCATCTAATTTAGAGAGCAACTCACTATAATATGCTCTCGTGACAGTTCTATTTTGTTCCAAGGAACCTAACAGAAAATTGAAGCAGGACTTTGCCAGCCGACTATTGAACACTGAATTTTTAGGGTCGTGAAGACCCACTGTTTAGATTGTTCTTTAGTCTCTTGGTCATAGTGACGGATCCAACTTTCTTCCTTAGCGACAATGCGATCCAAAAGGTTAGAGGAATCATTAAAACGACGGCACATTGCTTTCGACATTGTCACACGAACATGCTTGTGATCAGTGTTTAAGCATTTCAGAATGCCTTTAGCCGAAACCATTCTCATTCCCAAATCCTAATATAAATAAATATAAAAAACACATTCGTAGGAAATGTGCAATGTTTCTGGTATTTGGTTGAGCCCAATTAGTCTATCTTGTAAGAGCATGTCATGGACAGAATTGATCTTCCTGGGCGGTGCTCAAATTTGACGTCTGGTCTTCCCCAACCCAGAGGGGTATATGAAGGAACCATCAGCCACAGTTTCTTTGCCTGGTAACGCTTTCAAAAAGAAATGCGTAATATCAGACCGAAATTTGTTTTTATCAGAGTTTTTGAAGTTTGAGGACTACCACATCCTCCTTATGCTCCTGACCCTATTATCATGTCTTTGTTCAACTTAATGAAGTATTATAATCCAGTGAATGATTATATCGTAAAGACTTCCCATGACACCATTGAGACAGCTGGATCATCTCAAGATATCGCGCTCCAGCCACGGAGAAAACCGTGGCGTTGTGCTCCAGAGAGGAGCAATAACCAACTGCCTCAAGGAAATCTTGAAGACGATTTTTTGCCGATGCAATAAAGAATGTGGCAGTGGCAGGCGTGGTTGTAAAAAAGCATCGTAAAACTGCTCTGCCGCAGTCAGAATATTTATGCAGGAAGAAGGCGACGACGACGATATCGATATATTTTTGCTTATTTTTCCATTTTTTAATTACTATCAGTCCATGCAAGTACCTTCATTATATGATTTGTAACATTTTAAGTTATAAGTACATAAAAGTGTTGTGTGGCAATCGCAACTACCTTATCTATATTGTTAAAATGTTGTTAATCATCATGGTAGAGTCAACATACCTACTCATTTCTAGACGAACATAGAATTTGATCGTTCATGTTAAAAATTATATAACTTTTGATTGATTGGAGGTAAAGTTTAATGCTCTATATCTTCGTTCATGACAAACTATATTGGGAGGCATAAGAAGCAAATGTTTGACAAAAAGGGTTAGGTAAAACTTATTTTTTCGAAAATTATCGATTTTCAATAATGTATATCTCGAAAACCATTGCACATTCGACGAACATGTATGAAAACTATTTTACAGGGATTTATAAATAAGCTTTCATTTTTACTTGGAACACATTTTTTCTGGGGTCCACCGTTTCCGAGATATAGAAAAGCCCAAAAATGGAAAATTCCTCCCTCCCTCGCGGTATAAGCTCACCACCCAGGCGCGGCGACTTTTAGTATGTTTACCTACTAACTACTCTTAGCGAGTGTTATTAGGTGAGAAAAAAAAGTAGAAAGCGATGATAAAGAAATGATCCAGGCGGTACATTTGTTTGGGTATTATTCAAGCACCTCCAAAATGGTGAAGTAAAAGCTTAGAACGTAGTGGAATCGCAAGTCGAAAAACTGCATGCTTATTGTTAGCATTGCTTTTATGAATTGTGTCCTACAACGTTTTCTAGGTTGACTTTGCCCCGTATTTTGAGGGTTAACAATAATGTTACCTTATAAAGTGTCTAAACCGACAGCATGCGCTGGGTTAGGTACTGGGGTATTACTAACACGCCGGGTTCATTTGGCAACAACACGTCTTTCCAGGTGAGTTAACTCTTCTGACAAGCCGCATTTTTTTCAGAGCTGTCGACCATGTGACGGTTGTTTGCGCGTGATGGTCCGTAACGAGAGCGCTACGTCATTTCGGAGCCCCGGACAGGTGATATATTTCTGGCGCATTTAAGTATTTTAACAAGAACACGTGAATTTAAATTTAATTTGAATACATTAGCGAACCAGAAGGGTACATATAGTGCCAGTTTAGGTCCAAATACAGGTTCTGTCTGAATTTCGTTAATGTATGTCCCGGCGGCGCTGGAATTATGACCAGAATTTGTTTCGGTGGCGTGTGTAATTTCGGAAGCGGAGTAGGAAAGGACGTATATAAATTAGTGTCCTGGCAGCACTGTAAGCAATTAATTAACATCGACGCTATTGTCAATTAATTGGTTGCACGACCGGTGTTTAGAAAAATTTCTATTTCGTGGTATTTTTAATACCTCCCTGAAGGCTGACGCGTTCTTCGGCTGACTGCCACAGTATTTTATATTTTATGCATTCCGGTGCGCTTAATTTTCTTAATTAGTGGACGGGTCTGGCAGGTACTCATAAATAATGGAGCTAAATTAAGTACTAGGTAGTTAGATATAAAGTTTGTTGCCAAACAGAAGCTAGAGTACCTCTATCATGCGCGTCTGTCGTTGTTGGCTATTTACCACATTTTTGATTTATTATTCCAGGCCCATATAGGGCTAGTTACTTAAAAATGAGATGTATCTCTAAACCCATAATAACTAAACGTAATTGTGGTCTACTTTATGTATTCTGCTTAAATGTAACTCTTAAACACGAACTGAATATGTTAGTCGTATATTCCGCGATGTTTGTATAAGTTGAGTCAAGAGTAGGAACGTTTCTGAAAAGGCTTTTAATGCAGCTGCGGACGATAGAGTATAGAGTACGCCGTGTTTCCCTACGAAATCTATTTAGTTTCCAAGTTTTACTAACAATTATTGGCTTTCACATCCCCCTTAGTCGTAGGGATACAGGTTTATATCCCTATATTGGACGATTTACAGAACGCTATTTGCGAGAAAATAACTGAGTTTTCCAGAGCTATGTTAGAGTGACCAACTTCAAAGAGGAAAAGTGCTGCTAATACAGTATGATCTTAAAGTCTCGTCTTGTCTCACGAGGAAATTGAAAAGTCTCGCCTCGCAAGTAAACCTCTCGTCTCGTCTCATGTCATAATAAGAGAGCTTATATTTTAACGGTATGCAGACAGCTGTCAAACGCTTGTTTACGGGATCCATTCGGTAAGTGCAGTTCAAATATTCTAAAATGTTCAATATTTTATCGATTTACAAAAATGGTATATTTCCGCAAAAAGTTTTTTCGTGTTTATGTTTAGAAAAATATGTAGAATGCAAAACAAAAATGTGTTCTTATGTAACTGGTATCAGTTGCTTTCCCGCAGAACGGAAATTATGACTTTTTGTTTAGGAAGGCTTCCAAATACTATACATAAACACACGTTTCTTCCATATCTGATTTCAGTTAAATGAAAATTGGGCTCCGATGTATACCAAATTTCGATTAGTCTCCAGAAGGTTATAACACATACAAAGTGCAGCGTGACGTCGATTTATTTTGTAGAAAGTACCGATACCAATTGCAGCTGCCGAATAGTTGTTTTATTGTAATTTATCGGCTTGCTTTTCGAAGATGCTATTAGATGGCGACCACGACTTTGTTGCGCCGACTAGAAAATGTAAAAATATTTGCTCACGATACTGCGAGGCCTTTGCGAGACTCTCGTGCGATATTCGAAACGATCTTTTCGAAAGTCTTGTCTCAAAAACGAGACGAGACTCTTACAAACGAGAATATATTAAATTTGATATATTTTAATACGAGAAAACGCGTAGGAGTTTGTATTTAAACATATTCTGTAATAATAATAATAATAATAATAATAATAATAATAATAATAATAATAATAATAATAATAATAATAATGAAACACTTGTTTTTATCCTACTTCTAATTTTTATTTTTGGCAAAGCCGAATGCCAGCATTTCAACCGCCAAGCGGCCTTCTTCGGTGGCTTAACAAGTATAATGCAGCAGAGTAGAAGACTGAAAATTTTTAGCATAGCGAGTTCCGAAAGATATATGCAAAAAACGAAGACTGCACTTGGTTCTTCAGTAATAAAAAATAAAAATTAAGGTACCACAATATACAGCCAGTCAGCTAACCAGAATTCATTTAATTTTTCTGCACTAAGAATGATCCATTTTCCGAAAAGCCGGGTGATCATTGCGGATGACGAAAGGTACTTTATCCTKAGCAACTCCGAAATGAGGTGAAATGAAGCTTTTTACAAAGATTCTGCTTTTCATGTTATTTTCAACCAATCAAMACCTTCAATTTAGTTKAGTTACCGCGTAAAATTTAGATAATACCTAAATGATTACACTTGTAGAGTAACTTCATATTCAGGTTTCTATAGTAAGCACATTAAGCTATATATATATATTAAGCTATACAAGGTAAACGTGACATCAAATTTTGACGTTTATTATTATTATTATTATTATTATTTTTTTAAGTTTTCTCAAAAATAATCGTATAAAATACAATAAGTACTTTAAAATAAGTACGGTTATTTATCTCAGAGATCTTGCATAATTATAAATCATGTCAATGCAACAGTTTATTGAAGTACTTATAGTATTACTACTGATAATATATTAGAGATATTAGAAATGTCAAATGGTCAATGGTGATGATTTTTTAGCATTATAATTTCGAAAAGTTTAGAATGGAGGTTGAGAAGGTCAAACTAAGGAACAACTTTGAGGAGAGATCGATGTAACTGTCATCCAAGCTGTTTGGTTAAATATATTATTTTGTTACCAGTAAATGCATTCTTATAGTAGGCTATATTTGTTTACACATTGCTAAATGAAGGCAATACAAATGTTTTATACTTTATTAAAGTGAGATGCATTATCTATTGATCTCAGACTGAATTCCTTGCTTAGCTCTTCCTCCAAACAATTGTCTTAAGTCGGTAAAATCTTACTGTTCTGGCACCTCACATATACTAAGTACAGAATAGCAGTTAATATGGTTTTGTTAAGAAAACCTCCACCCTTTTGAGTCAAGGTGCATACTGGAGGTTCATGTGAGGAGTGTATGGAAATAATTATTACAAATGTATTTAAACGTTTATGTTGCATGAATACCTTCATCAGGATGTGATGCTGATTTTGTAATTTTATATTGATTTCAAAGAATTCCGTATACAACCAACAATTTGGTTTATTGGCAAACTTAATTTAAGTGTTTGAAATGTCAAACGTAGGAAGATTAGTTTATTTTTGAGCACCTCGCATAGCGAATCTAAAAAGACCTAACATTAACTTGAATCAATATGTTTCAACCGCAGCAATCTTTTTCGCGGAACTTCGCAGAGTTAGCACGATTTAAGCAAACCATTAAAGTGGACCGTCGATTATTTCTGCTCTCTATTAGCAAGCTAGCTCTCTTTCGCCGACAGTTCCTTTTTTATCGCACCTCCGTTGTTTTGCCGGAACGTCTTCGTCTTTTTGGGTGCTACGCTAACCAAGATAAACTGTAAATTGGTAAACTCGGTCCGGAACAAATTGAGAAATACGAAGTGCAGGCAGTGATTTATTTGGAGCATCGCGCGCATGATAATGAGATAAAAGGTATTTTGCTTTGCCTGTGCCCGAGCGCACACGATTTGTCAGCCGTCGCGGCTTCACTTCTCAGCAATTTGGACCGGGTCGTCTTTTGGAGGCTTTCAGCCCCAGACGGCCACGTCCATTTCAGCGAGATATTGCATTCACCCGAGGCGCTGCGTTTGATGGTAAGCTATATTTAACATTAAGTCACAGGTGTGCAACGCCTTTCATTCAGTGTCACGTTTTTCCGATGTTTTCTGTATATGACCTCAGTTTCTGCAATTTGCCCTATACTTAAATAATATTTTTCAGTAAGTATAGTATGGTGAATTATGATACTTGAGATATGTATAAAGACGATTCAATATCTATAATCTCAAATAAGAAAATGGTACTACTGCAATTCTTGGCTTTGCTGGAATACTAAATTAGGGCGTTATTTCACCTTAAAATCGAAAACAAACATCACAGGCATAACATTTCAATAAACAATGAGCCCCTTCTCCTGGATGAGCTGCTCGAGCTGCAACTTGAACAGGGGAATTTTTTATGAAAGGTAGCCTACGCAACATAAATTTAAAATCTATCTAGCTACTTCTGAGGAAGACACCGACATGAGTGTCGAAACGTCAAGGTCTAATAACCAACGTGGGAACCAGCCCGGAAAACAACATGTCAGTTACACACCGTTCACACTTTCAGCCTCCTGATTGGAATTTTGGCCTTTATCGAGGCAAAGTAGCAAAATATATAAGATTTTCTCTTTGCTGAAACCATCTATGACGCGCTATAACTGACAACTGACCCAACCGATCACAAAACTGTCAAATACATGTTTAATATTAAATGCCACTGCTTGAATAAGCATAAATATGAATCTTCGCGGTTTTATCAAAGTCACGGCCGTTTGGTATACGGACATGAAATTTGGGACACGCCATGGCGCGATAAATGTGCATGTTCTAGAGTTTAATTTTTACCTACACCAGTGGCGTCCGTGTGGATGTTTTGAATGAAAAGTAAATGGTGCGCCACTGACTGTTTTATACTAACAAGTAGCTGTTTTCCAGATATATAATAATTTCTCATTCCTGTGCCTACCAAAAATGCGGTATGGGCGAAATTTTTTTTAATTAATTTAATTTTATTTTAGTAGCGGTAAAATGCATGATCTGTTTACAAATTAACGATTTTAGCTATCAAAAAAATCAAAGTTTTATGTAAATTCAGATTAATTAATATAAAACAAAGTATAATAAATATTTTATAATAAATTTTCAAAACTCTAATAATTTATTGACGAAGCCTGTTAAAGATTCCAGTATAGATACGAGTATAAATGCGGCCATTATCCTTGCGAAGAGTTCTTCTTGGTTACGAGCTGGTCTGTTATAAACAAACCTTTTAATAAACATATACCCTTAAAAATCAAGTGGGTTGAGGTCTAGAAAACTGGTACGGTTGGAAAACTGACCTCCTCTCCGATCCATTGGTGGGAAAGTATGTGATGTAAATACTCACATGCGTATAAACTAAAATGTTGAAGGGATCCCATCGTGTTGAAACTAGAAGTTTATTCAATCGTCGAAAGGAATATGTATCATCTATCATCTAATAATTCAGCAATATTTTCATACAGAAATTAAGAGAATTGTCGAGGTTTAAACGAGCGGGAAGCATATACAGGTAATAAACTAATATGCGGTCACCAATAGCGCCAGGCCAAAATTTGATGGACACTTGTTGCTGGAATATTTTCGGCATTTAAATCATGCCGGATGTGACTTTTTTTTAATAGCCGTCACGTGTGAAACATGCCTGATCGCAGAATAATACCCTCCTTTCAAAGTATGGTTGGCATCCGTTGGCAAAATTGCAATTGATGCTTTTCAAAATTGTAGAACAATTAGATAAAGGAATTTTGAGTGTGCCTACACTGATATTTTTGGACCAATGTCGCAAACTGGTAATTCAGTTTACTATGATGTCTATTTAGCCTCAGTGTACTGGAATCTTAAGTTTGTTGCATTGTTCCTCAAATCTGTCTATTTTTAATAGATAGATGCGTACGTTACCTGTTATAGTGCATCTGTTTATCTAACAGTCCAGAGAATGCATAAACATAATGACGTGCAAAATTAGAGTCTACTGTCTCTCTATTACGTTCGCTACTCCACCCCAGTAATTCTCGCCTTCTGCCCGGTCCGGTTCATTAGCTATGCAAATCGAATTCACTTTAAATAATGATTTACTGCAGTCGAGTATGCCTGCTAACCCGATAAAGGAAAACGCTCCTCATCAAAAAGAGCGTCCATTTTTAAAAGCGCGCTAGATAAACTTAGATACAACCCACACTTGCAGCAGCATGCAAAGCAATATAATGTAATCGCAGAAGAGCATCATTAATCGCCCGTAGAAACCAGTTCCAGATCTATCTAATACTTTCAGCGGTCGCGCTATCGCGATATATTTCGGAACGGGTAGATAAACAACAATAAATTAGCGGCCATCGCCAAATTATAATTATTTGCCGGATAGGTAAGAGCCTCGGCTATCATCATAGGTTATTTCGAGTTTCTTGGTAATGAGGCGTATATGATTCTCGTCGGGCGTAATCTCGTCTAAGCATCGAGCCTTATAGATTATAGTGCTTGGTGCTGGATTTTTTACGCATTATCTCCTTGGGATTAAATTGCACAAGTGTAATAGGATACGAGGGTCACTAAGAATGCAGTCAACGCTGCAAATCTGGAGTGCGTGGGACGCCACCTACCGGGATGTTCTTTCACTCTTTGCTACTGGTTACCATCAATTATTTCTTGCGTTGGGCGAGTGCAAACTGCAGAAACTTTTCTTGGAATAATATCTGATTGTGGTCGTAGTGGCCTCCAGTGAACTATGACGCTTTAGATGAAGAGGTAGGGTGATTTATGTGCGTTGGTACCTGGTGCTTGTGTGACAATTGCTACATCAGCAATTACCCTAATAATTTTCTCGATAGACTTTAAAACTGGTGCATCTTAAATGTATTGCGTTTTAACCCTGAGTCACGGATAAGTACACTAAGGATAACAATCTTTGCCATCTTTGATGCTACAAAAGTGGTTCTCTCTCGAATTAGATACAGGTTCAAATATGACTGGTAGGTGACGGCGGCTTACTTATGTATGATTTTACATCGCGTCTTAAGGAAAAGTTAGCTCAATAACTCATTATTGTTGAATTTGAAATTATGTAGGTGCCATTTTGGTATTGAAAGTGCTAAGATGTTTTTTGTGAGAGCAAAAAAGCAGATAAATAAAAAAATTACAAAGGGCAGAAGGCAAGCAAATGTTCAAAGTGTGATTAGACAATTTACAAACAGCGATCGATCCATGTGATATTTCAAAATGGTTGTTCGAAGGGGTAAAGTGGGTTAAACCTGCTGGTACTGGTACATGTTCTAAATATTTCGAATTAACGAAACAGTTCCAAAAATAACAAAAACGGTAATGGAAACACTAGAGCAATAACATTTCAAAAAAATAGCAATAAAAGCGATAAAAAGATATGTGTAGTGTTTTTTTTTAATTTCAGGTGACATATTGACTGCAAATTTGTATTTTGTAAAAATTTTGTAAAAAAATATTTGATGACGTAATTTCATCATAGTAACAGACTGACAGGTTTCAATCGTCTTATAATAAAGCCCTTTTTAAATCTTAAGTTACATGTTTCCGCGTTTATTCGAATTTTACAAATCACCCTTATTTTGAATTTCATGCGTCATACTTTATCAATACTCCGTACAATTTTTTAATATAATCCAACAAGTATTTATTTACTTAAGAACCGTTTCACAAGTTTGAATAGTCTTTTAAATGTTTTGAACCCATTTTAGTATTGAATTTTGCTAAATTTGTTGTCGAACATTCGAATTGACGCAATTTACGGTCGTTTAGGGCAGTCAAACAAATATGGCTGCTGTAGTACGTATGTTTCTTAATTGTTTTATTACGATAAGTACCCATTGTCGTTATATGTTAATTTTATACGTAAGGCATTATTTGTATTTTTATTACCTACTTGAAATTAAAATAGAACCTAACTTTTACATAATAAACAGGAAAGCTTGTTCAAAATCCATCCACCCGTCGTGGAGCGCCACCTATCGTCAATCCGAGAATATTTGAATCCGTTCGCTGAAATAGGGATGCTGCCAAATCGGTTGCTCCGAACCCTTGGTTGAGTTTCCTGTACCCACAAGTATAACAAAAAGCCTAGTGCGTAGCATGGGTACCCTAACATGTCAAGAGCTTATTGCGATGAGAGAGAAGGCAGCCGAGTTGATAAAATAATGGTTTTATTTAATTAAATTTTCAATTACAAATTTGGTCCAATATATTGGTCTGTTGATATATTCTATTTATTGTCAAATCTGTGATATCACGAAACGCCGGCATATCTACATCAGCGGCCAAGCCAAGTAACTAATGTCTACACGATCTGGATGTTTATGAAAAGACGTAAATCTGTCGCATTATATTTTTAGTTTTCTTTTCAGTTTATATACTTATATAACAAAAACTATAAAAAGTTATAAAGAAATTTTATTCTAGAATCTGTATGCTTAAATGCTTAATTGTAATCTACATGCAAAAGTGCTTGTTTCTTTAATATAACTAGCTTTTGTTTTCTTTAAGCTCATTTAAACCTTCATTATAAAAAATATGCTTTCCATTATTAAAAAAGTTTTGTTCCTTCCCTCATATAGCTGTTCTTTTTAGTGTATGGTCGCTCATTAATATGTTCTGTGTGCGTGTCTTTTTTGCCATCTTACTTTACGCAAAATAGCAGTTTAAGCTTCCATTATTACGTCGAATCCTATAGAGAATAGTAATTCACAATTTGACTGCAAGCATTCGGGTTTTTCACTGCAGATAGGTAATTATATTTCTGTCACTATAATCCGGCATTTCCTAGGTTTTTTATGATATAACAATGACAATGAACATATTAAAATGAAATTCTTGAGGGTACCAAGATAAGTTGAATACAAATACTTCCAGACCTAGCCGACAGATGACGAGGGCTTAAAATAAAACGTATTATTATATTTATGACCGTAAAACAGCGTAGCTTTTTAGAACAAATTGTGGCATTTGGTTGAGCAAATACCAGTAGGTACAGCTTTAACTTAAAAAAATACTCAGTTTTTAAATAGGTGTTCAAAGTAACCGATGACTTGTGGTAGTTTTGAACATATTATTTATTTTTTCCACACTAGTGGACGTACATCTAAGTTCAGTTGGGATTTTATACATTTGACGTAATTCAGGCTTGCCTCATTCTAGCTATTTTATCTTAATTATCAGCCATTCTTTTAAGTAGTCTCAATTTACGATGCTAATGCTCAAGTGCGCCCTTTTTGTAAGATGTGATTTTATGTACTGGTTTTAATCTCATTTCGCTTAATAGTAAGCTAACGCTAAACTACGGTGCAACTGCTGGGATTATCGTGCCCTTTTTAGTTATTGTTATACTTATGATAGAAATTTTGGAATGCTTTTGTCCTCATTAAGCCTTTCTTTTGATTTATTGCAAATTGCATGTTTTCAAGCACTTTCTGAAAATTACGTTAGCAGACATTATAAATTGATAACTTTGATTTCTTTGGCCGTGCGTACTGATGACACTAAAGTTCTCAAAATGATAAGGCCAAAATAATTATATCAAATGTTGGAATTTGTATCAAGCCCTACACTTATACTGTTTTGTTAAAAAAACGATTGAGTGTAGAACGCCCTTAAGCTTGATGTAATAATGCAAAAACTGAAATAAGTGCACATGAATTGATGGGCCATATTCATTGGTCATAAGCATTACCTGTGTGAGTACCATATGAATTTATCGAAATCATGAGCGATGATATCGGTATAGTAAAAAATAATAAAAACTCTGGATTAGTCGATAATCACCAAATATTGTTGGTTTTGGTTCCTTGGCTGCAGTTTTCGTAAAATGATAGAATAGATATTTATTGTAAATGTTTTGTAATACACCAATCTAAAAAGTTAGTATATTAATTAACACTTCTACAAATCTACTGAAATATGATTGAAGTCCATTGTTAGAAATTATTAGCGATTTAATTCATTTATTTAACCGCCTTTTGCCTATAGAAAGGTATAATTACGGGGAAGGCAGAAAAGAATCTAATTCTCGTTAACCCGAGAATACCAACTCTGCACTTCGACCTTAATAGCGTAACGCGATTAAACCAAACAAAGGAGGTATGCAGCTTAACAAGTTACACACCACCCTGCAGGTAACGAGGACGAGCCACACACGTTCTAATTACAGGTTAGGTATAATTCCAAACTTGGGACATGCACTGAACACATTTTAGAACGGTAAACGAGAGGAAGGGCACCTGCTTCTCTCCAAATTACATAATAACAGATTAGCATCGGAGTTCACGGAGTCGTTCGTTCGAAACTCGTGAAATAAAAGCCGTCCCTCGTCTTATTTTCTCACCAGCGCAAAAACAAAAGTAATAAACAAGAGCCGAATGTAAATTTCCGAAAGGACCTCATTGCTATGCAACAAGGTCCGGGCGAAACTCCTGACATTCCATTATTCCACTTTGACGGATCGGTTCTGTCCGAGTTGTTTAGTATTTTTTATGGAGCTTCGGAGCTACGAACGGGCCCGTTTTAAAAGTATCGAAATTCCCGGCACGTTTTGCACCGGTAACACTTCCGTCAGCTTTGAGAATGTGTCGAAAGCTCACCCTGGTGCTGACGTCGATATAGCTGCCGAATTTAAATACGCACCAAAATGCCGAACTTGCGTTTTCTGTACACACAATGGTTTCTGCAAGGCTTGCGAATTTTCAAACAAAATTGCATACGATGAGGTCGCGTAAACGTAAGGAACATCACAATGTTTGTTCCAAATGTTCATTTTAGTGAATCTGAATCTGTTAAAAAAATTTACCACTAGATAATGAAGGCGTGACATAAACGGACCCGAATTGCTAAATGGGCAATAAACAACTTGTTGGCAGAACGCTGTCTTTCAGTCCAAGAAATTCTCTTAGCTACTAACAATAAAAAAGTTTTTCTGTTCTAATCAAATGGGTACTTGGTGGACAGTGTATTGTAGAAAGCAAGACATACATATACAAATATCTCTTATTGATCACTATTGCTCAGCCATAAAAGTAACTAAAAACTGCGAACCTTTTTATCCACAAATCTAAAGTAGTACAGCAGCACAACGCAAATTGCCAGTTGTCTTTACAAGTTTTTTATTAATATATATAAAAAGCAGAGGTAAAATGGTGATACTGAAAACGTATACATTTAATTGGCTCTTAAAGAATGTCACTTTTTGACACTAACATGTTAGGGTATTCTTTTTTGGCTTCAAGTATGCTACTACGGTACGGTACTTCCTCTTGTGCTGCTTTAAAATACACTACATAACCTATTTTCTATAGTATTTGTCAAAAACCTTTTAACCTGCATACTTATAATATTCGATATCTTTTCTCGCTTTCATTTTTAACATTCATTGTGTGAAACAGGATTTAAAAAAAACTGTTGTAGGTAATAGCACGAAGTAAATGATTTGGTCACAGGTCAGATCAAGTCGTTCCGAAAACCGAGCAATTCGCGTTAATTGCAACGACCGCCCTGTATTGCAAAATTTATTGTCAGGGGTTGAGTGAAGGCGGGCAAGGGACAAGAAGACAGTGCGTTTTTGTTTTCCGGCGGTCTTTTGGCTTTTGTCTTTTAGAGACTGCTTCTGCACACTTTTTACTGCTGCATTAGATCTTTTTTGCTTGTTTTCTTACTTACCTAGACGAGTGTATTTTTACTCCTTAACATCGTTACCAAAGATTAGGATGTCGTGGAAAACCTGAATAGTGGAAGGTGTAATAGACAATATTGTGCTGAGCGAAGACTCACGGTCCTGTTAGAGTACACATGATGTTTGAAGAAAGGTGGGATAGAAGGCAAATAGTGTGTTTGTTTTGGAATGCCAGATATATCGAACTTCTGGAGTAATGCTAAGGGAGTAACTGCTTATGGAAGCAGATCACCATTCCGGCTGTAATACTCTTGTTCGTTATATAAACAGTATCTTCCAACCATTTTTGCTACCCAGTGTTGGTGAACGCCAGTTGTCTATATTTCAACAAGGCAATGTTCGCCCACACATAGAAAAACAATGAACTCTTTAGATGAAGCTGGTGTCGATGAATTGTAATGTCCTTCTAGATATCCATATTTAAATTCCACTGGACATAATTGGAACATTATCGAGAGAAGATTGCCTAGTTTGCTATATGTACAGGCTCTAGCCCGCTCTATTAGGAAATTGGAAATGTATGTGAAAGATTGTCCCAAGGAGGTAAGATGCAATATTTTCAATCTTTTTTCATATTTAGTTAGTTAACAATACTAATTATTTTTTCCTGGAGCTAAATTCTATTGTCGCCCAGTATAATTTTAGCCTGCCTTTTTTGCAAATCTTTATGTGCTGTAACTGCATTTTTAAACGTGACAACTTTTTAGTTAGATATACTCTTATTTTGTTACCGTTATGTATTTAAATATTCAAGTTTTATTGTTTGCTTTCTCCCCATTTATTCTTAAGGACTATTCATTCATTCATTAGTGCTAAACAGTATCCTGTAGGCCAGTGCAGCACTACTTTGGTTTGCCCTCCTCATATTTTATTTGCCTTGTGCCAATAGGTTTATGTTAATTAATCCACACAGGCACATTGATGCTTACTGATGGAGCTGATTCTACTAAATGTGTTTCAGCATGGTTTTTTTTAATCTTCTAGTAATTTTTCAAGGACAGTTTCAGTTGCCATATGCTACACCGTTGCAATTTATTCTTTTTCCTTAACATCCCTTATTCTTCTGTGTTTCTTCACTTCAATAGTCTCATTGCAGTCTCATTTTGTTACTAGTGTTTTTGTTTTTCACTTTTATATACACAGCCGTGTATACATTTTGTGCAACCCCATTTGGAATACCAAAGCCATGTGTTTCGCTATTACTTTTTTAACCTTTCTGGACAAGGCATATACGAACTTAGCTTCTGTCTTTGATAATTGTAAGCATGGTTTGGGTATGAATGCAGACGACTGGCTTGATCAACAAATGCGACACAGAATTTCTGGGTTAACTCAACACTGTTTTTTTAGTATAATAATAAATGTTTTTGTCACTTCTTCCCAATTTTCTCCAGAAAGCATCGAAAAAAGATTATGTTCATGTTGAACTGTTGTGTGCTATTTGGGAGACCCTTTTGACATCACACAAAGGCTTGCATTTGGTTCCGATATGTGTCTTTTTTGTTTTTCTCTCCAGGCCTGGAATACCTCGTACGAAATCTTTAGCAAAGTTTACGTCACTGCCGTTGAAGCCTTCTCTTCTTTTACTTTATCCAATACAGTTCTAGCAAATTTTTGATCACTTCTATATACCCCTAATCAGCATTTGAAGTTTCCACGATAAATGATAAATGATACATGCACCGTTCATTGTGTATTTCTTGAATGAAATAAGCCATATCTTCAAAATTTTCATCTCAGTGGTCAAAGTGTGATAGTACAGAAAGTTATAGTGTAACCATGTATAACTAATAAAACCATTCACAAAATTTGTTGTAGCTAAAACTATTGCTTTCAGAGAAAAAACTTCTGTGGATACTGAAAAATCACAAGAACATTAATTTATTTCTACATTTTCGTTGAGGCTCCATCACATTTTAGGTAGCTTTTCCGCAAAATATTATTCTTTAGTGTCGAGCAATATTCATATATGTATCAGTAATGAAATTATTTTGACCAAAACTTTCCACTGGCAAATTTTTAATTCTCAGCTAAGAACAATAAATTTCTGAATAAATGTATTGTCACAATTAGCAATAGCATAATCGAGCAATCACGTAATACCTACACTGCTGGCTTAAGGCATACTGATGAGGCGTAATGACGTCGAAATCACTCACAGTTCGTTGCTTTTATTCTGATTTAGACGCCATCGAAGACTTCGTAGTTTGCGTGAGTTCATTCGCCAGCTTTTCCACTAAATGTGTTGTTGCAAAACACGTTTTGTGTAATTTTTGCTGAGATTCATCGGCAATTACACTAATCACTACCATCCAGGACATGGCAATTGCCCTAATCGCAAATTAATAATTTAAATTCGGTTAACAGATTTTAGCGTTTTTTCATCTCGTTTATAAAAGCACAGTGAGGATTTAGACACAGGTGTCAGTATAAACTGATTTTAATTGGAGCTCCTTGTCAAATTCTTCAGCTGCGTCCGCCTACCTTATGTTTCATCGTTGTACGAAAAAAACAAGCTAATGGAATAATAATGAAAATGATCGTATCGATGGTGGAATCGGTGGGCGGGAACCCTGACGAACCAAGCAAAATTCAGTCTTAATATTTCCATTTTCACCTTGTTGAGGACGTGGCGATTTCGACACGTTTGACAGCTGCCAGACGATTTTGTATTTTATGCTGCACTTACTGAACTTAAAAAGTGTTTTAATATGTGCATGCATCCGGAGTCTTGCAAAATTATTTATTTCTTATCAATATATCGATCAATTTCAGGTTTAAGACAAGAAGAATTAGCATATGCTGTTTGAAAAATGTATGGATATTTAAAGATCTATAGATTAATTGCAATTAGATGCCATTTACTTACTTTTAACGTAATTTCCATCATCGTACCGCCACTTGACTATGAACTACAAAATTCAGTTAACTGTGGTTCAATATGTGAAATGCTTGTGAAGTTGACATAGTCAGCTACAGATGTGAAATATGCCTACTCCAAAAGTAAAAGAAAATTATGAAAAACTAAACTCTGAATATTACTAAAAAAACTAAAAAAAGTTAAACAGAATTTAATGTTTTTTTGGAATAGTTTCCGTCACTAATTAAAATTTTTGGAGGAATAATTTTCTTTGTGAAAATATGTGATCGGTTTTTTTTCATATTGTTTAGCTTAGTTATAAATAGCTTGTTTTTAGTCATGGTACCTAAAAAGAAAACAAACTTAGGAAGAGTGAAGTCGGGTAATCCTAGGGGCATTGAACAACGTGTCTATTATGTGGAAATGGAAAATGGAAAATTAATATGTCTAGATCCATGCTGTTGAAATCACACAGTGACTGACAGAAATAGAATTTTCTCCAAGGAACGAAAAAATTTGGACCAAGAACGCTTTAAGTCAAGCCTTCGCCAAGAATAACGTGCGAGTTTCTTTTTAATTGAGGTTTGCATTTGGAAGTATGTGACAGGATTTTGGGATTATCCGACCAACAAATTGTATTTGGACGTTTGAAGCTATTATTGATTGTTTTGGTTGAGCTTCGTCCAAGTCGCTTTTGCGGGATTCAAATCACAACGCCACACGTCTCGCTTGTTATTGCTTCTTGTAAGAACGCCCTTCAAAGGTGAGTGTTATAATCTATTCTTTTGGGTTTTGTTGTAAGACGAATGTGTAACTACAGGGTTCTTTTCCTTGATTGTGATCGATTGTTCGAACTGCTTTTGTGATCCCATCGCTTTCCTTTTTCTGGTTTCTGGATTCTTTGGAGTATACTCACTTCATTAATCTTGATAAAGCTTATTTTTCTAAGGAAACCTATCTATGTTATTTTAGAGCGTATATTTAATTAGATAATCCTCTTGCATTTTAATGTAGTAATTAATTTCTAATTTTGTTTTCGTACTTCTAACAATAAATCTCTTGCCGCTTTTACGTAAAACCGTACGTTTTTATTTATTCGTCTTTTACAGTTGCGGCTAGATCAGTTAGGGTGGTGTTTTGGGAATTTTAATTATATTTGCGGGTGAATTACCTACCCTTAGGCACTGTTTTTGTAATTGATTTTTCGCTAAATTTTCTTGGTTTTGGTTATCTGATATTTATTTTGGAGGTTAGTAAAAAAAAGGGCCGCTCGTATTTCTTCCGAAATAATTTGGTTAATCTTTTGATAACCCCGACCCCTCTCCACAGAGCTAGAGAAGCACTCAATTGCGGGAGCTTTTGTTTATTATGGTTTCGTGAACGTCACAAATAGTTGTTAACAACGTCATCAGTGTTTTTGTTTTTATTGCTAGATACTTCTGGGATTATTTTTTACCAAAAGTAAAGTATATCTCTCGAAGTTAGTACTTTAGTAGCAGTAATCATACCAAGTGCAGAAAATCAGACGAAACAAAAATGCGGGAGTGTCAGGCAGTAGTTTATCTACAGGGTGTCCCAGCTATGGTGTCTACGCATGTATAGCTTTGTTATTTAAAGAGTTACAAGGTAGATGAAGTGGGGCAAAGGTGCTTAAATTTGCAACAGTAAAGTGCCAATTTTTAAATCGCTTACAACTTTTTTTGTTTGAACCTTTTTATTAGTTCCGAAATATATTCTTTTTGAGTAGTTTTGAAATCAAATACAGTCTTTTTCTATGACGTTTTTGAAGTTTACAACTTCATGGCAAGTTATTTTTTTCTTATTGAAAGTTCCTGCAATTTTTATATTAAAAAATTCTTTTCTGGATTCAACACTCAGCATTTTATTAATATATTTATTTAAAAATCCGCAGAAGCTGATTTTGCTGATTTTGTATAGTTGCCACTGCTTCGTTGATTTAGGAGAACCACGAGGATGCTGGAATTTTTTGACTGTAACAACAGTTGAAAAAACAATAATGAGACATTGAAGAATATGCTTAGTAGCTTAGTACTATGGATGAGGATGACTTGATGGTTGTAATTTGGAAATAAATATACGTGCTGGATGTTCTAGTACACACCCATTAAAAAAATAACAATTAAAGGGAAATATATGTTATAACTATATATTGTATTTTGAAAATTGATATGGCTTTAGTTATCCACTATCATGATTTGATATGCGGACATGTTGTTCGCTGATGGCATTGGAACGTCAAAAGCCTCTTGATGCGTTATATCATATTTATAACGACTGCAACTTTGATTAAATATTGGCAGCGTTTTGCACTTGGATTTTAAGATCTCAGTTTGAATATTATTTTAAACGGGATTAAATAATATTAATTTACCGCAACTTGGTATGATGGTACAGCGGAAGGGTAGAAACTTCAAAGTCAATTGACCAGGTACATTAACTTGAGTAAAATGCTCTCAGTAATCTTAACTTGCCCTCCTAAGCATAACATTTAGTACATCAGTTGAAGCTTCAGGGCGAATAACGTTGAAGACATTTTAAGGCCAGTAGGTGTCGCGCACCTTTTCATTAAATCAGTAATTGTTCCAAGGAAAAATTTACGGAGAATTCTTGTTAACAGCAGCCTCCATGTGGATATCTACAGTCCTCAAAGAATTTAGCTGTTTTCAATAATTAAAAAGGATACTCCTTATTACCTGACCTGACATCCATTATGTTATTTTAAAAGGCTTTTTTTAATTCTCTTAGAAGATTTCCAGTTATATTGTTACGATCTTGCTTCGATACACCTACAACTTTCGAATTTCATAGCATCCTGGCGTCAGACACTTTTTGGTCATGCCGCGAGAGTGATAACAGCGCGATTTCGAAAAATTAAACCGAAACGAACATTCGAAGGGTCATCTGAGGTGATCGAAAAACATTCCGGKTTCCCTCAGAAGAGACCCGTATGCYAACAGTCGTCGATAGCGATCGCGCATATTATTWCAGACATGAACTCATTATGGTTATGTCAGGGCGATCTTGAACTTGTACGGCCGCCGCAAGGYCACACGGAGATCTCACGGGCYCCTCGCGCTCGGGCAGAATCAAMMGCGTGGTCCACCGCTACGCTAATAACAAAGGAGAGGATCGGCGCTCTCAGATAAACGGAGTTATTTCGTATTTCAACAAACGAGGTCCGCTCCATCATATATAATTAGCCCACAGCTATAACATAAATTATGATGTTAACTTCTTATAGGAAACGCACGCCTTTGATTTATTTTGCCGTTGAACGGGCGACGTACGTTCGTCCGGGAATGGTTTTTGCCGATTATGCTTAACAGATTTTTAATGAATACGATAATGCTATTGGCAGATTCCTGGTACATTTATTATGGTAATCGAGCTCTTCTCTGGTGGTAAACAGTTAGTTACCTCCAGAATACCTACATCAATTCCAAAAAAACTTTCTCCTTATTGTAATAAGTTGATGTCTTTTCTTTGTTAGAAATGAATGGTTTGGTAGCAGCGCTTTTCTGTGTAGCCTCATGTGTTCTTTTTTACTTTTAGCTGCCCTACAGGTATAAGTATAACCTGCACGAGTATAGACAAACTGTATTGTTGGATGTTCCTAGTTGCAGAAATATTCTAATGGAGCAATCATAACATTCAGTGTAATGTTTATTCGTTAATAGTGTGGTGTATGTATCCGCTTCAGGATAGTGTTGCGAAAATTTTCAATTTAACGATTTGGTCCCATAAGTAAATTTGCCTTATCGTCCGCCCATTTCCCCCATTCTCCCTCAATCGTTCCACGTTTTTTGGCTCTTCTTTTATATATCAGTTTGTTCTGTACTTCCTAATTATTTAGTGTTATTGATGTTTCTATTATAATTTTTATATTTACCTTGTTTAATAAAAAAAGTATTGTTTGTCGAATAATTGTATTTTCTAATATGACGCACAAAACAAAAGGTGGGCTAAAAACCGGAAATCGGTGTTACGGTGTGTAGGTAAACATCACCTTGCCTTTGTGGGAGAATAAGGGAATTGACTACGTACAAATGCAACAGGATGCAACTATATCTATTACAAAGTGAATCGCACTTTATTGGACGGAAAAACCAAATGAATAAAAACACGCTTATTCAAATCCCGAAGTTTCCTATAAAATTTATTTGTATCACGGTGCGCTGTCAAGTAGCAGTGTATCGATCTGACGGCGGGTGATGACGTATTTAATTTTCCAAAGTAGCAATGATATCAATGATGATACGCCGTGGCCAAAACGTTATAAAAATAATAGAAATAAAATAATAAAAGTACCTTTATTGTGGGCATTTTGCTTTTTGATAAACTTTATAATTAAAAGAGTAATGCGCAGAAAACTTAAGTTCTCTGTTTCATTGTAATATTTTGAAAACTGTATCAGCTACCCCAGGCCTCAGGTTTCTGTTTAAATCTGCTGCTGTATCTCTTACCATTTAAAGATCTCCATGCAGAAAGCCAAACGTGAAGCAGCCCATACTTAAACCGCACAATTTAATTTAAGTTTTAATGCATGCATTTTAATGACATCTGTTTTGCTATTATTATAGCTCGTCAATGTGGCTTAGGTCTAGAACAGACAGCATAACACAGGACTGGTTTGCCTATATACCAAAGGTTTGGTATAATGTTAAAAGAAAGGTAGGTGGCAATACCATCTATCTGTCTTCCGATGGCATTGTTATCTACTTTTTTACCAATTATTTTTTTGCAATTGGCCGATGAATGCAGGATTACAGCCACAAACTTAAGTTCTTTAGTTACATTTAGTTGCACATAAACAAGCCCAGGAACAAACACCATAATGTAGTAGTGATTTACTGACATCCGGGAAGAAAAATTTTGACGAAGTCCCAATATACATAGTTGGTGTTGTTACCACAAGTTTCTTTAGTATACAGAAACCCAACATAAGCTTATACTTTCCTTCTAACTGAAAATAATCCACCGACATATATTTTGATAGCACCTCCTGTCCCTGTTTTTCATTTTTTTTTTTCGGCGCATATTCATCAAAGACGATGTATAGTACCCATAAGAGTGCATAGGTTTTTGTTAGAAATGTGCGCGTCGCAATTATTAAAACGAAGGATTGTAACGAATTCTTGCTTAATATTCGGTTTCAGAAAGATTGTTTTACATACACTACAATAAATGTGGCACTTGAGCCGGACTTAGGACAACCTGATAAAGTGGAAAGGCAGTGAAAGCTGTGTTTAGACAAAAAAGTATAGAAGTACATTGCACTGTCGTATTAGCAAAGATATATCCAAAATGAAATAAATCATCTGCTCTGGTCAATCCCCTCTCACCCTACGACTAGTTTCGCCCTGCTGGGGCTAATCAGTTAGGGGTAGAGAGTAAATTGACCAAAGCAGACCGTCGTCTTTAACCGCGACGAGTGGACTGGTGCATTACCCTCTACCCCTACCTGATAAGCCCCAACAGGGCGAAACTAGTCGTAGGGTGGATTGACCAGGGCAGATGATACACAATAGCCTTCTGTAGATGTCTTAGGAAGTTCACATATAACACCACATTTATATTTAAATGATCAACGACCGAATGCTTTCTCAGCCTGACCAGACAGGCGCTAGAGAAAGAGGCATGATGAAATGGATTCCATCTTTGCGAATAATCCAATCTCCGAAGTCATTCTGCAGCTCCTCGATCTCCGGCATGAAGGAAATCTCCGCGGCTGTCCATCACCCAGTTCGCAGTCGCAGCTTCGATTATCAGGAAGCGATTGGTCCTCGCGCGGCGCATAAATAACACCGGAACATGTCAATTCGGCAACAATGGGATCAATTTTTCACGAGACATGAAGCAGTTGCCATCGTGAAACAACGGGATTCCTCGGGCATGAATCAAAGCTTTCAATATGCTAATGCGAGCCGGGCCAGAGGCATCCATCACCGCGACACTGACATGACAAATCACCGGCCCGGAACCGTCTCTTCTTCAGCGGGGGCCCCTGGTGGTTCAAATTGGTGTTATGCACGAGAGCCGATGGTGTTTGGCCTGCTGCCTCCGGAATGACGGTTTGCTGGAAATAATTATGGTGCAGGATGCATATAGTCGCTGGCGAGAGAAATGGGCGCATGTTCCTTTCTGCAACAGGTTGCATCCTTTGGCAATGGCTGAAATTATTGAAGAGTGATAAAAATGTACTCGTATAACATAGAGGTGTGGGCTTATTGACAGTATTTCTTCCATAAATCCTTGAACGCTGAGGATACAGAAAACTGTTTTATTTAAATATATTTTGAATGTTCGAGTGCGGCATAATAATAATAATATGGTTTATTGAACTACATAACATAGTACAATAAACGAGGAAAATAAATAAATGACAATTTCTAAATAACAAATTCTGTTGTGTATAATAAAAAATAAATTTCAAAACATTACCCACTTAAGCTTAGCTTGTGCGTGTGTGATGAACACAGAAAATAACAATGACAATCCGATATTGAATTGAAAAGAAAAGTGGCTACTACGACACTTACAACTTAAAAGTCATATAACAACAAGACATTAACATTATTTTTAAAGGTTGTTTGGTAGTATAGGTAACGAATACTTCTTTAATCGAATACTTTTTTGTTATTACAGGTAGGTATTGGCATTTCTTATGAAATTTTATTACCCAAATATTAGGTCATAAATGACGCCGATATTAAGTTATTAAACATTGTTTGAAAAAATAGGTGTAATAACTTGTAAATGAGCCATGTGCTTCCTGCTTTTATAAAGAACAAAAAAATATTTTAGTCCAAACAAATAATTTGTATTGTTTAAATAAAAGCGTTAATATAGTATCATATGCAAAATTAAATTTCTTCTCATTTGATGTATAGCATTGCTTATAGATTAAATTGACCCTTTTTATTAAAGGAAGGTACATTTTTTCGATATTCTTTTGTACATTATATAGATTTATTATTTTAAACCTGAATGTATTTTTCTGCTTTTATTATAGCGCTAAGTGCTGTAGAATGTGCCGTAAATCTCTAAATTCAATCTACAATAGGCTGTACATCAAATGAAATGAAAATCTAATTCTTATTTGATAATGGAAAAATGTTGCATTTCGCTTGCAAAAATCAAATCATTTGCGATAAAAAATTGAATATTATGTAGCATTATTTTATGGAATAGTTTTTTGTCCCCCGCATTTTATCGGTTATTTTGGTTCTAATGCTGTTACCTTTACAATAATAGGCGTTAAGTTGAGATTTCGATGATTAGTTTTTAGGCCTTTCTCAAGATTTATATCACATTTGCTTATACATATATAACACATTACTTTTACATCGTTAAAATATTGCGTATGATATTTTCCTGAGAAATTGTCAGTCATGATGTTAATTATGTATTGTAGTGTGTCGTATTTAGCATTTGTATAGTTTATGTTTATGTTTATTTTTGTTGTGTTGAGAGTTTTGATTATTATTGCGTGTGTATGAATGCACGTGTATGTTTCATGGTTTCGTGATGTGTTCACCCTCGTGACATAAATTTTGAAAAAAGTCAAAAAGCTGCTAATGGTCGAAATGTCAGCTTAATGTCTATTATTATAAAGATAACAACATTGGAAGCAAAACAAAAGGCAAAAATCTAGGGGACAATTAGAATAGTTTAATTTTTACCTAAAACGATGGTATCTTTTACTCTTTATAGTAATAAAAACCCATGGTTCTATCTGTATAAAAAGTTTCGATCTTTCATATAGGCATTGCAGTTTTAATTATTTCAAAAAAAATTTTGAATAACTTCATACTGGTGCATAGAATGGCATAAATATTTCATAAGGAATACAAAAATATAGTAAAAAATAAAGCGTTCCATTAAAAAAACAATATACGGAAGTCGTCCATCGTTAAAATAATTTTAGGTTGCAGTACCTAAAAATATAAAACCCCCTTGCATAAAACAGTTTTCCGTATTTTCAACCACTACGGATCGCTTTAATCGAATAATATGCACCATAGTCCATTGTTAATGAATCTTTTCTTTAATGTGAACATAAAATTCAATAAAAGTGTGTTGAACACTACATTTAACAATGTTGCAAAACTCTTCTAGTTTGGCTTTATTAAAAAAGACACATATTGAGGAGGACAATGGCTAGCGTCATTTCTGTCAACACTTGCTTATTCAAGTAAAACAGATGCAAACGCGATCCTTTCTCTTACGTCTACCCATGTTCTTTACCTATATCTATGTGAATGTCTTTTCTATTTCTTTTCTACATTTCTGGGTTTCCCTCTTCTTCTTTTATCCAGCAACTTTATTTCTCACGCCCATTTTACTAATCTTGTATTCTTACCATTTTAGTTGCTTTCAGCTTTTACTTTTGATGGTGTGTTCTTGTTTTAACTTCCTTTTTTCTCCTTTGGTCAAACTACTTGTCCCACAATTTATTGAAATAAAAGTATCTGACCAGTTTATTTACCCCTTTCTTATCAAGGCTATTTAATTCCTCATTCACATCTATCTGCTAGAACACACCCAGGAATTTTATGTAGTCTATCGTCTACACGTTTTATTGGTTTTTACACATTTTTGTCGTTTTGTTAACTTCTTGTTTTCTATTATTATTATTATTATTATTATTATTTGCAACTCATGCCTCAGTTTTTGCATATGTATTCTTTTAGAAATTTTGTTGGCGTAGATTGGCTGTAATTTACCAAGTAGTGTATCATTGTACTCTTTGATTGCTGTAAAAGCAAGTTTATCCATTAAAATTATAAACTGTAGAGGGCTGATCAATTCTACAATATTATATGACATGTCAGAAATGTACAAAACGTATGAAAGTTATGGAAGGCAAAAAATTTGGTGTGTAAATAATCCACAAAGGTGACAATGTAGCAGATGCGTGAGAATCAGTGGCGGCTCCTCGGGGTAGGCAAGGTAGGCGCCCCCTACCTTGCAATTTCAATCAACAATGCCATAAAAAATAAATAATAATTAGCTAGAAATTTATATTTTTTAATGCAATTTGTTTGTATACCATTGTTTATTCAATATTTCATCTCAAATTTACCCATACCGCTCAAAACTTACGAACCGCGTTATTACGTCGAACGTTGGGAATAGGCGACACAACTTGACCAACTGAAATTCATTTGTATTTGTGTTAGCCTCCTTCAGAATCTGCACCGTCAACTGCCGTAGTCAAATCTTCGCGCATATAGATGCGTCTCAGGCGGAATGATCGGTTGCCTACGACAAACTTTGTATGGACTCGGGCTATTCGCATTGCGATTTTAAATGATACCGGTAGATGGCAGCAACTTGCAAGTGTAAGATTTTGAAATTTTTTATCGTCTTATTCAAAATGAAACATCATAATAATCATGCAATAGGAAGACGTGACATAGGAATATGTTATATAAACTTTCAATATGCTCTGAACTGTTACAACACGGATAAGAGAAGGTGCTCTATTATTTAAATTAAATACTGTTTCACAAGTTTGGTTTACTTTTTTACCGTTTTTGAGCTTATTATAGTTTGAGTTGTGCTAAATTCTTTGTTTAACCATCGATTTGGATAAAAATAAGGTCGCTTAGGGCAGAAAACGAATAAATGTGCGGTGGTTTACGAATAAAAATAAATGATTGGCATGACCATTAAAATACACATATTCCAAGATCGAAGACAATAATAATTATAATTGATTATACTATATACGAGTATAAGGTGTCGCCTACCCCACTTGGAAGGTCGCGAGTCACCACTGGTGAGAATCACAGATTTCTGAAGTTATAAAAATTTATATATTTTTTAATGTTAGTAGCAAAATAGACGGCAATGCCATCTGTCGGCAATAAACGGACACAATGGCAAAGCCACCTAGCTGCCTTAACGGGCAATACTTCCTACAGGAAGTGACCTGTAATCTGACAAGTTGGCATGCATCTATATGCATCAACCTGGAAGTTGTCTGTTCCTATGTATGTTGATTTTGTAGATCCTAGTCCTTTCATTCGGGAGCAATGCTTTCAATGAGCTTTGTTTCACCTACTCGATGGTCTGTATTGACTTTTTAGGTGTCTTGGACCAGTGTTGTCGTTGAACACTTTCTGTAATACATTTGTACATTACATATATAAGTTCATCGACCTTGCTATTATTAAAATCTTCTAGTGTTTTCCGCTTTTTTTTCTTGTTTCCTTCACGAGTACTGGCAAAGCGCGTTTATGGTCCAAGTCGGAAATCCATAGTCAGATCAGCACTTTGAAACGATGATTAATGGGCTAGTTATACTTTTAATCGAACTCCTTCCTGGGCTCGTTACTACGAAGCGCAGTAGCTTCGTTGGTTTAGCGTAATGCGCATCGTTATTAATACACCGCGTGACGTCTTAATAGATCCAAATTATAGAGCACCAAGACCATTGTCTGCAGGCGGTCGTCCTAGTTAACTGTCATAACCGAGTCAAGGATGCGTAGGTATTCCTTTGCATGCTATTTGTCTGAAGCGGCCGACCTCGGCGATGCAGAAAGTGGAGGCGATTTCGCTTTTATGAGGTAGCTTTGTTTGGGTGAATTTTTTCAGAATTATACAGTCGGATTCTGTCACATTCTAAGTATCTGACATTTTAAATGTGCGAGGGAGGCAAAACAGTTGTATTTATCTCTTTATTTCTGAACTGCCTACGCCATCCTGGTTATGGAATAAATTAAAATTTGATTTTTTAATATCATTTGTGGAGTCTGCACCGTAACCGATTAGAGACCAAACCATTTCACTATTGTTAAAGCTCACCAGTGTACTTTAGATCTCGTGTAGGTAGCGTAGTATCAGAATCGAACTTCAAAAACCACCAGAAATCACCTGATGTCAAAAAAAAACCTGTTAAATAAAAACAAGGTCCGTAAATTAGATCTTCATTCTTACAGTTTTCATTTATTAATCTCCTGTCAGGCTTAAAATTAGAACAATTTTCAATTCTAAGCACACTTTTAGTATGAATAATAATAATAAATCGATAATATTCACTATTTCACTTAAAAATTAAAAGACCGCTTATTGTTCCTGCTAACTAATCTTTAAGATTTGCGCTTGTAAATTTGAGCTAGAAGAAAATCAAAACAGTGTTTTTAAAATTGTGTTTATCGTGCTCTAAAACATTGTGTTCGGACATAAAAGCGGCTATATACAGGGTCCGCCACTTAAAACTCCCCTATTCGCCGCCATTTTTGTTAATAGGGTTGTTCAGAATTTTTTAAGTGTTATTTTAGTAGCTTATTACGGTACAAATTATGCCTAGATACCCATCGCTGCACACAAAACCCCAAAATTTGGAGTAACTTTTTAATAAATAAAGTACAAAGTTCGGTCTACAAAGAGAGAGGCTAGAAAACGAAACCCTGCGATGAGGCTAGTTTGGTTTTCTACATCACGCACTAGCCTCATCGCAGGGTTTCGTTTCCTAACCTCTCTCTCTGTAGAACGAACTTTGTTTTTTTTGTTTTTCTTGTTTTTCACTAAGAAGGAGTAAAAATTACGCATACATGGTAAAGACACAAATTGAAGAAAATAAAAGGCGGCATCCAACTATAAAGTAATATTCATTATACGGGGTAAGGTTAAAAAATATTTACAAAAAGTAACTTTATTTGCAAAATATGATAATATGCAAAAAAAAAATTTTAAAAAGTTTAAAAGGACATACAATTTGACATATAACCTAAGGTTGTACCTGAAAAAATAATAAAATAAAAAGCCTGGGCAGTTTTAGGTGGCGGACCCTGTATATATTTGCAAGAGCACAGTACCTAATTCCTTGGGCTTTTGTGCTAAGTATCTGCCAGGTCTATATTTAGATAATAAAAAAATAACAGTCCTAGATTGTTTTATAAAATTTGTTCATCCTTGAATAGATAGTGTGAATTTTTACGGTTTCAGATTGCAATACCAAATTCAGGTTTGTGATGAATTTCTAAAAGTATTCCAGGAAACGTAAATATTGCTTAGTTAAGGAGTCACAGAGCAATGAATTTACGTATTCACTTAAACTTAAAATTCTAGTAAATGTGTCCTGTAATCTATCGAGTTTGAAATGGCTGAAATAATTTCTGAGATTTACCATTTACGAATTCCTGGAATCCTTTCAGCTCTTCTTGTCTCTCAAAGTACAATTAAAATAATTATACATTTTGGGTTTTAAATTTTCAGTTTGATTGAGTAACTTGGCTCATATATGTGGATTGTACAAAAACGTTAGGAACGTATTTTTCTAATAAAGGTTTTTCAGAACGATGTCGCTCCATTATTGTACTCCATCAGCTGCAAATCCTAAAAAGGTTCTGTTTATCGAGAGATATCATATTTTACGTTCAGGTAACAATTTTCTATTACATATTGTTTGCTGTTGCGTTGGTGATGGGTTCTAATGCAGGAAACTGTCTCCACTATATAATTTAGTAAAGCCATGCACACAACTACTGCACAATCTATAACGCTACTGTAGTCAGTTGACCCATCAATTAAAATTGAAAATTTGTTACGTTTCAGTTTATTTAGCAAGGCATCCAAGTCATATGCAGCTGTTACATTTTTATAATAGCTGTACATTTAGTTCTATTACAAGAAATATTTTTAGTACTTCTTCAAAATCCATCGTTGATCTCTCAGTAATTGCACCGAGTGGGCCACAACTGTAATCGATATGTTGTGTTGTAAATGCTGTTATAAGTACTTACAACTTTTCGTTTTTTTCTCAAGATTTCCAGATTATGTTGCTAACATAAAAACAATATCTCTTTACGTACAAAAACTATTTTTTATTAAGAGTTGAGTAAAAGTGTTATTCATTTTTCTAAAAAAAAATCACCAAAACTATTGAAGCATTTGTCATATCGTGTCATAGGCTTTTGGATGCCCTTTTCAAAGGACTGTGCTGCCACCTTAGCCAAGTACATTTTGACAGCCTACTGAATCCCTTTCTTGGTGGTGAAGAGTAGCACTTCCGAAAGATACAAAAATTACTGGTGCCAAATCAGGACTATACGATGGATGGTCAACTTTACACGTGAATGGTTTGAAAAGATCACGTTGACATAGCGAGGCCGTGCACTGACGTGGACCAAAACAGTGTCGAACGAAAGCATGCGTCTTTTTTTATTCTACTGGAAAATCGCTAATTGTAGGAAACGTAATGTTWCACAATAAATCTCATCTGTTATCGTTGTCCTCCCTGGTTATGGAATAACGCTTCAACACCAATTAAAATCTTCAGAAAATTTATTTTACCGAAATGGCGGCACAGTTCTTTGAGGACGGGATGAAAAAGTGGGTGTCGCGATATAGCAAATGCTTCTACGATTTTGTAAAGGAATGAGCAAGCCTTTCCTCAATTCTTAATAATATTTTTTTATGTGGTTTTAGTTTTATACCCCACGAGAGGCTGAAAAAAACAGCCCTCGTAATTAGCAACAAATATAAATAATAAATAAAGAGGCAGTTGGCTCTTCGTTATAGAAATTCTTGCGATCCATGACAACAGCAAAGCAAATTAGGTTGGTAGATTAATCAGGAAACGTTATGCAAAATAGAGGTCCGTAGCGAGGCCTGCGTGTCTGCTAGTTATCGTTGGCATATTGGAATCTCTTGGGGCGGCTCGGCGTTTTCTTAGCCGCGAGTATTTTTCGCCAAAGTGAATTATCGTCGCTAAAATAAAACACCACCACAATTGCAACGCATGATTTATACCCCCCTATCAGCATAAGAAAGTAATTTTAAATTATTTAATCAATAAATCATCGTCGACTGCGTATATATAAACTATTGCCATAACTGGCGCACCTACACGAACGTATATTTACACAGAAATCCAGCGTGCTTTATATGCGAGATTAAGCAATAAAGAATTGCCATGTGAAGAAATATTATGGTGGTATGTGTGGTGTGTGCATTTTTGTATCACAAACTAATTTGTCAAGGTATGGTTTGCGGTCACAAACGAGACGCAGAAACCATACATCATTATAATTACTACCGACTGCATGGATCGCCGGCTATTTGTAGTAAACAAAACGAAAATGCGGTTTAGAGGTGTATTATTGTTATTTATTGCCCCAGACGTATAAGTCATGCGAAATTGATAGCAAAAACGCAATCAGCGAACTTGCATGCTAGGAAATTATTACTATTAAACATAGTCAAGGCATAACATGAGTTATACCAGAATTATTCCGTGTACATTTTTGTTGTCTGAAATAGAAGAACTGGGTAGTTTGCATGGTTGCCGGTAATTCTCGCCTAGGTCGAGGTTATTATTGTCATCAAGGATTCGACTATATACTTAGATGGAACATAGCCTTTTAAAAGATAATCGTTAGCTTAATAATTATTGCACGAACTAAATCAGGCGAGTTATAGGGGTGCTACACATAAATTTTTGTGCGTTTTTATTCTGAATATAGATTTGATAATATCTATTTTTATTTATTTAGCAGTCCAAGTTCTAAACATGATGCTGTCATCGTGCCAGTGGTTTCAGTCGCCTGATACGTTCATTCGTTTTCTAAATTTGTTGTTAAAATAAAGAAGTTGCGATTTGTTTTAATGACAAAAAGGAGAAGAAAATAGTAATCGGTAAAAAAATAGGAAAATAAAATGCGCATATTTGCATGTTTAGTCAATGATTTAAGCAGAAATAAATAGAATAAATTTCACTGAATGTACTACATCGATATAAATATTAAATTTAATTTAAATATATTAAATTTTCATTTTCAACCTCTTCACAATTTGTCAAAATTTTAAAGTACTGTGAAGTCGAGAATGATATCATCTGTTATCTGTGCAAAGTTGTACCTTATCTTGATGTGACGCAGGTTCATTTTTGATGACAATTTAATAAAAATGTTTGCATTTTTTTTGCGACCAAATCAGAAAATTGACAATACAGTGGGAGGTGCTTTTCTAATTTTTGCCCGGTCCCACAGCTGAAGTTGTTATGTTGGAACGGAGTTCAAGAAGTCACTGAGCAGCAGTTGGAGCCTTGAGAATCTTCTTGATCCAGTGTGACAAATATTATATAAATATGGATCTATAAATCTTTCGATTTTGACTTATATACAGTGTGCGAAGGTCCAAAAACGTTGTAGGAAGGGCTACGGGCTTTTCTTCTTGAATAAATAATGTGTGTGAAATTTTTGAATGCTCATCACGGATCAATGAAAGGTGTACAAAAATTACTTTTATTGCAGGTCGCTAAGGCGAGTCGTTTTCTAGAAGAAATTACATTTTCAAACACGTCAAAGCAAATTGAGCAGAAATTTAGTGTTTTTCTATTAAAAMATTATTTTATATTTTTTTTATTGCATTATAGTTCATCATGGTATAAGCTGTAATATACGTGATCCCTGTATTTTTTTATCAATCCACCTAGATTTTATATTATAATGCAGTTCAGCGCAGTATTTCTCATTTTTATCAAATCGAATTATTTTTGTATATTTTTTGACGTTTTCAAATACAACTATAGTTTTTTTTAGAAATTTGAGCACATATTTTTTTATTCATGAAATATTGCCTATGCTGTAAACTTGGAAGGAAATCTTTTGACTGATAATTCGTCATCATATAGTAAAATGTAATATCAAAAAATTTTAAAAGTAGAAAGGTTAAGGTTTTTTTGTACACAGGAAAACAATTTTTTGTTTAGTTTGTGTTTGGTGTCTTTGGAAACACAGAGTCTTCATCTTCTCGAAAACGATTCGTCCTAGCAACTTAAAAAACACACACATTTTCCCTCAAGACAAAACCTTACTTCCTACAATGCGATCCCTGTTTTAGATATGAAGCATTACTCTTTGTCAAATTATTGACCATTGCCTGTTACAAAACGCTCCAAAAATTTTCAAGTTTGAAAAACCTTGTGTTTCAAAAATAAATGTTTACATAAGCTTTTCACCCTGTATATGTGCGAGTAGGTATAGACACATTCCACGGGTAAGGTGTGTTGTTGATTTCATGTCAAATGCTTGTTTTGATTCACAAAATCCAGATCCTGTAAAACAAATTACAAGGTCATGAGCTGCAAACGCTAGCACATTATATGTTTGTTATATTATGTTTTGGGTTATTCCGGTTGCTCAAATAAATCTGTAAAATAATGGATTCTCTTTTGCTGCCTATCTTTAAATTTCGTTGCAATTTTTATATTCAACATCAAGTGCAAATTTTTTTGTTAATACTTTATATTATGGCTTATATGACGCGTTTCTACAGCAATCAAGCATGCTTCTTCTAATTTATAAGCAAGGATAAATGTTGCTTTACTTACTAACCTTGCAACGCCGTTTAAGTACGTTAAAGTGGAATTTCTTTCAGGATATATCTATAAGGAACAAGACGAGACGTCTCAAAATACAGATTTACTTTTTTGTCAGTTATTGTTCATCAATATTTGCAGTAGAGCATTGTGCCATTTCAGTTCACTTTAATAAAGAGTCGGAGAACTGAAAGGCTAAATGGAAGTGTTTTCAGCAGGTCCGCAATCCCAATAATCAACCAAATTAACTTAATCTTTTTACGACAAAAATTTTTACTTCTACAAATTCACTATCCCATAGAGAATAATTTATTAACTCCAATTAACTTAATGCCAATTCCGATAGAATTTGACCTCTGTCATAGCATATCTCCTGGTAGTAAGTGGCATAAACACTTCGGGGCAGTAGGTGCATTATTTCATCCCATTTCGTTTCATACGTTTTTCAGCGGTCGTCATCGCAGTTGGGCAGTTCGTGGGTGCGTTGGTGAACGAGATAATGTTTCTTTTACGAGCGCACAATGGTTATTTATTTCCCCCGTGTCATTAGCTACAACAAACTGAAACACTTCACCGCCATAAAACTGTACTTGCCCGGCTGGATGGACTAAAATGTCCTAACACACCTTGCCAACACGAAAGCTGTCTTTAATACATGAGCCGGAGGACGTGCAGCGATGCTTTACAGGAAAAGCACGTGCACGTCAAACACAACCGCCCTAATGGTTTACGTGACGGTAGGATTTTCGTATGCCGCAAAGACGGCAAGTGGATGAATTGCACGGCGYCTGCAGTGTGCACACAAAGCTGTTGCGAATAAGCGGWTACTCGAAGAAAATATTGTGACGGGAATTGCCGCACTTTAAAACCTAAACCGGGGCGAATTTTTATTTGATTGGTGACAGCAGCCAGACGGGGTAAATTTTTCTTCTTTATTTTTGATCGCAAATATATAAACGCAAATAGATAAAAGTAATCAATTGTAGCCAGTTTCATTAGCTCCTTAAGTAACGATATCTCCAATGATTCCAGAATCCTTGCAAGTCTGCATCTAGGGAGAGGGGGTGCACTTGCCCCTGGCGGCAGTTTATAGGAGGCGGCGGAATGGACTTTTGAATTTTACACTGCCCATGCAGTACCCTGAGACCAGCTGTAGTTATAGTTAGGGTATTTCATAAAGTCAGTACAGTACCGCCACTGGCTAGCTGTATTGCTACTCGCCAACACACTACATAGGTAGTTATTGATGAATAAATAAAAAAGAATATTAAGTTTAGTAGTACAGTAATTGTTTATTGCTTATTGCAAATTAGTAATTTGTATGATTTACAGAGTAATCATTATTCTATTATCTGAGTAAACCGAAAGGATCGTTTATGATACTATAAAATTATATATTTACGTAGGGTAATTTATAACATTATAACATTTATAAACATATTGTTTGAATTCTGTAAGATACGCATAAATATGCGCGTTTATATGTAAATCTACCCTTTACTGTACAGCTTTGTGAAAAGGAAATAAATAAAAATCACTTGTCATTTCTAAGTTCTTTGCAAATTCTACTATATTTAGCATACAATACACTGTAGTGTTATACAAGGCCTAACAAACTGATTCAATAACAATAGGAAACTTATATAATTATTTAAATTATAAAAATATAAAATAAAATGTACGACTTCAATGTGTCGTTTCTTGTTTATTATTTGACAAATAATTTCATAAATTTAAATTCAGTTTGGCGAATTTAAGTGGTAACATCATGTGTCGATAAATTGTCACGTTCTGTAATGAGTGGTTTTTCCCTGCCACATACAAATGTTGTAAACAGTGATTGGAACAATTATTTTAAGAAAGTTATTCATTACAGTTACTCATTACTTGAGCAAAACACTAACGAATTATAATTACAAATTATTTTTCAGTATTTATCTTTATTATTAACAAAATTTTCGTATTAGAAAGTTTATTGTCTAGTCGTATTATTAGGGACATCTCTAAATTTAAATTAGGTTCTGAAAATCTATTATAGTCAATACAAGTATTCAACTACAGCAGGCATCAAAAATGCATAAAAAATGTTTACTTTAACAAGATAAATCATTTCAGAAAAAACTTAATAAATTTTATGATGCTGTTTGATAAAAAAGTATCAAAAAACAATTAAACTTTGTTATCCAGTAATACCTATCCCGATTCACTTTTATCCATCAGACAGACTTTGTTTGGCTTTATGAAGCCCTTTGCAACAAAACGACTTCGATTTATGTTTTTGTATTAAAGCAATATTTAATATTATGTTTTGGTTCAATTCTTCAAACCCTAACTGCACTATTTTCTACAAAATTATTTTGGTTAGCTCTTCGTTTCAGATAAACAAAATACTATAAAACAAAAAAAAAAGTAAAAGTGAAACACTGGAATACAGTGAGAGTTCACACAGTGAAGAGATTAATTTATCAGAAATGTAACGCATGTAGTAAACAAATAATACTTTCAATTGTCAAACATTAAACCATAACGCATTTACAGTGGTTTTTAGGCATAAGGATTCAAAAAGTTTATAAATAAGATTTAGTGAATCTGTTTAAAGAAAAAGATTTTAAATCTTAAGTCATAAAAATAATTAAGAGTTTAACATACTAATTATTACTTAACAGAATATTTACCGCTTATATCAATTATTTTTAAGCACTAGTCATATGTGTATGCCGCAAAATTAAGTACAATTAATGCAAACTAATTATAACTCTAATTTTCATACATGTTGTTGCGCAAATCGTCTCTATTACTTTTAAACTCGGGGCGAAATATATTATTAAAATGTGCATTTTGCAGTAAAAAGCTCCAAATGGGTTCGCGAAGTCACAATTTATCAATTTAAATATCGTAAATAACTTTTAATTATTATGCTATAACTTCGTGGTTATTTCAAACCATAAATATTTAATGCCCACTTAAGCTTTGAGATTTTTATCCTTGTGACGTGTGCCCTAATACAGATTACAGGCAACTTCAGACGACCAGTTGCATAAATTTAACAAACGATGGAACTGTTGGAAAATCCACGCAAGGTAAAAAGGAATTGCTTTATAAAAGTAATTCATTACAAGTACTCCTTATATTTTTCTAAAAGTAATGCGTTACAATTACTCATTACTAAGGAAAGTACCTAAATTGCAGTAGTTCATTACTTATAATTGATCACTGCATACAGGAGTCCCTAAATAATCTTCAAGGACAAATTAATATTAAGCTGTATTATCATTATAAAAGAAACGATTGCTATTGGAAGCATCCTCACGAAGTTACCTTAGGGGGGGGGGTCGTAATTCGGGATTTTAATTTTTACAGCAATAACAAAAAATTGTTACTTGGTGGTTGTATTCTATTTAATGGACAAAGCTTATTTTATAACATTTTTCTCTAATATTAGTGCAATAGTGGAGATAAAATATTATAAAAAATCAAAAAAACAAAATATTTTGCTATGATGTTTGACTGTACTCCCGACACCACATATAGATCAATAAGTAAAGTTATTTGGTATGTAAATGTAAAATAAATGACTAAAGCTTTAATAAGTGTACACTAAAATCCATAGAAAATAGATTGTAAAGGTGTTCTTATTGAGAAAAATATACAAAGCACTTCTTTTTAGGAATGTGAAATAAACTACTGCCACTGTTTCTTCACAGGCAGGCATGACATGACTTAGATAAAAAAGTCTTTGTTATTTCTCCTCGAAACTAAGCTCCTTCAAGATTTAAAAATTCCACCACTATTCTCAACTTTCTACAACTACTTTGCTTCTGTGAGCAGTTTGTTTCCAAGATTTGAAAACTTTTCGGCAGTTTTATTTCATAGATATAGAATACGCCACATATAAGGGTTGGTGAAGATGTGGGCATTCGGTATTAGCGCAGTGAAGCGTGTATTATTCTGGTCGCATTAAATTGTGATTATCTCATCTTACGACCTTATCCTCTTTTGACTTTTAAGAATATGAAACAATAGATCTATAAACTATCTTCAAAGGTTTGGTAATAGAGCCACACAGAATTTGGTCCATTATATTGGGCATAGCAGGGTAACCTCGATCCAAGTATTGCAGAGCTATTTGGATTTACAATTCACAATGACAAGGGCTAATTTTCTATCCACGTAATGATTAAACCTGTCATTACTCTATGCAATTTTTTAATGTTGCTCAAACGCACTTGCCTGATCTTTAATTGGTATAAAATTAGACAATTTTGCCTGCAGGTGATTGCCTTTATACAGCTTTGCATTGTCAAAGCCACCTTAATAATAGTCAAGTGCTCTACTGATAACCCTGGTCCCTCAATACAGTGATAGGGATCAATCCTAATGGATTCGCTTTGCTTTAAATTAATACTAGCATATGACCCTTATATACTAATAAATATTTTAACAGTACAGAAAGTAGAGTTTTTTTTGTATTAACTAGCCAGAAACTGCTGTGATTGCTACATTATGGAGCAGACCAATTGTTTAAAGAGTACATCAAATTTATCCTGCCTTACTAAAGATCCAAATAAAGTAGGCCTCCTTTAATTGAAACAGATTTCTCTTTTCTGAAGCACATGGTAAACAGAGAATCCCAGAATATCAGCCAGCCTTCAAAACACATCCTAGCCAAACCTAGAGGATTCCCTGAATAAACTAATCCCGGCGCAATCGAGCTAACAATGAGGAGCTGCACCGAGGCGAAATAAAAACAAAAGCGGCATAAAAGCGAACGGCTATTGTTAGCAAAAGGAGAATCCCACAAAGCCGTGCCGCTTTTATAAATAAACACGACGCTCACTTGCCGAAAGTGTCGTTTCTGTTAGTGGCGTCGTTGAATCTTCCGGAAAACTGCGCTCATTTCCGGCAACGCTTGGCAAACGCCGTCTGGGTGCTTTCATTACGGTCCCCTGCGTAATTCCTTCACCAGTGGCGCATCTCGGCGAGTCGCACAGATTTTTGGTTGTTGACGAATCATAGGATGCAAAGCTGTGTTCGTATTTTTTTAGATTTACGCTGATATTATCGTAGTTTTGCTTCTGAAAGAGCAAAAGCACTGTTATGTTATGTTATTTGCTTCAGGGATGAAATCGGTTGCTGTAATCCTGGACTACTGGACTGTTGCTATTTTAAATGTCCTTGGTTCCTCCGCATCCAGTTCCTTTTTTCTAAACCCATCAAAGCTAAAATAACAAGGCAAAAATCAATTAGCAAACACATTTAAAATGTTTAAAAATTTTTGTGATATGAAAGTAATTGAATTTTACTCGAATAAAGGTGAATTGTAAAGAGTTGGAATCCTGTAGTATATGCCTAGATTTACTTACTAGTAAATACAATTTATTGGATAATATTGGCATTACGGGAAAGCTTACTTGAGCTGTATAGTTTATTTAATTTTTAAAATAGGTCGTTCAATTCTAGAAAAATTAACTCCTACGGTAAATATGATGATATCCGCTAAGGCTAACTAGACACAGAAAAATGTGGTAATAACATTTACTATTTGTAAAATGCAGAGTAATATATTTTTTGCTTTTAAGCTAGTTATCATTGCTATATTTAGTAAGAATTATTTTTACGAGAAAAAAAACATTTTTGTAATTKTTACACTTACACTCCAAAGAAGGGTAGGTAATATTTACTATTTATCAAGATTATTAATAGCATCGGAAGCGTTTTTGGGTGGAAAGTGACTCAACTGGAGATATATTCCAATAAAATAGTCAAGCTAAATTGAACTTATTGGAAATAAAACCCTAATGATCTAAATATCCAATACTGTCTCTCTGATAGAATGGCTCTTAGTGCGAAAACAACATTTTTGGCAGTCTTTATAATAGGCGTTTTACCTTGTTGCGTTCATAAAATTCTGTATGCCATTTCATTGAGTAATACAGGAAGTGTTTGGTACTTTTAAATGTTCTACAAATACTATAATTGTGGTATAAACACATTCTGAAAAAGATATCCTTAGCGAATCTTTGGAAAACATATAATGTTCGTAAATTCTAGATAGTGCGAACTAAGAAGCCACGAATTTTCACAGCCCAATTAGGTAATGTTCGCAAAGGTGTGGAAGGAAGTCCAGTGTTACACCTCAATCATAATAATTTGAAATAATAGACATAGAGGATAACGAAGATGGTATAGAATTAATATGGATCAATTTTAAGGAAATATTGGAACTTATGCACAGTAAGGAAAAATGTAGTAGAGAAAAGGACGAGACAAAGAAGGAAGTAGAAAATAAAAAAGTATAGAAAGAATATATTGCAAAGAGATAAACAGATCCCGAAGGATAGATATGAGGTAAGTTGCATGCTTTACTTTTGCGTAGTTTCGTTACTTTTTTTTGCGACAGACAGATCAGTTACGTGCGTCAAAATGTACCTACTTGACTGAGTTGACGACACAGTTCCTTGATGATGGAATCTAAAAGCCTCTGTCACGATATGACAAATGCTTGAATTGTTTTGGCGATTTTATAGAAAAATGAGCAAGAGTTTACGTACCTTTGAATAAGAAAATATTATTTTATGTAAACGGATCTCATTTTTATAACCTGTCGGAGGTTGAAAAAAGAACAAAAAACAGAGAAGGGAGTTACAGAGAAACAACAGAAAGTTATAAAGGAGGATGAAATAAAATAAAATATTATCAATCTAAAAAAAGGAAAAGAACAAGTCACGACCAAGTTACACCAAATGTGTTGAAAAGCGTGAGAGTAGAAGGTAGAGAGGTGCTAACAAGAATATTTAATTTGGCATATAATAAAGGCGTTGTACCGGAAGACTGGGAAATAGAGATAATTGTACCAACACATGCAAATTATAAAATCAGGAATAAATGAATTATATTGTAAACCCTGGAAGTAAAAGTGTATGAGAAAATCCTGAAAGCAAGATTAAGACAAAAAGCATAAACCAATAGTATGGGACGAATCCGTGCTTCAGAGATAGATCCAAAAGACCGGCAAACAAAAAGGAATATGCTCTCGACCTAATACTTTAAATCGTTGTTAATAAATAGCAATCTGTCTGGCTGTCGAAGCAAACTACGACATTCATAGAGGTAGAAAAGCATGTTGCTCTTCTGTAAGTCTAAACGCCATGTTACCGTACCTACTCAACACCACAAAAAATATTCGTACGTTTACACGCAATAACGCAAGCTTGTAATTGTTAATAGAGTATTTATCACCTAATTTATGTTCTGGCATAACACGTGGCATTTTCTGGACTCTGGGATATGTGAGTGTCTGCAACGTAATATCATATACCTAGAACATCCATAATCAGAAAAATTCGGACATTGTCTGGTTCACAAAAGCTTTCATCCCCTTCGCTATCCAACAAATGTTTGCTAAATTTGCATGAAACGAACAAACGTAAGCTATTTATTGCACAAGAACACATCTCTAAAAGAAGAGTAGCGTTACGTATAATCCGTTATACAATAAGTGGTGAGACGGAGTAATACTGCACAATACATAAATACAATAAAGTTAGAAAATACCTAATACCTTGCACCAAGTGGCGTCACTATTAAAAAAAGTTCACGAACCGCCGCTGATCTTATCCTCTGTTTTTATAGCATCTCAGATGTTCTTTCTATCTTCCCTGAACCTTCGAATAAAAGAGAGAGAGCGTTGTCAATATGGTGCGTTCCGTTGAGGTAGATGTTGTTTTCTTGATTGTCTCGACTTCTAAACCATTTCCCGCCCGGTCCCTTTGAGAAGCTCAACGACTAATTCTCGCAGGCAGTGTATTAGCTGAAGCTCCCCATTGTTAGGATTCTCGCTTTGCTCTCTCACAAAGAGCTACCTTCATTTTCAATACTTTTTTAGCAACTGCGAGACAATTAAAAAACAGACGTATCGTTTTTATTGCTTTTAACCAATCAGGGATTTGTAGGAACTGAAATGACGAATGTTCTCTTGATAAAAGCAAAACAAATGTTTCAAATGCCAGTGATTTTAAATTGGTAGGTACTGGCACTTTTCAGCTTTCACTACTACGTATTTGTGCATTTAGATTAGAGAGACAATAACAGCTAATGAATTTCGTTTTCCATTCCAGATTTTCATTTAATAGGATTTTCATATTTAACATTCTCGTTTAACAGAGAATGGCTTTATAATAAATAAATAATCAATTCTGCAGCTATCTTTAAGACTAGAAACCAGGTTTGATTATCTTGGTCCGTTTTCTTTTTTATACACACTTTCATTTTAAATAACGGATAACACATAAACCAAAAAATACCACTACACAAGTTGAATTACAAACGACTACTTTATAAATAAGTAACTGAGAATTTTAACTTAATTAACATGTGCTGTTGTCCTAAAATGTGGAGTTCTGTTTAAATTATTCAAGTTATTGCTGTTTAAGGCTAGCAAATATTTAATCTTAGATACCAATCTTCTGTTTTTAAACATCTGAACACCCTCGAATTTCCAAAGTAGTATCGCATTTTTGACAACAATTATTAAATTGTAAATTTTTGGGCGAAATAAAACACTGTTACTACTATTTTATTGGATAAATTTAGTAATGATTTGCTTGCAGTCAATGACGTTCTATAACTATAACCTACGAATAAAAAGTCGTGCCGTCGTCTATTTATTAGTTTTAAATATAACGTAGTAACCTTTAAGCCAAAGCGTTTGTAAAAGAATGCGTTTCACAGATTTTCCTAAATTATAAATCATCTATTCATAAACGTTCAATATTTAATTGCCATCAGAGCCATCTGTCGTAATAGGAGTAAACCACATCAGCTTGAGTAAGGCTGGCTGCAGCGGCGCGAGGGGCTGCAATTGCCCATTTTCCACGGTTTATATACAGCACAGCGTAACAGCAGATACGTTACAAAACCAGTCAACTTGTTACACTTCATCTTCAGCATACATATATTTATACTAGAAGCAGTTAATGAGACTCTCACATACCTCAGCGTAAAATATATAGAACTCAATCCTGAACTCTCTATGGTAAAAAAGGATTAATTTTTATAGACCTGTTTTATAACACTTTGCTTAGCTAAATAACAAAAATTAACTGTGATCTACAATTTTTTTTATCATGAAGGAGCCAGTGTGTAATATACCAGTATTGTAATATATATGTTAGATGCCCACTACGTGCGGGAATTTCTAGATAAGTTCAGAATAATTTTTTGAAAAGCTAAATGCATTGTAATCAAAGTTTGTTTGACCTTTAAAAATAGTTTGTGGAGAAATTTGCGTGAATTGCCAATATGTCTCTTTAGCCACTTTTTCCGTACCCTAACAAGAAAAATGAATTATAGAGGGCGGTACCTTTTGTTATAATACTGCCCACAAACTTTTTACTTTTTAGCAAACAAATCTGAAGCTGCTTAATTACGTCAGATGCTATCTAGAAGACTAAAAGGGGTAGCCTTACTATGTGCTACCTTGGTTAGCTGAATTCATATATCAAGTAAAATATTGAGCGTTCTGCATAGAAATATGCAACCTGCGGTGGTCACGTTTGCATAGAACACTTGGCATTCAAAGTTTTTACTTACAAGCAAAGGCCTTCCCATCTCAAATATTTTACTCATCATCAGCGAATCACCTTATTTGTTGTTTCTTTTTAATATTACGCAAACTAAAAGAGATAGCTCTACTTATATGCCATCATGGTTGCAAAGGGTTTAAGAGCTTAATAGGATTTTAAAATAATTCAAGTCTTCAGCTACCTTTATTAACAAACCTTTATAAAAGCTAGAATCGTCTTGTTTCTTGTTTCTTCTTTAATATTTCAAAAGCTAAAGGATATAACCCTACTATGTGCTACTCCGGCCAAAAAAAGAATTTAAGGAGCAGAATTGAAATATGAAAAAATATGCGGGGTCTTCCATATAATAAAATGAAAATTGAGGTCGCTAGCCTTTACCTTGTCAAATAATTTTTCGTAAACATCGTGCCGATATCGTTATTAATAAACTTTTTATAAGCGCCAGAGTCGTCTTGAAAATTAAAATGGCTAGCGCTATTGTGTGCTACCCTAGTTACAGGATGTTCTAAAAAATGAAGCTTGCGGCCGTCACATTTACATCAAACACCTTTTCTTTAATATCTCCAAAATTAAAAAGGAATTGATGTATACAGTTCCTATAGATAAATTCAGCTCATGATTATGTTGCAGGGATGTCCATTTTTTTTAATTACTGATGTAATCGATTAAAAATTATTTGATGTTATTCATGACTAGTGGCTGGCTACCTGGAAGTGGAAAAGTAGCCGCGTTCTATTAAGCTCAGTATACAAATATGATATTATCATTATTAAAATTTTGTGCTGATTGTAGCATTTAACTATAAGTTGATGGTTCATTTTAGTTTAGTTTRAGAAAAAGTACCTACAAATTTATAGTAATGAATGAAAARGAACTGACAACCATTAAACCGTAAGTCTTTACAATACAAAGCTAGAACACAGAAAGCTCTATGTACAGTGCTAAATGGTGAATGATAAAGACCGTATATTCACTGTAGCAAATTATATCAAAGGTATTAATATATGCGTTAAAAGTGCTCATTAGATTCGGAATAGAAGCAGTATAATAAATAAGTAAATAAGTATAATTTGGGGGAAGTGGCAGGTCTTTTTTTAACAACAACTCAAACATCAAACAAGAAAAGAATTAAAGAAACATGTTGCAAGTATAACCTCCAACACGTTTTGCTGACCATTGAATAAAAAATAATCTTAGATCAAAACGACGAAAAATAAAAGGCAAAAAACTAACTCTTTTGGAACATTTGGAAATTAAAAAAACACATCAGTACATTCATAAATCCAATACGCCTTTGATAGATTTTACCACCCTTTTAAAAACAAGGGTCGTGGAGAATGTTCTGCACACATAATTTCAGTACAGTTTTGATGTTTTTTTTTTAAAACGACCGCTTATGCTAAGAAAATTAGAGCTATCTGATAAATCTCATGAAATGAAGAACCTTCATAACAATCGTATAATATTTCCTCGGAAAGATCGCCGTCTCTTTAAAACACTGACAAAAATTATCAGTCTGAAATTTCGATGACACCTGTAATCTTTGTTTAAGACGAAGAACCTCAAAATTTACCTGACACAAGTTGTCAGTGTGGTCAAGAGACAGCGATCTTTCCGAGAAAATATTATCTTATATTATGGACGCTGAAAGCATTCACCCCCGTATTCATAACAATCAGTTGAAATTACCTTACTTATAACCAACAACAAATACGCACGGGTCCAGAATTTTACCGTTAATGGCGGTGAAATAGGGGATAAGGTTTACATAGGATCTATGTGTCATTATTTAAATTAATAACATGATAATAAACACATGTTTTGTTGGCATTTTGATTAGAATATGATAATGGGCACGCGTCTCAGAGTTTTTAATTAAACCTCTGAGGGGGTGAAATAAGGGATAATTTTCTTAAAGTTGAATTATTTGCGAAGTATTTAACAAGAATTACGTATTTAGGATATTGCTTAGAAATTATTGCGAGCATATTTAAGTGTTTTGCAAATTCCAGCCCCAAAGGTGTGAAAAAGAGTATGAAAGTTCGTATGTGATAGTAATAATGAGTAAACATGAAGATTTATATTTAGGCCTTTAATGAAAAATGAACAGTTTATGTATTGTTTCGCTTTTGAAAATACCTTGAATAGTGGATGGACTTTTCAGTGTTTTCGAAGTAAATATAAAAATATTTTATATATATTTAAATATTTAGGATCTTAGTTAAAAGTTGAAATGTACCCAACATTTGGTCAGAAAACACAAGCATATTTGATGTTTCAAAACGTTTTTATTTCGGTGTTTGTTATTTGGTATATACCATCTCCTATATACTACGTGAGCAAAGACGCGTGCAACAGCGAGCTCCAATAAAAATAACAAATATTCTTGATTCTCTCCCTCGCATAAAAACGAATTAGAGCAGTGCAAACGCTCAAACTATGTCTGAAGTAAGATCAGAAAGATCTCGGGCAGATTTCAAATGGTAATGAAATTGTTCAGAAAACTATGTCTTTGAGCTAAATCTGCTGCTCAACTTCCAAATCCATCCGGGTCAGTTACGGTGGTTGGCCGGGTCGATACACTAAGGGATGCGGCACTAATCTGCACCGACTGGAAACTAACTTTTGCGTTCGACTGGCGGCGACCGTGGTGGCCACGGATCGCCGCTCCCCAGCGAGCCTATCTATCTGTGCAAACCGACATTCCTTCAGTTATAGATCTCCCGACGAACAACTCTGCATTTATCTTCCCCGGAGGTATTGAGTGCCCGGAGCGGAACGCGCCGCTGCCACCGACGTCAGACCTGGGACGAATGGGCAAAAGGGAAAAACCTTAGTTTGATGGCGTCCTGAATCTTAAATGTTACGGTTGCGAGGGTTGGTTACGTTTGGAAGTCTGTGGAACTCGTTTTATTGTCTGACTTTTAGCAATTTAGGCAAAATGGGAACATGAAATTTGTTCTTGAAATCTCCTATAATAACACAAAATTATTTTTTGTCATACAGAAATTTATCCTTAATTCTAAAAATAAGTTATTGTTATAAGATAAAAATAACGTCACATTTATCCCATAACAATAATGAATAGTTTATTAAAAACTACAAATTTTCAAGGTTGTTTATTAAACCAAATACATAAATGAATTTTGTATAAACACTTAAGTATTTTGCATCAAGACTGTCCCTTTTAACTATCCATCAGGAATAGGCTAGCGTATTCGAACTCCACTTGCCTTGATACAGCTTCTCCATATTGGATATGAAAGCGTTAACCACGTGCATCACTGACTGCCCCTAGCTTTTATGGGAAGAACCCCAATTCAGAATCAACAAAGTATAGTTTTAATGACACGTTGTATGCCTGAACTTTATGTATATGACGTTTAGTGTTTTAAAAACAGGAAAGTTATTAGAATAAAGTTAGTAGTTAAAAGAGTATAATTTTGACCGATTTCACCAAAGTTTTTGATAAAATTTAGTCGTATACAAGAGATAGAATATTTTATATCTCATAGAATTCTTTCCTTTCTTCAGATCTGGTGTTGCTCGAGGATCCAATATCATTTATAAATGAGCTTCTGTTTTCTCTATCTTGTCCAGTTCTTGCCTAAGCTGATAGCATAAAATATTCAATTCCATTTCCTCTCAAGAACATACTAGTTTGCTTCAAATAAATTGATTGATTGTTGATTGGTGTGATAAATTTGAATTAACTCTAGAGTCAAATCAACACTGAATATAGGCGCATAATAAATGTGTGTTTGATTTAAATTAAATTTCTTAATCTATATAAGGATATTCAAACATCTGTGTTTATTTACGTATCGTACATTTTCCATGAAAGATTTGAAGTAACCAGGTATGCCATCTTCAAATTTCTGTACTTTATTCATATTGCCTCTCAAATGTTTAGTTTATATTTCGTATCGGTTTAGGAAATGGGGACGTTTTGCGACGTTCGAGGGGGTAGGTTCTTAAGTGGACGAGAAACAGATGCGCTTCCGTTTCAGTGTGTTCCTTCAACTGTTCACAGGTTAGTACTGTATCAATTTTTAATTTTTATTGTTTGTGTCTCTTTTCAATCACATTATGTAATTAGTTTTAAACAAGCACCATTGTCATCCAATCAACGCAGTTGTTTAACTAAAACTGTTCTGTTAATTAATTAATTAATTAGGATACATGGTGTATTTGGAGTGAACGGTAACATTGCAAGCTATGCTGCTGTTATAGTCTTCTCTTTTTAAACTATTTATGTCATTTTCTTAACTGTGTTCTTGCATTCTTTGATTAGCTGTATCCACGCAGCAATAGTTATACGTGATGCTTGAAAGGGTGATGCATGAACTAATAATTTCTCCCGTGCTGGGCAAACATCTGGTAAAAAGAAATACCAAGATTTTTGCAGCAAACCATCCAACTATATAGCTGAGTTGCCTCCCGCATGGGACCTCAGTACCTGCTGACCATAGTCGGCTATGCTAAGAAAAGTTTCTTCAGTTTTGAATCTTGAGAGTGAAAGTGATATCGAACACAGATCTAGAATTGACAGTTCATTCATTGTTTTAAATAACAAATTTCAGCAGCATTGCTACAATTTGTTAACCCTCCAAATTTGATCTTGTTTAGTAATAAATTAGTTGTTTTGAGATTGTTTCGTATTATTTATGATTATATCAATTCTCCTTATTTACGTGAGTAACCAATGCATCGAAGGTACGTAATAATGGTATTCTACAATATTTAATATCAAGTTGATAAGTAGTGATGTAAATTTTTTCGATGTGACTTACTAGGCATCCATGTTACATGTGATCTATCGTGAGCCGTTGTGATATTGTCTGCCATTTTGTGAAAAATATGACGTTTGTAGTGCTTAGGGAGATCAAGAATATCTCGTAAATAAAAAATGGTAGGACCGTGGTATAAGTTCTCGATACAGCTAACTGAAAATTCATCAAATTTGAAAATATCTTTAGAATATGTATAGCTCAACAATTTGGACAGGCTTGGTAAAGAGACGTAAGTAGAAAGATGAGGAGAGGTTACGGAAGAAACACGTTGGGGTGGGGAATCCTATATATTAATTGTATGATATTTCGTATTTTCTACAAGTTTTGCTGTACGTTATAACTAGCTTTCATTTAATAAATAGAGATGAAAACTAAACAGGGTCATCTACGCTGGATAACAAGACACATTCTAATCATACACTTCCACACACTTTGTTACAGTTTAAATTTTCATTGGGAAACTTTTACGATTTTTATCTGGCCGCCGTTCTTGGGCTCTTTCTTGTCCGCGCTCTTTGTTGCCTTGGTTATCTTTAGCCGGCTGTTGGCTGCGTATATTTTGTATAGAATTTAATTAGCTGAGCAGTGGGTGTGTGTGTGGTACTTTTGGATTTAAAGGAAGCTATGGAATTCATATTTCATCGAATAATTGCCGGATTCTTTTCCTGCTTCCCTATAGTGTATCATTCTTCACGTCGCTGTTTCACATTCCTTTTGGTGAAGATACACAGCCAGAAAATCTGGGATTCTGCCCCTCACCGTTCGCTGATTATTGCAAAAGCTATTCATCATCTGACAAGCTTAAACTTAGCTTAAACCCTTCTTTGGAAGAGTTTTTTATATTTGGCTTTAAAATCTAAGCCCGTCAAGGATCAAGGCAAACACTGTTACCAGTTCGAACCTATTCAAGAAAACTTCAGTTACTGTCCGGAGAAGAGCTTCGGTGGAACCATATCAGCCGACCATCAGACCAAGGGTTGTAACATCACCACCAACAGCAGGCCAGATATTTTATATGTTTTTTTAATTTTATTGAAATAATAATAATGCCATTTTAACGTAAATCTTGCAAGATTGCGGAAAAATTTTATTCAAAGTTAAATACTTACTTATTAATTGAAATCTCTTATTATTTCCTTATTATTATTTATATTTACCTCATTATTACTGGTAGTGTTAATGTACAGCCTAGACGAGTTTTATGGCCATGATTTTGACGCGGCTTAATTATTAATATCTAGAAACTTGCACACTTTATTCCTATATTTTTTAATTAACTGCCTAGCTTTTCAAAAAGCGTTTTCTTTGTATGCATCTTTTTGTTAGTATTATAATAACTTCTTTGTTGAGCCAGTAAATTTCTGGGCGGAAATTACTTATTACATTTAGTTTATTTTCGAGGTCACTATCTGTGAAGATTCCCCTTTTGTGTTTTTTTTTTGGGTTTTCATTTAGTTATACAAGTGAGTGATGTAAAACACGTGACGCTCTTTTTCATTCGTACTAACCGAACCCAACCTTTATTTGTTTTTACTTAGCTGGGACCCCAGGCTTGAATCTTTCTTTGCCTCGCCGATTAGCTAATTTTCGATTGCCACGTAATAACTTTCTTCAACCTACTTTATTTTTTTAATAAAATAAAATTTCAGGGCATATTTTCGACGTTTTTTTTTCTTAAACTGGTTGAATCTCAAATAAAATTTTGTAGACCTTCTTCCTCATGCGGTATTTATATTTAGATAGACACTGCCCATAAACTTTCGAAGTCTCAACTTGAATGTGGTAAAAATTTGGAGTTCATCAGTCTTGTACTTAATCTTCGTCTTGGTTAGCGTACTTCCTGCGATTACAAGGTTAGACGGATTGCAGATTGGATGCTCAAACACCGGGAGGGTCAACCTGAAGGACTGTTTACCCGTTAGATCGATGAGCGGGGATCGCCTCTAGACTGACCCTAGTCGGATTTGTGTGTTGGCTGTTCGGATGTCCAGGCCACATATGCCAATTTAAATGGAACTACGAATATTACCATAAATCACCTTACTGGATTTTGTGATTGATCTGTTTGCTTAAATACCTCCACATGCGTGGGAGATTAATGGACCTACCAGTTTCATCAATCAGTCGAAATTTTGGGTCCTCGTTGTGCACAGGACGCGCTCACTTTTAAAATATATGATCAAGATAATTGGTACACAATGTATGAAAAGGTGGGTKGTATGCCTTAGTAAATGACAAGCAAAACAAAGTTGATGATGAAATAATATAGATACGTGTGCTGGTAGCACAGTTGATTTAGCTAGCAAAAATAAGCTAACTCTTTGTAGTGCCGTTTCTTTTTGCTATACGGAGTATCCAATGAAAACTGTTAGTTAAATGTATCTGGAAAAATAAGATTTTTAAAGCTGACACACTAACGAATTCAGACACTAAACTAAAATATTCCACCACAGCTTCTACCGGAAGTAGTAGCTAACTTCTTTATTTTAAACGAAATACCCTGTATTTTCTCATACTTCTGGATTTCATGATAAATTTAAGCGAAGTTTGTTTAAGGTCATCTATAACTAAAATAACTATTTCAGACATATCTTGATTTTTGTGAAGAAATGACATCTACATACACAGATTGCTTTAAATTCATAACTTCAAGTTCAACAAACGCTAAAATGTTAATATGTAAGTTAGCAGTACATTTGTATATTGTTAAATATCTTTCTTATCTCAAATAGAATCATATAAGGCAAAATTTAGTTTTGTATACATTGACAACCGTTTAAAAGTTATACGCAATTCTCTTAATGTTTGCACCACCTTCATGTTAAAAATATTTAATTTAATCAAATTGCTACTGCTACTTTCTATCACAGCTATTAGCGTAAAAATGTTATATTTCGGATTTTCGAATTGCGATTTTTTTTATCTTACTCTTAATTTATGGCAAATGTGAATGAATGAATAGCTAGAAGAACGTCATAGTTACCAATATCGGTTTAAGTTACAAGAAATTTTTTCGTTGGGGGTTATATCAAAAACACAGTTTCTTTTCATCCGCCAGCCAATGTTTTTTATTTTGTTTTTAAATTGTAATTTTTGTTTATGGTTTTGTTGTTGAAGTAACTGCCATGTAGATGATTTATATTTCCAAACTTGCTTTATAAGTTATTATTATTATATTGACAACAACAACCATGATAAATTAAATTGACAAAATACTTGAATGTGAACATATATATTGGTAACTTCAACACCTTCCTCCATTCAATGTATTTGTCAGTCCCATAAAATTTCTTAACATCATATTCACATATTCCTAAAGTTTTATTCTAACTTATAAAGCATGTTTGGAAATATAAATCACTTCAAAGTAATACCATCTACATGGCAGTTACTTCAACATTTGTTAAACAAAATGTTGCCTTGCCTGTTGCGTAATATTAATAAAATTTAATTTTGTAAGTATTAACCAGCCGATGAACTAATATTAAGATGTCGACTACAATATAGAACTATTTCTTGTTAATTTAAATTGATAAACAAATATGGCATATTACCATATTTGTATATGGAGAGGCAGAAAAAGAATTTTAATATTTTTACTTTTGATCGCGTAATAGTTCGGCAACGGTTCTAATACTGATCGTTTTGGAATATCTGTGACAATGGTATAAGTATTTACTCAAGTAGATAAATTCTGATTTGACAGATTAATTTTACTTTAACAGTAATAGTTTAAATTCGATTGATATATTTATATTTAGCTAGTTATTGAATGAACCTATATAGTTCCAGAGTGGGCATCGTTAAAAGAAGTAGTCAATTTTGTAATTGGATGCGGTTAAACTTTACGTACTTGCCGTGAAAAAGTACCTACACAATTAGGCAAACATAGAAATTTCAAATATATTTAACTCCGCATACCCCCAAGTTTCTCAAGATCATTCCAAACCTCGGTTTTATAAAGGAAAAACTCTTTACTACAAAAATAAGGTAGGAAAAACATGGCTCAGACGACCATTTAGTAAACGAGTGGAGAAAGACCTGTTAGTCTCAATTTCCATTGTAAATCTTGTATCAATATTTAATTAAGATGATGGTAAAATATCGAAAGTGTTGGTACTCTGGTGCTAAATTCTGAAGATACTGTCGACACAACGAAGTGGAGGTTTCAAATATTTCCATCAATATATTATGAGACATTGTGGGGAACAGTGAAAAATCCATATTTTTTTTCATAAATTTGCTTGTAGAATTATCCAGGAAATGTAAAATTTGTGGAAGCGAGACATTTTTATACCAAATTTGCGAAAATATCAGGCTTATCGTTCTGGAATTATATTTGATTGAAGATTGTCATAGATTCAAAAATTTCTTTAAAAAAATTAGCTTATACTGAACCAACAATCCTGCTATATCCTAGAGAACCATAACAATGTACATGCACACCTTGCACCACTTATCTCAAAGCAATCTCGCGTAGCGCTAAAGCCACGAATGTGATCCAACCGCTAGAGTTTCCTTTGTACCGAACGAGCAATTTCGTCGTGCAAAGCTCTAGCTGATCGGCTCTTCGTCGGGAATTCCAAGTGCTACACGCCAAAAACATTGGAAAACCAATAAAAATGCAATATCTGTATCTCCGTTGTAAAATTTATGAAGTTAGTGAGCATCACGTATTATCCTCTGTGAATTGGAATATAGTGTCCTGTTCGAATGTACGAAGCGTAATGTGCTGCAAAGCGACGAAGGAATAAATGCAATACCGGGACAGACCTGGAATCCTTGAGAACAGATGTTATTCAAGGAGTCACCTCATTCCTTTCTCCTTCTTGCCACTTTGCTGAGGATCTAATCTCTAATGAAAACAGCACCGGCTGCTTCCAATTACTGCCTAGATGCCTCCAAACTGCTTTCGCAGTTTGTCTTGTCCCAATTTATCGGCGCCTCTGTCAACAGTTTTGTTATTCGGAATGGAGCGGAAGGAGTATTACTGAAGTTTTCATAAGGTATCAGGCWTTCCAGCCACTTACGGTATTGGGAAGCAGGAAGCATCTCTCACCATAATGTCGGTTTGGCTTTTTAGCATTTTGCAGAGTGTGGTATGGATTTTGTTTTATATAGACCTATACATATAAAAACAAATTAAGGTTGCAGTGACGTTCCTTTTATTTAATTATTTATTTGTTTATATACTGCTCTGCTAATTTATTAAAGCTTCAGACAGGAACCAGTTCATTCAATCGAAACCAGAAATACTAATACAATTTCTCACACTACCCTACCACTTATTCTTAACTCTGTATTCTTCATGTTAGTACATCTGAAGTACTTAGAACTTATCTTGCAGATACGAGCTAAGCCTTGAGTTTTGTATGATATCTCTACTCCTGAGTATTTAACAAACCATACTTAGCCATACTAAGCTTCTATACATACATGCACCCTTCATCAGCGTATTGATGGTTGTCACTTGTCATATATACATATGTGCTAAAGACACTTAATTGCATAATTGCTTCTACTTAAATAAATCCTTGCAATCAATCTAATTGTCATTGATGTGATAAACGTTTGCATATACGTAGCTGAACATTCAAATCCCGATTGTGGAAAGTACAAAAAAACTGGGCTTAAATTCTAATTTAGCAGTTAAGTAAGTAGCATATAAGCATTATATACGTAAAGCGTATAGTAGTTGGGACAGGATATATCCTCACAGATTTTGCTTTGTTAATAGAATTAAAATTTGTTTATGCAAGGTTGTAGTTCTGCATCATTTTTGTTATGGTATAAATGTATACGGAAATTGTGTACTATAAAATCGCGACAATTATTTGACATTATTATTTAGAATACAGCTTATAGCTTTTGTTTCTGTTACCTTGCTCTCTTTCTGTAAATGTATATTTCTTATGCAATATAGCGTTATTATCTATAATACCCCGATTCTACTTACATTCTAAAACATCAAAGAGTGTATTTCTGCTGCTTTAGTAACCACGAAAACCTTTACGTCATTTAGGGATTCTTACTTATATCAGCTTTAAACGAAAATTATAGTGCCTTATTGCGAAAGTTTTGGTGAAGATGTAACAGAACTTATAGATCGCGTTTGATTTTCAAATAAGTGTAGTTGTTAAAGTTTATTGCGTTCTAATTCTGAAATGCACTATCTTATGTATAACCTCTTGCCAATATAGGTACAACAAATTTAATTAAAGTATCTAAGTTTTGTAATATGGCACCTACATTTGTTTAACTACCTTGGTAACAGCAAAAATCGCAATCTATTTGAATTGCTTTCCAGTTTCAGTTATGAAGTAGAGAAACAGCTTAGTCATTTGGACAACTGCTCATTTTCTAGAGAATTTTCAAAGTACTTACATTTCAGTATAATTTGGTACATTTTTAAGCTGGATATATTTGATATCAAATGAATTTAGTTATAACTGCACTCTTTCATCACGGTGACTACACAAATTTTTCCAAAACGTGATATTTTTATTTCTAGTGTTTTATGTAAAAAATAGAAATCTCAACAATTTATGAACCGAATTTGAATATGTTCTGCAAAAGGTTGAAGAAAGCTCATTAACATTTTAAATTAACTTTCAATATTTCTACCAATTCATTAAAATTCGGTTGGTTTGGAGTGCAAAATACATTTTTTTGTCCTCTATATGTGAAATTATACTGTTCGAAAGAGAAGAAGAGATCGCTCATCGGCTAGACAAAGCATGCAAGAATGGACGTTATTTTGTACTGGTTTTTTACCGCCAGTTCAACCTCGTATTTCAGTTAATAGTGTTTTTTGTATTTTTTTTTGTGTTTTCGAGATTACAAAAAAACGTCGGAATATCCACAATACTCAGAATTCCTACAATATAACAAAATATACCTATGGATATTAATTTAGTAATTCTTTATTAGCAGTCTGATTTGTAGATCGCATTTTAGAAGCCACGGTAATGCCTGACAATAGCTAACTTTTCAAAGATTTGCAAAACGCTTCAAATAGTAGAAATTTATAATTTGTTATTGTGCTTTGAGTCAAGAAACTGAAAATATTAAAAAAAAATTGTTTCGCATTAGCAGTTTAATACGGTATATAATCAGTTTCTTTATTAATAAAATATTTTATATGTTCGTGATATAAAAAATTTATTTTAAAATTGTCATAACTAAAACCTCATACTATCACACTCTTATAACTTCTATATAACTCTGCATTATAATCGCTCAACAAGGCCCGCTAAGTCAACAAAAATACTGAACAGCAACAAATTAGTATTTGCTTTAAGCAATGGAAATCAATTTAACGAAAATTTTTGTTTATCCTATAGTTGGTGTTGAGTTAGTTAGCAGGTTGACACTCCAAGCAGATGGTAATCTATTATGAACTTAACTTTTCTAAAGATTCAACTCCACGAAGTCCAACTGCATCAACTTTATTTATAAATGTGTAATAGGCAAAGCGTTTTTAGCAACAGTCATCCTGAGTACCTGATACAAAGTAAAAGAATCACAAAAAGTAGCCTGCAAGTCAACAACATAAACGTGATTTAAACGATAAAATAAAGAATTTAGAAGAGGACAACTAAAGTTACAAAAAAAATACAAAATCGTAAAATTTCCTTTATCTATAATTTTGTATGCTTTTTCGTTAGCTAATTATTTATTGTAATAAACACACTACACACTACCTAATTAAAATTCTTTACATTTTTGTAACAAATCCTCAAAATTTTTTTATGCACATTTGGGAAATATACAAAATTGTAGATAACGGAAATTTCACGATGTCGAATGATTTCTGTAATTCTGGTTGTCCTATTCCTTCATTTGACATCGACATCATGTTTCTGTTGTTGGCATGCAGGCTACTTTTTGTTTAAAGTGAAGCCTGCTTATTTTCAATTTGACAACTTCACTTTTATATGATTCTTTTACTTTGCTTGAGGCACTGATGCTGGCTATTATTTTAGCTGAAAGCGCTTTGCCTATTGCACATTTGTAAATAAAGTTAATGCAGTTAGACTTCGTGGGTTGAATCTTTAGAAAAGTTACATATCTAATTATTCATTTCGACTTAATGGATCAGTTTTCAATATATTATGTACTTACTAGATATGAAAAACTGATATATCTGCCAGTTATCATCTCGCTACCATTTTGTACCGCACATTCATACACATTGTTGCAATCATCCATCTGATTAAACCACCAGCGCCTCTTTATTTCCATTCTAGAATATCGACGCTCTTCAAAAAGCCCGAGATACAATAACCTTCCTGAAGTTAATGAACCGTCGTGCGTCATTTTCCGGTTGGCTCCTCCACATTCATTAAAAATAACGAATCGAAACAAACTTGAACTGGAAATAATAAAGCGAAATCCTGAATTAACTTTCAAGCCCCACAAAAGTGAAAACCGCGTCGCTGAATATAAAACGCTGGCGCTGTAAAAGGGGGCGAGGGCATGTGGTCGATGCCATTTTTGCAAATGTTGTTAATTATGAGCGAGGACTCAACCAGATCCCTGGGGGCGAAGGACGCGGACGTCCCTATGGCCGCCCTAGTTTTTCACATGGTCGGCCATAAGTGCCTCAAATTAATACGACCTGCAATGTTCGCGAGCCCTGAACTATAATGCGATGCAAATTGTGTTCTGATGTTGCATGTTTTTAGAAGCGCGTTTGCATTAGCTGTGATGCTATGGTGCCGGTTTTTGCATATCAGAAAGAAACGTGGAAGCGCCAGAGAAGAACGCTGTAATTACAGCTAGCAAATTTGTTTTCTAGCAGTTGCCTGTGTAATATGTAGTAATTATCGCGTAGGTTTTGGCGTATTGCTAATAAACAATCGGGCATATATGTATGTGTATTTTGTATTATATTGTTTCGTGTACTGGTTCCAAAAATTCGGATTTCTAGCTTAACAAAACTATAACACTGCTAATTCAATTAACCATTATTTAAAACACTACACTTCACTCCAGTTACTCTAAAACACTGCACCAGTACATCAACGCTCGCTTATACATATTCGATATCGCTTGTGCTTAGCCCAAAATGGACGACATATTGAGCAATTGATTGAAAATATATTTACAGTGTTGCGATATTAGGCGTTCTTGTATTTACATTGCTGTCGTTGTCTGGTCACTATTTAAGCATGCCAATCACAAGTCTGTAAAAATGCGAGAGAATGGTGGAACTAACATTATTATTTATTTCAGTGTCATGAACATTTACAGTCGAATTTTTCACGTTTTAATTGAAATTCTTTTATTATTACAAAAGAAATTGTTCTATCCGCAGCTGAAAGTAGTGTAATTTTGTGCATTGTTTTAAAATTTGTATTGCAACTGCTGCATATTTTGGACTTTATCAAATACTAAACGTTTTAGCTGAACCACTGAAGCAACTTCAATAATGATTGATGTACAAGGAATAATTTCAAAATAAAACATTTGGATACAAGTACCGACAAATGATTGCAAAACATTTAGCACGCCCTGCCTTGTTTATGTGTGTAGAAAATGCTTGTTATCTATGCAGAAGCAACAGACAAATGCAAATATTTCCAAAACTATTAGAGACAGATCCGAATATATCTGAATAAAGTAGAAATCCATTTTTGAATGTGCCATAATTGAGGTGTCTAAATTTAGTGACAATGTGAACTCTGCTTTTTCCAATTTTCCATTACAGTGAAAGTCCCATCTGTCTATCTTAGTATCCATGGTAACCTTTCTTCAAATATGCTGCAAATGCTAAATTTTCTACAAAAAAAAAACAAAAAAGTTAAGTAACAGCGCATGATAGATGAAATGCCATATTGCTGAGTAAATACGAAAATATTAGACGTTCCTTAAAAAAATTAGATTGAGTAGCTTTCGTGGAAAATGGTAAATCCAATTTAAGTTAACATATCGTTGGCGTATAAGCACAGGTTAAACTGGTAAATTAAAACTTACYCCTTTATAATTAATATAAATGGAGCTAAAGTTCGATCTGCCTTAGCTGAGATTCCCTGTATATTAAGGAGGTGGGCACCCTGACACCCTAAATTACTGAAATCTAAGGACATGGAGATTTTTCCTTGCACCCATTTCTGATGAAATTGCATTCCAGTTCAGTTCAGTATCATAATCTTAGTTAAAATATAGTTGACGATTACAAAAAACTGTGGTCCTTCTGATGATGTAACGATGACTGAGTTTTATTATAGCTGTGGATAGGTAAATAGGTCAAATATAGATTGCGGTGAATTGAAATACGTACTAAAAACTAAAATCCATTTAGGCCTAAGTCCGTGTTGCCGGCCTACTTTAGGCAAAGTCAGAAATTATTGGAAATTTCGGACCCTGCCTGTGTTCTTAGGTTTGCCAATACATTGAAGGCAAACTCCTAAAACCTGCTGGATTACTATTATACTGTCAATATATTCTATGTACGAGTACGAGGCACAGTTTGCGATATAAGAAAAACAAATTAATTTGTATTAATAATTTATTGCCTGTTAAAGAACAATCACAAATAAAATAAACTTTCATATTAAAAGAAAGACAACTGAAAACATATTGCCGTATAATCAGAGACAACCTTAAAATCAGAGTGGACCCTTATAGAATACACTTGGTATCTTTTATCATGTCACTTGTTTAAAAAAGATAGGTATTCGCAAAAACAAAACATTCAAAAACCAACTAAGAGATACTGAGGTCGAATCAGAGAGGCCTCTTTGGGTAGAATTAGGGCTTCTGCATGATACACTTTTTACAGAGTAGGTACATATTACACAGGGACTCATATACAGTATGTTTAGTGTTAATTATATCACTTATTAGTACGATGAGTCAAATGGTGATACTTACATAAGAATTTTAATCTTTTAGATTTAGTGGTGTATTTTTTGGTGGTGGTGTCCGCTAATTTCGCCATATATGAACAGGTAGCGACAAGTTTCGACCGCCTGCAATCGAGATATTATTTCGGAGTTTGCCTGCTACAAATTTGGCAAACCTAAGATTGTCGTACCACAGTGTAGGCAATGCCCGAAATACATAATAATTTCGGACTTTGCCTAATGTAGGCCGCCAATGCGGACTTTGTCTAGGCAAACCTAGTTATCACTGCATAACGTACTTGGCCGGTAACACATACACCTGACACCACTCTAGTGCAGGCCACAACAAAGCTTCATACCCGGGCTTCCCAAAACAATGCCTGCAGAACTACACTTTTCTGCATATTAATGTTGACTTTATGCTGTCAGGCCTGCAGGTATCGGTAGCTAGACTTACCCAATAAAGATATCGTGGGATTAAAATACAAAATTACCAGTTTCAGTCTATTAGTCACCTTCGTTCTGAATTTCATCTACCTTGACGTTTATTGCAATAGAATATGGACGATATAAAATTTAATTCATCTGAATGGACCTCCATAATAGCGCAGTGACTCCTAGACTGGTACATTGTTTGCAAGGTATTGGGAATGTTAATGCTCGTATACAAATTGCTTTGGAAAAACATTGATATAACTTTACATAAAAAGAAGTCGACAAAACATTTTTATAATAAATTTTATAATACTTATAAAAAATAATGTTTCAGGAATAACATCCGCAGGGTTTGGTAAGAAATTTTTGCAAACTTGGTTTGAAAACTTGACACCCTTGCCTATTTAAACAGTGAGCATCCTATCAGCAAAATCATTATGAAATTTATGAACAAAAACTTGATCATAGATATAAAGTGGACATGTTCAGAAAATTAGTTATTAAAGAAGTGTGCCGTATACCATCTTTCTAAGGAGAGACWGCACAATAGGATTTTCTATTAAGGTATAGCAAGAACCTAAAATCAGKACTTAAAAATAGTTACACTGTTGAAAAAGATAGTAATTCTCTTTATTGCTTGTGTCGTCAAAGTATTTAACAACGGCAAAAGGTGGCTAGCTGTCCCGGATGACAATTTTCTTAATCAAGATTTATATTACAGGAACAATAAACTGAAAAGTTTTTTTATTACCTGCACATCCATGCTTAAACTAATTTGTAAGCACAAAGTCCGTGTTTCCGCTACTGCTGCATTTGCGTCAAAGGTAGGACTTTAAAAAATTGGGCAATCAGTCGAGCGCCTGGTTTTAATTAAGAACCTACGCTTTTTAATTTTGTCTCATCATTACTCCTTCTGACGTTGATTTAATTAAAGTCATGCAACCAGGGTCCCCAATTTATCAAAGTCCTCGCTACAGTACTGCAAACTTACATTGCCTGCCATAGTACGAACTTCCGAATAAAATAAATTTTTTGTAAAATTAACGAATATTACATCAACTCTAACGATATTTAATAGATTCTTTCAATATTGAACTGTTTTTTCATGTAATAATTTGTCATTTATTAACGCAAAGCAGATAACTTACAGTTTAGTTGCCGTCCTAAACCTATTTTTCTTATTAATTTCTGTACTACACTCTATAAGTATTCAGAAAGCATTAAAGAGATAATAATATGGATTGCTTAAACTATAGTGACAGTCCCACTTTGTGTACATGTAAAAACTCCGTCGCCCTATAAGCTGTACAATTATCTTTAGCACAGGCTATGCTTTCCCTTTGCCAATGGGGATTGGGACTAATTTCGGGGACCACAATCTTTTATGCCAACACGCGTGGTCTAATTTCAACGTCGTGTCGTGATTACCATAATAATTAGAGGCTGGAGGCAGCCCGACGTAGTATTGTCAAATTTTTGCATCCCCACGTAATTAGTCTGTCAACATATGGATGTACAAAGGCATCTTCGGGGCATATAGGCAAGCGCTCTCTGAACAGAGCCTTCGTTTCAAATTAGGCCACTTTGATACACCCTGAAACATGTGAAGATAATTGGAAGGTACGGTGCGACGCGGCAATTATCTTATTCGGGAGCTGCGTGTTTATGAAAATCTCCCTCCTGTAATTTCAATTGTTCTGGGTTGCACGGGGTTACGGAATTTCGGGCACGGACGGGCCCAACTGCTGTAGTATGTTATTGGACAAAATAAAGTGGAGGGCGCCTCGCGTTTCCGAACGTTTATCCTTTGGAATGAAAAATTAAATATTAAAAGGGAATTTCCTGAGCGGCCACCGGAAGTGCTGCGGAAGCTAGTGTAGAATCTTGAATCTTCAATCGAGAGTACGGGTTGTGGTTTAGCAAGGGTAATGAACTGACTTGATGATCGTATATTCGTTACATCAATGCGGCGACAGTCCGTTGTTATCATATAACCAGCACACACTGCAAGATAAATAAATTTTTGGTACAGGAAAGCAGGTTGCATAGGTAAATATTTGTCGTTTAATCACACTACTAGAAATATTGTTTAAAACACTTTAAAAACCTTGTTGTAATATTTAATATTTTGTACTGAAATAGTAATGGTTAATACTGTTGAAGTATCACTCTAACACCATTTGCAATACAGGGTGTTCCATAATTCCACAATATTTTAAAGTCAGCAAAAGTGTTTTATACAAAGTTCCCAATACCCAAAATACTTTTGTATTCATTATGAAATTCTAGTAGTATTTAATTATACGGGGTCATTGGACATACTTTTGTGAAAACAATAACCATTGCAATACCTACGCAGGTTCCTAATAAGTTCTAAACTAAAAGAAATGGAACTTTTCGCAGGTATAATTTCAAATGGAATGCTACAAATATCTTTATAACGTCAAATAGGAAATAAAATTTTGTTTGATTTGATGTAAAAAAGTGTCGCGGAATTTTAGTTTTCAGGAGATTTTGTCAGGTTCTCTTGTCCAGTTAATATCGTTTTTAAAGTGAAATTGAGAGTTAAACTACTTATGTGTAGGTAAGGTCTGTTTCGTTAAATAATGGCCTGTTTGAAAATGCACGTCTCTGAACAAGAACTCCACAATACTATAAGGGGATTATTAATATAAACATTTGCTGAAAATGACTTTTATGAAAGCAATACAGATGCGACGTCATCAGACGTTGCTGAATAAAATATTGGACTTGTATCTTCAGAAGAATCCGGCTTTCTCAGGTCTGGGAACCAGCTAACACCACCACCGATTCAAACGAGAGAGATACACGCTGATATAAAAAATCCTTATTGTGGATGAACATCTTATTCAAACAAGTTGCAGCATTTCAACAGTTTGCCCATTTCTTCTTTCAATAATTAAGGAGGAGAAATGTAAGAGTGCTCGGGAAAAGAAAAAAAAATATAATGTAGGAATAGTTCGATCTCTTGAGGAGAAGTTTAAAAATATTTAGGTATAAGAAATGAGAGGCAAGGGTTTCATCTAAAAACCGTGTTCGTGAAAGGTAAAGGAAGGCGGCTAATTGCAGACGAGAATGAAATGCTGTATGGGTTGAACACTTTAATGAATTATTATACAGTAATGCAGTAAATAAAGGGCAACAAATTGAACGTGGACTAAACAATAGAGTGAAGGAAGAAGCACCGGACGAGGATGAAATAAGGAGAGTTTTGGGGAGACATGAAAAATAATAACAGTCCAGGAGGTGATAAAATTACAGCTGGAATGTTTAAGTATGGCGGATAATATTTACTGGAGCAGATACACAAATCAGGAAATCTGGACACAAGAAAAAACTTTTGTATCCAGTATACAAGAAAGGAGACAATCAGGAGTGCGAAAACTACAGAGGCATAGAATTACTTAGTATTGGGTTACAAAATATTGACAAGTTGCATTAGAAACAAACTATGGGACAGAATGGGTGATATAGTGTGGCTTTCTAGGAGAAAGATGAATTGTGGACGAACTCTATACCTTAAGGGAAATACAAGCCAAAAGTTATCAAGATCAAAAGCACACCGAAATAGTGTTTTATAATAGCATTAAACAAGCAACGATGAAGTGGAACGGCATAAACTGTATAAAGCTTTTGAAGAATTCGAGGTACCTAGCAAGGTAATAAGATAAATAAAAATGACTTTGCAAAACACTGAAAAAAGAGTAAAGTTTAATGGCAAGATGCCACGAAAGATTGGAGATAGAGAAGGTTTAAAACAAGGAGATCCGTTATCGCCCGTTCTGTTTAATGTAATGTTGAAAAAGGTGTCGAGAAGAGCCATCATAAGTCGTTCGGGTCTAGTGTATCATAAAAGGCACCAGTGTTTGGCTTTCGCGAATAATTACCCGCAGTTCCTAGGAAATATGTACAGTGTTAGAACGCTTATTAACAAATGTAAGCGAAATCGGCTCGGGAGTATACGAAGTAAAAACTAAATACATGAGGTGGAGTGATGAAGGACACCACATGGGAAGGAGGCTAACAGTAAGGGTTAGGAGTGCCAAGGTGTACAACTTCGAGGAGGTGAAGCGTTTTGTGTATTTGGGTACAGAGTTTACTAGAAAGCCAGATATAAGACAAGAAATACGCACAGATGTACTGCAAAYCTATAAGACTGTCATTAGACCAATAGTTACGTTCGGAAGTGAGGTGTGGGCGTTGAAACAATGTGAACAGACATTGTTGTGCGTGTGGGAAGGAAAAATGTTAAAAAAAGTCTTCGGAGGAACATTAGTGTATGGTATGTGGCAGCGAAGGTCGGACTATGAACTGCAAGAATTTTAAAGTCTCAGCGGTTGAGGTGGTTGGGACAGATAATGAGAATGCAAGACGAATGAGTGTCAGTCAAATTGGAGGAAAGTAACGAAGAAGAAGACCCATGGAAAGGTGGATGGATGAAGTACAGTATATCAGAAAGTACTTGAAGATCAACATTTAAAGATAAGACGCTCAGAACAGTAAATTATGGAGTGCAAATATGGACCAGCCATGGGCCTTCTAGGCTCGCCGTGCTAATATACATAACTACTCAAGAGTTTATGACCAAATCAGAACAACTTATTTACGAATGTAAAAAAAAACCATAAGAAACAAGCATTATCACCAGAGCAGCACGACAATTATTTTAAGCAATTGTCATGAAATTTCACTGAAATAAACTTTTGAATCAGATTTATTAAATAACAATTGCAAATAAATTTTTGAAAATATTTAAAATTGACGTCACTGTTAAAAGACAAGCCTCGCCATAGGTGTTCATAAGTTGATTTGAGATCTTTACAGCAATATGATATTTCTACTCCTAAAACTCAAAAGATCGTCAGCAAAGAAACCACTTCTTCTGGCAAATGACGAATGCGAGGAAGGGTGATCTGCAGACCATTGAGCATTCTGTTACATGAGTCTTAAAGGAGTTTGTGGATAAATAACGAAAAAATGTGGTTTCACGGTATATGATTTATTTTGTCGTAAATTGACTTACCAGTTACCACCTTTACTTAGTTTCTTTCCGACAGCTAAGGCTGAAGCAAATATGTTCGCAAATCACACTAGGTAGCAATAATGTCGGTGATGCTAGCTTCAACCAATCCGGGTCAGCGCTTATCTCGCAGATGATTGGAGGTGGCGTTGTATGAATATGCGGGCTCTCGTGTGGATCCATTTACTCCATTCATACGATGAAATGCAGCTGGCACTGGATTCATTAGCCGATGCTGTCGTTCCATGGCTGTACGTGCTGAACTCGGTGGTGTGGGGATACTGCGAAAAAACCGACTGAGCGTTAAATCATCATTAATTTAAATAAAAAGGCAATTTCAACAGAATGCAGATATAATGAAGCTGACGCGAAAATTAGCTTAACACACTCTGTATGCCCCATCAGGTTTCCTGCTTTATCCGAACCAGCATGGGCATAATTTACGCGTGAATTAACAGGGCTTTGCAAGACTATTTTGCAACATTTTTGCTGGATCGCACTGATGGCGCGGAATGTTACGTTGGACAGAGTTATTGCAGTTCGTGCTGTCGGGCAGAAGGTCCCGGGATATATTTTTGCTTGTTATTGCCGGGGTGCTTAACTGCGGTTTTGTTATGTGGCATTACATGCAGCATACAAAAAATATTGTTACACATATATAGAGGATTAATTGTGACCAAAAAAGTTTTTAAAATAGAGAATGTTCATTGTATCGAAAACGAGGGTGTAACCACTGGCAGAAAGTGTTCTACAGATTTAATTTTACACTTCATTTCAATAGATTTCATTGAAGTTCATCGCATTTTACCCAAATTCATTTCAAGTGAATTTAAATTGATTTTACTGGATTTCATTACATTGATACGGATTTTAAATAAATTTTGTAGGGATTTCAAAACAAAGAACTTATTTAATGTATTCAGAAGGTGCAGGCATAAGGAAATACGAACTAAATATTTTTTAATCATTTTGGTACAGCAAGTGAGTTATGAAATGTATATACAATATTAATTACTAAAAATGCCAAACAACTAATAAAAACTTTTAAGTAAAGCAAACTTCTTGATCCCATTAGCATTTGGATTTACAATAGCAAATGCTTTTGTGAATTTTCCTTTGAAGTTTTTCCTGTTAAATAGGAAAAACTAAGAATAAAACCCAAGAGAGCTGTTTCTCTTTCGTTTTTGAATAAACAAACACCATTCACCTATGGAAATTTCCTCATATGTTCTATATGGTTCCATAGTAGTCATAGGTATATATTTTTTAATGTGGTGGTAGTGGTATTCAGCTTCTTTTACCAGTTGAAGGCGAACACTACATTTGCGTAGCAACCAACAAAAAGATTATCTGTTCACTACCATCTCCCTAATTGATCCATCCGTAACACTCGTTAATGGAATGCGTTAGTTTAGTTTAATATTACACTCAGCATAATTTTTGAACGAAAGTTCTTCAAATACTGCAGAAGCAACAGAAAAATCCTCTAGTAAATGGTCGTCCTATTTTCACAACTGCTAAATTCATCTGCATTTGTGATGAACAGTCCTCATTTGTAGCTTCCATTTCAGAGCTAGTAATATTTATTAACTGAGAATCATCCACTACTCCAAGTGTTAATGGTACAGAACATTTGTAATGTTAATCTTTCAATATAGGGAATCTGAGAGCTGTAGCATCCGTTATTGATTGATTTTGTAATTTCTATATACAAGATTCTTTATCTCAGCTCGCGTTTTCTGTAGCTCAATTATTGTTTAAGTTTGAATTTTAATATTTTGTGAGCTTGTTTCATATCGCATGGCGCATTTTAAGAAAATATATTTATTTGTACAGGACGTCCCAAAAACGTATGACGTCACAATGAGATATTTTTTTTAGTGTCTATTGGGTTACTTTATTCATTTTTGTTCAAATGTGTGAACTGTGAAAAAGATAGAAATAAAAAACCGATTTTGCACCTCTTGTTTTAAATTTAATATCAAAACGAATAATACTTATTAAGTAAAACTAGTATTGGGGATGTATTGTATAAAGTCCAACATTTAATTATGATAAATCCGTCTTATTACAAGATATCCAGAATTTGTTGTCAAACTTTTCAAATTTAAAAGTTTTTTCTTTTTCTTATTTTAAACTGGAGCCCCTATTTATTTTTATATCATTCAATACGGAAGAAAAAAACTTAACATTTTTGTATAATACAACGCTATTCCACACGCTAACACATACGGCGTTATTTTTATATCATTCAATACAGAATAAAAGAAAAAGGATATTTTTTTTATATACAACCCTATGTCAAATCCTAACACATTCGAAGTTATTTGCCAAATCATAATTAATTAACAAATCTGTTAGACTTTATACAATACATCCCCAATACAAATTTTACTGAACAAGCATTATTTGTTTTGTTATTAAATTTTAAAACAAGAGGTGCAAAATTTTTTTTAATTTTTTTTACGGGTATTTATAAATTGGAAAATGTAAACAACCAAAAACGTAACACAATGGACACTAAAAACATATATCATCCGATTTAAAAAATATCTGGTTATGTCGTCACACATTTTTGGGACACCCTGTATAAACAAAAATATCTTCCTAAAATGCATCGTGTGATATAATACAAGATCACAAAATATTAAAATTCAAACTTAAGTAATAATTGAGATCCTGTATATTTCTTCATTGTTTGGTATACAATTTTTAATATATGAGGTGTTTTATTTGATATTCTTGGAAATACAACATCTGACAGCACTTTGTACATCAATTCTTCTAAGCCTTTGAATAATGCTAAGCAAACCGCTCTTTTAGTACCGTTGAATAAGTCCTAGACATAGAGTGAATTTGTCTAAGGAAATTTTTGCATCCTTGAGTACTATTTGGTGCTAACAGAAACAGATGATCCATTTATAAGAATGGGCAAAATCTTATCAACAATTGTTAAGTTTTTGATCATTCTAAGAAATTTAAAACAGGATCATCAATTCTTTCGACTAATTTGCAGCATATCTACGACTTATTAAACAGCATTTTGCTTGGCTTTACTCATAGGCTTCAAAGAGTTGATTTGCAGTGATGTATCGATATGTAAACCACTAGGTTGTTGTATTTCCAAGGCTATCAAATAAGACACCTCATATATTACGTAGCTATATACCAAACAGTGAGGAAATGTATAATTACCCAAAAATATCTCACGMAGTGTTACCATATCTAACAATAGCACTAACTCTCGGATCTGCTTTATCAATTAAAAAGATATCGATAGCTGCACGCGCTTACCAGCGGTCAGTAGCTACACTAATTATTGCAACTCGAGTGTAACGAATAAAATTTTCAGGTATCCTTCTTCTTGTGCTTCTAAATTTTCTTGAAATGTAGTATTCCAAGAGTGTAAACTCAAACTTATTCACGTCAAATTACACTAATAAAATCTGCAAATTAAGTCAGGGTGAAATCAGGATTACAGGTGGATTTCATCAAATTTTAAACGTTTGATGGATTTCAAGCGGATTTCACAAGAATAATAATTTATCTGGATGTAACTGAATGATTTCTTTAGATTACATGGCGGCTGTTCCACAGCTTTCGTTAGTGGTTACTATCCTGCTCTGCAGCTCATAATTGGCACAATATGTATAGTAAGTAGCCTTGAACTTATTACCATGCAAACTTAAATTCCTTATTTGGTGACATCAATTGGAATAATCTATGCGGCGTTTTGGTGTAAATCTTATTCAATCGCGCTACTAGTAAAACATGGAACCTAAACGTATTAAACCGAGGCTGATAAATGGGGGAAGATCCAATGTGTGCGAAGAAGTGAAACAGTAAAGCCGAGCCGTATCCGTTTTTATGTTCTAATAAAAGTTTAATTGCGCAGAGAGGACATCCACTTGCTGACATCTGGGTAGGGAGATAAAACAAGCAATTCCGGAAGCCGTGTTTTCGAAAACTGCAATTTGGTCGCGATATAATCTCTTCCCTGACTTGAGCTTGGGAAAATGCACAAATGGTTGGGACAGATAAGGAGATATTTCAGCGGAGAGGGATATTGTTTTTATCTTAACAGACGCATAAATCCACAAGTTTTAAACATATCTGACGCTCCTCCGGGCCGAACGTAACCCTTTATACGCGGCTTGTCAATACCGCGGGGCCATTTGTAATCTTCTTTGGGGGCATTAAGCCTTTAGAATTCCTTAGATGTATGCGGACGGAAGAGCAAACGGGGACAGCAGCTGTCCTCACTGAGCTAGGGATTAGGCTGCAATTGAAATATGTCCATCTGTACCAGTGACCAAGTCGCAAGATGGCGTTATTTATGAATGAACAAAGATCTGGGAGCTGTTAGACGCGTCGCTGGATTTTGTTCCAAAATTGTACATAGATGCCAGATTGCTATGGATTATATTATATAACGGTAACTACTTTTGAAAAGCCATGTGACGTGGTTGGCGCAAATTACGTATACTATTAGTAATTGAAATTCACAATATTAAGATTAGTATCTTAATTAATAATTGAAGCAACTACCTGTGACACCATTGGTATTAGTCGTCCGTCTGCTTTCAACATCTATAATGATTGAAGTATATGTTAGAATACTTTAAATTATGAATTCACTTCCATGTAATATACAATACTATTCTGAAATATTTTGCTTTTATTTTCCGTATCTTTTCATATACCCAATGTTATGTGCAACCAGCGTTCCGCGCAGGTGCGTATGAAGGGAATAAAAAAAGTGTACTTGCTCTTGCGATACTCAGTACTGATCTTCCTGTTAAGAGAATTGACGCGCTGTACCATAATGGAATAAAGTAGAGTTTACGGAAGTGGTAGTGTATTAATTGCTAATTTACTGAGTACATCACAATATTTAAGTTGTTCAATAACAAACAAAAAATTTAAAAACCCTTCCATTATCAATTKCATTGTTCTTGGAAGTTCTCGGCATGTTTCTGGAGTTATTTCTTTCCATACCTCCTGTAATATATATTTCAAATCCTGAACTGTACGAGGAGGATTCTTGCGTAACGTTCAACAAAGTCTCTATATTGGAAACATCAGGACTGCTTAATGATCATGGAAATGTCTATATTTGATGTTTATCAGGCCAAGATTTGATTACCTTGGCTATATGAGTCTGGACAACATCTTGTTGGAAAATTATTTTTCTTTGTTCGATTCTATAACGAGTGATAATTACAAAATGAAAAATAATTGCATAATTAGTAAGATATTTGAGTAGTTTAAATGTGATCGGATGGGCACCATGGTCGGCGTGATGTTAGCTAACAGATACGATGGCCATTATTGTCATTTAAACACCTGGTGACAGCATCACTCATTTTTTATTACGCATGCATCATAATCAACAATTATCGCACGCTGCAGCGTGTGTAAAATGATGATTATGATGCGCCTACTTTTTTATTACCTAGATATTTACCTGCCGTTTAATTTACTAGGTATACCTTTTGTACCCATATCAACATGAACGAACACTTTTAAAAACAACATTTCTTTATTCTAAGTAACTATAATACTCTTATTTTAAATAAACATTGATTCTACAATTTGTATTTTTAGATATTTCATTCTATGATTTAAGCCTACTAAAAATAATTACAAAATTGTAAAAGAGAATGTTTAATGTTTAAAACATTTTTGAGCTTATGATGCATTCGTAATAAAAAATAGCGTATGATACGCATGTATAAATAAGAGGCCTTTAAAGCCCTTGCGACTTACAAAACACTCCGCTGCGCGTCGTGTTTTGAAATATGTCGCCCGTGCTTTAAAGGCCCTCTTATACACTTGTATCATAATATACTATTAATTATTATTTGAAATTTACGTCACAGAGTGGTATAGAACTGGTGTCAAAACCGCATAGCCCTTCACGACTTAAATAACAGAGCACATAGAACGAACCGCACTCTAAGTACGTAAGTTTACTTATGCAGAATCATACGCGTTTCTGTATTGTGACGTCACGAGCTATCGAAGCGCGCTTTCAAATTGAATTTTTGAACTTATTTGAAATCGGATTCAACTCGGATAAGCGGTAAGCGGTTTCTATTGATTGGTACTTTCATCCCAGCCTATTAAAAAATACGTGAAATTTCTCCTTATAATTTTGTAAGTGTTTAACGCAAATAATCGAATATGCTAAAGTTGCTGTACGTGTCAAATTGTCTTTTGAAGCAACTTTATTAAAGCTGAAAAATAATATGTTTGAACCACGCCGCTACGCATTAATAGTGAATGTGTTGAAGTGGATTGTGGAAGAGAAGGCTACATCGCAATATTTTTACATTGTTTATATTTTTATTTTATATTTTTATGTTACACTGTTGCTGCTTTTTTGTAGGTACCGTAGATTTTGCTTACAGCAGGCAAACGATAAACGTCAGATGAAGTAATATAACTTTTGAACGCTATCTATGATGATATTATTGCTTCTGTAAATAACATAAGTCCGCACTGGATAAACACTAAGTTCCTTGTTTGAAATTATACATAATTCTTAAAGAGTAAGGTTGTGTGCGCTTGAAATGKTTTAAAGCAGCGTAATAAAGTCACCAATCATTGACGGCAGCTTATCAGGTATAAAATATAACTGGGGGTAGAAGAGGAACTTAAGCAAACTTGAGTACACTCTGTACGTAAGCAACTGCTAATATCCCTGCCAACATACATACAAGCCAAAGCTTGAGAGTGCCTTACATTTACCTTTAATCATGTCAGTGAGAAAGCTTCCATCAGTTACGTAAAATTAGGTGTTTCTGATACGTAAGCAGTGGGAGTAATACGCTTGTGAAACAATTCTACTAGAAATATGGAACAAAATGCGTATAGTTTATAATACGACTAGAAAATGCGCCTTTACTTTGGTCACGTTGAGCGATAAAAACAAAATGCTGAAATACGAGCAGCGTATATACCTTGTCGCGACACCTGCAAATAGGAAATGCGATGCTTGTCAAAAGCGGCACGGCTTGTGGGCATTCGTTTCACATTTGCGGGGGTAATTCGATTCTGCGACATACGCTTAAACATTTATATCATTTCCGTAGGGCAGCTAAGTGCATTTGTCTTCTTTTGATGGCGGTAGGCAAGATGTCACGGCTGAGGTTCTGTCCTAATGTGACATGCACTTAAATTGTCCCTCATTGTGGTTTGCCATTGTGTGAAAGATAGTGCTGCATTTGTGGAATAATCAGAGTTCAATGATGTATTCAGTACGCCAAGAGCGACGATGGGCGGTACCATTGAGTTTGAAGTGAATGGATGGCTTTTAGACTGGAAATTTAAATGTGCAGGTCAACCACCATCAATCCGTAATGGATTGCGGCAATTGCAAAACTAAGATTATTTTCATATAAGAATGAAAAATTGTAGCATAAATTTCCTCAATTATCCCAGTGGTCAAAGTACGTTAGTGGAGTTTGAAAATGAAACTATTTAGGAGGGTTTTTTAATTGAAAAGCTTTATTTTCCTGTAATATAACCATCAACCGAACAACTATTGCTGCTTTTTAATAGCGCCATTTTGTGCTAAAGAACATTACTTAGTTTTATGAGGTATGCTGAGAAGCCAGAAAAGTTTTCTAGCGTACACAAAACATTTTCACTTCTTTGTTCGTTTCAGTCCGCAATGGTAGTTTCCATTGATGTATTTGTCAAATATTTGTTGAAGAGTCGAATAAAGTCCTTGTACTCTCATAGAATATTTATTTGTTATCTGTATATCAGACTGACGCGTTTCAACAGCAACACAACTGTCATCTTCGGGCTGTCTAAAGTCAAATTCTCACATGAACATCCATCTAGAACAGAAAAAATGGAGCGACTATTTTGCCAATTATGTTGTTTGATGCTTCAAATTATGGATAACTTTGAATACACGATTTATTTCAGCTGATCAGGCTGATCAATAGGCACTTCACAATTAATATTACATGTGTTAAATTACGTATAGTAGTGCAGAGAATTGATAAACTTTTTTGCCGCAGTTCTCTCAATACAATGAATCTTAAATAACTTAGCTTCACTCAGGTGGATTTAGGACGAATTTATTTTATAGAACTTTGTTTAAGGATGAACTATTTTTTGTGGATTAAAATACTTGTATAGACCACTTGTTACAGTTTTTCGTATTGTTTTCGCCACTACACCCTCGTAGTGCAGTACATATGCAAATGTAAGAAGAGTTAAGCAAACATTCCATGCTGGTTCAGAATATAACTTTAGAAAGACCTATGATAGCGGAATTCCTTTTAATGCTGTTAGTTGTAGCTACAGTACCACCTTGAATTAGCGTTCATTAGGTTATGTAACAATTAAGAATGGTGAGAATTAAAAGTAAGAAGTAAAAAGTAAAGGTTTTGCTGTTAAATAAAATATCATATTCATTTGACACAAAAATTTCCGTGCTGTTTCAATACGTTTTGATTATATTCTTTTTGGCATTAGGGTACTCACATTTTAACCAAATGTTGTTTATATATAAATGAAATACGTTCTGTTTAATTGTTGTATTTATTCTCCCACTCGGCTAATCATACACACTTTGGGTTTAAATGATACTAAGTAGAAGATGGTAATGCCATCTGTCAGCATTACACTGACATGATGAGAAAGCCACCTAGCTCTCTTAACGCATAACACTTCCTAAAGAAAGTGACCTGTATAATGGTAACGAAATAGATCTATCTGCAGTTGGTTGCGGTGCAGACAGCACAACATAGACTAGTTTGTGCTGAAAAAGGAATCAAAATCTTCCAAAAGCTCGGCTTCTCAATTGAGTGTCGTGTGCTTTTTTCTTTGACCGTAATACCCGAGTGTGGAGTCTGTTTTTTATAGCTTATAAAGATGTGATCGTGTTATATCATAGTAACTAATGTAATAGTAACAAAACCCTGATATCGATAAGTTCACTTTACACTACAAGTTACAATAATACTGACTACATATGGACATGGTAATAAGATGAATGTGTAACGTAAAAAGCAGTTGCTTGTTTATCCAGGCTTCCCCATCGAGAAGATTATTATTATTAGGTATCTTCATCTTCTTGGCACATCTGGTAGATGGGTGATTTAGCAGCCTTTTTGGAATGGATATTGAGTCGCATAAATACGGACTGTGCTTCGGTTTTCGACAAATGAGATTGCTTGGTGAGTTAAATAAAAGGTTTTGAAGATCGCTCAGTTTAGTTATCATCCTTCATTCAGTTCTTTCTGAATTTTTGAGTGAAGGTCGTCTACTTGTTTTTATAATTTAGGCATATAATTTACAATTATTTTATAGATATTTAGAGTTGTCTTGGGCTGACTTCTGATTTCCCGTAGGTCAACGAACTGCAGGGCATAGATACTACTATGGATATTTGGTTTAAAGTTGAGTATGTGTCACAATTTATTGGAGTTAGTTAGTCTTAACCCGCGATCCACCAGGATCTTTTGACTTCATTTTTCGAAAAAAGAAAACCCTCGAACAGTAAGTTTTGATTTGAACATGAGCACTTAAGCGTGTACGCTTTTGCTTCTTCATGCATTGGGTTAGGCTATTGGTAAGAAATATAGTAAAAAGAATGGTAAAAAGAAAGGGGTTGTGTTATAAGGTTTTTCAAAAAGCAAAGACTAATCAGTTGGCGGGAATTTTCAACAGTTAGAACATATCAGTTAAACTCAAACAAACAAAAAGTTGAGATCATTTTTCCTTAAAAAAATCTACATTGTACTGCAGCCACTGCAAATGATAAAAATGTATAACTTTATAAGGGTCTTGGAATTACTTCATAACTTTCAGTTTTCAGTCAGAATCTGTAGGAAATTACAAAAATATATAATTCAGAGCCCATATGTGGGTATGCCAGCGTAACCCATCGGTTATAGACCAGTACAAAATATCAACCAAATTTGATATGCACCATCTTACTACCTAAAAATCTCCACAGAGATTAATCCGACGCTTTGGAGCCGAGATGTCACTATCAACGGATAGACATCCATAGCGCATCCACTTTGTCCAGGTTGCAGTAAAATAAATTTTTAAAATCAGGTATGAATTTAAACGATTCAAATGGTCTTGCATCACGTTACCATGGATCCCACATTGAACACCAGGACATTGTCTACAGTGTGGGCAGTTTCCAGAAGTATCACATACTAACCAAGGGGACCTGAGTATTGCAAATTACATCCATACAAAATTCATCTACTCGCGAACTGAAGAAAGATGACTATGGCAGGCAATAGCGTTTGGAATTTTGTGAGTTAATAATCGAACAGATAATTAAAAATTATTTTTTTAATATTTATTTTTGTGACGAATGCTACTTGTGACTGCTATGGTTATTGGCCAGATTACAATCCGTGAATTGGTTAAATATGATGGACATTTAACCATAAGCTATTTGGGTAGGAATTCTGTATGCCAAACCGCATATGTTGTCTTTAACTGAGATTTCCAATAAATTGCATTGCTTGTTTGCATCATTTCTAAATCCGTATTGATGCTTTGGAATGACAAATATGTGTTAATAATAGTAAGATATAGTTCCTTTATAACAAGTAAACAGTCAAATATGTAGAAAGTACGCAACAATGTGCACGATGGACCACGATGTGCCAGCGTTCTATTTTCCTGTACGTCTGTAGGTGCGTGTTTGACTTTGATTTGACATGAATACAAACCAATGTATGTAGAAAACACAATGGCGTGTGCATTTTAAAGCAGGTGACGGGAACACAAATCATTCCATGCGGGTTCTAGGGCCGTTTTGTCATACCTATCTGCCCGTTGCCGGCTTTTCATATGCTGCACGCGCTAAATTATTTAGGAGCGCGCACTGCCGCCGCCGGTGAACTTCATAGAATGCCGCCTCACGCTCGACAGCGGGTACTTCCCACCCTGTATGGAAAACCCAAACCAGTGGCGCAGTTTTGGACCCATTAGCTTAGTTATATAATTAAAATGGGTTTCGCAAAATACCATATTAATAATCTTTTTCTTTTCGTTAATTAACGCATAATTTGTGAGTAAATAGCATTGCTTTTACATATTATTAATTATTTAATTAGGTACATGACAATTAGTAGAAAAAAGCCATCTAGCTGCCTTAATGGGTACTACTTCCTAAAGGAAGTGACCTGTATTCTGCCAAGTTGGCATGGACCTGCATAGATTAACTTGACAGCAGGCGCCTACGGCACTCTTTGCAGATGGGCAGGAAGTTTAAGATTAAGAGTTTATACTGCTAAGATTAAAGGCGGTAATATGAAGTATGGGTAAGTAATAAATGTTTGTACTTTGAGGCAGCCCTACACATTGGAATTAAACAGTATCAACATATTTGTAGTGGAATATAATTTCTGCTAGAAAGATTTTATGGAAATAGGAAGCAAAATTGTGGAATTTTTGCAAGCAACATAATATAATGTCTCTTAGTAGCATACATGTTGGACAATCTACTTGTACTAGAAACAGGTATGCTACTGCTTCTTTCTATGAAGTGCTCTAAAACGCAATTTTCAAGTGTCGGTACTACGTAATAATTATATTACAAACTATTTTAGTGGTGAACAAATAATTAATAAAATAACCTAAAATGCTGTCATATTTTCTAAGCACATCTAAAAATAGATATGAAATAACAGGAGAAATTGTCTCCTTAGCACTTATTTTGGGGAAAATGTAGGATTTCCCCAATTTCATCAGCAACAAGGGGTTCGTAATGCCTGTTATTCCTTCTTTTCTAGTATAGAGTGCTTTACTATCTATGTCATATAATTTCATGTTAATGTGTTTCTGTACTGTACACAGATTACAAAAGAGCTAGCGTCAAGGATTGTCTTTTTTCTTAATAACAGGGATATTAGATTCTGTTGCACATTTTTGAGTTCAACAAAACGTCTGTTCTTGACAGGGGTTTAGTAAATATTTTTGCCAAACAACTGTGACAAAATGCATGACGGATTTCACATCAAGAAGATAATATCCAATTCAAGTACTTGTCAAAAACAAAAGTACTATAGTATTAGTAACATGAGATTTCTCGACCAGGATCGGATTGCAATGTATTTTGTAAGCGAGGTCGATGTTTTGCCCACTTTTCTAAGGAACATTTTCAGGGCATGGAATGACAAAAAACTTAACTCGAGAACCCCGTCTGAGCAGAGCTATATTGTATATTCTTGTCCTGAAGATACCCTTTACAAGAGCGGGAGAAACGTAAACACGTATTTCTAAAATCGACGTGGTCTAACTGAAGAAGGCCAAGACATTTTGATATATCTTGTTTTCTTCTGGTTCCTACACACAATACGGAGTATGTAGCAGGGTTTTACCGAAAACGCAACTACGTCCTAGCCTAACACAGAAATAGAAAGGTATGTCAAAATTAGTGCTGTCAGAATTTGGAATCCTTGTCTCCGATATTCAAATATGGAGAAAACTGAGTACATTCGTTTATTCCGTACGAATAAACGAATATTTGTATTCGTTCTATTCGAAACCGAAAAAATGAGTATTGGTTTTATACCTAAACGAATATTTGTATTCGTTTGTTATTAGGAAACGAATAACTGCATATTGTTCTTCGTTTTATGCGGAAACGAATATTCGAACGAAAGCAGCTGCTGTCCAAAATACCTGTGGAAACTCCAAACTACATATATTTATTTTTTTTCTTCGCTATAAGATTGTTGGAAGATCGATATTATTCAAAAACACATATTACGATTGAGAATATCCGAATAAAACGAACATTTCATTTTCGCTCGCTTATTGGTTTCGGAACAAAAACAAATATTAAGATCGTTTATTCGATTCCGAATAAAGCTAATACCAATATTAGTTTAGTCGTTTATTATATTCACTCTACTGTATTCGAATAACAAATATATGCGATACAAATAGACAACATCGTTTGCAGACCTTTGAAATATATCGAAAGGGCAGACTTTTCTCTTCTAACGTTAGGGTTAGGAGGAACTAAACTCAATTAACTAATATCTTGATAAACAGGGAATATTGAATGACATTCACATTAAGATGTTGTAATTCTATTTTAACTTCTTACAGTTAAATATTCAATTAAGCGTATTCTAATTTCGGTCTAGAAATGACACGTTTTAACAAAACGAAATTTCACTCTAAAAGCTTTCACCACGCCACTGGTTCTTACCCTTTCCGTTTGAGTGTGCAGGGATTCTGCTTAATAGAGATTATGAAGGTGTGCGTATACCTATTTTCAGACGTGCTCGTTGACCTTTCATGCTTGAAAATCAGAATAGCCTCAAACGTGCTCGTTGCTGAATTGTTGTCGATAAAGCTGCGGGGAACCTCAGACAAGAATAGATACAAAAAATGACATGCGTGCCCTGTAGTGGCGAAGAGAGATTTTACTTCGGAAGGGGTTCATTAGTCTTTTACAGAATGTAACTTCCCAAAATGTTAAGTATTTAATAATAAAAGTACTTTACATCCAACATGTATAAAACATACCCAGTTGCAGGAAATAACACAAATTTAGAGATTGACATATTAGGAAATAGCATGTATACCAGTCACAAGCACTAAAACAAAACAAAAAATGCTGCAATATTGCATTAAAGTTGTCATCTTATCATAAGCTTGATAGATGATTGTCGCAGTAGCTTGGTTTTAAACGGTTTTGTACAAAATATATTCCTCCTAGTAAAACATAAAAATACGGCCGCACCAAGAGCTAGAAGCAATTGATTATTAACAGTGTACAAGAATGTAATGTAAAGCATCTTAATTATTGATGATTGCTGTAACTGATCAAAATCAGAAGCATTTTGATTTCTTTAAAATAATATATGTATGTATGCACAGATGAATTTTAATTGGTGTGCATACGCTATTTAGCATTATGAATGACGTGTCTAATTCTGATGCTTTATTGAAGTTCAAAAATGCGAAAAGCGTCAAACAGAATGATAGTTTTTGGTATAACGCCCATATAAGCATATGTTCGTCTTTAACTTTAGACATTGCAAACCGCTTTTTGGACACCTCCAGCGTTCAAAATAAAAGAACATTTCGAATAAGTGCATCTAGTGAGGCAGTGACAGCCTATAAGTAGTCAATTCAAAATTATGAAAATATCGTAAAATTTCCTATATTTCCCCTAGGTTTATTTGTATAAGGTATTTTCAAGAAGGCTCGCATCTTGGGATTTTCACAACTGGCACTTTTTAATAGTAAATTCAGGCATTTTTAAAGTTCCAAATCTAAAGAAGCCAGTGGTGTATTATATGTTACAATGTTGCTTTTTCAGCTGCAGCTGGTATGTATGTACAGTAATAGCTAGTGTTACTTTAAATAGAATCATGCACGCGTTTAATGAAAATCAGGAAAAACATTACTGTACATCAAATTTTGTCATATAGTCTATATCACCGCCTAATGCATTGCCCCTCAATGGCGATTTAGAGTTAAAAACTCAACTTTTTTTGACAATTCAGTGGATTGTTATCAGATAATAGGAAAGTTAATTTGCGAATAATTTTAAACGTCATTCAAACCATGTAACTTTGCCGCTGGATTATTGATGGATTAAAAAATTAAAAAGGAATATTATAGCTTATAAGGTAACCCTGTACACTAAATTTTATGTAATGTATTGAAAATTGTAAAAATGTTTTAAATTTACCATTAGTTTTATGCTGGAACTATGTTGACACGATGTTTTATTAACAAGATATTTGCTCTGTTCTTTTAGCACTGTTAAATTTAATGTCGCATTAAATTACTTTGTCTGATTTTGGAGTGGAACATAAAAAAAAATACGTCTTTTTGTATTGGCGGGGTGTATAATTTTCGTTGGTCGCATATCGATTATATCTAAGGTTATTCGCTGTCGGTGGTCATAATATGGTATTGTTATACATAGATATTTTACAAAAAGTCTGCATATGAGCAGTTCGACTAAAATTACCCGTACTGCAGCCTGTACTATATTCTTACTTCCTATAACTATCTGCAACAACTAGCTGGAGTTAAGCGACACGAACTCTTGTGTTTCAGAACTGCAATTTGCAATTACGAAAAATATTTTGAAGTCAACACGTCTTACACCATACGGTAGTGACTCATATAGCAGTGGCTTTGCGAACAACAATGTATGTTGATAAGCTCGGTATAGAGTACCTATAGAGTATTATTATAGAGAGATGGATACCTACATTGCCGATTACCCAATGAGAGTTTGGTCCCACTGGAATGACCCAGCGAAAACAAAAGTCCAGTCAAATAAAATTACTTTGAATTATTAATCTACATCATATTCACTTTAGCCCAAAGTTAACTATTTCCTCTATGAGTTGCGTCCGCGTCAAACTTGCGAGTGTATCAAAGATAAGGCCACCGGGGATTTTTTTGTCCGCATGCGATATTATAGTCTGGCAACATCAATAATGATCTGATTTCGTGAACTTTGTGGTGGCTGCGCCCGCAGCGCTGCTCCTGCTGTCCTTTCTGACCGCAGCCGAAGCGAGCAGAAGGCGACAAAGGGTAAAGCATCGGACACTGAAGGCCCCATGCATAAAATGGAATATAAAGGGACGGCGACTTCAAAACCGGTCGCCTTTAGCGGCAGCAGGAAATTGTCAGAGCGCCTATCCCGAGGTACTCGGCATATGCTCTTTAAACCCGCTCGCCATTCTGCATTCACAACGGGAATTGCATTTTCCAACGGGCACAGACAGGCCGCCTAGCTGGAAAACTTCCGCTTCGCCATATTTAGAGGTTCGATGTTTTCCTCCGCATATATGGCCGGAAGTTCTATATTTCTCACAAATAAGAGCTGAAMTGATGGTGCAACAAGCCAGGGACGAGACCGGTTTCAACAATCAAGAACGGGGTTTCCAGTTGATATCGCAGCGGAAGTCGGTTTTCCGCGTCGCTAGAGTTCAATAAATATAKAGATAKAGTGAGTGATTCAGGGTGCGCAAAGGGCGCTGCTATGGTATCCTGAGAACCGTCAAATGAACATACTTCAAGTTTATAGTTAGTTCATCGTCCGGGAAACATCATTGCATGTCCTACATGAGATTATGTAATTTTGAATACTTAGTGAAGGTTTTATTCAAGTATGAGCTTGCAGTATGCCATGTCTAGAAGCAAACCGGCAATATATACTCTTTTGCTAACGACAGTATACTGTTCATTTGCACTTGTAAGCTTTAAGACGCTTTTAATAATGCACTAAGAAGTAAAAAGTAGCTTAAAACTGCATTGTGGTAGAGATTAGAGAAATTATACAAGGTAACATTATCATTGGATTCCTTGTATGGTCAAAGCATTTACCTTGCTTAATAAAAATATTAATCGTATTTCAGGCTCTAGGGCCCGTGGCCTGAATTTTTTCTATAATCTGCCTCCTCTTTTTTGTTTTTGTTCTCTTCCATGCAGTCCCATACTCGTACTCTTCTTGGATTTTCTTCGACCATTCACTTTCTGGGTTATGTTGGCATACCCATATATTTTTTTGCCTTCTCCTTCTCCAATTGCTCTCATCACCTTTAATTTCCAAAAACACTTTCCATCGTATTTTTTGTTCCCACAACCGTGCTACTTTTGCCCATGATCCACGGTTCACAACCACATATTTATCACGGTTCTGTAGATTCCAAATTTTTGTTTCCCTAAACACAATTTTGTTTCGCAGCACCGTATGTAACGTTAGAGAACGCTTTGTTTCCTTTGTTTGTCATTCTGTCATGTCTTTCCAAAATCTTCCTATTATTGTTTTTAATTTATTCTCAGATGTTTTGTGTGACCCCCGGTACCTAACTTCTCACACTCTTCTAAATTTTTGAACATTTTTTAAAGCTCTTTCGGGTTCTTGTTACCTCTTTTAGCGCCACATCGCCCATATACGCCATCACCCTCTGCTTACTGCAATATATTTAACAGCGAATCGCCCTGTCTTAATCCCTTTTGAATTGAGAACACTTCCTTCACACTTTCTTCTAACGTATTTATTAGCCCGATCAGTTTTTCTGGGATTTCTATGGTGGCTATTACATGAGACATCATACTTCAGTTGACTTTGACCTACTTATTTTGAAGCCTGCTTCGTTATTCTCCCACAACTTCATCATCAGCGTATTATTTATTTAATCGCTTGCTTATCATCATCATTGCTAGTATTTTATATTCACAAACAGTTGCATCTTCTTTTTAAATACTGGTCATCTTAATTCAATATTTCATCTTTCTTGCAGTTCTTGCTTCCAACTTCTTACTATCAGTTTGTTATTTCATCTTTTATCCCATTTATTCACTGTTTATTTGATCTTCTCCTGAGCTTTTATAATTATTGAGCTTTTGTTTTATTTCCTCTATATCTTTCCTTTATAGGTTATTTCACTGATTCTCTTTCTTTATCGTTTCTTTAATTTTCGGGTCTACCCAAATTTCTTCCATTTTCACCTATATTAAATAGCTCTTGGAAATATTCCACCCATCTCCTCCTACTCTCTCTCAACCCCTTTATTAGCTCAACCCTTTTTATTTCTACAATATCTAGGTCTTTCTTTATTTGCTCTATTTTACTTTACTTCTTGGTATAAATTTCCTATTTCTCTGTTAAACATTTTATCCTCCATCTTTCTCACTTTTCTTTTCCAATATTCACGTTTTTTCTTTCTGATTCTCATTCCCTTCTTATACCTTTTTTTGCGTTCCCCTGTTTTTTCTAGTTTCTATTTTTGTTGAATAGGGTGTTTTTTAAGAGGGTGTAGAATATCGGATGGTATAACTTTAACTGAACTGTCACTTTTTGTTAATATCAACGTCATTATATTCAGTAAGGTCAATCAATTCATCATGAATAGATAGACAGAACCATTGGGATTTATAATCAAACATGTTCAACTTTTCAAAATCTCTGGCTACCAACCAGAATGAGAGCAGCGCGTTCCGAAGAAAATATTGCTGCCGTTGAGGCCAGCGTTGAAAACGAACAGAATTTGACGTGCCTAACAACGTGGAAAATTTTACGCAATGATTTTGGTCTTGAGACTAATAATATTCAATTTAAGGCGAACGACCATCGTTTAAGCCATAGCTTTGCTGAATAGGCTTAAAATCACTTCGAAGAAGATCTTTTGTTTTATCGCAGAACTGTGTTTAGTGACGAAGGTCACTTTTGGTTGCATGGCTTTGTCAATAAACAAATCTGCCACTTTTGGAGTGAAGAAAATCTACACCGGATACTTGAGACACCGTTATGTCCCGAAAGATGCACGATCTGGTGTGCTTTGCACGCTGACGGGATCATTGGCCCATTCTCCTTTAAAATGGTACAGGTCAACATGTCACTCTTAATTGGAAACGATATCGAGCGATGATTAACAATTAGTTGTTTCCAAGAAATATGGTTTCAGTAGGATGGATCACTAACTAGCCTCCGCAATCTTGTGAATCGTCACCATTAGACTATTTTCTATGGCGATGTATCACATCACTGGTTTACGCCAACAAACCAGCGAGTATTAATGACTTGGAAGCCAACGCTGAACGTGCTGTTGGTTAAATACGGCCCCAAATGTTCAAAGGAGTGGTCAAAAGTTGATTTATATTTAAGTTTAAAATCTTCTGTTTGTCTTTCCTTTAAACGATTTGTCTGGTGTTTCACACAGCTTTTATTTTCAATTTAAGTCCACTCTAACTCTATATTTCCCATTTTCTCATGCACATATAATCTTTTTTCTAAATCGTTTTCAGACTTCTTTTCCATTTATCCTTCTCTACCTCCATTCTGGATATATATTGCCCGACTTTTCCAATTAGAACATATGACCTGCTTTCGAATCTTTCCCTCTGTAACTCCTAAATTTTGTCACTGCCTTCTCACTTCTTTAGTCAACAAGTACATTATCAATTTGGTTATAAGTTTCACCAGATGTTCATTCATTATTTCTAGCCTATATTCCATCGTCCATTCTGGTTCGACTCATTGTGTCTGTTGCCTTCTAGTGTTAATCGTACTTAGTTGCAATTAGTTATATTTACTGACAAATGTTGTAAATATTCTGCCTATATCTGGAATCTCCAGGTTTCATTTGAAATGTCAAATGGGGGTAAATTGTTAATTAAAGAAAGAAAAATAATATGGAGAATATGTAGAAATAGCAAGCCTGGTTTATTTAAACACTAAATCACATCCTTTGCTAATCAACATTCTTCGCCAACCTTAATTAATAATTAATTATATACTAATATTAGTAGACCCTATAAAATTGTGATTAATTAACTTTGGCATCTCGTTTGTGCCCTTATACTCACCACTAACGCTGACCGATTTGCAAGTCTCTTGTATCTGATGTTTTCGAGGCATCCAACCAACTACATATCGCAGCAAACGAGAACCCCTCAAAATTCCTGGGATGTTTTTAATTTTTAAAGTTTTATTATTAATATTGGCAGTAATGAAGTTCCAATAGCGGGGCGGTTTATCGGCACACCAGGGTTGCCTCTAAAGTTTGTTATTAAATTTTGAAGTTTTGAGGAATTTTTTCTTATTAGACTTCGCCAATTTCCTGTAACGCACAGCAACTGATAAATATTAAAGGGAGATGTTTGTTGCATAATTTATGGTGAGCCGTGATGTTTTGGTTGCAAAGGGATGCGGCGATTGAAGCCAGGACCGTAATAAAGTTCTTTTTATGAGATAGATAGCGGTGTGGCAAGTGAAATGTGCTATTCTTTGTTTTAAAGATCTCCGGAAGTTCATTAACGACTGGACTAGATGGATTATTCTTATTCGAAAAACAGGAATAGCTTATGCATGTACCTTACTAAACTACCTAAACTAAAATCACTAATATTGAAAACTGTCGCCAGTTATGATATGTAATTTTGCTAAAGTCGCTATCAATAACGTTAGAGTAGTTATGTTTACAGCAAGTCTTTATGTTCAGCAAGGTTTATTTCAGCCATTTCAGATTGTCGGAATCAGCTTCGATTGGATAAAATTCGTTATTATATTTTGCTAGCTAAATTTCAATCGAACAGTTATCTTTATTTGTTCATCCTGATACATTATAGATGCAGAAAAGATTTCTGTAACTATCTAAGATATTTCGTTCCGCTGTTCCTGAGGAATCGAATCCACTCCTGTTTATTACCTATATTTATTGATAATGCGTACTTTCTTCTCCTTTTCATCGCTTTGGCCTTACTAAATGACTTGGATTTTATAATAATGTGACGTAGTTTGAATTTGCTCAAAATGTAATATATTATTCTCGCTCACAGACATAGTGTAATGACTAATTAACTGATCAATATCAAAACAACGACACAGGGTTAAAGAGTATTGTCGTTGACCTAAAGTTGACGTTTAATGATCATATCAAAACTGTAAAGTTTTGGCTTGTATGTAGTGGAGAAATTATAAGTAAGTTATCTAGATTTTAAGGGAGATACATTTTGTTTGACCGAGGACAGAGTAAGAAGTCAATGTGCTCATGTCCAGTAAAGCGTAATGAAATATCCCAGCGTTGTTACAACTAGATTAAATAATTCTTTACCTATAAACCAAACCTTATAAACATTCTAAGTAAGTATGAATAATAAGGATATAATATAAAATATAATAATAATATATTTTTCCTGAAATATATTTTTTGAGGCAGACTGCCTATTGAGTTAAAAGCTACCTTACTGGTCGGTATTATTAGAGTTCCTATTGTCTACTGGGTTTGAAAACTAATAAAAAGGAGTTACTTTTAACATAAAATCACAATCCCGCAAACAGCAGTGCTGTAGAAATAGGGACTACACTATGACATTTTTCACAATTATTTAAACCAGACAGATTTACGTGAAATTACATTTTGCTTGAAAAATTAGCAATCCTTAGAAAAAAATAAATAACACGAGTGATCTAATGACTGCTTTTTTTGTCTGGCAAGTATTTTTTTTAAATTTGATCGATCTTTCTTTGAAAAGCACGAAATGGTTTAAGACTAAATAAAATTTTAAAACTGCCTGGAACACTCTCGTTCAAATTGTAAATAAGTTTTTTTTTTGTGGTATGGATTAACTAAGCAATGTTATCTTATCTGAATTTCGGCTGACTGTGCCAAAATTATCATAATCTTTCACACAGTTTCTACTTAAATCCGTAAACTAATAATGCGTGTGTTAATATGACTATTCAATGACCCGCGATTACTTTGCATTTATTTCTTTGATGAAAGGTACATTCAGCTTGCGGCTTACCTTTGATTTTGTCAAATGCAGTACTTTTGTTGAGGTTTTTCTTCTTCAACATGTAAACTCATAAGCAGCTAATGTAGTATGCCTTTGTGAAGAGAAATAATTTTAGCAGCAACCAGAAGTAACAGTGTACAGGATGGGGCAAAACAATTCCCTGTTTTCAGTATGTGAAGAGCTGAGACGTCACAGAAGGAAGGGCTTAAATTCGACAGATGCAGGAAAGCGTCCCGCAGTAACAAAAGAAAAATCTTTGCTTTAGGACTACCGATTACCAACGGTTTGTAGCTCCAACGTGCTATAATGTACAAGTGAACTACTTACCTATAAGCTATACCTGACAACACCGACAATATATTCGCAGCTTATCGTGTATCGTGTGATTTGGGATGTTTATGAAACGTCATGTTGATATAATAACAGTGAGCCTCCTTCCGTGCAATCATACAATCAATTTTTAAAAGCTTGCCTAACATTTTGCTGTATTTTCAGCTTATTTGGATTGTATAACATAAACCTTCGATATTAGATCGTTCCAAAAATAAGTGGAAAGAGGCTAAATCGGAGGCACTAGCTATGTATTCGATGGAACCACTTCAAATCGAAGGTTTATGCTATACCATCCAAATCTGCAGGAAATGCAGCGAAACGTTAGAAAAGCCTTTGAAAATTGACTGTGCTATTGTATGGAAGTTAAAGGTGGACATTTTGGGCAGCGCACTTCTTTCCCAGTAGTCTTGCAGTGGTCTCAAGAAAGAGTAGTTCAAGTTTGAATGAAAAAAAAAATAAGGACGGTTGCATAGATGTGACACTCGGCCAAGATAACATTCGGTCCCCCTTTGAGACACCTTGTATAGTAGGCCATGTATTAGAAGCAGTATCGATTAGAAAAGTCATTTTCAGATTCTAATCTAATTGTGATATCCTCATAATCCCCTAAAACTAGTCAATCGAAAGAAAAACAGACACTATTATGTAGTAAAGCACAGAAAATCAAAGCCACTGTGTTTTATTTACTCGTCCTTTGGGACGCGACCCAGTTAACACTGAAAGGAACTGAAACTCTTTTATGAGTTACTCACAAAAGATTGGTTAAATTTGTCTGCTAAATTTAACGGTAATTATTTGAAGCCATCATCGATTCCTTTGAGACAGCGAATGAATGGGGGCTTTTCATTTAACTATTTTCAAAAGAAAGCCCCTGCAAACACAAGCTTAATGCCAAAAAATCCTCTCGGCGCAGTAGAGTCTAGAAATCCGGGGCGTCCTTTGTTGTGTTCAAGCTCGATTTGTCGCCAATGAGATTTTTTAAAGAGGAAGTCCCTATAGAATGCTCGACGGGTGTTCTGCTTTAATTAGTTTGTGAGCAAATACGAAGGGATACTTACCATTCTTCGGTATTCCATCCCTTCTTATTTTCTAATTAGATGATTGGTAACGGGCTCGAGTTAGCTGTTAAGGAAGCTACACCGGGAATTCGCTTCCTTTTCCTGAGTGCATTTGCAGGAGGAAAAGGTTTTGTTTTTCTTTGAAGAACATCAGGATGCCTCCAGTGCGCTGTATCGCATGAGTTATTCAGTGGATCTTCGGAACAAACAAATAATGGCGCCTTACGTGCTCTCGGTCCGCACAGGCATAATATCTAACAGCATGTATTATTTGCGGGAAATGGGGGTGTCAACACAAATCTCTGTGTCAACAAATACTCACCCCGACTCGATAAGGATTTGAACCAAATGCGTATATTCCGCCTTGGAAGACGACTACACAGAATCCGCGGCTCGGATTCGATATGTTCAGCTTTTTCTAACTCAGACGGTTGCCAGGTTAATTGAGGCAGATCGAGATAATCTGATATATTGTTACAGCGCGTTACCCAGCAAGAATCGTGCCTAAAAACGTGATATATGGAGGAGCGCCGGGACGTAACATTTATAAAGCAATTTTGGGTTACACGTCGGCAATACGACTTCGATATATTGTGCAGGCCAACATTTCCTACATCTCGTGACAATTTAATGGACTCCTGAATTTAGCAAATGCTTTAGTGCTCGATGTCGTTATTGATTTACGAACCTGTCGCGTTAAATTTAATACGGTTTAATGTAGGTGGCCGTTAAATGTTTCATTTTGAAAGCATTCCGACCGTACTGCGAGCGAAGAATTTCAAATTACTGGACGTGATGCCGATAAATCTTTTGGAAAATATTAGGCAACGGTGTGCACGGACACCATTACTACTAAATAAAATATTGCGGTTAATCATTCACACTGAAAAGTTACTCTCCCAGGGCACCAAAAAGCCGGTCCTGTCCAGGTAGTATGATAATCAAACAAGACGAAGTAGGAAAAAGTACAGGGATTGAGGGTGAGCAGAGGGTGACAGCTGTTGAAAGCAATATAAGGCGGACTTATATCAAAAAGGAGATTTAGCAGTGCACAGGTGTTTTGTATCACCGATTTTGAACTTTTGGACTTCGACCCCACTTAGATTTTCGAATGTTTTAGAATGAAGTAATAGTTAAGAAAAAGTTATGTTTAGGCTCAACAATGTGGTAACGAAATGGCAAAAAGGTTACAAAAGGATCAGGCATGTAGCATAGTCTCGCGATTCCAAGAAATAATGTAAAAATTAAGCTACGAACATAAAAACGCACAATTTTGAGGAATAACATCAGGTCATGTATTGCAGTGTTAAAAAAGCATCGTTTATCATTTTGATGGACGATATACTGTGGGAACTACACAATAGGTTACAGGAAATTAGAGGCGGTGAAAAACTGGCAGGATATACATTTGCAGATGATTACAACGTAGAATTAAACGAACATAAAATATCAATAAACACGAGCAAGAACAAGAGCAATAGGTAGGATAGTAGGACAAAAGATAGACGTAAGAATTAATGAAAAACAAATCGACCAAGATGAAAGTTGTAAATATCTAGGAATTACAGTACAAAGCGATTAAGAAATTGAAGGTTGCTAAGGAACAGCTTCATACATAAGTAGAGTGCATGCCACTCACAAAAATCTTCAATTAATATTCAATATTCAATACGCATTTTTGCTGATGCTGACACTGATATTAACCTATGTTATAACTCACCTGTGCTCTGGTATGACATTGAAAAGAATTTTAGAATTTTCTAGCATTATCCATGAACATTGTGAAACAAGAATAAAAACAGTGAGTAACACAGACGATATATGTATCACATCCACTTCATTATTCTAAATGTGTAGGCTTCATCGAATACAGTGAAACACAAGCATGCAAAATAACGCTAGCAAATCAAGAATGTTGGTAAGGCAAACCTGTTTAAAAGTTGAAATAAAGAAAGTTTTCAATACTACAGAACAAAGTCCATCTATCCGTATAAATATACCCATTGTAGGAAACATATTATTTAAGTCAACTAAATGAATACATTTAAGATTTAGCATACAAATTACTAAACATTTATGATGGCCATAACTGCACAAACGTACAGCTAAAAATAAATATTTTTTTTTGAATTTTGCCTTTCAACGCAATGTTAGTCCCTTCAGGACAAATTATATAATAGGTTTGTTATCGTTATAATTGTAGAACACAAATCCTTTTTTGGTAATGACTTGCTGGGAATATGCCCCTTCTGGAGGGTTCCCATTCAAATTCACTGTTCAATGTCACTACAAAAATTAGTGATCACCTTTTTATATTAGTATTTTCTTAGATTTGATGTAAACCTCAACAATATAGTCCACTGAGAACTTCTCTTTAGACATTTGGAGTGAGCTGATACTAAACTCTTGATAAGGTCGAAACATATCCTAACATCATTTCTTCATTAAGGTGCAATTAGACTATAAAAATCTGATTTCTTGGTAAAAAATAAACGAAACAAAAGTGACAAAGATAAATCAGAAACAGATAAAAAAGCAACGATTAGAATTAGTGAATAATGTGGTGGTCACATAACAAAGATTATTTATAAGCGCAAATAATTTATTAAAAACTGGCTATGCACGAATAATAGTGAGTGAATAGAGTACTATACCACCTATCTTTTGTTCAGCTAAGTCCAAGATCGAATGAATCACTTTAAAAGATCATACAAGCCAGTATAAGCGCAAGAAAATAAAATTGAAAAAACGTGCTGAAATATTTTGCGTTTCTACAAGTTATCCCAAATTAGTTAAAAAGCCTTTGTTAGTTATTGTAGGTAAAATAAGTTACATTTTTCAGCATTTAGTAAATCTGTCTTGTTGAAGCATAAAAAATTGTATAAAATTCAATATGTCTTCTAGAAAGCAACGACAAATTTAAATAATTTTATATGGTATCAGACTTCACTATGAAATATTTCATAATTAGGCTTGTGCTAAGGTAGGTACATCTTGTCAACCATAAGTATTAATGCTATTCAGCCCCAATTTCGCTATTTATTGCAGTTTGTAGTTATGCTTGGTCACTGATTACAGATATGCATTTACGCAGAAAACCATATACCCAAGCTTTTGAACATCAAAGGTCTATTTCCACATAACGGCCTTTCCCGATACTATTCACCGAAAGCATAATACCGCAACAGAACCAAATATGTATGTGTGCATACGTACAAGAGTATAACATTTCAAAGCAAAATTATAGTTATTCGGGTTGCAACCAATTTATTTTATGTTTTTACTATATTGTTATTCGTGTCTCTCGCTATATTTTTTTAATTTTTATACTCATGGGGGAGAAATTGTTATGAAATATAACAAATTTCATTGTTTTAATTAGAAAGTATATAAATAGCATTATTACGGAAACCGTGACATATTCTTCCCAATCTACCGTGTTTGATGTTACCCGGATCACTATAGAGAAGCTTCAAAAAATGCAAATTTTTGTAATAATGGTCCTTTTGTCTTATCTTCTTTTGGGGTTTGGTTAACTACTTTATAAAGACTACTACTATTTAAGCTTAGCATACTGTATATTGGACAGATTCAGATTCACTGACATCCGTCTTGCCTTCTACAAATACATGCTTACATCTACCTTAGGTTATTCCCGTTCATCGAAGGTAAGTACACTCGCTTGTAGAAATGCTGCTTCTGCAACATGTGCAATACGCTTCGATCAACAGGAAGTGAATATGTCTATTCGTTAACTATACCATTACACTTCTGACGAATTAAAAAGTTCAAACCGAAGTGTTCATGTAATGACTAGAAGTCAGCTTAAGGGAACAAATTCACTTTCTGCCGATGGTTCCAAGACAGATACACTAGATGAAAGGACTGATCACCCTGGGGTCGTTGAACTCTTGAAACCACCTGCAAAATGTGCTATACTTGAATGTATAACAGAAGAACAACTAACTAAAATATTGCGTAAAGATGAACACGTTCACAACATTTACAAAATAGGAAATGTGTTTTACGATAAAAGTACAAATAATTTGTATTTAAGAAAGGACTCTGTGTCAATGTCAGCCTTCGAAGCGGCATTGCGAGATCTAAAAAGTATATGTGATAGATATGGAATTCTAGAAATTCTAATTATACGAAATGAATGTAACGAGAATATGATAACGTACGTACATAAAACGAAAAAGTTAATACAACAAGCCGGTTTAAAATTTTGTATTGTCAAAGACGTCGAAACAATAAATGACAAAGAAACTCAACAACTAATCATTAACGACTATCATATTTTACCTACAGGAGGACATTCCGGAATAAGCCGTATGTTTAATAGTATTAGGAGAAAGTACATATGGCATGGTATGTACAGTGATATCGAAAAGTTCGTAAGAAGATGCGAATCTTGTCAAAAATGTAAATACCATACAATCAAAAAACAACCTTTATCCTTAACAACTACCAGTTCTTTTGCTTTTCAGAAAATATTTCTCGATCTTGTTGGACCGTTAGAAATAGACGAAAATAATAATAAGTATATTTTAACTATTCAATGCGATCTTAGCAAATTTGTAGAGTGTTATTCTATTCCAAACAAAGAAGCCGAAACTGTTGCAAAATTTTTTGTCGAAAACTTTATACTTCGTTACGTTATTCCACAAGAAGTTGTTACCGATCAAGGTACTGAATTTCTTTCCAACGTATTTAAAGAAACTTGTAAATTATTACAAATTAAACAACTAAGCTCAACAGCACATCACCACGAAACAATTGGATCGTAAGGATCGTTAGAAAATTCACACAAATCTTTACGTTCTTATCTCCGAATACAATGCGCCAATTTTCCTAATTTGTGGAGTATATGGCTACCGTTTTGGTCATTTTCATATAACAATATTGTTCATAGCGAAACTAAGTACACCCCCTTTGAGTTAGTTTTTGGCAGACATGGAACTTTACCTTCTAATTTGAAAAATACTATAAAAATATATATATATAAAATTTATAATTTTGATAATTATCCTATACAACTTAAATACAGAATACAAGGAGCATGTGACGATGCGAGAAATAATTTAATAATATCAAAGGAAAAAAGAAAGGTTAGATTTGACACGAATTCGAAATGTGTTCAATTTGAACCAGGTAGTAAAGTTTTATTAAAAAGTGCTTCGAACAATAAAAGTGATGAACTCTTCAATGGACCTTACGTTGTTGTGAAAGACACTCATCCAAATATTGTGATAAAAGTGGACAATAAACAGATCGAAGTGCATAAAAATAGGGTTAAGTTATATCGTAGTTGATAAGTTATGTATAAAAAAAAATTTGCAATTTTTTTTCTCTATCGCCCCGGAGGTGTAATGGTATAGTTAACGAATAGACATATTCACTTCCTTTTGATCGAAGCGTATTGCACATGTTGCAGAAGCAGCATTTCTACAAGCGGGTGTACTTACCTTCGATGAACGGAAATAACCTAAGGTAGATGTAAGCATGTATTTGTAGAAGGCAAGACGGATGTAAGTGAATCTGAATCTGTCCAATATACAGTATGCTAAGCTTAAATAGTAGTAGTCTTTATAAAGTAGTTAACCAAACCCCAAAAGAAGATAAGACAAAAGGACCATTATTACATTTTATCGATTTAATAAAAATTAAGGTAGCTGGACAATATCATCACTTAGTGGACATTCTCAAAGTATTTGTGAGAGTTCGCAATCAGTAGTGAACATATTCACACATTCGCTCGATGGAGGTAACAAAAAAGCACAAGACAACAGTCATAACAATTGATACGGACAACTGATATCGTGATTAGTACATGCGTCAACAGTGTTACTTCTGTTTGTTTCATTGGTTTTTATGTTGCAGCGTTGTCGGACGGGAATTTTCATAATTTTAGAACGGATTGTCCGATTTCAAATTTCTAAACGCGAGAATTTAGAGCACGAATTTCTAACAACCTCAACTGCTAATACCAGCTATACTAGCTAAATACATGATTTCTTATTATAATATTCGCAATAATTGCTAATGTACCTTAATTATGTATAGACTATTATTTAAGCAAGAGGCGGAAGAGTAAAAACAATGCAGGCGTCTTTCACAAAACGGAGTTTAAATTAAAAATTAATTTTGATATTTAATCTAAACCTCATAACTTTTGGACAGCTCGTTTAAGTAATGCAATTGTTCATGATTTTTTAAGGTTCGATGCATTTAAAAAATATCACTTTGCCTATAATTTTTTTCTTATTGTGGTTTTTATGTGAACTATTTTGCAATAATAAAATAAGTCGTTAGTATTACACATTAGTCAATGCAACCACTGGTCACAAAACAGCTCACTTCTCCAAAAACAAAAATGTATAGAAGATATAAAAGATTGCAAAGACCTAATTGTTATTAAACTACTTTATTTTGTCATATTTCGGGGTGAAGCTATGTAGGAGAGGGTAATATCCAAAGCAATACTTAAAAAAAGGCACGGGTCAAATATTATTTTTAGTCGTTGAATTTATGTTGATTTAACCTAACCATAATAGAAAGAAAATTTTACAAGTGTAATTTATCTTCGTTTTCCATATTTAAATGAGAAACTAGAATACCTAATATATTCATCACACATTGTAACTTCATCCTTATTCTTTACATGCCTAACTTCATGCCGATGTTGAAGCGGAACCCACAGTTTACCGTGGCCCGGCCGCTTTTGGGAATTGGACAGGAAGTACGGAGAGAGAGCAAGACAATTCCACGGTTACAAGCACCGTCCCTCCCTAATCGTCGATTGATGCTTCCTCAAGGATCAACTACACGCTGATCTTGGGGAAAAAGATATTTACCCTGCTTTCTCCTCGTGTATGAGGCCTGCGGACAACAGCCGGGGAATTGCAGACGACTGCGGATTGCTCGATCCGTTCGAAAGGTCCATTCATTGCCCACATCGATCACGTAATTTCGAGTAACAAAGACCGGGATGGATAGAGCGAAGTTTGCGCTCTACGGAGAACGATTTCCTGATTACGCTACTAGCGACAGAAATAATGGAGTTTTCAATCTTGAGGGAATACATTAAAAACTAATAGGCGCAATTAATGTTCAATAATTATGGACGAGGAAGACACAATATGTTAAAAGCCAGCTCCTAAGATACTTGTTTTTGACACTATTTCGTGGAAACTAAATTGTTAGACATACTTTCATATCAATAATTTTTGTATAATAGCTGCCATTAAATTATTTGAAATTTATATCGGAAATTGTTCAATTCGGTACTTATTACTGCATACTTTACCAAAAATCCATGTTTTCAATTTCAATTACAACAGTTTAATTATCAAATTAATGTCAGCATCAATAATCAGGCATTTACGGAAAAGGTCTGCAAGTCCATTTAATTTTAAATTCAATTTCAATTTAAAACGTTTTCCATTTATATTAGTAACAGCCATTATTGCAAATGAAGGTATACAATGACGGAGTGTATCTAGTATTGTTATACTGTTAGCTACTGATAAAAAATTTGTATGTTTACTGACTGACATAGAATCGAGAACAGAGGGTAGTACTTAAGAAATTAGGATGGCAATGCCACCTGTCAGCATTACACTGGCATGATGACAGACGGCATTGCCATCCTAATTTCTTACTTACATCATACCATTGCTTTGGTATATAAGCAAAACCAGTTCTATGCAGTGCTGACTACACTAGACCTAAACTGCACTGATGAGCTGTAATGACAACGAAATAGATGTATCTGCAGTTGGTTGGGGTGTAGACAGCACAGCATAGACATGCATTTTAAAGGGTAGTACTTGTTTAAGTAAATTTTAGCACACATGTTTCTTTTTTTACATTTAACAAAAACAAAATTACGTTGTATAATTGACCGTAGTGACATTCCTAATATCTTCCTTGACTTGTCAATATATTTAACGAAAAAAGACGTGTAAATTTTCGTCAACCTAGCTAGTTTGATATAGTGGACCCAGGAAATGCACACTGTTGTTCTTAACGTCGAATATAGGTGGAGTGTGGAGGACTACTACCCATTCAGCAGATGCGCTTTGGTATTCACCATAGGCAATATATTTATAGCAATTAGTAAAACGACATGTTTTACTATGTACCTCAGGTCACTTCCTAATCTATTTTGACGCAGAAACGACCATTTTTCGTTTCTTGGGTACATTTTGTGCATTACTGTTGTATGTCAATGTCATCTAACCCTGGCAATAGGCAACACCATTTAGTGGTAGAAATTCAGAGCTCTGCATATGGAGAGTCTTAACTAAAAAATTAGGCACTTCGCTACGGATGAAATTGTATTTACATGATTCTTTTGCACACATAATTTTATAGGTATACAAGTATATTTGAGAAACCGAAACCATGCCTAAAAGGTGCAAGAATACAGATTGCAGTAATGGAAGATAGCGTTTTCAAGTGCCGAAAAATTAAAAAAAACTCGTGAACAGTGGGATAAAAGCAGTTTGTGATGCACATCTTAACCTAGTATTTGGCAAAAATCTTACTATTTGCGAGAAACATTTGAGAGAATCAGATATCGTTTTATTATAGAAAGAACGCAACTGGCAAAATTATCCAAACAAATATACACGTTTTCTTAAACTAAGAAAAGCCATAAGTGTATGAAAGGTGCAGCCCTCTGCATTTCTTTTTCAATAACAATAACACAATGCCTAATGCAATGTAGCCACAATTGATTTTAACTATTTTAAACAAAACGTCAATTTTTTATTTTGACCACCAAGATCTCCCGATTTTATGTGATTCAGTCGCGTTAATTACACAAACTAACATGCAGACCAAAATACACCCTATCTATATGTCTCTACACCTAATAACGCAAGAAAAATAATAACTTGCAGTTCCGAATCCCTTATCAAAATATTCCGAACCACCAATATAGCATCTAATTTCACAGTAAAATGTATTGCAAAATGTAATTTGTTAGAATTTCTTCACCGAAATTTAAGTGAATTCACAATCAAGGCGTGTTACGTAAAAGGTTGCAAAAGGTGTCAGTATCCCTTTAAATAATAAAATTACTAACCTAAATAAAAATATTAATTTTTTTTATGAAAATGKGTTTATGGGCATAACTCCGTCTTAATGTTTAAATAAGGATATTCGTACAAAACTTTGTACAGTTGTATTAAAAAAGGACGACTAGTAGAGTAGAGGAGCAGAATGGAATATTTGGTGGAAGAAAATTAGAGCTAACACCTCAATCAAGTAATAGGGGGGAGTTATTTATGTAAAAGCTGAACGAACAAAATTGTGAATTCTGAAACTATTTCTTTTTAAATTTTTATACGCTATTCAGACGAGTCCGTAGTATTTCTTTAAGTATATAACCTAAGTTTGATTATCCAGGATGGCATCAAACTAACAAATCAAACTGTTACTAATTCTGGAAACAATCAGTGTTTTACTGATAAGGGATAATAATCACCGTTTATCTAAAGCATAGCTAGTGTGTACCTCAATTTTTTATACAGCGCACCAATGTTGTGTAAAAAGTCATCCTTCAGTATCGACCTGCAGTATATTATATTTTTAATGTTAGTATTGAGTTTATACTTTTTAGCATCGTGTATCATAGATACAATAATACAAATTTCAACCCATATCTTAGAGAAAATTAAACTTGTTCTTCTTCAGTGAAGTGTGAATCAATTTGACGTAAAATGAAGCCACAAATGCGGCGCAATTTGTAGAAATATACACTGTACTGTTACTGTGTATTTTTTATTCTTATTCTTTTCTCTGCAAGAATACTTGCTTAATAAATGACATAAAGAACAATAATAGCAAATGAAAAGTGGCAAAGGAAGATAAATCTAACCCTAAAACCATCCACTAAAATGGGGATACGATTTCTTATCTGTCTCATATCGAAGGCTGATCAACTGACCGATGCACTTTTAGTTTAGTTTCAGGTATTTGGAACTTGAACTATGTGTGTACAGGTAAAAACAAAATTTTTAAAAGGACAATTGGCATTTTCAGAACTCAGAATGAGGAGATCCTGATCATGAAGCAATACTTAGCTGGTTTAGTTAATTTTAGTTATACTAAAAATACTCATCATTATCCTCAAAAGGAAAAATTCTTACATCATGCGTCAAGATGCCAAGTAGGGGTGCCTAGGTGTATTAAATTTTTGGAGTGGTGTTTGTTGACTATATTTATTTTTATTAAACTAACCAGCATTTGCTAGCACTTTCAAACCTCTATTTCTGATACCGATTTTCAGATCTTCCTAGGCTGTGTCAAATTGGCCCATGAAATTCTTTATAAGTAGGTTATTCTATACAACAACTTTTTAATAACAATATATTTTTTCTGTAGTGGATTAATACGTAATGTTTGCGTTGTATTAAACTTACTTCGCATCCAGCCGCTTGCTGACAACATATCTTAATCGTAATTAAACGAACCGAAAGTTCCCATCGTCATCCGCTCGTTTCATTTCCTCCCGTCAATACAACAGCATCGCAATCCCACTTACGACGAAATTAAATTCTAAATCTGCTTGAAAATTATCTTCCCGCTAGGAAGTTTCCTGGCGTTTGCACTTTCAACGCCGAAAATAAACTTCAAAGCGACCGAACTCTGTAGAGATCATAATGTCTGAATGGAGTTCCTGGAGTGAGAGAGCTTTTAAGCCCGAAGTGATGCCGTCTGGTACAAAACTCATTATTTAGTTATCCTGCTCATAATTAGCACTTCAGCGTCTTAATAAAATTCCTCGAGACGTTCATAAATTCCATTTATGTAGAAATATGTATAATAGCTAAACAATGTACGCGCTTTTACTCGGAGAGTAAATTTCCTCTGCACATATACCGAGCTCTTTCGCGAGACGTAAGGTTATAATTTAAAATATATGCGCGGGCAAGGAATCGTATTAGAACTAATGAAGGCGCTGAAGCCGGAAAATTAATATGGATTACGTCATAAATGGGTGCGAGGCTGCAAACCTTTAAGTAATTGATATTATATGAGGTTCGTTCCAGATTTACTTATTCACTTGCTCTCTAATAAAAATGAATGAGCACGCTTGACTTTATATGCTGCACATTTTCTGATTTCAATTAACAGCTTCAGTGGACAGGTTGGAAGAGGCAGCGCCTAAACAGTACTATTAGTGGACACCATAATGCTTTAAATCAGATTGCCTCCGGAACCACCAATATTGTGTAAAATACTGGTTGGATGGAAAAGTTCTATGCAATTATATATTAAATTTAAAAAATATATAATTTCGGTTTTCCTATTCTACGAGCAAGTTTCATTTGGACTTACATAATCAACAGGTTCGGAAGAGATGTCAACAAAGAGTCCATTTTAAACAGGTTAGACAAAAGCGGTATTCATAACCTACTTAGCGTGTGTGCAATCAGGTAAAGCCCGCTCAGCCTCGTAAATGCAAAATCTGCTCACCAATAAAAATAACACTTTTAATACTAACAAAACAATTTACTATTGATTTAAATTGTACTCATTTACTTTAGTTAATAGTAATGCTTATTTGGCGAGCATTTTAGCAGTTAAAATAAAATTAAAACTGTATCGTTATATATCCATCGGCTTTTTCTGAAGCCTTCTTTAAACTTTATTTTTGTAAGTAGATTACAACTGGCAAAAAAGGATAGGTCCCACTTTGAAGTGGTTAACAACTCCGGCATAACGTGACAAATAAGGTATGGTTTTGAAAATTAATTCCGCTCCATATTGTTTAGTGTATAATGGTTTTTAGTTTTGAGTCAGGTGCAAAAAATATTTGACTGTTCTGTTCTATTTATATCATAAATTAAAAAGAAGGGTACATGAAATTGTACTAATTTAATTGTGCTTTCTTCAAAGCCTTTCATAAAAATTTGTGTAAATACACCGATATGGAATTTTCTTTTTCCGTATACGCGAAACAACTGTAATCAATTACAAGATTTACTGTTCATCAATGAGTTTCTTAGTAATAATTTTCGTATATTAGTATACACATCAAGTGATATTAACAAGCTAGAACTTTATCATGTTTTTGTGTAAAGGCCAAAGAGTCTTTAATAATATTAAATACTAGTTTTCACAAGTTACTTTATTAGTTATTGTGCGCTCGACACAATTGGGCATAGTGCCTATCTTGGTAAATCCTTAAATTTGTGGCTGTTGTATATTTTTGGCTGTCTAGTAATGTTGTTACCGATATAGTTGTTGTGGGCTAGCTCTTTAGAAATGTATTATTTTTGTTTTGATATTGTTTTGTCTTTTGTTAGTTTATACACGTATGATCACCATTTTATCATTCAGAAGGTCATTAATTATCTTAATAATCACATTTGTCTATTGCAATTTATTGTTTTGTTTAATTTGTCTGGTTTCGACACACGTATTTGTGAATTGTTTTTATGAACATGTTGGTTTCAATAGTTTTTTTTGTAAAATATCCTATTGCTTTTTTGTTTAATTTCTATTTAAAAAAAATATGTCACTAAGTTAGATTTTTTCCTTCTTACACATTTTTTCTAAGACAAACAGTCCTCATGATATTAGCAAAAATATACAAATTTTCATATCGGTTTTTTCCAAATAACTCGAAAATTATTAACTAAACAAAAAAATTACAAGAGTGCAGGGTCCAAAATAGGTTTTTTTTGTAAAAATTTCGAAAATGTCAAAATTTTGAATAAATATTCTAAGACACTTTTTGTGAGAAATTTTATTTCCTATCTGATGGTTTTTTCATTTTTTGAATATATCAAATATATTCGGAGACCGTTTTCTTTAACTGACGCTTTTTTGCTAAAATCTCCTTAGCAGTTTGCTGCACCGAAAATTTATAAGAACGAGTAATACTCGCAGTTATACTACTAATCACATACTAAAACGAAAAAAAAATAAACATTTGCAAAAAGGGTTGTTACCGCCCAATTTCGCCACCTTCCCGATACCCTACTTACCCCACAAACAATAGGTCGCTTTGGGTAGTTGAGATTTATACGTTTACCAAATTTCAAGTTCATATATTAAGTCTTTCGAAAGTTATCGTATCCACAAACAATACCACAGACACACGCATATAGTCAAGAAATTCTTTTTGCTCAAATTTTGTTCAAAACGAATGAGCAAATAAAAATTTTTGAATTTTTTTGCGATACAATACTTCCCATGCATTGGATGTGCAAGTAATTATGTGCCTGGTATTGCACTGGAGCCATTTTGGGTGTTCAAATTTCTCGACCTTCATTCTTTGTTCTTCTTATGAGGTGTGTGGCACTATTTTTCATCTCGGAGTGTTAGCTCATTAATTTTATGTTTTTATTTCTTATTTCTGATCTTGGCATAACAATATTTACTTTTGAAGTATTTGTTGCAGCCAGATTCAACAACAGCTTTTTTCCATAAATGGAACGCAATAGGGATGTAAATTTGAAAGTATGTAGCAAAAACTTTGCTGTGTTAACCGGTGAGAGATACTGGAGTTCTCCGCAGTTACGCAACCAAGCTAAACAGTAACGTTGATGACAGGAATTTTCCGCATTATGATCTTAACACACCTATAACTAAATTATAAACAGGCAAAGTAAGTTGTCATTCGACAGCTACGAGCTGACCTCATCTTGTTTCCCTATCTAACTTGGCAGCGCATTATTTATCCCTATGGAGGGCGGCTGTGTGCTCAAGTTTTCCCGTATTCTGACGGACCTTTCGGAACCTGAACGACACCGTTAATCTAGATTGCGACGTTTTCCTGCTAACATGCTCCCTGCGATCGTCCCCTCAAATAAGTAGTCGGTTCGAAATTATAAGCCGTTAGTTCCCCTAATCCGTTTATGCTTACACGCGACCAAATTCCCGAGACATTTTCGGGTATAATCAGGCCAACATATGCATGATGAGCTTGGAGCTTTACATACCTCCATAACCTTAATAACTCTCACGGTGGGATGGGTGACCTGTCATAGCCATCGGAGCTTTGACGCGTTATACCCCAATGGCCGTCTGGTATCAAACGCGTATGGAGGTGCAACTATGTTTACACCAAAGGAGCCTGTAAAGGGGTTTACTTATTATTGGTGGTAAGCGCTATAAGAATATTTTAACCATTAAGTCTATTCTAAGGTTCATCACATTTTAGCATTAGCAGTGATGATAGTCGTTTTGGTGATGGTGTTCCAATTTTATGTACTTAGGCGTAAATAAAAGTGATATAAATAATTAATTAAAATAAGCGACCGGTAAGTAATAAAATATAAATGAAAATAAATTAACTTGGGATGTAAAGTGTTGTTGCATGGTTCCTTCTAAACTAACTGTAACTTATTTCACTCCTTTCGTTTGGACCGACAGGCTCTGGCTCACTGGACTTTATTCTCCGATACGCTATAGCATCTATGGTGCCGTGTGGTGGTGAAGGAAATTGTAATATTGCAAATGCACCTATACTAAACTTTTAAGTACGATCAAGAGTTCTGAAAAATAGACATAAATTGAAAGTAAGCAAATTGGGGTAAGAAGGGAAAAACGGAAAAAAGAGCAAAAACCTACACCTACATAAATTGCTTAAGTGGTAAATMATACAATGTTGGAAATAGTAAAAAAGGAACGGTAGCCGAAATTGAGCAAATACGAAAGCTCATTCACGTGAAAGATTGTTCATAACAGATAATGGACCAGAAGAAAGTGATTTACGAACACATAATAATGTATAGAATTGAATTACTGAAGCTGTTTTAAAAAACAGCGTAAGTTCTGTAGAGCTTTTAGAATAACTAAAGGATGTATTGCGGTAGACGTCAAATATGTGCAAGGGCCAAGAAAACCTTCATCAAATAAATTCAAGCACCACATGAAGATACAGTATAGATGGAAAACCTAATTGGGTATTATCACTTTTTTTGAAAATTACGTAAAATGAATCTTGAAGTGCATATATATCGAACGCCATGTTAAAAAAAGCAAAAAAATATTTGTAGATAGAGAATTGCACGTCTGAAACTCGCATCTTGGGAGTCACCGCCAAAACGCTTCTATCCAAGGTTATTCAACTCGTGACGTCAAGTGTCATGTAAACATTACCGAGGAGCGTGCTATTTAATGGTGTAGTATAATTTTTGTATTAGAAAAGCTTTTGTGTGGTGTTTATTGAAAGGACGGTGTAAGAGGTCGCATCAAAAAGTGATTTGTGTAGTTTTACAATCATCTATTATGTATGGAAAACAAAACAAGTGTTGTTTTGTACATGGTTATAAAAGTACTTCAGTCAGTATAGCTAACAAAATATTTTTGTAACTGTTTATTATCAACGTATGAAAAAGTTGTTTAAGGCCCCTAGACTTGATATGCCGAAATCGCAAAGTTTGTTTGTTGTGAAGATCATCTTAATTCTTACACAGTAAGAATTATTATTTTATTATTCTTTTTGGGGTTATAAGTGTTTACCATTCAGTTTCCATTTTGTTATAGCTTGAAGAGGATATGAAAAAATATATGCGCTTTAAGTTGATAGAGGGAAATGTTATAATAAGGAACGACGTTGTTCCCCATATATTTGACTGTTAGCCAGCCCGGAAACGAGCCGCAAGAGCCCAGAAAATAAGTGGCAATTTAGATTTATTCTGATCTTCAAAATAAATGCCAAGTTTAGGGTACGTTTTTGATTCTTACATTTTTGTGTTTACAAACAGTATGTTTCCAACAACCCACTGTGATCAAATTATCAATGCTACATTAATTTGATGAAAAGTTCACTTATGCTGTTGCTTTTTTTACTTTTGCAATGAACATGCCTTCAGAAGTCATAACTCATAAGTATTTCACTTTTTCTTGGCGTATTTTAATTCACTTGTCACAAAATGAACGCAAACAACAAACTGATAAATTGACGGGCTGAGGCTGACGCGTGACGCGCTGACCGCAGATGTATACATGCAGCCATTTACAAGACACCTGACGTCACGGCCAATATGTTCGCGTTTTGGCGGTCCCTTTAAATATTCATATTTTTAATATTAAAAATACACCTTACGATCCATTTTTTCGAATTTATAAGCTGTCACAGCTGTCTAGTGGATTAGATGCTACCTATTAACATGCAATTTAATAAAATATAAATACATGGCACATACCCAATTATCTCATTGTAAGTTGATACAGCCTCAGAGTACATAGAGTAGTATAGCAAGATAACACCTATTGAAAACACTCGTCAATAGTATAATGAAGCGGAATAATTTACAACTACAGAAAGCGAACTTTCAAAGAGAGTTGAAATAGCGATTGCAAAAGGAGATGATACCTTTGTTGGGAAAATCGAGACCGTCCGGATGAAGTTCAGCCTTCCATTGATGAACTTTCTGGAGTTAAGGGTATTAAATAAATCAATTTAATATTTAATCCAGGAAAACAAGCTACTTCATACTTTCGTCCATTATTATAGATTTTGATTTACGAGGGAAGTTTTCCTATAAGCCTATCAAGTGGGCCACGATATTTTTGCTACAAGTTTGGTCTGACATTATTTCATTCTAATTGTATACAAGTTAGTTGGGGACAGTTGTCAAATATACCTGATTATTTGTAAGTTACATAAGTTTAAAGTATAACCATTTCGCCAATAAGCGACGAAAATGAAGAATGATCATTATAGGGCTGTGATATTGTACAATCTTAAGTGTGGCTTATACCGTAAAGAATATTTTTAAGGAATCATTAAAGTGCTTGGCGCCAAACTGTATTCCTTCGCTACCGTAAAGCGGTGGTACAATGAATTTCAACTTGGTCGATATTGCTTAAATCATAGTTTTCAAGCTCAAAAGCTAAAAATGGCAAATACAGAAAAAATACTGACTGTATTTTGCTACATGATTAAAGAAGACCTAAACAATGCTGTGCGAAACACTCAAACAACTTTATCGATTGGTGTGGAAGCAATTAGCAGTATTTTGACACAAACATTTGAAAGTCTGTTCTCGGTTGATTCTCCACAACTTGACGATGACCGTGTGAGATGGAACAGATCTGCTGTAGATCGCTTTGACTGTGGATAGTCTGATTTGGTGTACATCATCAAATGTGATGAAACATGGGTACACTACTATGATTATGAAAAAAAATAATTGTCATTTTGGGTCTTTGAAAATAAGTCAGCTTGAATAAAAGCTGTTCGAGAAAAAAGTCGAAACAAAATTATGGTTGCCAATTTTTGGGCATATTCCAACTGCGGCACTGAAGAACAGACGTGCTGTTAATTCAGAATGATAGACCACAGTTTGTATGCTTCAGGTTCTCCAAAGAGTTTGCGATAAACGTCCAAGAGGATGGATCATCTTGCACCAAGATAACGATCAGGCTCACACCGCTGCTCGAACAAAAGCGTATTTACCCGACCAAAAACATTGAAATAATGGGTCCTTCCCAGTATAGCCTAGAACTAGCACCTAATGACTTCATATTATTTTTACGTGTAAAGAATAAATCAATAAATTTACTTTTGCATCGGCCGAAGAAATGGTTGATACCTTTAAAAACAAACTGCGATCCAAAAATTAGAGAAAGTGTTTCTAAGAATGCATTCGACTTTCGAGAAGAAKACTTTAAAAATTCTAAATACACGTTTTTTGTAAATAAACGGTGCTGTACCTTACTAGGCTCAGCGGAAGGAAAACAGCCGTTATATTATTATATCAGCAGAACAAACAAATTTTCAGTTACTCCTGAAAAAAAAACAAATTAATTTTGTTAAAAAGGCCCGAAGACTTTTTACTCGAATGAAAGGTTACAACAGTAATTAGTATCGCTATTTTCCTCTAGATTTTTCATTAACGATAAGTTTCCAGAACAGGTGGCTCATCTTTATCTGTTAGTACATATATGGTATAACAGCACCCCTCCCTAGCCGGGTTCGGTGGTCTAGTGGGCAGCGTGGCTGCCCATGAGTTTACGGGTTCGAGTCGAGTTTGTGTCCATTTATCCATGTGTATTATGTAATTTATCAATTAAGAATGACAAAAACCAATGAGCTAGCTAATTGCCAAACAGACAGGTCTAATAACACAAAAAAATTAACCTTCCTTACTCTGGAAGTCAAAATGAGAAAAGACGCAGGTTGTATGCCATCAGCACTATGACAGTATAATAAAATACCGAAACACTCCGTATTTTCTACTGCTTTGTTTGAAATAGATCAGCGACCCGGTTGCTAGGGGTTACCCATATCCGCTTATTAGCAATATGTGCGTGAACGCGCATTTTAATGATGCTTGCGTTGTTGCTTTTTATCGTCAGAGACGCTTCACGTATTACCTCAAAGTGTTTATTTGGAAATAATCATGGAATCCATAAGTGCATGAGATTCAGGAAGCTATGTAGGTAAGCATACTAGAGTTCAAAAACTGTTGTGAAGACCAATTTTTGCAATAAATCTGATAAAATAGATGGTATTCTGGTATATGAATATATTCTCATACATGTATAGGTAAAGACCGCTTTGTAATCTACCTCAATGGCTTCAGGCTTAAATCTTCTAGACTTGAAGTCAAATGTGCCACAAAGATCAAGCGAATAAATAAGTAAATACATTGCTCTAGATACCCTTGATTAAGTATAGGTTTAGGTGGCCATAGAATCTGTCAGTAAGAAATTGAGATGATAAAGCCATTTAGCAATCTCAGTAGCAGCAACACCTCTCCTAATGGCAAGTGACTTGCAGCAAGTTAGCTTGAACTTGTATACCTCAATCTGACAATGGAACGGACACACATTAAAATGTATGTACAATGTTGCATAGTGTTGTCGGTCAGTCAGTACTACAACAATTCTATATTTATTATTCTAAAGGAATTCCAAAATGCATTACTATATTGAATTGATGTTCTCAAGATCGCCGATCGTCGCTATCGTGCCGTTCAACACAAGTAGAAATAATGGACGGTCCAGGATAGTGTTGGCTCGGACTAGAGCTCTAGCGATCGCAACGGAGAGGATCTCTGTGAGCTTCAGATCTAGCTACTCGATTTTAGTTCTTATTTGAACCTATCAGGTGGGAATAGCCAACTAAGGGGTTAACAAGATAACTAAGGCAGAAAACTTGTGCGGAGTACAGCACAGGTGCTGCTCCGGCACCTCCACCAAAGTTGTGTGTGGCATGCAGCTCGTCATATTACATAAATCCTTATTTAACCGTATGCGTCAAGTGGCGACACGTGCTCTAATAATTGCTGGCCTGTGCGCTTATTAACAAACACGATAGAACAATGCATCACGCCAATTTTCGCAATTCCATAATAGTCCGATAAGTTCGTAGATGGGAAACAATGCAACATTCGTCGGCATCTGGCGGAGCAGGGCGGCATTTCAGTGCCAGCGGTTAGAACCTCGGATGTCAGCTGTCCCCGTTCCGGTGATGTCACGTGGCTTAGCTGCGGTCATTCCATCCAACGGATGATTAATTCCGTAACTGGGAAATGCAGCGAGTGTGAACAGTTACACTCGCAACTATGCAACCGAATGCAGCTCCCGAATTAAAGTTCAGGAGCCAAGCATGAACAACAGTAATCAGCCGTATCTGCCCTTTCTGTCTGGAGTAGAGTGTCTGATTAACCACGTACGTTGGCAGGCAACGAGCTTTCATTAAAGCGAATAAGCTCCCTCTGTGATCTCGCAGAGAAACAAAATCCTTTAAATAAACTACAACAAGTTTAATGAAGTCGTGGTAGTAAAATTCTTTACGGGAGGTGCCGCGAGCTGGCTACGGAAGTGATTCCGAACGAATTTGTTAAATTAAACAACGGAAATTGGTTAGCCTGAATAATTTAGCGTTTGGCTGGCTTGCAAGCCAATTGCGAACTCTAGGGCTAATCCCTTCGAAAGTCTTGACATCGCGACAGCGCTCATTAAAATTAATTGCGAATAAAGCTCCCAATTTTCCCTTACTTGTTGACTGCCCTACATACGGATGCGTTTGAAGGCATCCCCCGGAATCATTAACTCGCTGGGGACTAGCGGCCCCTAGAGATTAGTCCGTCCGCTTTAATCAGCAGGCCATGATGCAAAGACATCGTGGGACGAGATCCGTGCGGATGTCCCGGAGCTGGGACGCTTTGCAGATGTGAGGTCATCTCAGCAGGTCCCCCGCACTTACATCTGACGGTCTTGTCTGCTGTCCTAAAGGCGTGATTAATTGCCGAAATAAATTAAGGAGATATCTACGTGGCACGGTAATGCAGTTGCCCTATTAAAGAGCAAGATTAGGGAGCGGATGAAAAAGCAACGTGAGGCATATTAATTACTTACATTTTGCATGGGCTCGAGGAAAATGAGAGAGGAACATACCTTTATAGCAAACCTTTCCATAATCTGAAAATGATTTCAAGCATTCTTTTTGAAGAACAGGTATCTTGATAAGAATTAATTTTATTTGGTTGTTCTACGAGTAAGTAAAGAATTGTGATAGATAAATCGCTTAAAATAAAGATCTGCCAACAGCAAATAGAAAAAATAAAAAATAAATATAAATAATAATAAATTGACCAACAGAAAAAAAACATGTACCTAAAAGCAAAATCATTATACGACAACAGAATATAAAATATCTGGCTGATGGTAATGAACAAAAAAAAAATAACAAAATAATAGTTCATTGGTTACTGCAAAAGATCTTTAGAAAAAAATTAATTATTGGCTCTTGCTAATGTATATCGAAATGAAAGCTGGTAGAATGTTGGTTACTATTGAGGTTATGTTCACGTCCAAAGAATTATAACACAATAACTAACAATAATGGGGAATGGACACTGGGATGATAGTCAAACAGGCAGGTCACCATTTTATTTTGTAAATGCGTTTTATATATGTTTTGGACATTACTTCAACATCCCTGTTACAAACAGATTTCTTGTTTTGAATGTGTTGCTTGTTGTGTTACGCACTGGTTTAATGATTTACATTAGTTTACTGAAACATGAAGCTTTGAAAAAGGTTTAAGTAAACCGAAACGTCAGCTGAAATGTTTGTTTGACTATCATCCCAATGTCCATTCCCCGTTATTGTTAGTTGTTGGTTACTATAATCACATCATCCCTGAAGGTAAACTTCATCACCTTTAAATGCCTAACACTTTTGGAACTGTTTTCGACGGCAAATATAGGAAGTCAACCAAAATAGGCACATCGTTAAGCTAAAAGTAGATTATTAGTGAGGCATGTTATTTAACTGTTTTTCTAACCATAACAATTTTGCTGCTTGTTTACATCAGCACTACAACAACTTTAACCTTATGAACCGAAAAGTAGTAGGTTTACAGGACATTCACAATTTCTAAATGTGATATCAATTGCGACAGTAGGGTCTATCACAATGACATTTCTAGATAAACACCAATAGGCAGTTCATCTGCGCATATTAAAGTGCTCAAATGCAGGTGAACATCCTGTGTATATTAACATTGAGACTTGAGACCAAAGACCTAAAACCTAAGATAATTTTTGGATCTGAAAGGTACTCCCAGCAAAAATTATCGCAACGCATGGGTATCACATACACCTCCAAACATTTATCCGATTAAAAGTTGCAATAACGAAAGCAAATTATTTTGACAATAAAACACAAGATAACAGAATTTTTGAGATATATTTATTCTTAAACTTAGTTATAGTTTATAATGAATAGCAGATTTTTTAGAAGCCATTAAATGATAATAGTAAAACATTTGTTTATGATCCTACTTTGGCAAAGCCAAATGCCAGCATTTCAACCGCCAAGCAGCCTTGCAGTTTATTAATAAATAGTAATCTTAAATACACGTTAAAGTTGAAAAATCCCTTGATATCAAAATCCATGCTCTACCAAAAATTAACGCTAAATAATGACTGTTCGGTCAAAAATTCTCTAGATTTAATAAATAAATTATTTTTTTAAATTAAACGTAATTACTTTTGATGTTGAATTATTGTTCAACAGGGTACCAGTACCTCAAGCTTTAGGACTTTTGGAAGATTTTCTTGAACAAAATAAACTTGTTAGAGCGGTTATTGACGAATACTTAAAGTAAACAAAACTGCTGTGCATCAAACAAAACACACATAAATGTAATAAAAAGAATTATAAAAAAATTGGATTGGCAATGGGAAATCCTCTTTTATTTTTTTTAGCTAACCTTTTCTTAAGTTACTTGGAACATAATCTAAGAAAATACAAATTTCCGATATTGTGGCACAGACGTTGTTTTTGCCACAATAGAAATTTTTTTTAAACTTTGATATTAATAATTTTATACAAAAATTCAATTCGTTATATCGGTCAATAATCATATTCAATAATATCAATAAAAGATGGTATAATCGCGTTTGATATTTACAGAAAGCCGACACATACAGATAATTACATCAAAAACACTTCTTGTACGCCTATTAACTACAGAATGTACGTCTTTAATAGTTTAATACTAAATGATCCATTATCCATAGAAAATTACAGAAATGAACTATTATAAATTTATAATTTAGCCGACTCGAACGGATACAAAAAAGAAATGATCACTAAGTTATTAAACAAACAAAAATATAAATTACATTTGCAATCTCACACGAATCTTAGCCCTGAAAAAGAAACCATATTTCATGGAAAATTCACATACCATCCTTCAATAGAACACTAATTTCAAAATTAATTTTCTACCTTTAATATAAATTTTGCTTTTGGAAACAACTGCACATTAAGAAACTTATTGGGCAACACCCTGGTTAAATAAGGCATGTTAAACAAATCTGGAATTTATGAAATTAGATGTTGTAACTCCCCAAGAAAACGTAATGCAAATATTAGATTCAAGTAGGATCATAATTAGCAAGTGTTTTACTATTATCAGTTATAATAAGCAAAAAACGGTCATTTTTTGGTGTTGTATAACCCTATGTCGACTTGGTCCTGGTCTTTGTCTGTAACTCCCAGTTTTTCTAAAGGGCTGCGCCATCCTACTGACTGTTGACGATTGAACATTACAGCGACATAACACATATTAAAACCCCCTCCTTAGAAAATGATTATTTGGATGTCTTCTATCTAACATGGCTTGTCGAACGTTGCAAAGCGTATATGACTGTTACCTATTGGTTTTGCACCAACACTAAATGTCAAGATGAAAAAGACAAATACAATACAGGAATACATACATATTTGATTAATCCTCTATTTGCGGATCCTTGAATCCAGAATATTTTCTGATGCTTGTGCAAGCAGATATCGAAATATTTTGCGGATTGTTTTAGAAATACTACCTTAACGTTCTCCTTAGGCGATTCTGGAGTATTTGAAAATTGTTAGCCACCTTCGTTCGTTGCTTGGTTTTCGGAGAATTCCTCGTTTTAGGCAGATCTTGGGTTTAGTTGCTTTTAGCTTTTGTAACCCACTGTTGGTTGAATCCCCTATCATCTGGGTAAGCGCATATTTTGAGGAAAAATTTCAATTTCGTTTTCAATGTGTTTCTTTTTTTTTGTCGTAAGACAACCGCTAGCTGGTTTGGTAGCCAATATAATTTTTGCTGCTCTCAAATCCTAAATTGAACTACAGGCCATTACGACCTGGTAAGAAGTTGATTGATAAAATAAAGGTTTTGTTTGGTCAGTATTGTAAATACTATGTCTTGTGAAGATTTCGATCACCTCAGCAAGCACCGCCTTATCAGTTATCACCGTCGTTATTGAGAGTCACCACAGTCCAATCACAACTCCATCACCTGTTGGTGTCCTAAGTCCGTGCATGTTTTTGTAGGTGTCCATTTAAGAAAAAAAAAATAACGCCGGTAATACAAGATATGTTATCTTAAGAGAATTTAATTTTGATGTTATTGCCAAGCAAAGAAAGAAACTATTTCTAAAAGAACAAGATTGCATGTTCTCTTTACTATTTTCATCTGGTCACGACAAAATAAAAGCTATACATTAGGTTTCATTGTAAACCGAGTATATTTATACAAGGGTACCACCATCTCGTCTCATACGGTTTGTTTTGTAGCACTCAATATTTACTATAAATACTCTTCATGCACGGATATGTGTGCTGTATGTTATTCTAAATCAGGGCTTGTTAAATAAATGGACATTTCGGTTCACGAAAGTTGTGCTGGTCACCTATGTGAATTTCCTTAAGTAGTTTCCTGTTTTCTTAATCGTGAATTCCGGCGCAAGCTTCACTCTAAACTCATACCAAAAAAGTGGCGTTCTATTTAATTGCAATATATTTTTTGTGTTTACCCACCTCACCCTGCTGTGTGGGTTAATAGGTGCAATAGTAAGCTTATGCATTACTGTCTGGGTAAGTACCTTCACTTTTTGTGCCCCCATTTTATCAATTCGAATAACCTCGACAATAATGAATTACTGCCATTTCTTTTTTTTTGTGATTTGTTACCTCGCAGCAATAAGGAGGCGACAGGATGCATACGAGCGTAGGGTTACTACTAGAATGTGATATTTTTCTTCATTCAACAACTATTATTCAATAAATAACAATAAGAGCAAATAAATGCGCGTGTGTTTGTAGTAGACCCAATCACTGCATATTAGAATCGCATATACATAATGTGGTGTATGCGATATCAAATTAACAGACTGTTTGCCATTGCCAGCAACGAAATCCAAACTGCGCGAATCATGGAATTAAATGGGTGAACTACATATTTAACTAAAACTACTAAAATATCCCGGACAAAATGGGCACGGAACAACCTGAACAAATGGAACGTGATTAAACTACGATCTCGCCACAACACTAATGCGGGAAATTCGTATTCATAGGCAATAAATTATAGCGTTTTAATATAATTAAACAGGTCGGCTGAAGCAATTACAGATCGCGGCCGTATTTCGCATATTTCGTGCAAACTTATGCGGGCATTAAGCGGAATTTGACCGTGGGGCAGATGGGGTGGCGTAGATGCAAAGGTGGATACAAAAGGGAGACGGTATAAAGGGAACGGTATGTGGGTTGGAGGACATGCGTTCGGTGGTTGGTTTCAAATGGCTGGCAGCGCTGTGGCCACCTTACACACTTTAAATATTCCGTGGAACTGCTCCCAACAGGATCCGGATGGGTCTGCTGGGATGTAAGGTTAAGAATCAAAGGCAACCCGCCGGAGTGCGGCTTCTGTTGTAATAATTGTTTGTGTCGAGGATGTAATGGCTTCTGTCCTGTCCTATAGAGAGAATGAGGAAATTGCTGAACCTGCTACAGATGGCCGGACCGAAATCGTTTGCCTATAATGAGGATACGGATTCTGAAACTACTGAAGTTATCACTTCAAAGTGGCAAACTTGTATGGCTCTACGCATTTAAAACAATTGCCAATTAAATTAGTTTTTTCTATTTATATCTTTTATTCGAGTTATATACATTAAACATTACATCGTATAAGTCGCGAATTATAATTAGTATCAGGGATTTTCTCTGTTTGCAATTATAAACATTTCAAGTGTTCCGGTTCTAATTAGCCTATTTAATTATAATTTTAATGTTGCAATCATGTCGTAAAAATTTTACAGTTCTCTGTTATCGCTGAATGTCAGCATTTTTTTTAAAAACTAGAAGACCTATTAATTTGCATCAGGTAACTTTTTTGAAAAATTTGGTGGACACGGATTGTAATATGATTTTACAATCTGATAGTATATTTCAAGAGCTTTTCAGCGCTCAATAGTATCCTACATATTACTATTATTCGTATTTACAACTTTTAGTGAATTTCAAGAGCCTAGCAGTGATTGTCCATTTTTTATTATTAAGGAACAAAGAAATATTACGAAAGGTATTAAAAGTGTTGGCAATCTTTGTTTAATATACTTGGTATCCGTGCGCCAAAGACGATTTAACTCTGAACACAACCCCTATAATAAAATTGACTATCCTTACCACTGGCAATGTGTTCTACTGAAGATAAAGTACACGTAGAAAGTGAAAGCGATTGCAAAATTATTTGTTTTTGCGATAAACGACCAAACTGACCGTAACTGATTAAACAAAAAATTTTCACGGGGAAAAGTATTAGATAGTAATAATGCTTAATAAAACAATCTATAATAATAACAATTTCAATAATTATAGTATACCTGACCTGCGTCCCTGGTAATTTGTTTGTTTATTTTGTTTTATTTTTTGTCGCGGCAACCTTGTATCTTTGACAGAAACAAATAAGTGATTTTGTGTCCCAAAATTATATAATTTGATGAAGGGACTCTCTAAAACTGCAGTATCAGTGCAAGTCAACGTTGCGGTGCCGTATTGCTCATTTCTCAAGACTAAAATATAGAACATAGTGGCATCACATATAACAGAACCATAAATGCTACATATAAAGTAACTAGCAAAAAATTGTATAGTACCTGGACTGAAAAAAATAAATTTTATAAGCCATATAGGGATTATACAGTGCGTTGGAAATTAGTAGGTCATCTCGTTAACTCTAGATTCTTGAGGCCAAACTATGACGATTTTGTTATTAGTAAATTTCTGAAAAAACGCTTCATTTAAAAAATACAGGGTGTCAAATTTGAAATTTAAAAGACTTTTTTTACGATATAATCTACAGTTTTGTGGGTATCGACTTGAAATTTGGTAAGAGTTTTTAGTATTGACATCTAAGTGTACCCCTAAATTATTGTTAATATTGCTATAAAAACAAGTGAATATCGATGGGTTAGTAACTTTCTAACCCCCCCCCCCCAACTTTCTTTGACGTACGCCCATGAGATCAGCGAATTTTTTTCTAGTACAAAACTTCCTTGTCAGTTTTTCACTCTCTTGTAATTTTTAGACAAAATGCTTAGATTCAGAGATAAACGCTGTTTTGTGACACTTACCACCTTACCTATTAGTAATAATGATTTTCCTCTCGTTATAAATGGTTAATATTATTGATATATTTTCCATTGACACCCTGTATTTTTAAATGTAGCGTTTTTCGGAAATTCACCATTAACAAAATCGTCATATTTTGGCTTCAAGAGGTTCAAGGGTTACTGCGATGACCTATTAATGTGCAACACCTTGTATAACAATACGCCATCAATAGATGGAAACACCAATTAAACTCTCCAATAGGATGGTCGTGTTTAAAAGAGCATGAGCTGAGCAAAAATATATTATGTTTAGAAGGATGTCACCAGGTATCATGTTGGTTGTCAATATATCAATAATGCCAATAATGCTACGAGAATGCAAAGTTACAACAAATTTTGATACTTGACAGGAAAGTATTGGGTGTTAGTCATGAAATTTATATCTTCTGCAGTATGTTTTCGACTGACCAATGTAAACTAAACTGCAATGGAATTTTGTAGACTATATTGGATTTTTTTTTAAACTGGAGTTTTAGATTTTATGTAAGTACCACAATAACACCAAAGTCGTTAGTTTCATTAGATATTATGTCCATACTATGTTGTTAGTTGTACACAAAGAATATGTGGATACGTTTAACACAATACATAACAAAATACAATTTACAATAGAGAAAGAAAATGATCAAAGCTATAAACCATTTTTAGATTTGCTACTTACTAGAAAAGCAGATGGCATAGTAACTAGAATTTACAGAAAGCTAACTTCGAGGTTTTAAACTACAAGAATTTTGGTCCATTATCATATAAAGTTTCCATAATTAAATCAATGATAATCAAAATTTTACGTCTATGCTACCCTGATTATATGGATTCAAAATTACACGTCGAATACTTATGACCAATAATTTCCCTAAGATATTAATAAACAAAATTAGTTACAGGTTTTCAACTAACAGTAACCAACATATTAATAATACTAATAGCAATAAGGCCTCTATAAATTTTTCTCATTTATACGGATTTCCATATCTTGGTGTTGCTTCCAAAAAAATATCATTAACTTTCGTAAACATAATATACATTTATGTTTCGACAATCTACAACATCAAAAATAATTACAATCAACTCCAGTTTAAAAAAGGCCAATATAGTTTACAAAATTCCATGCAAAATCTGCAGTTCAGTATACATTGGTCAGTCAAAGAATTATTTAACCACTAGAAAATAATTACACTAAATTTTTTCTTGATGGAGAATAATGTATGTGGGTAGAATAGCTGAATATACGAGTAATAAATACCACAGTTGTAGTGGTATCGCTCAGACACAGACATTGGTATCGTTACAGACGGCTTTAAATGTTAGGAAATATTGCAAAAGTGCAATGAACCCTTCAAGTGAACAGCAGAGGCGTTTTCAAGTACATTTCCAGGATACTTCGTTACCCCAAACTGACGAGCTGTCGAAGACTCCTTTTTGTAATAAAACAACTTCAAAGAACAAACTCCATTTCGTCCCGGAGAAAAAACTTTCCCATTGTTGGTATCATCTTGCATTGGAACGTGACACAACCCCACAAATAATGATTGGACATCCGAGAGGACACGTGAAGAGAGTTGCTCGAACAAGACGGATAGGGTTGCCGCCGCAAATCTCTACGCTCTGTGGAGCGCACCGCAGGAGTACCTAACCGGCCTTACTCGCTTCAGGATAAAGCTTGACCCGAGTGGTTGGGGCAAGGCCTTATTTTAAAAGCGATCTGATAGGATACTTTCATACTCTTTAAATCTGGTTGCGCCAGTTAGCATCAGGTCTTCATTAAATAAAATTCGTTATAAGATCTTCTATATTCTATTGATTGCTAAATAATCTAAACTAACAAATTTCAAAAATTTATAGTGGAAATTCTAGCAAACACGATTTTTTTGAATACGGCCCATTTATGAACTTTGAAGCGTGCCACTAATCTCAATAGTTTAGTACGGCCGACCATAAGGCTGTAAAAACCCTCATTTACAATAAAATAGTTTACGACGGCTGATCATCAAGCTGTAAAACCCTATGCATAAGTCAGTCTCATAGATCGATGCTTGCTGGTATAATAATTCATTGTTAGGCATATTTAACACTCCATATTCTGCAATTCGTTTTTGTAACCAATTATGCGATATCTTCGTTTTCGCCCACTTTTATAACGCATACTGACTATTACTATGAGGGCAACTGCTGCCATCATTAACGTTAACAATTCATCTTATGTTTCCATTTTGTGGCCATAAACGAATTTCACAACATTTAAAATTGTGTATCTACAAAATGACTCCACTTCGCAAGTGTAGTTGACAAATTTAAGAATAAATTTACTAAACATTGAGTTCTTAGTGACATCCATATAGCGGCAATTAATCAAAAATTATTTGTATAATGAAAATAAACCGAGAAATTTACACTTTTATTTATTTGTAAAAAAGTCACTAAATTTCGCTTCGTGCCATATTACCTTTATGTCCAAAAATGCTCTCATGCTATTATGGCGGCAAAGTTTTATTTTATTTCTCTCCCATTCCCTCCAAGTGTAATAATCATAATTATTGTATTTTTTTGTGTACCCAATATATAAAGATCACTTTACGTTAAAACATTATATGGGAGAAAACTATTATATAGAGAAGCGAATCCCAATGTCTCATGATCATTCCTATTTTAGATACAAGACTTGTAGCAATATTAACACAAGATTTTCTTTTACCATTAGATTGTGAAAAATTAGGCCCTGATGTTTTATAAGAACAATATTCAACTCTTTTGCAAAATTTCAGACTAAACCTGAACCTCTTTTATCATCACAAACAGAATTGGCAATTTGATCCTTCATTTTAGCGATATCTATGAAGATGAAAAGCAAGAACATCAACGACATGTATGTATAAGATGTGTCATGCAGTCAGGCAAGTCATCAGTAAATTCGTTATTATTAACACTGTAAGGACTAATACATATTTTTTTATTATTATTCAGTTTTAACTTGAGCAACACGTTCATTTCATATTTTCTCACATCGGTTAATTGTTAGAAATATCACAAGAAGTAATCAATGTTTGTAGACAAAACTTTCTTTTAAGTGCAGACTTTTGGTTGACTTTATCATCTTTAAAAGGTATTAATAATATATCCGATTTAAAACGTTCCAATTATTGTAAGTGATTCTATGCGATGAATGGTAATCTGGAAGTGGATTTGACGTCTGTCAATATTTTGTTATTATTGTCATATTTAGTAGACAATCTTTGATAATTTAATTTATTGATACCTTTGATCGTCGTAATACGAGTTGGCAATAATGTCCCTCTGCGAGTATATATCATATTTGGTTTGTCTCAGTTTGAACATCCTTATGTGCGTTTTCAGTGTACGTGATAGCTAATGCGTGTACGAAAAACATTCTTCAAACTCTTTCCGTAGGCGTGCACAGTCAATGATAAGTCAGAGCAATATGTTAGGAAGGATCAACCAAAATGAATTTAGTAAGCAAATTCATTAAATTGAATGTGGTGTGGTGGCGTACGTATATATTCCAATACATCAGTTCTTTCCCAGCTTATGTAATTTTCTTTATTGGAACTCAGTATCAATATAATATGTTATATCCTTTGTTAGCGTCCCATGCTGTGGAAGTATTAAACTCACACCATGTTCGAACAACCGTGAAATTCCTATTAAGGTGAAGAGCCCTCCAGCAACTATGTACCATATCCTGTTTAAGTCGGGAAATCTCCCGGATTCTTGCTTATGTTGCAGCGGTCGTAAAAGTCATCTGAGAAGTGATGGACGACCAATTGTAATGTTTGTGGGTCGGATGGGAATGTTTGTACGGGAAACTGCTGTGTGCTGAACGTTCGCGATAAATAGGAACTACCAGGGACGGACTATTATGTAACCGCAGTTCTCTTATGCTAAAAGCCGACATAAAGAAGCTCAATTTATTCCAGCATCATTTTTGGTGAAAGGGGCTAAAATATGTAGGTACAGTACAAATAAACGAAAGTGAATTGATAAAACAGTTTCGTAATATTCTGCACAAAATCAGCTAATTTTCAGCAAATTACGACTCTTCGTGAAGTTTTTCCCCATATCTTTTTCCTTCTTTCTTTCGATGCCAATAATTTATTTCCTCCGATTCCTCCAAAAGATTAAATAATCTGCTGATAAATTGTAACTTACATGTGGTTCACATAAATAATTTGGTTTCTTTAACAGAATTTGTATTAAATCAAAAATTTTTCCTGTCTCGATAATAAATATTTTATACAAAATTCAGGTTTAGCAATAGGTGCGTCTCTTAGCCTACTTTTAGCAGAACTTTTTATGAATAATTTAGAACAATATATTTTCAAAAAAGTTTCCTTTTCTTCCCATATTAAATTTTGATATCGTTATCTAGGTGATGTTTTGTGCCTTTTTACAGGAAATTAAAATGACTTAAATAATTTTCTTACACTTATTAATTCCCTTCATGATTCTATAAATTTGAGTTATGAAATAGAAATTAATAATTAAATTCCATTTTTAGATTTATTAATTATACGAAATCAGTCTTCTTTATTAGTTACTTTTCTTTTCACCCTTATACACACAAAATATTCGTATTTCATTCTCTTTTTAACATACTTTTTAAACTACGTCTTTCTTTAAACGTTTTTGAAAAAGAACTGGGTGTAATTCTTATAATTGCTTTTAATAGTAATTTTCCAAATCATGTATTACAAAAATTGTATTTAAAATATTTAACAAAATTTAAGTTTTCTTTTAACACCATTTATGTTGAAGGAACCAAAATTTGGTATCCTCTTAGGTTTGTTGGTCCAGTCTCACTTAGTTTATCTAAATTGTTTTCCTCTCATGGAATAACTATTGTATTTTCTACGGCAGGCAGTGTGTTTTCCCGTTTTGTTCGCAATAAAGACAAAATTCCAGTTTTGAATCACTTGAGAGTTTATAGTTTTTCTTGTAACGATTGTAATTCGGTTTATATCGATTAAACGGGAAGATCTTTTTCAATTAGAGGCAATGAACAATTAAGATAATATGAAAAATATTAAAATACTGATATAGTTAATAAAAATTCTTCGTTAGCAAATCATTTATTGTCATTTAAACACACTGCTTTTTTAAATAATTTAAATTTTTTACATGTTTGTAATAAATTTTCTAGAAATTCTTGAAATATACATAATTATAGATACCTAAAGGTAATTTTATAATGTTGAATGATTTTTGTAATTTTAGTTGTCCTATTCTAAATTCTTTATTTGATCATTGATTTCACGTTTGTGCTTTTGGCATGAGGGCTACTTTTTTGTTTGAAGTCAAGATTGCTTATTTGACAATGTCATTTTTATAAATTCTTTTGTATTCCTGTATTAAAATTATGAGGCACTGATGGTGGCTAATTATAGGTGAAATCGCTTTGCCAATTTATTAAATTTACGAACCATTTCTTGAAACCAAGGAATATTTATTTTCTATAAGTACGACTATTTTTTTTGGTGCATATATTTCTTGGTACTTTCAAATATGGAACAAATTTAATAAATCCTAATAAAATATCCAGAAGGAAACTGCTAATTGTAGTATTATGGATAATGAGTAAAAAACAATAACGAACAAAAAAGGCCATGTTGTCTGCGTCAGAACAAYCCGTGGACAGCTGTTTCACTTATGAAGCTTCCTCGACACGGCTGTAGTCCCAGCGCAGACAATATAAACCGAAACAGGTATCTAAAGATTGTTCTGACGCAGACAACTTCGCTTAGACGTAATTTGGTTATTATGCTTGAGAACGAAATCCTTTGCAAATACCGTCGGTGGGGACCTCTGTAGGTTTTTAAACGCCCACTACAAGGTAGGCTACCGTTCAGAGTACAGCTTTTCTTTAGAGATGGGTGGACGGTAGCGTTAAATGCTAATGAATGGCACGGAGTCGCTCATATTTACTATTCTCCAGGATATTCATTATCAGTTTACATTTACTGCGACCACATAAAAAAGTCAATGTATAAAGTTCCATAAATATTAACTGCGTCATTACATCAACCCTAGATGTGGCTAAACTGTGAGGAAAATATCCACGAGAAAGTGTTATAGGTTTTATTATTATTTCAAATGCGTCTCGAAGCATATCTCCTTCCCGAACTAGAATAAAACAACCCTCTTAGAAAGCACTGTTCATTTTTACACTTTTAATTATCAATATTGATGTATATTAAACGCTCTCCAATTCTGCAAAGCCATACGCCAGTCCGTCCCTGTTCACTTGCAGTTCGGTCCAAGCAAACGCTCAAAAACACCCTCGCCGAGAGGGAGGCTAAATTAAAGCAAGAATGTGTAATTTTAAACGCTTTCACTCTATTTAATTACACATCGGTGTTTGCTGCCCCCTTAAGAGCCGGGAAAAGGCCACAGTAAATTTGTCGGTGGCACTCGATTAAAATAACAAGTGTTATTTTTCCAGTCAATTTAAGGTTGAGAATTCCATTAAAATGCTGACAATACCCCGGAGACCAACAATTTTTGGCCTAGAAAGGCGCCATTAAACGAATAACGCAAATCCAATTTCATTTTCTGATGGAATTTGTTCGCGAATTATATCACGCTGACGTTTCGTTCATACCAATATCTCTTTCTTAAAATTACTTTTAGGTCAGGCGATTTTAAAGTAGGTTTAGTGAATACCAATCGTGGCGTTTATTGCCGAATCGCAGAAAGAGTAATGCCTGCAGTGGATCTTAGGATAAATGTGATTTTTATTTCATTGCGGACAATGGTGATGTGCAATCCATACGATTACGTATTAGCAAAAATAGACACCGACAATAATTCCCAGTTCTAAATTTATACAACATTGACATATACCGAACTATACATGATTGTGACTAGCTGATGCTATTGCCAGATACCGCTGTTCATTGAACTTTAAAGTTAGGTAATCAACGACGTATTTCTATAATATTATCATAAGAGGATACTCGTGAGCATAACGCAGAGAGAATGACAGAACTGATATAAGTTGTCGTCGTGTATATTGTTGTTAATTTTCTTTTATAGCATGTAGATAGGTTTAAGGATGGCTGTGATAATTAACATTGAAAACACACACATGGTTTTAAGTTCTCTATGCGTGCATTTCGAAAATTCTTGTTTATGTAACACGATACAACTGAATTGCAAACCTGTAACTAAACCAGAACGTATTACAAGTATTACCTGGTATTACGCGTGCAGTATATGACTTGCCAGTTTGTCAGTATCCACTTTGAGGTTATTTTTATAATATATGGCCTTGCCTGTCTTGACAATTAGCCAGCTCATTACTTTTTTATTTTTCTTTATTGAGGAATTACATACTTATTCGTTGTATATAGAGCTGGGACATTTAATTCCTTGACGGGAACTAGTTATACTTAGATCTTGGTCTGGTTGAGAGAACTAGTTCCTTAGTTCCTTTAGTTTCTAGATGCGATAAGTGGAAAAGCGAAAACGTACTTCATTGGTAATAAGTAATAACGGTATACGGCTCTTGCAAAAGCCGTTTACATAGGTGAAGGTGGGTACTAAGAAGAACAACATACGAAATTTGTTTGCACATAAATGAAAGTTGCTGGTGTTGCAATAAATAAAGAAGCGTGTTATGAATTTAGAAAATAAATGTTCTAAAGGAGTTGGTTCGTTTGCGGATTTAAATATAAGAAAAAAAAGAAGACGTATGTTCTGTTACCCTAGGTATGGTACTGAGAACGGGTTGTAGCGGGATGCAAGTGGAACATCAAAAAATCGCGAGCGGAAGTTACCACCAAAAGCGGGAGACTCATTTCGATGTAGCGCAGCCGCGAAATCTTATGCATACACTTGGGTTTGATTATTTACTATCATGAACTTCGTTGTTAGTAATAATTTCTAACGTTTTTAATGTTGAAAAACAACTACGATATTTGATAAGCGAACATTTTACGCGCGAAATTTAACAACACAAATTCAATTCGATATTTTGTTTTATCAAAGTGTAATTATTAAAAATTATTTTTATTGTTAGCTAGCTACACATAACACCTATACAAAGTGATACCTTGATAAAAACTCATACCCGAAACATAAAAAAATAAAAAATAAAATAAAAAGATTCTCGTACAAAAATAGAACAAAACAATTATAACGAAACATTTTAACCAGTAAAAAAATAAATAAAGTTTAAAAGTAAGAATTTAGGATGGCAATGCCATCTGTCAGCATTACACTGACATGATGACAAAGCCACCTAGCTGCCTTAACGGGTACTACTTCCTAAAGGAGGTGACCTGTAGCCTGACAAATTGGCATGCAACTGCATACTTCAATTTGACAGCAGGCCCCCACGGCACTTTTTGCTAACAGGCAAGAACCAACATACATTAAAATGCATGTCTATGCTGTGCTGTCTACACCTCAACCAACTGCAGATAGTACTATTTCGTTATATCTCATCAGTGCAGTGTGGGGAACTATTTCTCATGGCAGCAAATCACCTTTGGTCCTTAATCCTTATCAGAGGCAGCATGATCAGACAGCGATATATCAAAGAAATAGCAATACCACACATTTGAGCCTACAAAAACGTCAAATTTGTTGCTTAGCCTACCACGGTCTTCCGATTTTTCACCCGTCAAACACGGCTGGGACATTGTGGGTGGAAATTTTCTCTAGACGCTAGTGACAGCAGCCTTCATGCTGTTGTACAAATAGCTTCGATAACAACATCTTAGGAGGAAATTGATCATATGATTGAGTACAACCCATTATTAATTCTGTTAGGCTCTCAATGTCCTGAACAAGTCAGTATAATACCATCAGCATTTTATAACGTCGTGTGTATAAGACTTTGATTTGTTGATTTTGAATTTATGTATATTACACAACTTGATTGATTTAACCAATTTTATTCGATCCTTATTTAATATCAAAATTACGTTATCACAGACAGTAAAAAACTTTATCTAGACAAACTGCAACCTATAGCGCTTTTGATTAATAAGCCTTCAGTTTTCTTCAAATCAAAGGCAAACTTCCCGTCAATAACACAAAAGCAATAAAAAACATTTTCCAATATTAAACAGTTTTTTTTTCATTTCGCATAACCTCTATAGTACATACTCAACGTGTGGTGTAATAGAAAATTGTAATTATGTAAACTACACAGTGCAATTTGATACGAACTGCATAAAGTAAGGTGTCAAATGATACAACATAAATAAAGCGGCACTATTTTGTCACCTGGAAAGCTTCCGCATCGCATAATAAACACAATCATTCCATCATAGTAATTGTGCTTTTTACATTACCTTCTACCCTGCATCGGTGTAAATATCACGGAAATGCTCTTTCAAAGTACACACAATCATTTTATTTGCATTCCCGGGGGAAATTTAAATGTTTCTCGCTTTTGCAACACTATCCTCTGGCAAACGGGGTCGTTCCAGGAAAAGGATGTGCAGGCTCAGGGGCGCAGCAAGTTGTGCCCTTCCCGTTTTTATGTCATATGAAAATCGACTCCGTGGAATAAACTTGTAAAATTGCATTATTTCGCAACAAATAACACTGTTGTTTACAATTCCGTCAGTATGCAACGTTGTAAATTGGTTGAAGCATTTCTGTCAATCATGCTTCTGTAGATTTCTAAATTATTCTTTTTTTATATGTAAGCATATACAATTTAAGTTCACAACCATAACTGACAAATGATGCAGAATCAATCATTCAACTTTTAATCTTGTAACGCCGGTCCCTTTCTGATGCTATGCCACCTACACCCCTGCAAACACTAGTGTGCAGCGAAATGGAATTGTCCCCATATTTTACGCATTAGAATGGCAATATCAAAACTGTCTACTTCGTGTTTTTCCTGCAACGACTCAAATAATCGACTCCGGCCTCCCATGCGGGACGTATATCGGAAACCTATTTCCCCGAGAAAGTGAAAGGCATCAGTGGCATCATTTTTTCCCGTCTGGTATCAGTCTTGTTGATTCTTCAGTCGCATGCTTTATTAGAAGGGTGGTTTTCGTCGGTTTCGTATGCAAAGGGAGTATGGCAGAGTAAATAATTTAAAATGTGACAGGCAACTGCAGAAAATTGGAACACGCAAAGGGAAAGGTTATGTGCAGAAAGGAAGGATATTTCCTGTCGAATGATGAGAATGTTTTTGCTGAAATCTGTTAGATAAGAGGTAGAGCAACTGTTGCAATATAGTGGAAGCAATTTGGCAACAGTTATCTTAGCAATCATTAAAAGATACAAATTTTGTTAATTCAGTTTCCTTAATGCATTTTAAAGTATTTTTGTCATTTGATGTAAACGATTTGTTCACTAGTCTAAAAAAATCGTATTTAAGAAGGTGTCCTAAAACTTATTCTAAATAAAAGCTCGAGAATTTGTAACTTGAAAACCTTCTAAACTTGATACTTTTGAACTCAAGTTACTGCAGCGGTACATACGTCAAGAATATATAAAGATGTACTACCCTTTCGAAGAATTCATAAGTAGTTTGTGGACGATAATAAATACAAAGGTTGTTAGGCTAGCCTTCGTTATGAGAAAATGGGTTTCGGATAAGTGAAAAGCAGAATACAAAAACAAACCGTGGAATTCCTATTGTAAGGTTAAATCGAGCAAATATTTAACAGAAAGTTTAACCATTCGTTCATGCACATTGAAAGCTGTTAACCACCGTTAAATGCAAACGTAGGTAACGAAAATGTATTTATACCCAAAGCAGCATTAGTGAATGAATTTATAAAACCGTAAGAACTTGATGAAAAAAATGAATTCCAAACTTGCCACCGAGGTGTGTTTTACACATAGATAATGTTCCATATCATTATGTCCAAGTAGAAAACTATACAAAAACCGCCGTAAATGGAATCAATACTTCTACATCCAATTGTCAAAATGATATTTAAGTTTTTATTTCTTATACTGTACGATTAGTAATCAGATTTTGAGCATTTTGTCTCTCAACACATTTTTTCTAAGACAAAGTCCTCGTGATAGCAAAAATATATAAATTTTAAAATCCTTTTTTTTCAAATAACTCGAATATTATTAACTTAACAAAAAAATTACGAGAATGCTTTCTGATCAGAAATTTGATTTTCTATACAATACCAAAAAAGAAATCGTACGAGCAGAGCCCAAAATAGTTTTTTTGGAAATATTTCGAAAATGACACTTTTGGTGAAAAATTTTATTTCCTATCTGATGGCATTTTCATTTTTTGAATATATTGAATACATTTGGAGATATTTAGGAAAAAAGTTTTCTTTAAGTGACGCTTTTTTGCTAATATATTCTAAACAGTTTGCTGCACCGAAAATTTATAAGAACGAATAATACTCGCAATTATACTACTAATCACATACTAAAAAAAATAAAAAAAAATAAAAATTGGCAAAAAGGGTAGTTACCCCGCAATTTTGCCCCCTTCCCGATATCCTACTTACCCCACAAACAATAGGTCGCTTTGGGTAGTTGAGATTTATACGTTTGCCAATTTCAATTTCATATATTGTCTTTCGAAAATTATCGTGTATGCAAACAAAACCACAGACACAGACAAGAAATTTCTTTGCTCAAATTTTGTTTTTTGGCGTTCTCGACCATTTTAAAGCGAATGAACAAATAAAAATCGCGATAMAATGGGAAGTATTGTACCCGTTGGATGTGGAAGTAACATGAGTTGGTGGAAGTAAGATCGAATGGTTTGGACGAGGGAATACTGTAATTGGCGGCTATACCTTGAAAGTTGAATTGTATAATTCCAAGTGCCAAGATGTGTTTAAAACCCATCATCCTGACCCATTCATTCAGCTATAAAGAAGTTTGTAGCAGACAGATATGACAATTTCAGTTTAAAAAATGTGCAATAAATTCTTTATATGTCCCGCGTGAGTGGACAGTTAGCTGTGGCCATGAAAAAAAATGTCAACAATTTCATGGAGCAAATACCTTAATTGGAAACAGCTATAAACCAAATTGTAATTAATTTACAAAAAGATGACAGTGATAGATACTGTCCCAATTCATTCGAAAGTAATATTTCCGGCACTAAACTCTACCTTGTTTCATCTGTAGGTACATAATTATGCACAAGTCTTATTTTTTTTAAATCTACAGTTTTACATGAAACCATGTTTCAATAAATAGGTTACTGAAAGACATTAAGATATTTGTAAATGTTTTCGTGACTTTTTTTGATAGCAGTACATATAGAAACAATTATATTAATTGTTAAGTAAACACAGTGGGATTTTTATATTGCTATTATTCAAAAAGGGATTCAAACCGCTATTTTTTGGTTAAAAACCATAATATCGGTAAAAAAACATAATAAAATAATATCGGTTTTCGTACCAACAAAAATATCGGTTTCCGGTTCACCTGTCAATGTCTTACACCATTATGTTCAATACATACATTCCTTTCTTTTTAATCAGTAAGAAGACGCCATAATGACAAACAAGTGATGAAGCGGGCAGAGGGAATTATATTTACCGAAACGGAACTTGTGTTTTTAAAAACATTTATTTGAGCAAAACTAACTAACGAGGTTACAGCTTAGCACAAAGTGTAAAAGTGAAGTCATCCTATTTACAATTGGTATATATACTATTTTATAACAAAGGATTTCTAATAAACATCTTAATCTTATTATTCATTTTAGCACTATCTTGCCTTATTATGGTAAACAAGTTAATGCGTAGTGTAGAGACGCAATATGTATAACAAAGGAGTCCTTTATTATGTTACACGTAACTCCTCCCTGCGTAAGTCGGAAAACAATACGGAAGGTTTGGTTTCCGGAGCTGGAGACTTCGTTGATAATTTCTGCTGACGTTGTGGTCTGTGACGTCTTCGCCATATGTAATAGAGAGCGGCTGCTGACGCAATGATGATAAACGTACCCAGTGCTAATGATAGGGACACATGAGTCATGGTGCTGATTGTTTGGGGAAACTCTTGGACCTGTAGGCTTTCGGCTTGGTTTTGAAGAGCGGCGATGGCATCCAGATTTATGTGTTTCAGGTGAAGCGGTTTGTTCAGCTGATTTTTAGGCTTTTGCGAGGCCGTTACGATTTCTGGCAATATGAAAGGTTCACCCTGGACCATTTCTTCGTGACTGGTGTATAAGAGATGCCCGATTTGTATGCTGCAATTCTTTGGTAATTTTATAAGAGTTGGTTCATGGATAGTAATGTACCCATTACTGGAACAGTCTTTCTGAATAGTTATCGAGTTTGAAGTCGGAACTATCAATACATATTTTGCTGATTTGTTCACTTAGTGGGTATTTCATGTGAATTGGATAGTCTGACAGTGATCATCTGCAGCTTTCCGAATTAAATTGATTACACAGTCATCTTCTATCGGTTCAATTCGATTGGGGCACATGTAAATGTCTTCGACGACTGGACATTCTGTCTCTTGATATTGATATTTTTCAGTACCGAGTATAAGGTACGGTAATTCAGGGACTATAGTGAGATTGTTTTTCGGAACAGGATATAGATGAAAGTAATCGTAATTTTCAGAACTTAGGATAGGAAGATGTACTGCAAATATTATTGTGTTATTTTGAAACGAAACTTGTAAACTAGCAATTTGATAATATGAGAGATCATTTTTAAATTTAGGTATCTTGTCTTCACCATAAATTTTGATAAGATTATCTATCATATTTTTAAGTTCAACGAGAGGAATGACTGAATTATGAAGTACATTTAGTTTTGCAAACATAATTGCATTTTCAATATTATCGGCAAAACGTATTACATTCTGACAGTTTAAAATGATTTGATCTAGTACGTTTTGAGCATACACAAATGATGAAACTTCATCACTTAATGTTTTAGTGTTTTTCTGCAAATATTCTAAGCGTAATTCAATATGCCTTTGATTATGATCAAGAGTTGTGATTGTTTTATTATACGAATCAATTAAGTTCTTTGTTAGTGAAACTTGTAATTTATTTTGTTGGATTACTGAATTTTGATTATCTTGAAGTATTCTTAAAGCTTCGTCATACTTTGTAGCGTCATCAGCGTCAAGAGTGCCAAATAACCATTTTGATGCTTTTCCTATTATATTAAGAAGTCCTCGTTTTGTACGTAAGTGAGGAGTTAAATTGTTTAGTTTTACTTTGGTTATATCAATTAAATGATTAGTATGGGTAAGCAGACTTATTAACGCTGTTTTATATATATAATTAGGTACATTATGGTTATTTATTGTATTGTTAATAATAATAAAATATTGTTCTATAGAATTAAGTTGGTTAGTAAGCGGTGCAAGCTCTACGTAATGAATAAATGTATGTTTAGTGCTTAATATCTTACTTTCACCTAAGCGAAATGGTAGGATGGGAGTTGTTATTTTGGTTAGTTCGATGTCATCTGCATGTAGGACTGTTGCTATCAATAAGATTGATAGTGTCAATTTCTCTACTACATCTTTCATCTTGTCCAGTATCCTGAAATGATGGTATAGATTTAGAATACTGTTTACGGGGTTTTTTAATTATAGATTTATGGTATGTGCCAGCTTTGGTTGCTAATTTTGTGCCTTCATCAGTTTTTATTTCTGATGGTTTGAATTTTGGGTGTGCTTTGTCACGAAATTTAGTTTTTATATATGCTGTGTCACCTTCCTTATATTCAACAGGATTTTCTCGATTGTTGTTCAATTTGGAAATAACATTTTCTTTAATTTCTTTATTTCGCTGTTGAATTTCTTTGTAAAGATGTTTGGTCTTTTCTTTATGGTCTTGAACATATTCGGTTAGAATTTGAGTTGTAGTTAAAGAAAATGGATCGTCGGTGTCGATATGTCCTTTTACAATTTGGAATGGTGTATATTTTGTAACGGAATGAATAGCATTATTATAACCTAATATTGCATATTTCATTAATGTATTTATATCCGTATTCGCTTTTTCTAATTTTAGACAACGAATTTCTTCTGCTAGCGTTGAATGAAATCTTTCGACAGGAGAGTTACTATTTCAATTTTTTGAAGTCGTATAATGCAGTTCAATATTATGCAAAGAACAAAAATCTTTTACTACTTGATTGTAAAATTCAGAGCCTCTATCTAAAGTGATTTTGTGTGGTATTCCATGATGTGAAATGAAAATCAATAATGCATCCATTATACTTGTACTTTGTATTGCTTGTAAAGGATAGGCTTGTCCGTAACGTGAAAAAGAGTCTAAAATTGTTAGAAAACTGCTTCGCATTATTTGAAAAGTATCAATATGAATGTGTTCGAAAGGTTTACTTGACGTTGGAGTTAAATTGAATTTTATTTCAGGAGGGTTTCTTTCATATTTTGCTTTTTGACAGACGTTACAATTATTTATATAGTTTGTTACGTCCTTAATCATGTTCGGCCAATAGTGATTACGGCATAACGATGTTTTTGTTTCGTTTATTCCTTTATGACAAGTTTTTCCTTCGTGGTGATATTTTACAAGTCTTTGTTGTTCTTCTTCTTCTAAAACATCTGTGACTATATCGTTTGCTTGAATTAATTTTAATCCAAGGTTTTGGAAGTAGTTTTGGCATGTGGTTGTGATAAACGGTATCATAGATACTGGTCTGGCAAAAATGGCGTATTGGGTTTTTGGATTTAAATATTCTCGAAATATTCTTATCAAGTAATTGCCTGAGTTTTCTTTTGGAATGGTAATTAATAATCGGTTATTGTTGAATATTTTTTCTTGTTTTACTGTGCCTGTAGTGGTATTAGAGGATGCGGTTATATAAATTTGATTTTTAAAATGATTTAAATTTTTTGTTGATATTGGTATTTCTAAAATTGGATTTTCAACTGCAGAGTGAACTGTTTCATTGTCATCTTCGACTTTTGGCTTTATGGGTGGTCTTATTTGAATATTAGAAATAATATTAATTTTCGGTTTTGGTTTGTCTATATTCAGTCCTAAGCATTGTTCAATTAGTTCTGGATCTTCAGTACATGGAATATGTTCTGGATTATTTAAATAATAATCAATTGTTTCGTCAGCATCTCCAAAATTTGCGATTATAGATTCGTTTTCAAGAGCATTAATTTCTACCCTTGATAAGCAATCTGCATTGGTATTACTTTTTCCTTTTTTATAAACAATTTTATAGTCATATTCTTCTAATTTGAGGCGCCACCTTACTAAACGAGAATTTGGTTCTTTTAGGTTAAATAACCATTGAAGTGGCTTATGATCTGTAATTATGGTGAATTTCTTTCCGAAAAGATATGGTCTAAAGTACTTTACTGACCACACAATTGCTAACAGTTCCTTTTCAATTGTGCTGTAATTACATTCAGCTGAGTTTAATGTTCTTGAAGCATAAGCAATCGGTAAATCGCTGCCTATGGGACCTTGACTTAAAACTGCACCTATAGCAACATTTGAAGCATCTGTTGTGAGATTAAAAGGTTTGTTAAAGTCGGGGAATTGCAAAATTGGGTCATTGCATAGAATATTTTTGCAAAGTTCAAAAGCATTTTTATATTCTGTAGTATGTTCTATTTTCTCACCTTTCTTTAAACATTTAGTGAACGGTTTAGTAATTTTGGCAAAGTTTTTGATAAATTTCCGATAATATCCGAGAAGACCTAAAAATGATTTTATTTCTTTTGCTGTACGAGGAATTGGAAATTTTTTTATAGCTTCTATTTTACGCGGATTTGGTTTAATTCCTTCTGGTGTTACAACGTGTCCAAGAAATTCAACCTCTTTACGTAAGAATTCTGATTTATCTAGCTGTACTTTCAAATTTGATTCTCTTAATTTTTGAAAGACTAACTTTAGATTGCTAATATGTTCTTGAAGTGATGTGGAGAAAATTATTATGTCATCCATGTATACAAAACAAATTTTTCTCTGTAAATCTTTTAAGACATTATCCATTACACGCTGAAAGGTAGCAGGGGCGTTTTTTAATCCGAAAGGCATCCTAATATATTCGTAATGTCCGTTTTCGACATTAAAAGCCGTTTTCWCGATTGAATTTTGGTGCATTTCTATTTGGTGAAATCCTGACGTGAGGTCTAACGTACTAAAATAATGGCATTTGCCTAATTTATCCAAAATATCGTTAATATTTGGTAACGGATAGCGATCGTCAACTGTTTTTTCGTTTATTTTTCGATAATCAACGACTATTCGCCATTTTTGTTTTCCGCTGGCATCTAGCTTTTTTGGTACAATCCAAATAGGTGAGCTCCACGGGCTCTGTGAAGGCCTAATAATTCTATCGTTTAACATTTTTGAAATTTGTTTTTGCACTTCTTGTTTATGTACAAATGGATATCTATAGGATCTCGTATGAATGGGAATTTCATCTGTTGTTTTGATTTCATGTTTGATTTTATTAGTAAAAGTCAAAGATTGGTTTTCTCTATGAAAAATATCAGAATACTCTCGACATACTGAAAGAATAGCACGTTTCTCTTCGTCGTTTAAATGGTCTGTACGAATTAATTTGTCGATATCGTGAATTTTAGAATTACCATTTCTTGGTAGAAAATTCTCTGTACTATAAAACTCAAAGTATTCTTTTTTTGAATCGGGAAATGGTATTACTTCTAATGGTTGCTCTATTGTGACTGTTATCATTTCAGATGTTAAATTTTGGATTTCTATGGGCGCATATCCGAATTTAGCGGTGGTTAATACTTCTGGGATATAAAGATCGCCAATGTATTGTTCTTGTACAATAATGTCGCCATTATGGTATTTTACAGGAATTTTATGATTCTTAATTTCATGTGCATTAACACTGAGAGTGTGCTGTGTATCATTTGGTCCTCTGTAATAAAAAGGAATTTTAACGATGCTGTTTACTAAGATTTGGTGAGCTAAATTGATTGAAAGATTCATTTTCATTAATTCTCCTATKCCTAATATTCCATCGAAATATTCATGAAAATCAAACAGTAAGAAAGGAATACAATGATCAGATTTAAATTCTGCAAAAGCTGGAATATCCGCTTTGTATTTTATCATTCTTTGGCCTATGCTAGTTTTTAATTCTGTTAGGTTGTAATATATGCATTCAGGATAATATTTTTCTGCAATGGATGGTCTAATTATGCTAATGTAGCATCCAGTGTCTATGAGTAATTTAGCAGGAGGATACGCAATAGTAATATAAGGTAAGGAATTTACTGTGGATGAGGTGTTTATTTCTATTACGTCAGATTGATTACTGAGGCTGTTTGAATAAAATTTTCATTGTTTACCTCCTCAAATGTCTGATAAGACATTTCAGAGCCTTCGGGTTCACAAAAGTCTGGTTCAGTGAAATTCTGATTGGTTTCTGCATTATATTCGTCATTAAAATCTTGTTCACAATCATCATTTAAATAATGAAGTTCTTGCGAAGCAAAATTTCGCGGGCCTGATGGTTGGAAACTATTTCTGTACGGTTGATATTGGTTTCTGACGGACTGTCTTATGGACGGGCCTCTCGACGTTATAGACATTGGTTGCKGCGTAAAATCTGGTTTTTTACCTGTTGGTTGAAATACATTTATTKGCCTTTTCGGTGGACCGAAAACTTGTCGAGCTGTAGGGAAGTGTTGTTTAACTGGCCTAGTTTGTATATTTATTGGTTGGCTTGGGAAGTTAGATCGATTTTGTTGAAAATTTGGAACGTGATTAAAATTATTATATGACTGTTGCGGTTGTGTATTAGAGAAATTATATTGCGGGCGTTCATTAGTAGGAAAAACATTGACATGCGGTATGTTATTGGAATGATTATTTTGCTTTGTTGTATTTAATAGCTGTTGCGAAAAATTTTGTGTATACCTGAAGTTTTCTTCTTCGGTCACAAAATTCATCGCTTGCTCAATGGAGTTTGGATTTCTTAATCTAATAGTAGTTTGCAAATTACCTGTCAAACCTCTTATAAAAGTCTTTAAAGCAAGTTGGTTATACTGTTTTAAGTGTATTTCTTTTGTTAATAATGGCATTGTCTCAATTGACGTCGATTCGATTTTGAATGAAAGTTTACTTTTGGCAATTTGAATTCTTTGCCCGAATTCAATTGGTTTTTCATTTTTATACGGTACGAGGGTTAACAAGTCTTGTTCTAAGCATTCGAGGTTTCTTTGGTCTCCGAAGCTTTGACGCAAGGCTTCTTTTACAGAATCCCAGGTTTTTAGTTCGCCGTTACGTGAACCGATCAAAATTTGTGCGCGACCGGTTAGTTTGCCGATCACAGCTCTTAATAAATAATCTTTTAGAATTACATCATTGAATCTGCCATATGTACTGCATAAATAGTCACACGAGGAAATGAATACCTCTAATGTGTTGCTATTGCCGTCAAAATATGGGATTGTATCTACATATAATTTAAGAAGTTGAAGATTTGGTTCAGCCATTTCTTCGTCTTCACTATCAATTAATGGTTGATTAAGAGCTTGTATATATTCTGTTTGAGCTAAACTCATTAAAAAAATGTTTTATAATTATTTCTTAAAATTACGTTCTCAATGAACTTGAATTCACAATGAATTGAAATTTTCCTATCTGTTCCTGATCCGGGAAAAGAAGGAGAGACGGAACTCGGTACTTACTTGTAATACAGACAGGTAGGTCCAGGTTTCTCGTCTGTTGACTCTACTTGTGGTTTCGCTGTAGATTCGCAGGAGACAGGATCGTCTTCTAGATCGGAACCTCTTTTTCTAGCCGGAGAGTTGCTCGGGACAGCACTGAAGAAGTAGAGACTTCACGCCGTGGGATTTTGGACTGATGCAGAATCACGACGACGGTGCTGATCCTACTGACTGCGCCAATTATATTTACCGAAACGGAACTTGTGTTTTTAAAAACATTTATTTGAGCAAAACTAACTAACGAGGTTACAGCTTAGCACAAAGTGTAAAAGTGAAGTCATCCTATTTACAATTGGTATATATACTATTTTATAACAAAGGATTTCTAATAAACATCTTAATCTTATTATTCATTTTAGCACTATCTTGCCTTATTATGGTAAACAAGTTAATGCGTAGTGTAGAGACGCAATATGTATAACAAAGGAGTCCTTTATTATGTTACACGTAACTAGGGCGAGCTAAGCTGCGGACTATAACCTACGCAATATGCGGTAACACGTGTGGGTAAAGTATCAAGCAACGATCTATGAGACTGACTTATGCAGAGGGTTTTACAGCTTGATAGCCGGCCGTCGTAAACTATTGTATTGTAAATGAAGGTTTTTACAACCTTATAGTCGGCCGTCCTAAACTATTGGGATTAGTGGCACACTTCAAAGTTCCTAAATCGGCCGTATTCAAAAAATAGACACTACTTATTAAATTAGGAAAGAATACGATTTAGTCATATATTAAAAGCTATTAGATGAGAATTATTTGTAGTTCAAATAATTTATGTGTACACAAAAAAAATATAAAAAGCCTAAACACAATTTTTGGATACGGTTCACTCCGCTGCAAAACAGTGGAAACGTGCCAAACCCGTCTGCTATTTACGAGTTCTTCAGGTAATACTTGTAAACCATTGTGAGCGGTAATCGGCTGTTCGCATAATGAGTTTCATAAATTGTTGCTTGCAACTATACCTTGGTCTTGGAACAAGCATAAAGGGAACCGAATAAACCAATACTGTTTTGTTTAGTTTCTGTTTTCGCTCCGCCAAAATTAGCGGTTTTCCCGGTTTTCGGTTCATTTCGTTTCCAAAGCCGTTTTCGAATGCGTTTTCGCTTGCTCGTTTGCGCATATACCTTTATCTACAATCATTGCTAAGTGTTTGGCGTTTGTTTGTTAAATAGGCTCGAGTATTAGCATCCAAATTAAATCAACATGAAAGCAAACTATTTTGTGTATATGAACTTCCAAAGGCTAAGCGAGCGTTTTTCGTTAATTAAAGCCGGCTAGTTACAAACTCCCCCGAGCTCGCACTATTTTGGTTAAAATACACACCCGAATAGACATGAATCAAACTTCACCGAATGTAATGAACTACAGCCAATTAAAATTGTATGGCCAACTGATTACACAACTTTGATTTGTGCACGTCCTCGTTTGATTAATAACAAATGATGTTTATTCGCTTTTTGATTTATATTTGAGTTATTGAACGGTGAAATAAAAGCTGCTCCATGTTGGCAGGTAAAACACGATAAAAGCGGGCGCAGCACGCACAATGCTCCTGCAGCTTGCCTCGATGCTTTTCCATCTAATAACTGATGCAGATGCAATTTAAGCATTCCACAGTTTCAAACATTTCCAAAGATGCCATTAGAAATCATAGCTGCTATCCACAATTTCCAAAAAGTTGCAAGTGTAATATTAAAATATTAAACTACTGTAATGAATTTAGCGACCAGTTACAAAATAGCTGAAATTCCCCAACAGGCAAGATTGCCTTTCAGGGTTCGAGAATGCCAGCGATGTTTTTAACGTCCGTCTCGAGACCATAAACTTCGTCCTTGAAGTTTTACAAGTTCGCGATCCCACTCATAGACTAAGTGCCGTAAAGAGTGCTCAAGTTAAAAGTGCTTTCCAATAAATTATTCAAACACGAAAATGTTGTAAGTTACGCAAAAATCGTCTGCGGTTCGAAATTGCCGGCTGAAGGGAAAAGTATCACGTTCCAGCTATTAAAGATTAAGTTACTTCGTTAGAGCGGATGATGATGTCGTAATATTTTATCCGTTCCTTCGTTCTCGAATTGATTATTCCGGAGTTCAAGGGTAGACCAGAATTTCAAACGAGTTTAGACCACTATGTGGCTTCGATGTTGCTATTGGGGAAAGTAGGCACCCGTTCATGAATTAGTAAACTTTTGATGAAACTTGAATCCTGTTTACACAAATCTGCGGCTGAAAAGCTGGGGGCCCTCTTTCGTGTACACAAGCCCGATAATATGCTTTAATAAACGTTGTGCAATCAAAAGTTTACAAATTCAATGTGTCTTTCTCCAGACACTCATAACTAATTTTCAAGAAAATATATTAGTAGTGTTCGATCATGACACCTAGGAAAAATAATTGTGATTTTCTCAATGTAAAGAGATGGAGTCCTGTGGATAATCCATTAGTGGAGTGGAAGCTATGGGCGTCTGGAATTACCTGCCGCTTTAATTTAGTTTGGAAAAACTGCTAAAGCATCCGCCCTTGTCACTGTGAGTACTAAACGGCCGATTTACCTTTAATACACTTCCTTTTACTTCGTACCTATTACTGACGATGACAGAGACGTTGGTCAGTTAAAGAGGTCAGTTGAAACGCAAATTGTCCGATTTTGACAAAATTTTACAAGACTTTAACCTAAACAAGACCTCTCTCTGGCAGCTATAAAACAATTAGAGTAAAGAATTGAAAGAATCTATCCCCTTATGAATCATTTAAATAATATTCACAAAAGATATGTGGCTTGCCAGAGACTTTTGAGGAAGATAACACTTATGCTTCACAATTTAAATGATTATTTCAATCACAAGCCCATGTAAACCCAGAGGCGTTTCATATGGGGTCAGTTGAATCATGTTCCAAAGTTAGCAATTCTAACCCATTAAACTGTGTAAAATTGGCAACGATTTTACTATCAGCATGTGCAACAAATTGTTGGAATTCCATGATGCACTGTGTTCTTTAATAAAAAGCAATGAAACGCTTAGCAATGTGCACTTTTATTTCCTTAGAGCTTCACTTAAAAGTGATACGTCTGATGTTATAAATTCCCTGAAAATGTTGGCGTCTAATTATGCCATTGCCTGGAAGCTGCTTTGTGACAAATATACGAATAAAAAACTGTGAACTCAAAACCATTTGGGTGAATTGTTTAGATTATAACGGATAAATACGTGATCAGCCAGTACCTTGCGTAAAATATCTGACACCATTAAAAAAAAACCTTAGGGCATTAGAAACTTGAGACAAACCAGAATAGGCATCTCGAGTAGATATGCTAGCAAATATAAAAATGTGTCAATGTGAGGTAAGACAGCAGAAATAATATAAAGGTAATAAGTTAAATAACACCTTTGTAACATTCAATGCTACATATTATATATTTACATTTCCGAAACGCACAAACGCGTTTTGTTCTTGTGCAAATAACTGGATAAAATAATCCGCATAAACTTTATGCCAATTGACATACAGTGGACATAATGGATTTTGTAGGACCAATCAAATCATTACTTTAAAAGCCGCCTAAGTAATTGAATTTTGCTTAATGTTATTAGTGTTGCTATCTGTAGAAGTGATCATGTTGTGGATGACAGTGTAGAGTAGCTTGACAGTAAAAAACGCAAAAGAAACTTTACGTACGCGGGCTAAACAATTTGAATAGCAGCTGGAATCTTGTAATATATCATGTCATCACAAAGATCATTAGATGACCCTTAAAAATGCAACAAGGGCTGATATCCTGCAGCTTCGTGAAAAGTTTTTTAAGAATCAAAAAAAATTCTCGGAACAACATACTTGTCAGTAAATTAGTTAAAATTGGTCTACAATTACTGAAAAAAAAAACCGGAGAAAATAAACGTTCTTTCTCATATAGTAAAAATTTGAAAGCCGTAAAAATGTTTATAAGTTAGCTAAAAAGCAAAGAAAGCCATTACGAACGAAGTAAGTTACAACGAAGGTACTTATTAACCTGATTATATTATTTTCTAGCTTTGGGGCGTTTATAATATAAAAGATACTAACGAACTAAATGTAAATAACAAATATCTTAGAATGGTCTTTAGCAATAATTTCAATGTAGGCTTAGTACTGCAATGTTTGTTGATATTGTGCTAAAACTAATATCCAAACATTAAAAATGAACTTAAGGCGTAGCTAAAAGTGGATAAATTTAGGGCAGCACAGCTCCATAAACTGAATGAGGAACCTTCGAATTCTGTTTCAAAGTTTTGACCTTCATCAGTTGCAAGTTTTACCAAAAGCACTTTTACGCGTAACAACCGTCAATACTACATATTGTTTTTCATAACAGCCACAGGTAACTGTAAGAATCCAGTTGTTTATTCTTGATTGGAACACCAGGCTGACAAAGGAGCGACAGGACATATTCTCAACTCTTCTACATAAGAAAAACAAACTTTCCTCCAGGCATCAATTATATTGTGGGGAAAAAGAAAAATAGTTACTTATTTACATGCTTATGTTATGGCTTTACAAAATTTCCTCCGATAAAATTCTAACAATAGAAGCTGTATTTCCTGTAGATGAAAAACGCCAACATCATCATGAAAGGGCAACCTAAGTAATATACAAAAATAGAACAATTACATGAAATTCTAAGAGTTTAATTCACAATGTGTTCTAGTGTTATGTACTTATGTTCGCGTTACTATTATTATTGTTGCTGTCGCTGTATGAAGTAGTTCCGTGTGTCTAGTTAAGTGTATACAAAAAATTAGACAATAGTGGTACATAGAATCCTGGAAGACGGAAAGAGTATGCATAGTAGGTGTACATGTCCCAGCCGACAGAAGAGCGAACGCAGTTCTTAGGCAAATGACTCAAGAAATAACAAAACGACAATCTAAGGCAAAAATATCCTTCAGACAAATACATAGTACCAGTGCCGCAACAGCAGAACTCTTGGATTGCAGAACGATCATGAAAAGAATAGGGACATACGTGATGAAATACTAGGAACACATCTAAAGGAGAGAGGCCGACCACATATTAAGGAAGACCTGGGAATTAAGTGCAGACCAACGAAAAAGAGGAACACCGTGCTTTACATGGAAAACAACTATAGAGATAATAAATCAGAGGTCGGGGAAGAACGAAGAATAATAGCTAGAAATGACAACGAACAAGAAATTAATCAAGCGACTGTGAAATGGACCAATGATGTCAAGAGCACCAAGAAAACATTCAAAGAATATGAATGTACCTATATAACCTTCCCATTCCAGTCCTTATATTTCCTTAATATGCGGTAGGCAATCGCACTTCTACCAATCAGCATGTACCCCTCCAATCCAGCATTGACGGCCGGACCGGCGGTATATTCGAGAGTGGCAGAAATGCTGACCGTACGCTGGTTTAATCAATCAATCTACTATTTTTAATTTTTGTAATATACAATTGTGAATCTTGGCAACATTAATAGTTATTTTTTTGTATGTGAACAAAACGCAATGTGTAATTTGCTCGCCATATTTTAAAATTAATATAGATACACGCCGTCAATTTCTTTCTCAACATATTATGAAGTCATTATGACTCTCGCAAGTCATTCTGACCCTCGCAATTTTTGCACTTAAATGACTTTCAGCATGCGTTACACTAATGTTACTTGTTGCAATCTGAATTGAATGTCTTTTCCAAAGACCTGGGTGTGGTCCGAATTTGCTTTATTCAAAATTATATGTGAACTATTGAATAATGTGCCGTTTTCTAATTTGTCCCTCTCGAGCTGTTGCTGTTGTCGTTACTTGTACTTTTTTCTAACTGCATTGTCCTTTTCTGAAACATTTCGTATAGGAATCAGAATATTTAATTCTGAAAGAATGAATTTCGGCTTCGACTTCTGTAGGGAATAATTCTTAAAATAAAGTTGATAATAATTGTTTATTGCATTTTCTGCAGTTCCTGTAAGTGGAGTGCAATGTGCAAAGGTTAGTAAATTTGTGCTCTACAGTATTCCTCTATTCCTAAAGTTCTTAAATTGCTTCGCGATACTATTTGGTTCTTCAAACTGATCTAGAAGAGCCGAACTCTTATTTTAGGGATGACAGTACTTCTCGTTAAAATAGACATCTATATATATACAAAGATCACATATACTCATTTCTCCAGCAGCCGCACCAGAATAATTTTAAAGTGTAATTTTTGAGGTTTTCATATTAGTATTGACTCTTTGAGATCAAAACGACGATTCCGTATTTACTTGCCCATATGCAACTTTCGCGCTTCCTTAAGACCTCTGTTCTAAAAATTTAGTGCTGTAAGGAATCGTCTACATGAAGCCCATCTTTATTCTAGATGTCTACCTCGTACGAGGGCGGGGCATGCGGGGTACAATTAGAGTGGTGCAGAACCTTTGTAAACTGGTATGAAAATTATTGGGCTTCAGTTTTGTTTACTTATGAGTCCAGGTTAGGATTTTACCTTGATTCCTGTCGAATAAGGGTGTGGAGACGGTTAGGAAATGCTGAACTGTTGATGCACGCCCAGGAAATACGCACTTAAGTTTCGGTACTCTTATGGTACGGGGCAGAATAATGGTCGGCAGTAGAACAGACCTAATTATATTAACAGTTATTAAAAAATGTTTACTTACATTTTCTGAATAAAACTCAAAGTATTAGTTTTTACTTTTCTTTTGTGAATATTATTGTCATATTCCAGAGAGTAGATGTAAGGTAATAACCCTATTTTGTTACGATATTATCCAATAAATAACCCTACCTATAAATATTTTGTGCAATATATCATTGAGTCATAAATTTAAGAAATATCCCTAGAATTTTCTTGTACTCCGTTGCGTAGTGTCATTTTTTTAAGTTCAAATTCTCCAAAAATCATCCTTGGGGAAAAAGGATTGGTGCGTAACTACTTCAGGATGTACCAATTAAAGGGTTTGAGTGCTCCTAGCTCTCGTTGAGAACTACATGTATAGGTATATCTATTACTTTTTAAGCCTGAGAGTTTACAGAAAAGATTTGAATGAGTTTCTGCAACCGCAACACATTCATACTCAACTTCACAATTACCCTGTCACTCTCATTACATAAACATTAAAAAATGCATGGTCTTTTTGCTCCCCCTTACTCCCATTGTTGTATGAAAAGATTGCGGCTCAGGAAGATGAATTGTTAATTCATCCCGTTAATTAATCGCGTGTTACCGCATCACCCGCAAGCATTTTTACGTCTGTAATTCCACAGCCAAAATCCAGTAACATGTGCCATGGTTCACAGGCTCGGCAGCCGAAGTTTGCGTAATCGATAGAGGCGGCCTTCCGCGTCTATCTGTGCACTGAATGTGTCTATTTGATAACTGATGATTAGTGTACAGCCGAGCCTTTCAGAGCCATCCACAGTTCACTAGGCCTCGATAACGAGGCATCCACCAAATTACCGAACCTTTGGCCAAATCCATATGCTGCAAATTGCGGCGGCGAGTTTGAATTTCGCCCCGTCCGTCCCTTTCACGCGGACCAAAATGGCGAGGTCGGTAATTTGAAGGTGGCCGGAATAAAAATACTTCGGCATTAATTTGGACCAGCCTGTGGTCTCTTCGTTTGAAGCGCAGATTAATCGTGGTGATTAATGGCCAATGCGCTGACTGCAGCGGAACCCCGATTACGCCAAATGTGGTGGTTGCATGATGTAATGATACAGCGGTAAACTGTTACGGATTAATATAAAGCTTAGACGAGAAATGCCGAGTGCAGATAGAGTAACACATAAAATTTAAAGTAAAAAAATAAAAACGCTGAAACGAGTAACTTTAAAAAGATCTTGATTTTGAGACGTATTTAAAAGAACGGGCTATTTATTTCTTTATAGAACCATAACGCATTTTTTGTGTCATACGAGGCCTTATTATCTAAGGAGTTCAATCATTACGTCATTTAACATAAAAAACAATCTAAAGGAGAACATGTGCATAAAATGATGTTCAAAAAATTACAAGGAGAAGTAGGGAAGCACAAGTTCAAAGTCAATTCACAATTTGACACACCTAATGGATCCATACACCCTAAAAATATTGATGGAGGAGGAAACTTTATATTCCTTCAGACAGCAATAAGCACTTCAGTTGACGAAGGCATTTCCAAAACTAACAAAAATGCCGACCAGCACAAACAGAAAAAAATATTATCTGTAGATTTGAGTGAAATTTACAGAATTCAGAAACTACAGATGCTGGAATTTAGAGACTATAACTATTGTCTACTGATACCAATCGCGCTTTTGCTATTATCTCGAAGTGCTGATGCTCAACAAGTGCTTAGTTCAATCTGAAGTAATGCTAAAGTTAACAAAAGCCGACTTAGTAAAAATAAAACATTGCAATCACAAGCCGACTTTGTCAAAAATACATATGACATTGACAGCAGCAGTATATACAACAAACATAATATTTACAGCTATAATCCTCAAGCAAGTAACCTAAATCCGTGTGCTGCATGTTGTGACGAAAGGTTTTGGTAATAGGTTCCGGAGTCATTAGAAAGTTTGTCAACAATTATTGTCTTCAACATATACCACCAAAAAAGACCTCTTATTGCACAATCTACTGTTAGTATACTTGTTGCACAATTTCAAGAAACAGTTAGTCAAAAAGGTCATCTCAAATTAAATATTTTATTATAAGTCGAACGAACTACTTAACAGTGGATAAACTTTATCAAAAGAAAATTTCATCGCTATAAGATCCGATTGATCTATGAACTTCCGAAGGACGATCTTAATTGCCGCTTACTGTTTTGCGAAATGCTGATGAGAAGGTGTGATGAAATTTTGTGTTTTTTGACGAATCAACTTTTATTTAAACGGTATGAAATACACATGCAACATCCTCAGAAGCCTAATGTTTGGGTAGGCATCATTGATAATGATATGATATAATGATAATGAGTTGTATCACTACTTATTCTTTTTGAAGTTAATCTTAGCCAGATTGGCATTTAAAATTTCTCAGAGACGGGATATTTCCGAATCAGCTGGACCACGATATTCCGAGAGAAGACATTTGGTTCCAGCACAGGCATACCTTGGTGTAGCGGTACATCGCTTCCTTGATGTTATTACCAATATCTGGGTAGGTGGAAGGGGAGTTGTAGAATGCCCACTCCGATGGCTAGATTTGACTTGTTTAAGTTTAAATAGACCTTCCACAAATGGTTATTACGAGCTAGCATTCGAACTGAAATGTGATTTCTACTACCACTAGACTTTGTTGAGCGCAGTGTCCAAAGTGTCTATATGCAACTTGCGTCAAGTTGCAAATGGACGACAATTTGAACACTTGGATGTGTAAAGTGTTTTTTTTGTTTGGAGAAAAAGAGATTTGAATTTGTTTATTTCTTAAGCTATAGAATGCTGTATTTTCACTAAGTCACCTTTTGTTAACAAAAGCTTTAGACTGGACTAAGTACTTGTTGAGCATCAACTCTTCTAGACAGTAACAAATTCAGTAGACAATAGTTATCGTCTGTAAATTACAGCATCTGTAGATTCTCAATTCTTTAAATTTCACTCAAATCTACAGATGATAATGTTTTAGTTACACGTGTATTTAGACTTAACAACGAATCAAAATATCATTTTGTCATCACTAGAAATGCTGCATCATATTCCAATCAAGAGCCTCTTCTATTGTATATGGCGTTACATACTCGTAAATCCACACGGATCTCAGTACTTGTTTGAAGTTAGCTCTACTTCTGGCTTTTATCCTCTATAATGGAAAATTTTGTTTTGTTTTTATTTAAATAATTCATGTTATCTGCTTACGAATGAACGGGAAACTGTCATAAGTTTATGTGAAACATTTTCTTAATTTGCTTGGTCTGATGGTTCAATACCAATAATGCTTAAAAGTTTCAAAATCTTTTTACTAAATAATGTATCATTTTCACTGTTTCACACAAAGTTATCTTTTAGTCGTACAAAACGAAAATGATTGACGTGGTAGAATTTTGTGGCGCTTACAGGATTTGCTAGAAACATCAACGCTAAAGGTATTTATGAGTACCAATAGATATAATATAGGAAATACGCCACTCAGCGGGAAGGGATTTTCACATTTTAAATAGAAGTTTTGGAAAATGCACCTGAAATCAAAATTTTTATTATGCATAGTAACCTTAAATTTTTTGCTGTTCATTAACGACCTTTCCACAAAACAGCACTGTTGCAACTTCTTATATGATAACTAATAATAATAAATAGTAACTATAAAAGCTACAAAAGACTGTTAAAATTGAGAACTACCTTAACACATTATCATAGTGGTGCAAATACAATAATCTGAAATTAAACATATCTAAGTGTAACATTATGACCTTCACTCGAAAACTTAACTCATTTTAATTACACTACTCGCTGCTCTGAACATAGACATTTTAGTGCACTTTATGAATTATGATCAATTACTATCTTTCGGTAACACATCGCCTGCATTTCCAGTACCTGCTTAAAAACTTTGGGCTTCGTAATACGCAATTGTCACGAATTTAGTAACGAAGCTGGTTTCAGAACACTTTATTTTTCTTTAATCAGATCTCGGATGTAGTTTTGTTCGACTGTTTGGGCACTTATTTACGCCATACATAGTAGGGCAATCGAGGATGTATAAAAGAAGTTTGTGAGCTACAAATTTTGTAGCATTTACCCATCTCAAAACTATCCTTACTCAGCTTTGCTAGAACAAATAGACATTCAATCGCTCCAACTCAGATGTGAGCTTCATGCTTTGATGACGGTTGCTTTGTTGATCATGGGATTGATTGAATCACCGACGGTAATTAGTTCTTCGAATCTTTTGGCTTCCTCGCGCTCAACACGATGTCAAGCTACCTTTTATTCAGTCAAACGTCGCACGAACTTTATGGTTATGTCGCCATTGTTTTTTATATGTTCATGTTTTAACAAGATTGCAGCAAATTGTGACATTAACTTTACCGCATTAATACAAATGTGATACAAAAGTGATTAGAATTTCACTGCGTTTCGGTGTTAGGCACTTTGGTATTTTATGTCACGTACCTGTACTCCATGTTGTTTTTAGGATAATCTTGTCCGTATATTTACTTACTCATGTACTATTTGCCTTGTAATTGGAACGTCTTTTAAACTTCCATACTTCTGCTCTACATATTATGTAATGACGGTATGCCATTTCCTCCCCTACGACCCAATTCCTGTCAAAGTTGTCAACTTAAAGTACTGCGCGATGTAACCCAATATACCACTAAAGCAGTCTGCAGTCTCAATACATTCCTACATCCACACCATACACTCTCTCGCAATTTCGTTCACCCGTGGTCTCTTCGTTTGAACTGTGAGCTAATCGGTGTAATTAATAGGCATTCCGCTAAGTGCAGTGCCACCGCCGCTCAGCTCAAACCAATTAGATAATTTGCATGCATCAGATATTCCCTGTGTGCCAAACACCAGCACAATGAACGTCTTAAGCGACAAGTTCTAAACGAGGATTATTCACCAACCCCTCAACCTGCGATGGCAGCTGATAAGATTACACACGATGTAGCGAGTTTCCACATTGGAAATTGCGATAAAATGACGTAGGGAGGGGACGATGCTAATGGATCACAGAACAAGGTGAAGGAATGAAGTAATAGATGATTGCATCCTATTTGGCTCAAACTCTCTTTAATAATAAAAATATATGCCAGCTGAGTAATTAAACGATATATTAAACTCTTTACAGCAATAATTTACAAAAACTAAAGCTGCCGTTTTCAGTGGAATTAAAGTAWTTRACTTCTTGAAACCTTTGTTTGTATTTAGCCGTAATATATCCCCTTCACCAAGTTATCAAGGAAATGAAAAAATACCCTTATATACTAGAAGAGCTGGTTGCGTAATATCAGTTGTTTTTATCACAGATCGTGACGTCATTGATAAGGTAGGGTTGGCAAGTTTTGTTATTTCAAGAAACTGTGAATGTGCACTATCATTACAACAATTTTCCTTCTTTGTCTGGATTTCAGCCGACAGCGTCATATATTTCGATAACTATTTACCAGGAATCATCTATATTTGGCCTTTAACGTGGCTCTCTCATCTGTACCGTCAAAAGTTGATGTTATACAACTACTTCATTTTCTTTCTCTGGACCTTAACTAGCAAACCAATGTTCCAATGTTAGTTAGATCACTGCCTATACTGCCCATCCACACTTTTTCTTTAAATAAAATTTGGATATTAAGAACGGATTCAAGTGTCATTCATCATACGGCTTCAAGCGTGATCTATCTACAAACTCATAGAAAGTCAATATTTCTAATTTTCTGATCATCACCTAAGCATATAGAAATTCATTTGGCATAATACTTTTTGATGCCACATCGTTAATAAAACTTCAAAGTTACGCAATCAATTATTGTGAAGTCGTTGTTGGTTTTCACCAAGCCGTATGAAGTATAACCCTTAACAAACTGAACAGTGATAAATTTACAATAAAACAATCTGATAACATAGTAACGTGATTGTGTTTAGTTCAAGAGAAACGGTTAGTCTAAGTAGCTAAAAGAGTCATACGCACTTGTAAAATCAACATTCGCCTATACTATGTTTGACTGAATATAGCTGCTATCTCGGAGAATTCACTTTTTGGCGGAACTATATTCGATATTTGTTATCCATTACAACTTAAATAAGCAATTATATTGTGGATTTTGTGAAACTTTCAGTGTAGATAAGCACTAAACATCCTGAGTATTACAATGCTTATTTAAATAGTAAGTAGACCCACTTTGGAGTAAATATAATTATTTATGAGTACAATAATGCCTTTTCTCCAAATCCCTTTATTTTATAAGGTAACCGGTTTCGAGGTAATTAATGAAACCTCATTCTTAACTTACAATAAACTATTGTCATTCTGACCTTATTAATTTAACATAAATATCATTGCCACCTGAAAGCTAAACTTTTTCTAAAAAAAAGACTGTTAGTCAGTGATGTAGGTTCAAAATTTACTTGAGAATTTAGTGTTATTTCGTAAGGACATTAATGGATCCTATTATTCCAAAAAATTTCTAATTTTGGTCAATATGTAAAATATCAACATGTTACGTTTGGAACAAAGGCATTATTGTACTCATAAATAATGCTTATTTAGTTAACCATACACACTTTTTCAGCAACACTTAAAATAGAAGCTTATATCTAACTAATTGTCTTCACATTCATATTCACAATCATCTGCTTTAGTTTCAGAAATTAAGCAAAACCTTTTCACTGCTCTAGCATTTACCCAACTGAAATCAAATTAGAAATCTGTAAGAGCAAAACTGATAAGAAATAAGAGAAAGATGCATAATGTGTAGGCGAAGTACGTAAATTAATAGTAAGGGTAATCAATAGCAGAATGCTTTATACAGTTAGTATTGTAGGGTTATTGCATATTTCCATTTTTTTCCTAATAGGTTTGGACCACCAGTATTACTACCCATTAAAATAGGGAGCAGAATTCGCTTAAGTTATACCAATATGACACACATAAATTTCAAGAATCAKAATTAAATGCATTAAAATGCCTAACCAGACGACACCCCAAGAACCAGGATGCTATCTATAGAAATTACTCCTGACATTCTAACGTTGCAAAAGGGGAGGCACCCTCCTACGTAATATAATAAAGGCATTCTTAAGGGTGCTTCGCCGATTAAGTATTTACATAGCCAAACAAAGTCAGCTTAAGGGCTGTTCAATCATAATTGCTGTTACACAGGCATCTCCAATGTCTGAACTTTAATGTTTATTGCCTTTTGGTAATTTGAGATCCTTATTAGGAGGTGGAGCGCACTAGAAATTTGAGTGACAACTGCTCTGGGGTGTAAGATGTCACAAAGTAGAACATATTGCAAACAAACGAGTATCCTGAGCTTGAGTCAACGGATCTCTGCTTGAAAGATCACAGATTTTTGACGCATGTGTTCGTATTCGGTAGGCATGGCTAGAATACATTTCAGTGCAAAACCCTTTTGCTATTTTATTTTGGCCTTACCAGCTTCTCAAGAAATTGAAAGATTGGCGAAAGAACTTTATTGTTCTCTTATCTCTTAAAAAAATGAATATCAATAGCTTTATCCTGGTGATTACCTCCGCAATGAAATGATTATGGGTGGACCAAATTGTGACCACTTCTATAATAAAGTAGACGTTCATTTTAACCGATAGCTATAAAGGCTCAGCTTCGCCTGTTGATTAAACAAGATATGCTCATATATAAAAAAGGTAAGTTAAAAATTGCAGAAATTTCCAAGTATATCAGATAATTAATTACTTATTTAGTAAATGATACAGAATGCAGCAGATATGCTCATAAGCGACAATTAATTAAAGTTTAATACTAAATACGCATTAAAGCGATCTACAACAGTGCGTTTTTTAGTATTTTTTAGAAACAGCGTAAGCAAATATAACCTTGAATATAAAAACCGTACTTTGAAAATTTGGTTTCTTGCAAATAAAGTAACACATTAACATTATTTTAAAATTGAGAAAAATATCCACCTAAACCAACGTTTCTTGATCGAATCAATTTTCATATACAGTGGACATCACTATTTTGTTTAAACGCGTGATAGAGGTTTGGCATCCATTATAATCATTAGTAATGACAGATTCCAAGATGGAATCAAAATTTAACACAAAAAATAGTTACAAAAGACAACCTGATTATACAATAAGCGAAATAATATTCGATAACTGTTAAAAATTAATTAAATGTTATAAAGGTATTTTATGTGTTTGCGCACTGATTTGAAATGCTTGATTTCAGAGACTTTTCAATTATTATTAATTACTTACTTAAAAAGTACACAGTAGTACAATTTTCTTTGTATTGCAGTGTAGGTAATTTTTTATTTATAGGTATTGCAAAGGTTCAATACATTAGTATACTCAGATTTGCGATTACTAAAAACAGTAAATAGATTAAATAAAAGTAAACGCAACAATACAACTAGGTGTTATTTCAACGAAACCTTTGTCAATATTGAAAACGTGATATATTTTATCAGTCAGCATATATTAGTAGGTTTCATAATTTTGCAAATAAAAAACGTATCCATTACAAACAATTTCCAAACCAGAAAAAGATACAACAAAATGTTTCTATAATCTAGAAGCGTTGTGTTTATTTAACACAATGTTGTTAAAATTAAAGTTGATCAAAAGTTTTGACAAGAAAATAAAAAAAGCTAATGTTTATAGATGACGTCGGAAACAAAATTTATAAACCTGGATTGTGACGGCCCTACATAAACATGAAACAATTTACAAATATCATGCCTTCAATCGATTTATATATTATTAATTTATAGGGTAAAGTTGCTTTCCACGTCAGTGTGTTAGATTAACGAAAATAAAAAAGGTGATAATAATATGCTGGTTGTTCCCTGAGAGCTAGATTTTCATTCAAGTAAATATAAAAATAAAATAGCAGGTAAGAAGGACTATTCATTCCTACTAACTTAAACTACCCCTACTATTTGTCTTTGATACCCCTTCCAAATTACTGGAATCGGAAGACATTATTCTGTTGTTAAAGCAACTTTCATTGTCTTTTAGAAACTGCGTTTTTTTTGCGTTAAATCTGACAGCATACTAAAATAGCGTTTCCTCAATTTCAATACTCTACGCATTCTCCTAGGAATTGATCAGGGGATATTTTAAAGGAAAACAACCAAACCTTCAAAATAACCAAACCGACAGAATTTTTCCGGMTCAAAACCCCAAACGGAAAATTTGCTGAGGCAAGCCACGGAAAAAGCTWTTTGATTAGCACCACTTTGAGAAGCCCGACGGTTAGTCCGGATCTCTGGGGCACAGTTAAACAGATAAACGTCAATAACAATTCGGCAAGGACAGAAGGAAACTAGATGACTCATGAAGATCGCCCACTCAGATTGCTTTCGACGGGGTAGAATCATATTTGGAAGACTGATAACTCGAGTGACCCTCCGATTCCGTGATTTATGAGCGGCCAGGGAAGCAAGGGTACACAAAATCATCCCCCATATCATCCGCGACCTGCAATAAACTACATGAACTATCAGAGAATTTATCGGTGTCTCCGGTAAGCAATAATATTATTCAGTATTTTCTTTTATTACGACAGGAGCGTGGGGCACTGTCTTTGCGAGTGGAAGGGCGAAGGCGGAAACCAATTTGTAATTTTAATCCCCTTATTACATCAAAGGGCGATAATTGCCCGCGGTTCTGGAGCTGTTAGGGCAAATAATAAAAAAGCGCTCACTTTCGAATTAGAAACCCCTCTGTTTACTTCTCTTATCGCTCTGTTCTGGGATGAAACCGGATGATGTCTCTAATTTAAACGATGAAAGTACGAAAGATAAATAACTGGAGATGGAAGGATGTAAGGCTTCTCATTGGGGAGGTTGAATTATGAATAATGATGAGGTAGCAGCCGCAGAATTCCATTAGTAATGACATATTTCGGTTTATGCATCAAGTAATTGTAGTGTGAAACGCATTTACAAAATATGTGGTACAAATACTCACCACGTTATGAAGTTTCGATGTATTGCTATTGGACACGTCATGTTGATGACAATACACATATGCTTCACTGTTTAAAGATAGACATTCGCGGCTATTTTTTTTCTCACTTTTAGCGTTGAGATATATTTCGAATCATTTGAATATGTAGACTATGGGAATAAAATCACTCTTTAAAATCACACAAGAACCACTGGTTGCACAAAGCAAGTGCATGAATCAGTGAAGAGAAATAAGAATTTTAAACTTAAATAATTTAGTAATCGTATACTTTCTAGAAAAGCGTACATAGAAAATCTCTACTAAATCTCTACTAAAAAGGGACACCCAGATATTACATAAACAAGATTTTAATACAAAAAATATAGAATGTCCCTCAAAGGTATTGTTAGTAATACTTTACAAGAAATGTATAATCAAAACAAGTCAGTTAAGATGATATACTTTAAGTTTCAATAATATTTAGGGTTTATTCTGAAAGCCTGTATTTTTGTTACTTTTTCTTTTTCAACTTTACGAGATTGCGTTTATATATTTTCTTATTCCTTATTGTTTGCTTGAAAATTTGTAAGCATTGCTGTCGCTTCTGCAAACTGTCGAATCTTAGCTGCCTTTGGCGTTCGCTTTTACGTATCCGAATGTAGCAATTACTGTTTTCTTTTTTAATGCCCAAATCGGTAAAAAAGTACATAAAATACAATAACTTACTCGTTTTTTAAAGAAGGAAGATCGTCTTTATTCTTAGATGATTCTTTTGAATACGTATCTGAAAAAAATGGCTGCATTAGAAATTACGATTACGGGGTGCCTTGCTACTGACTTAGAAGCTAATATAATCCTAGAAATATTTACTAAATCTAAACATAATTATAATTATAAAGTAAGTACGTACATAATTTGTATCTTAACATTTACACATACTATGCAGTACAGTATTCTGCTATTATTATGATAGTACGTCTATATGGTAGGACTATACTCAGATTGCAAATATTCCTTAGTAAAATCAAAGGCGTTTTGGTATTTTTCGTAAAAATATACTGTAACTGACAGAGCCTATAAATATTCAGGCAAGATATTAAACACACTTGTACAAAAGCTGAAAAATTACCGTGATTTTGGTTAGTGTAGGATGCAATTAAACAATTTAAAATATACACTGAAATATTTTTAATGTTTTGGAGGTTTAGTGGCAATAACCATTAAACTTACTTTTACCAGTTACTTACATAAATATACAATATGTTGAAGGCAAAAGGCGTTCATCCAAATGAAATGTATGTTTTGGCAAAAAGAACTTTTATAATATTGCTATGAATAAAGCTTTGATATGCTGCATTAAGAATACTCAAGTAAACGTAGCAATCTGACTATTATTCCATAGTATTTTGAGAAAACAATCATGTGGAGCACAGTATTTAACTCTATCTCTAATTTTAGTTTAGCGTGGAAGAATTACAGGTATTATAATATAGGTTTATATTAGTAATATTTCATAATAACACTAGTGCTATGGTTTAAATGCCAATTTCATAATTTTGATATATTCATTAGTACCTAAGTTGTGTGAAACATAATCAAAAGTATTAAGTAAATGAAATAAGCTCACAAAGGTTTATTCATTTTTAGTAAAAGTATTTAATATGTTTCTAAATCCGTGTTATCGATGTTTGTCTTAAAAATCCAGAGACGCCAATAACTATTTTTATGAATTTTGGGACTTATGTCGTTTTTTTATACCAATGCCTCAATTACATTCATAGTAAAGACGTCATACTCCACTACATATATATATATATATATATATATATATATATATATATATATATATATCAGGTAAAAGATGTAGGTAAAATAGAACTGTCGTATAGCACACTGTACTTTAGAGGAAAATTAAATATTGTTMACAATAAGTGAAGTTTGGCGGTTTGGCATTGTTCATGATTGCACAGGGGAAGTAATTAGTATAAATTGACGTTCAATGGCGAAGGTTTCAGCTGTCAGTGTCAGATCACAAATCGTACTTTATAGAATTTCGGGCTGTAATCAMTAATTGTTTACAATCTCCAGAACACCGGCCATCTTACAGGCCTTAAATGAAATTTTAACGCCCTCTTACTTCATGATATATGTTATGCGGAAATAAATATAGTTGTGCATAGACATTCGGTAAAAATTAAAAACGGCGAAAGTTTCAAATTTGTGTACAAATTAAAGTCTGAACAAATATGCTAATTTTATGGGCACACACACAGCTCAAAGGTATTTGCCAATTAAAAATTTTTAGTGCTCCTTCGGTAAACACAATATGCTTCGACGACTCAAGTATGCTTTAAAACACAGTTACTAAATGATTTTTTTGATTCATTTTTTAAGAAAACAAAAAAGTTTCCTAAAAAATTCCTAAAACTAAAAGTTGTTAGTTTTAGTAATTTAATCACAATTGACTCATGAAGCCTTTTTGAATGAGGAATCACAATTTGCATATTTTTAGCAATTGGCGTCAGGTTTTTATGGGCAGAGCAGCAAATAAAAAATTTGCAGATTTTTCTAAAGTGTTAAAACTTATCAGTAAAAAAGCGCTATAAGTAAATCCTTCAGCGACACGCTGCACCACGTGAGACCCGTTTAATTGAAAAAATGTTTATTTTTTAAGAAGCTAATGGTTCTAAACATTCTTGAAGACTGTGTTAAAGCTATTGAGCTAGACAACAACGGTTTAGAAATATTTTCCATGATGTAATGTCCATCGCCTGACATCAAACTAGCTTGTTCCAAGAATCGAATAAATACTTTAGATTAATTTAATTTAATTTAGATAATAAGTTACCGCAAATTAGTGTTGCACTGATTAAGAAATACAGCAGGCCACATAGCGAAAACTATAAATAAAATGTGTTAAAAATTTGTTTTTGAATTGCAAGACGTTTTTTTAACAGTGACTATGAATTATTAAAAAAAAGTGGGAGAATACTTTTTGCGGTATGCTTTACCTACTTGCTAAATGATTCAAAATAAAATGGGCTTGTGTTACAGAGAATATCCCATGTTTTGCAGCCGCAAGCAATATTTTTTGTTATGGGTTTCATCAGAATGGCGTTAGAAAGAAGCGGCGTAAAAACCTTCCCTCATTGATTTTCGAAAGTTGAAGCCCCAACGCAATTTTGGGCCCTTCCCCGAACGGCTTGAATTGTAGTTCGCCATGTGCCTACATCAAAAGCGATTCCGTCTAAAGTTTATGGTAGGCGAGCGAAGAAGCCGCGAACTCCACTCCAGCCGATTAAATATTAACCATGCACCGCACTTTAAGTGCGCTCCACTTCGTGAAGTCGTTTACCATGAGCCAACAAACCAGTGCACCTTAAAATTCCATTAACTAACCGTATACACGGCATTCCCACATGCGGATCTTAGTTCGCATTTAATAATTTAAAATGCACGGCCGCGGAGAATGCTTGAGAGATTTAACTCGAAAACCTATTTCAATTCAGAACGGCGGGGTTTTATTCGTTGTGTTCCAATCCGGGAATTTCAGCCAGGACCTCCAAGTCGGAATACATACACCGAATATAAAATATGAATTGCCGCATAAAAATGTGGGGTGCTCAGTGTTGTTAAACTACAAGTACATTTTCCTGGGGAACGCTACTTGAATTTCTTATTGTTGAAACTCATGCCGGAAATATACTGATTCGGCTGCGAGGTAGTGTGCAAAAAAAGTCTAAAATGACCATTTTATTTCGGTGGAATTCGAATGTGTAATGTCGGCTTTCGTGCCCTCAGATATTTGAATTTGTACACTACAAAACACTCTTGGAGAGAACAGCCATCACACAAACGGAAATAGACATGAAATAAACGAGATGCAGATAATATATTTACAAAAGGCTTGCGAAACGAACGGCAACAAGCTGGAAGTAGCTCATCCAATGAAGAAGAATAATGCAGTTGAACTAAGACACCGTCAAACACAGAGTATCTAAAAAAAGCCTCTAGTGGTTATTACAAGCCTCAGCTGCCTGCAATATTTGCTAAATGGAAGCTTACTGGAAAGGAGCACGTCATCCTTCCAACCTAGCATGGATGTAACCGGCCCGGTGGTATATCCGGCATCGACCGTAAGCTGGTTTCAATCAATCGGTCGCTAAGGAAAACCTATCATTAGTTTCATTTGACTTACGTCCTGTACATCAGTTTGGCATTATGGAATTATAAAGAAGGAATTAAAGAAGAACTTATTAAACTGCTATATGGCTATGAAAGTTTCAAAAACAACAACGATTTTTTGTCTTCATTTGTTAATATTTGATTTGTTTTATCTTTTTGTTTTTCTGCGTAATTCAGTAATCATATACAAGGGTCATGTCACAATTTCTGCGGCTTGATGTTGACTTATCAATATTGATGTGAGCATAGTTAGGTTAGTTTATCTGTAAAAACATTCTAATCAAGGCTTTTTTAATGGAACTCCACTATTGAGGATCAACGCTTGATAATCAAAATTGAACGATACGTTACAAGAAACTTACCTCTTACCGCTTCTGACAACACTTCTGCTGCTAYGGTGGCTACAAAAATTGMAGAATACAGTCGATTAATGTGTGTTGAAACAGCCAAAAAGGCTAACATGTCAGCTAAATCCATTCAACGTATTTTCACTGACATATTGATGCAGAGAGAGAGAGATTTCTACATGGTGGGTACCGCATCTCCTTTCCGTTGAACAAAAAATGCACGAATAGAAATTGCTGTTGATCTTTCTGCTTAGTATCGTCACGAAGGGGATGACTTCTTAAAAGGTAATATTTCCGTTGATGAGGACGGAATGGAAACGCCAAAGTAGCGATTGGAATCAGTATTGCGCAAATGGAGAGCTGTAGAACAGCGGCGTAATATTCTTGCACGACCACGCTAGACCGCATAAAGCATTGTCGGTTGAAGGATTCTTTGAGAAGAACCGCTGGAAAATTCCCCCTCTAGATTTTGACCTGTTCCCAAAAAAAGGGATCAATTTTATTGACTTGGAAAGCTTGCAACAACGCCTTGACAAAAATGACGTATTTGATAGCACTGCGTCACTGCTGATTTTGGATTTGTAAGGGGATTATATTGAAGGACTGTTTATTTATTATGTTTCGTTTTTGAGCTATGCATTTATGAACAGGAATTCTGACATAACCCTCATACTTTTAGCATAGTCAAATTATATGTTACCCTAAAAATGGTCGGGTAATTTAAAGTTGTTTGTGAATAGCAAATTAGCTACGAAGCTTTATTTAGAACTAAAAAATAACAAGTGCTGCCAAATGGGGCGCATTTGATTGAAACAACACCGCCGTAAATCGCTTGCAAAACTTAGTTTACGTTTTGTGATCATCAATATCAGATAGAAATCAACAAAATTTGCAATTGTTAGGCTTCATTATTCATTTCTTATAACTATATAAAGCAGTACTAAGACCTTTATTGTCAAATAATGGGCTATACCTAACAGATTAAAAAAAACATTAGCTTCCTTTCTAACAGAATTTCTGTCAATTCCAGACTTTCAAGCAACTGTTGTTTAACGTACTTTAGTACAATAACAGTATCTCGCTCAGTTAGTTAATGTAATCAGCAGATGGAAGATAAAAATATTTAAACAGAATGGCTGTTGCTCTTACAATTAAAACTGCTAAAAAGGAAAGCACATTATTTGACAATATTTATTTTAACGCTGGCGGAAACCTGCCACCTGAAACTAAACAAAGTATAAGGCCCAACAAAAGATCTAGATCAGATTAAAGCTGCACAAACCCTGTAAACTTTAGAAAGTGTATAGCCCACCACCTGGGTCCCTAATCCATTGAACTGATTTAGGGTGTTCTTAAGGCGGGCGGTGTGCTTACGAGCGTTTGAAACAGCATTATCGGAGCCTAGATTATTTACCCGCTTTCGGACTCTCAAAAGTAGGTGTGCACTGGAGCTGTTTCTAGTACATTACAACCATAGCAGGAGCTTTCAGCGCTGAAATCGGTGGATCTTACAACTATTTGCTCGCAAACTTGCTCTACGAGGGTTAACATAAAGTAAGAACTTCGATTCGTATACGCTAGAAAACCTCAGTTCCGCATTTTAAGACCGACAAGTTTTTGAAGTGGAAGTGGGACGAGGCAGTTGTGCCCGCGTAAAGTATGGGAACAGTCCCGATGTTTACCGTGTTATTCGAGGATGTCAGCTAGGGCGTAGGATAGATACGCAATACGTGATGCATGCTTTTGTTGGAAATAACTGCGAAGTAGCTAATTAGCATTCAGGAAAAATACAACTGCCCCAACACGATATCCGTGAAGAAAAGCATTACAAACGTGGCCATGTAGCAGTGGCGGTTCGTGATCCATTGCAAGGATGAAGCTCAACATACAGTTTATTTTTTTCAATTAATGACCCTGTCAGCTTATGTCAATTAAGTAACTTGCTAGGTACATGATATTAAATGGTATACATATACATGTCCTATAATGAACTCAAATTTGCAACCTTTCACCCCAGAGGCTGACATGTTACACGTTGGATCACGGCGGCCACCCTAATAAGGACATATAAACTTCTAAGCGCGGTAGGTTGTATTAAAACAAGAATTTAGATGACAATGCCATCTGTCAGCTAGGTGGTTTTGTAATCATGTCAGTGTAATGTTGACAGATGGCATTGCCATCTAAATTCTTACTTACATCTTACCAAGCCTTTATTATATAGGCAAGACCAGTTCTATGCTGTGCTGTCTGCACTAAACCTAAACTGCACTGATGAGCCATAATGATAGCGAAATAGATCTTTCTGCACAGCATACACATGCATTTTAAGTATTAAAAGAAATATAAAAAAAGGAAAAACTACTTTGTGATTAATGGGTTTACCATGTTAGCTGATGAAGGAGATATGCTACAATGTAAGGATATAATATATTAAACTCCGTCAAACACCAGGTGAATCAGTGCCAACCAATCTCGACTCTTGGCGCCAAATGACAATTTTATAAAGACACAAAATTACCAGTAATTATTCCTAACTCCAATATGATATCCCGCTCTTATTGGTTCTGCATTGCTATTTAAGAAAAACAATAACGTGAAAAAATATAGATCAAGTTATGACAATAMATATGTGTAGATGTAGCTTAAAATTTACTTATTTTAGTTTAACTTCTTACTCGTAAGTGTGTTTTGTACATTTCTACATCTGAACCTTTTCCTATACATTTCCTAGTCTTATGCAACACTATTGTGTTTTTAGTTCATTGACAAGTTTGTGCTACATATTAATTGTCATAATCAGTATGTTTTCTATCTGAAAGACACTGACAACTTTGCTCGAGAGTCTTGTTGATATATTATATTCTTTAATTACGATCATAAGCATCTTTGGGGAAGGTCATTGGTCATTTTAATCAGAAATCTTCAAACGTTAATCCGGAGAAAAATCCTCCGGGTCCAAGTAAGGTAATCGCAAGGTTAAGACGTCAGTAATCAGCTAAAAATGAAGATCAAGCTATCGATGTATTAATCTAATTAATACTAATTAATCTAAGTCAACTATACGAAACTTGCTTTCGAGAATAATATTAGTAAATCGTGAGATGTACGAATATTAAAAAAGAACAAATGCAAACAAGGTACACCCTCTCCATGAGCTAAATAAAGATGATCCTGATAGACAACGCAGTTATGTACGAAATAATCAATGATAATACAAATTTTGCAAACAACATTTTATTTTTTGACGAAGTGACAGCATACACAATATCATCGGAGACTAAATGTATGGGCACTTCACCAATGAAAAGGTAACAGCAGATATCATCTTAAACCTACTCCTTGAGAACAGTTACCTGACATTGCACACTTACTTCTTTCTGAAGTTTGACGAAGAAGGCCAAACTGCAATGTATGGTTTCAGGACGGCGCTCCGGACATTTTGGAGTTAATGGTCGCCTGTATCTGGCAGGATGCACTGCTAGATCGCTTGATTTAAGGTAWTTGAATTTTTGACCTACAGTAATTCAACAATTCAGGTGCGAAAMAAAATCACGAAAGATGGAAGCCGAAWCCAAGMATGAAGTTCTAGAAATACCGCCTGTCGCTGCGCGTTTTTGTTATAGACTAGATTTTTGTCAAGCTACTCGAGGTCTTGAGTTTAAACATTTAGTTTTAAGTTAATATTCTTTCACCTAATAAAGTATTACAATTACGTAAAGCAAATGAACAAAAAGCAGTATATTAACATTTGCAGAACTTGCTCTGTTTTTCGTAAAAACACAGGTTATCAAAATTTTGTTATTATACCATATAAAATAATCACCTGGACATTTCAAGGCTAAGAAAGGCAATACAAATCACTTGGTTGCCACTTAAGAAGACAAAAATCAAAGTTAGCTGAGAAATTAAAAATAATTAGCAAAGTAACTTTTGTTATGGACAGTTTGTCGTAAAGTCCATATTTATAGAAACAAGTATGTTATTCAATTCAATTAAATCCATATATAAAGAGTGGATAAAGTTAGGCATACAATTCAACGTAAGGGTTATTCGCAAAATTTCGAAAGAACGTCAAAACGGGTAAGTTAAAGTTTACAAAGAGCTTTATTTTGAAATGCTTTGAAATGTTACTATGACGAAGATATGACATCATCAAAAATGTATTTTTTAATAGAACCATATATATTTTAAAAAATTTAGGTTCTTCATCACATCTGAAGTACGAAAGTACCATGGACTATAAGTATGAAATTTTTCCTATTGATACAGTTTATCCATTGCGGAGTGGTGCATGTCGTTTATTGCGACCTGACGCAATTTTTCATTTGAAGTGACAGTAAATGATTGTGCTGACGAACTTCCTGAGGACTTTGGGGTCTATCGCCACAACCTACAGTCATTAAAATTTTGATTTCTTCACTCTTTGTTAGACGCACTGTGTTAGATTTAAATTAATGATCCGAGAACTGTCACTGTCAATGTCGCATTTTTACAAAGTCTAGTTTTCAGCTTTACTGGAATCTACAGATGACAACTTTTCGTCTGCTGATACTAGTCGATGTATTTACTAATTTTGGGAAATGTTTTTTTTTAATTTCAACCATTCAGCAAGTGTTTACTGCAATCGGAAGGAACATGAAGTAGCAGCAGGTTTAACCCACATTACTCATTCAAACAATTTTTTTGTGCTGTCATATGCATCGATTAGTTGGTTGCCTACTTCTTTATATAATTTTTGATCGTCATTTTAGGTATTTTTACAAGCGTGTACGTTTTGATTTTTTATGCCAAACGATACAATGGTTGAATGACACAAAAATACATATGATTCTACAAAAAATTATCACGTCATGTCTGCGTTACAGTAACAGACTCAAAATGAATCTTTTTTAATCCTTAAGTTACCTGTTTAGCGTTTTTTTCCAATTTAGTTACTCGTTATTTTGAATTAGAATTAACTCATATAGTTTACTATAGGCCTGTATGTCTAGATATAGCATTTGTATAATATGTGTGTTTCCTTTTCTTTAAACTTGCAGCATTTAGGCAATTAAATTGTTTCGTGATAGTTTTGCTATTTTATTTTGTCATATCATCGACCGTCATCAAAATACACCTTCCGATAACAAAACTAAATGTTACTGAGTACAGGAAATGTAAAAAGATCTGCAGATATGAACATCGTTGTTCGCTTTGACAGAAAATGATGCCCTATTTCTGCGGTACTGAAATGTTAAGTAATCGTTTTCGTTGGTGAATTTCTAAGAACTGTCAAAACATTTTCTTATTTTGCAACCGCACACAAATGCTTTTACCAGACATATAAGATTATAGAAGATAGCGGCGAGTAAGTCTTGAGATACGAACGCAAATAATACATCAAAGGTAAAGAGAATGAGAGAGAAAAGGTACTCGAAACGAAATGTGGAATCCAATTAGGCTGTCGTCACTGCGTCATTTCTGATAACCGCGAAGGCAGCATCGGAAGCAGCCCGGATGTGTTATCAATAAGATACGGAACATGTCAGTGGCACTGCACCACCCGGAGCAATCTGAAATGGAGCTCGGTCTTTTTGAAAAACGTGCACTTTGTGTGCAGCTAACCAGCGCACAGCGCAACGTGTAATGGAGGAACTAATAGTTCTTTAGCATCGGCTCCGTACCCTTTGAATTTTTATGCGGGGCAATTTCTTTATTTTCATCTCTTTATCTCGGCGCAGACGGTAACAGCATATTGGATTACTGCATCCATGCATAAATTCATATACGTTTCATGGGCGAAAGTAAAAATTGCGGTGCAGCTTGCAGGGGCATGCAGCTCGCCTAGATTACCACTGTACAACATGGCCATAAAAATTCATAAGTTTCACTGATTACTCTCATTTTTCTGTTATTATGTATATATAAGCACAACGCGAATAGGGCGTCTCTATTTAGTCTGGTCCGAGAACACTAAACAAATAATTGAGGCGTGTTTTCTAAAATCTGTCTMAGGGCAAATTTTAACGAAATTGAGTTAGTGGCCATCTACTACAAAAATGATGTTTTAAGACCGCTTAATAAGGTTCTGTAAAAACAATACGAATGCCAAGATCTAAGCAGCTAAAATTTCGGTAGTTCTACAAAAACCACATATGTCCCTTACCTTTCCTTCAAATMCCCCACAAGTCCGCAACGGGATAGGATACGTGTTCTTTTTGCTGAAAATTTCGGCTGACATGTACGAATAATTCAGTTTGACTAGACGTGCTGTAATAAACGAGAGGCAGTTCGGCACACAGTGATTTACCTTACGTTTAAAACTGTAACTTAATAAATATTAATGCCTACGGATTGGCCCAAGACAGGCTATTCTCATTTAACTGGTCTTATTTTAATAAATAATATAATAAGAAGACGTCCTTGAATGGAAGTTAACAAAAAACTCATGGTTAGGGCAGGGGATTCAGAAATCATAGCTTGCAAGAAAGCTTTTCACAGCCTATATGGCATCAAAACGCTCGGCGAATACCAGATTCCTTGATGATTACTGAAGCTTCTTTCAGAGATAAACTCAAAAAAATAAGAATGTATTACGGAACTTAATAAAATCCACAAAATTTCCTGCTAGACAGTTGCATTAGTCATGTCGTAAAAAATCCAAACTGTTTTTGTTTACCAGAATCTTTTACGTTGAAGGATACGCATAGTACGTTTCTGCAAAGTTATAAAATAAACATACTTTATTAAACCTACTAGAAAGTATTTAGAATCCATTTTAATATTAAATTTGGATTTCCTGGATCTGATACTTCTTCAGAGCTTACTCAGTAACTTAAATGTGTAGACCTTAATACAAAAAAAACGAAAAAACTAACAACAGAAAAAGAGATACACCTTCATAAGGCGGAATCATTCACCTAAGAGAGCTGAGAAACCAAAGGATTTTGATGAAGCCGTTTTAAACGCCTGACTGAAATCAAGCCTATCTAATAATAATAAATGAAGTAACACGACTTCTTTGACATAAAAGTCAGCTATTAGCATTAAAACTTAAGGATTATGAGAATTGCTAACCAAAATTCTGTACTATTTTTAAAGGATACCTTTAACGAACGATTCGAACCAGTATCGTTGTTAAAGGGAATTTACAATGCACTATCCAGCTTGAAAGGCTCTACGATCAACTCCTAGCAGTTGCTTCAAATAGAGTAGAAAACTCAAAGCCATTATTATATATTTAACCCCGATAGCTTGGACATCGAGGAAGATAACAATAGCAGTGGATGTGAAGCTTATGTATTTCTTTATATGATTATTTTGATCGTTTGTGAAATAAAAATAATGTTTGCTTCAACTTGTTCTTGCTAGCCAAAACAACTCTTTCCATTAGTTTTTATTTTTTTATAATTTAATTAAGCAAAAATCTTTTTTTAAAAGGCGCCTAACTATCAAGAAAATTAAAGAAAATTACGTTTCGAAACAAACCGTTTTACTTGTTTGATGAAAATTTTATATATTGAATATATGTAGTTTTTGTAAAACACGCCTCAATTTCTTTACCATTTGGTAAAAAAGCGGAAGCAAAATGAAGTATTACTGATCTACTTTATCAAAAGACTCTCTGGGAATATCTACTCATTCCTTGATAATTCACGGACACAGCAGTAGCAAGTACTTTGTAAAATACTTCCAGGTAACTCCAAAATATTGGATGTGCCCTTATATACGAGTACACATAGAACTTTAATTAAAAAAAATAAGTAGATACACTTCTTTCAACAACTGTAGCTCAGCCGCTATTTTGTTGGATACTGTTTTACAAAACTCTGTTATGTTATCCTTCATTAAGAACTTGATGACGCTAAATTTATGAAGGATGAAACTTATGACTTTTCTGTCACATCAGCTGCCTGATGAACTTATACAATAGGATTCATTATGAGTTCAATGAATGCTTGCTTCAGTTGTGCGCAGTTTCATCCACTATTTTACTGAATATTGAAACAAGATTCTAAAGTATTCTTCCTCTAGCGATTCTATGATATCCACTGGTGTTTGAATACTAATCAGAGTAATAGATAAAACTGAATATTAATAAAATGTAAAGGCACAGAAATATATTAGAGCTTACCATAATGCTAAATGTGCTTTATTATTTAACAAATTAAATGTTAAATTTAACTTACTACATATTTTGGTATACATAGTGAAATTGAATGTTATGGCTTGGTTAAACATTAACGTCAAAACTGCATCCATTTAACCGTTAATCGTTTATTTCTCTAGCCATCATGATTCATTCAAGAATTAATTAGCTAAAAGGTAATTCGCCTCAGCAATTCTAAGCGATTATCTAAATGTGGTGTACCATATTTAGCATCTTAATAAACTCAAAAAGGATATGTATCTAAAATAAATCGTCCTCCCATGCTTGATCTAAAGTACTGCGGGTTATAATTTTGAATATTCTTATCTTTATACTTCATATGAATTTCCTTTAAAACAAACACTGGTAGTCTTTATTTATTTATCTATTTTAAAGAATCCACGCATTTAAATGATATTTTGATATTTTCCTCTAAAATAAAATTCGTTCATTGTTTTTTCCCGCCGAAACACTTTGATGAAAGCATTCAGAATTGTTATGTCATTGTCTTTTCGTATAGTTAATGTATATTAACTTTAAATTAAACACGGTTATATTAATTATTACAGATCAGTTATGAATTGAAACAATATTAAGCCCCTTATTACTCATTTCCCAAAATATTTTTGATTGTAATGACAGATACCCTAACAAACATATACGATGCATAATAGCTATATATGTAACAAGGCCTTAATAAAGAATTTTACCGCGCTCGTCTTCTATTTCAGCCTGGTTCGCTTCGCTCACTCGGCCATAAACACTCCTTGCCCGCTAAAATTCAGTTCCGTATGAGTTGTTTATAAAGCTTTATGTTTGACTTGAAAAAATTGATATTGCACATTACTAGTTCTTCAGTAGGAAAAATATTTGTAACATCTGACAACATTACATGACTGCTGTTTCTAATATTTGACAAATGATGACAAATCCGTGCTTTTGCAAGATTTCATGAAATATACCATAAAAGAAGCTAAAAATTATTGTTTAAAAGAAGGAAAAGCCAATGAACTATGATGTGTGGGGGTGGATGTCATGAGCTGGCCTGAGGTGAAAACCTTTCTGCAGATCTGACATCTACTCATACAGTTTGTTTAGCTCATGTCTAATAAAATAAAAGTGCCGCTTTATGGACGCCATAACTACACTACATAGTAAAGGTTAGTTCGAACATAAAATTTTTAAATTTTATGTGCCTAATAATTTGTTTTGCAGCATAATATAAACGACGACGCAGTAATATATAAAAGTAGTCGATCCCTGGTTGGAAAGCATTTCGGATGTAATAACCTAGGGACTTCGCCATTTGTAAATATAAATTGAACTTAGTTGTCTAAAGTAAGTACGTTTACTTATGCATCTGACACGTTAAATGATGACATAATTATTTTTTATTGACTGTTTGATATTTAAAATGAATCAAAGAAAAGAAAACTGCTTTTCAATGCTACAAATAGGCCTCCTGCTCATCAAAGCAGCAAAGCTGTTTGCACTAGCAAAAGAAATACAATTTGCAAGAAAACGTTACAATTCAAACTAAATTGTTGACTTATTACTCTCTTGTAAGTTTTTTGTTAATGTTACTCGCTGTTAGTTTTATAATAGTTTTGTTGTAATTTTTTATATCAAATATTTTTCATATATATTATCTTTTATACAATATTTACATACAACATACATGCTACATCGCTTATCAAATTTGTTTATACACACATGTGCAATATATATTATAATTTATTCTTAAATACACGGCGTTTTCTGCTTTGAAATTACTCATGCATTAGTCTGAATTTTATCAAAATATCATAATGGCGTATACAATTTTAGCAGAAACCAGATAAAATCAAGGTGGCCACATTATAAACTGATTAACACTAATCAATAATTATAGTTTTAAAATGATTGTGATGCATTATGTATCCAACTCTACTTAATTTAGTATGACTTCCGTTCAAGATTCGTACACATGTCATGTGATAATAAACGACAACTTACCCAAAATAGTAAATACATGGTACTACAACAAGCATTTTTCAATCCCTTTGACAAAGGGTTTCTACATTTCTAAGTGTATTGTTATTTTACTTCATGCAGATACTTATAGATAATTGGAAGAAAGTCAGCATTCTTTTGAAATTTGCCATATCACGTCGTCAAGTATTTTGTCACAAACACCCGACATTAACCGTTCACGCGGATGACTAACCATCGCAGTCATTACTTTTCTATTTCACTGTTAAACGAAAAGAGAAATAGAACCTCATATCGGAGACCCAAATTCTCCGAAACAAATACCGATCAACTGAAGTGTGTAACTGAGATGCAGCGTTACATCAAATGTTGTAGACAAAAGGTTTCGGGGCGGTCGTGTCGCAGAATGTGAGTGTGCTGAGCTGATATAAGGTGGAGGGTAAAAACGGGAATGTGACAAGGCACTGAACCACCCCCTCGCTGAACTGAAAGTTATGTCGTGAAAAACGAAGTCGAAGGCTTATATAATTTCTTGTCGTTTCTGAAGCCTTCTGTCCAATAAATCCCAGCGGTATAAGCCAAACAACGGACGACGGTTAGGAAATTTGCCCGGCGGTATGAATGGTCCGCCATTAGATAGCGCCTCCGCTGTATTATTGATTTTGATATGTTAGAACTAAACGAGTGTAGAATTTTTCCGATCGGGGAGCTTCCTTTTTCAGGTCTGATAAGGAACTGCTTCCGAATCCGATATTGCTGTTGACATATGACTGGCTTCCGAGTATTAACTCAGCCGCAGTGAGGTGTGATGCGATGTAAAAGAGGAGTATATTTGATGATTTATTGAATGCAGGTAAATTTAAACTTACAGGTTTACAAGAAATAATTTATGTTTACTCGGGTATACATCCCACCAAGATGTACCTACTTTTTATAAAAGTAGAAGGCATGCGACGTAACAAACGTTAGAAGCTTTAGCAAAACGAATGATGTGCAATTATAATGGTTTAGGTTATTGCCCAGACACGATTTAGTCAACGATTTGTTTATCAGATATGTTGCAGCTCTAATCTGGGGCCTCTTCAGACTTTAAATGCAACAAGACGATCATGGCACTTATTAGTGTTTTACACTAATTCTCGTAACTATTGCTATTAGCTTAATATTCACATGAAGTACTGAACTAAAGTCTCATTAACATAAAAACTTGTTGTTTTACCTTAAGAATTATAACAATATTCTAATTCAAATGTGAGACTTTAAAATTCTAGCCAAATAATAAAATACTGTAAACAGAATTGCTATCCACCAATGCAACGGAAACTTTCCAAATAAAACCTTTGTGGCAAGTTGAGCTGATATACATTTAATTGCCTATATGTTTCTATAAAGCTAGTTTTTAACGGTAGAATTAATTTTGTTTGGATGAAGGGGTTATTATTTAATTTTGTCACATAGCCTTCTCTAATCATGAAAATCCTTACCGAAGGAAGTTTATTCTAATCTATTCTATTCCATCTTCTGCGGGGCGACCCCGCAAATGGCCAGGGCGCTGCACTTAGACCTTTCGATCCATAATGCCCGCACCATATCTTAGAAGAGTCTTGAGTTCTCATAGAAGTGCAGTATCTCTTTCCAAAGTAAACTATAAAGATCTTCAGTCTCAATAGATTGAGAGCCAAATCCTCCAAACCCTTTGCCTCCCAGCGGTCCGCAGTTGGTAAGGAGGTGAACCGGAGTTTTCTCTTCTGAGCAAACTCTGCGAGTGCTACTCTCCGCTACACCCATATTATATAGTTGTTTATTGAGCCGGCAGTATCCCTTAAGGACAACCACCACTAATCGCAATTGGGAGCGATTCAGGCTTAAGAGCCATTTGTCTCTATGAGTAGGCGTAGGTCTAGTGATGAAGGACCTAGATTGCCTCGGCTTCTGCGTGTCTTCCCAATACAAGCAAAACTGACGACCAAGCTATTTTGTGATCTGAGCCCTCAGTATGCTTTCTGGGATATCCATGGAAGGTTGCGGTACAAAATAGTGTACTCTCCCAGTGGCAAGCTTATTTGTACCCTCGGAGATGTACCATATACTCCCGCACCTGTGCATTTATCTGTTTTAGATCCAGCCGTGTACCAGATGAGTCCTTGTAGTACAAGCACGTTTTTACCATTCGGAAACCACTCCTTATCAAGGATATTGATTATGTACGGTGTATCAAGACATACCGTCGTGTTAACCCTATCTCTCGTCATTGAGTAGATAGCTTGATCTACTACCCCTGGAATCTAAAGGCCGCTCTCCGGCCTTCATACTCCACCCTTATGTGTAGAGTTTCAGTCCCAGAAGCAACTCTATAAATGCAGTAGGTGTCGTTCTCATATCACCGATTATCAGCCGTAGAATTTGTCCCAACGCTGCCCTAATACTATGTGTTGCTGTGCAGCGCTACGAGTACTATACCAAGAGCGGCGTATGTGACAAGAGGTCCTCACCACAGTTGTGTACAGGCAGTAAGCGACCTGTGGTTCCCTTTTATTACCTTAAATGGAATGCCACCGTCATTATTAGACATTCAAAGTTTTAATCCCATTCTAGTTATCTGTGGAACCTTTACCTAAATACTTTGAAGAAATGAGGGTTCCTGTATACTTGCGGAAATTGATGATTAAGAAAAGAAACACAAGATTGCCTTTCTGGTCATAGAGTTTATTCAGCTGGCAACATATGGGATACGATATTCCAGTCAACGAAGCAAAAGCAAAAAAATAAACCGTGTAATTATGGATTTTTGTATAGTGCTAGAGGTTGTTTCCATGAACAACATAGGTACTAAAAGACCTGACCGCAGGGATGTAAGCGTTGGGGGGAAGGGGGTGGAAAGGTAAGTTTTTTGCGTTTTTTATGAATATCTCGAAAACTCTGTGTTCGATGGTGTGCAGCATATGCCACGGCACATGTATCAATTGTTCCCCGGCGGAGGATTCATATGAATACTTTGAACATTCCAATGATGATTTTTTTTATAAATTAAATGTTCACTTCACTGAAATGAAATGCTTCTTTCAGAATGTTCGGGTTTTCTATGTTAAGAATTGCGCTGAGTATTGATCATAAAATAAAAAAGTGTAGAACCTTTTTGGTGAAAATTTTAATTTACTTTAATTTTGTTTACGAAACATTTTCTGCTAGCGGGCACCGTTTTCGAGATATTCACAAAAGACCTGGAAAACGCATTTTTCCGCCCCACCCCTCCCAACGCTCACACCCCAGCGGTCAGGACCTTTAGTATGTTGCACCACTATACAAAAATCCAGAACTACACGTTTTATTTCAGCTGAAAGGCTTTTTTTGAGCTTTGTTGACTGGATTACGACGCAGCTCATTAGATCTGGATTTTAAACATAACGGATTGATATTTTAGCACGGTCGGATGCAGAGTATAGGTTGCCTCATGTCTGTGTATCTACATATTAATGTTTAACACTAGTAGTTTTGGGAAAAAACTGAAAGCAATTTGGTTTTAAATAAATATCGAAACGGCCATCAAAGCGGCAAGTTTCAGTATTTTTTATTTATGAAAAAAAGAGCGCTATGCGCAGCATTTTGTCAGTCTGATGTCTGTACGATGACACACTCATAGCTCGAGAACGGCTCAATGGATCAGGTTTGTTCATGGCTAGCTGGCTAGGTTTTGGGCTAACGGTGATTCACATGTGTTTGTTTCACTATTTACCAGCAAAAGGTATAAACCACTTGCGCGGATAGTTTGGGACGTTCCATACATCACGTAGTCTGCACTGTCCAAGAAAACCCGTGCGTAAGCACGAAAGCAAGTTAGCTGTCGATAGAACTTATAGTCGGCTTCGTAAATTGTTAGACACCATCACTTTGTAATTGCTTTGGTGAATACATGTTTTTACAAAATAACAAAGTGTTCTCCTTTGCTTATCTGCATCCCATTGTATTAACGAATAATAACTCGGATATAGTTATCTTAACGGTTAACATCTGCATATTTAAATTTGTATATATAAAGCCTTCTTAAGCAAAAATAGTATAGCAACCACTCCTCCGCTCTTTATGGCTGTTACTCAACTTGGTTTGGGTGAAAAGTGAAAACAGGCCTGGCGCCATCTCTTTTCACTTTAAAGCAGGAATGAATTTCCGGAGTGTTGTGAACATAACATGCCTAAAGCTAAAACACCTAGCACTTTATATACCACGTAGGTAACGGTATCACATGGTCAAACGTTGTTTCTAGTACAAACGAAAATTAACACTTTATAAAAGTAATATGTAATTATTAAGTAGAAAGAACTGAGTCAGATATGGCGTACGATTTTAGTCGGTAGCAATTTTAAACTTTATGCTCCATGGTCAACAGCTCTGTGCCTATAGCAAAGAGATTAATTATTAAGTCTTTATCTAATTTCTGCGAAGAAACTTCTCCTATAAAAATTGCAGCAGAGAGTTATGCGCGTCTAGGGTCTTGACAATTCTGTATAGGGTATCCAGGTTTCTACATAATTTCCTCTTTAAGAATTTGAATTTGAACGTGAAGAAGGTGGTAAGTAAATCTCCTCATGAGCTTATATAAGCCTGAAGCAACTGCAGATATAGATAGTTTTCAACAATCAATATGTGTGTTATTATGTTTTTGAAAAAATCTTGAAAACGCTTGTACTAGTATTTACATTATGAGATTTTTCTACTCTGGGTATGTTTTTCACACTAACTTATGTGAAACCGGATCAGCCGTTTAACGCAGTATTTTACGCTGTAAATCATACAAACTGATTTAGTATAAAAGATAGTTGCCAGCAGAAGTCAACTCAAATTATGCGGTTTTGTTCAACTACACACAATTTCCTGAAACGACGCTCACTCCAACAATACTATTCAGAAAAGCCATTCTTGCCCCACCTGTCGTACCGCTTCCATCATCCAAGCCATAAAGTCCGCAACGCTAATAATGCACCCCTCCCTACCTGCACACGTACAAAGAAAACCTCCGGGACAGAGGGGATGTAGGGCGTTATGTTGTTATACAGTTAATATAAGTTTATTGCCATTTCGAGCTAACCGCACGTAACACTAGTTAAGATGAATAGACTCCATACCATCACATGTCATATCTCAAAGCTCCAAGAGGTGGTAAATCGTCCAAGTTGTAAACTTCACGACGCCAATGTTTTATAATTATTACTAGGAGTAAGCTTGTTACACTCGAAATTGGCTATTTGTGCTTCTAACAATGGTGCAAAGTTGGAGTGGTATAATATGTAAGCAACGCTAACTGGCGACAGAGTCAGGAAAATAGCATCTGAGATTTAACTTGCGATTCGTAAGTAGATAGTTTAAAGGGGGGAGCAGCAACTATTACAGACACGTAAGTACCATCTAATTAAGTAAGTAAATTACCCAATAGCTGTGTAGTTGAAAATAGAATGTGCTAGATCCACTGCTCGTATGTTTAATGAAAGAATCCAGGAACAAATTTGCGACGTAAATGCGTATTGGAATTATTGGAAAAATTCATAGAAAATGCTTTCGTATAACAAGAAACATAACCGCACAGCCATTATTAATTACAAAGCTGCTGCTTTCTCACAAAAAATTTCATCCTTACAAAATCAGATTAGTTCATGAACTAAACGAAGGTCATTTTGATAGACGCATTGAGTTTTGTGCGATCCTTATTCAACGAATTAATCTTTACCAAAATTAGGTTTATAAAATTTGTTTCTCCGACGAATGCACATTTTATTTGAATGGAGAGGTCCATCGATAATATAGTCGATAATGGAGTGAAAAAAATCCTCACCTCATGCGTTAAATTCACATGCAACGATCGCAGAATTTGAACACCACATGATAGGGCCATTTTTTTAAGAAATTTAAATGACGAGGGATATTGACATTTGTGGGAAAATCAGATCATACGACGGATTAATGAAGAAAGTGAATATAACTCGAGATTACAAAAAAGGTAGTTTTCCAGCAGGATGGTGCTCCACCCCATTACGTCGCTCCCGTAAGGCATTTGGAATAATCAATTTCCCTGTCGCTGGACTGGCAGGAGAGGATCGAACGAATGCCCTAGCAGAACTCCTGACCTTAGTCCTTTACATTTCTTTTTATGGGAATTGATAAAATCTAAGGTAGCTACAAGATACTCAACCTGGTCCGGTACAGAGAGAGAGAAATGACCTTTCGAAAAAGTGCAGGGCGAAATAAATAATATCGACCATCCCACTGCACGGCGGTCAATAAGGGTCAATTTCAACATTTAATGAAATGAAATTACCTGCAACCATTTGTTTTGAGTGGTTTTATTTATAACGCAAATAAATTATTTAGATTTCGATTTTCTGTGTATAATTTGAATAAATGTCAAATATTTAGATATGGTTGAATAGAGAATTGCAAAACCTTTCTAATGGCCTTGTCATACGACCCCCCTCCCATTTGAACCTTTTGACGTGTGATGCGTTAGGAAGAGTTGGGACAAGGAAAAGGGAATTAAATATTTCTCCCTAGAAACAAAATTATACGTGTTTCACGATTTATATGAAGTGGCTAGTTTTATTATTTATCATTGTTTATTACCTATTGTTCATTATTATACCCACAAAAAAATATCTTACATCTATATATAACAGGAGTGCAGTAGGTATTTAGTAACATCAATGAATGTGATCCTTGCCCAGTGTGAGCGTATAGGATTTACTTCAGAATATAACATGTAACCAAACAAGGCAAAAAAAAAGAATAAAAAATAAATCGGAATACTCAGGTAGCAATAAAAATGAAAAAACACTGTGACGACCATTGCAGATGGCAGTTGATGTTCAGTGCAAAAAAACTTAACGCCCTCCACAGGCAGGACATCGCCGTAGGAAGTGCTAACATCGAATGTTTCAGGGGTTCGATTACACAATATAGGACTAACGTATTTGCAAAGAAACAGCATTAAATATCTGACAAGACCTCTGACCCAGCAAAGGAGTTCTCTTTCTAAGGATCTGATAATGATGCTGGTGGCTTTCGCAAAAAAATATTGTAATGATTAATACTTTTGACGATATCGTTTGTATACAACAAAAATAAAATTGGTTCCAGAATAATCTACGCTATTTGAACAACCGAACAGATTTTGTCAGCTTATCTGTAACCCTTGCCCAACACCTCCACCATCTGTTTACGTCTGTCTAAATATGAGGCACACCAGCTGTGTGATATTTTCCTAATTCCATATAATTCTGAATTAGCAAATAGTGGTGATCAGCACATTCAAAGGCTTATGGACGGATCACAAAAGATAACAAACACCCTTTTACTGTTATCAAGGGAACTAAACACAGAGTCTAGAAGGTCGGAGATTGCTGAAACAGTGCTCTTATCTCTCTGAAACCCGTGCTGCTTACAATTTAGAATTTTATTTGTACTAATATATTTAGTGAGTCCATTGCCCATTTTATTTTGTATTTTGGAAAACATCGGTAGTAGTGAAATGGGCCTGTAATCTTCAGGCAAGATTAAATCCCCTTTCTTATAGGACGACTTCAGACCCAGTAGTGGGGTGTACAAAAAAGGTGAACAGAAGCTCCTAGCAACATTTTTGAAATAGATTTGTGCGCTCCGCGAAACAGGCAAGTTGTCAGCTAAACCATTAGCATATTCCATTTTAACTAAAGCTTACCGTATAAAAATTATAAGATTACTGTATAAATTTGAAAAACCATTCTGAACTTTAGGTGATAATAACACTGCTCTACAAAAAATTTTTCGTTTTTTGTCCTAAACTTTATATTACGATTTTCCTGTTTGTTATCTGCAAAAATGAAGAAAAAATATTTTGTTTTCGAATAAAGTTTGCTTTTGTGATAGTTATAATAATAATACTCATTTTCAAGTTTTTATAAGAATTTCAATTAATTTTTTATATTAAAAAATCCCATGAGATAAAAGTGGGGTATTTACATTTACACAGTGCCTCCAGATGCACTCGTGTGATAAACAACAACCAGCTGTTTTGTTACAAATTAAAAAAAATTCTTTTTTGTCCTAAAGTTTATTTTATGATTTTCCTGTTTGTTATGTGCAAGAGTGAAGAAAATATACCTTTTTCTAAGCAAATTGCTTATAATGCACTGTGTACTTGAATGGCAAAGTCGTTATTACACATACGTTATGACTAGCACATATTTTTTTTATTACGTTACAGTTTCAACTTTGACAAAGCGTTCACATGTTATCCCTTTCAGTTAATTGTTTGAAATGTCACAAGAAATAGTTAATGTTTGTATTTTATATTTTTTTGGTTGATGTTTTTACCATTCGAAAGGTATTTACATCCCCTGCTGCGAGTCTTGAGCAGCTGGAGTTATTGCGAAAGTATGACGCTGTTTCCCCTGAGTCGCATCTGGAGGGCTTTAATTTCAGTACTGTTAGTGCGGAAGAAGTATTTAGAATCATTGCCGCCCTTAAGAGTAATGCTGTTGGCATTGACCACATTTCGTTGAACATGCTTAGACTCGTCAGCCAACACTTACTGCATCATTTTACTTTTATCATAAATACATGTATTTTATCGTCCATTTTTCCTTCATCCTGGAAGTATGCCAAGGTGTTGCCAATGCCTAAAGTGGCTAATCCAGATGCTCCCGCTGATTTTAGACCCATAAGTGTGCTGCCTACGATGTCAAAGGTGTTAGAGTCTGTTCTGCGGAACCAGTTGGCTGATTATGTGTTTGGCAAAAACCTCATCCCTGACTGTCAATCTGGCTTCAGGCCAATGCACAGCTCTACTACCGCTATGATTCATATCACAAATAATATATTTAGCGCTATTGATCGTGGACAATGTACGTGTTTGCTGCTACTTGATTACAGTAGAGCATTTGACACTCTGAATTACGACATTTTGTGTACAAAGCTGAAATATTACGGTGCCACCACTGGTGCGGCTGCTATGATTCGTAGCTTTCTCAATAATCGAAGCCAGAGTGTTTTTTGGGATGGACAGTCCTCTCAACCAGTGGAGCTCAGGCTGGGCGTACCCCAGGGATCACTTCTGGGTCCTCTTCTGTTTTCGATATATGTCTTGGATTTTTGGGAGAGTATTTGAATAATTGTCACATTCATCAGTATGCCGATGACACTCAGATCTGGTATGAATTTGACACGGACAAGGTGCAGGATGCTGAAAGTATAATCAATGCAGATTTACAGAGTCTTTTGAATGTTTCTTTGGCACACGGATTAAACCTGAATCCTAGTAAATCATATGCGATGCTCTTCGGAACTAAGGCTAAGAGGCAGGAATTAAAGGGGAGACTGAATTTAAGGATGGGCGAAACGCATGTACGTTTTAGTGAATCGTGCAAAAATCTCGGCCTCCATTTGGACGAGAATTTGAGATTTAGCAATCATGTAAGTAAATTGTGTCAGGGGTCGTACCTTACATTGAAGCAACTGTTCCCTAGTCGACATATTATGTCACCTATAATTAAATTGAATATATGCAACTCCTTGATTATTTCTCGTTTGTCATATTGCGATGCGGTCTATGGACCAGCACTCCTAGCGAGTGATGCTGTGAGGGTGCAGAGAGTCCAGAACTCGTGTGTAAGATTTGCTTTCGGCATCAGAAAATTTGAGCGGGGAATTTCATTAAAACTCTTTGAGACAAAACGATTAAGGTTAGAAACTTTACGTCTGTACCACTTGTAGTCCCTGGCTCATAAGATTATTTTAACAGGAGTGCCTGGCTATATCAGTGATGAGTTTCGGTGGTTGCACCGTCCATGTTTGAGCCGTGAGTCAAGGCACTGTCGCATGCTCCGCATTCTTCACCACTCTTCTGCCTGCTTTCGACGCAGCTTTATTTATTGTGCTTGTCACCAGTACAACGGATTGGATAATGAGTATAGAGATATGTCCTTACTTAATTTCAAAAAACGTTTAAAGCTTAAATATCTTGCTTGATGTTTGTGCGGAGTTCGGACGCAACAGTTATCAAATATTCTACTGCTCACTGTATTATGTTAATGGAATATGTAGATACAACAATTTGTGTGACGTTTTTCTTAGTCAGTTCTAAAATTGAGTTTCACTTTTTTTTTATTTATATATATATATTTTTTACTTCAATTCTATTGTTTCACATAGGTTAGGTTGAAAAGCAGCTGCGGCTGAACCTCGCCTATGTATGATTTAGCTACAAGCATGTGTTGTATTACAWGGGAATAAAGTCGTTTATTATTATTATTATTATTATTATTATATCCAAATAATAATAAAATAAAAATAAAACGTTCCAATTGCTGTAAGMGATTATATTACTTCATTCATTCAATTAAGTCAATCTGAAGTCTGTCAACATTTTGTTATTACTGTCCGTTACTGTGATTAACCTATTTGTTTTTGCCGAAAAAAGTCAATATAAAAGTATAACAATATAGGCGTTGTAGAAAAAGTATAGTACATTACTCGAGTTGTAAGGAAATTACGCTCTCGTGGAGTTGCGTTACTCGTCGCTACGCGGCCCGTATGCCAACTTTTCACTTCTACGTAATATGCTTCTTACAACTCTCATTACGTAATATACTATTATTTCGAATAAATTTTGCCTTTGCCCATTAAGTTAGGGTTAATGAAACAATTTATGAAACAACTGGATGAAAAGTCAGAAGCTCTTGTATTTAAAAAAAGCTTTTTCTCAAGTTATCTGAAGCAAAGGTTAAAGTTGGAGTTTTTGTTGGTCCGCAAATTAAAACAAAATTTTTGCTGATGAAGAATTTACAAACTTGCTTAGTAAAGCTCAAACAGTCTTAAAAAATCCAGAGACTACTGCCTCGGGATTTTTAGGAAACAACAACAACCAAAAACTGCTTGAAAATATGTTAAAAAAATTCAAGTCCGTGGGTTGTAGGGTGTCTCTAAAAGTGCATATTCATTTAGATAAATTCAAAAATAACATGAGGGCGTAATTAGAAGACCAATGAGAACGTTTCCATCAAGATATTATGAACTTCGAGCGTTATCAAGGCCAATACGATGAAAATATGGTGGAAGACTATATTTGAAGTTTATTGAGATAAAGTACTTATGAACATAAAAGAAAAAGTAGCACTGTGCACTTTTAAATTATTTTCCACTTTGATAGTAAAAATTAATGAAAAACAATAGAGAAATATATTTGTATTGTTTTATTATAAAAAACTAGTTACAGATTTTTTTAAATATCGTTTAAACGTTTTCCTGGACACAAAAGCAAACTTTTTCATGCCACATAATTTACTTTCGTTCAACTATGATCTAATCTACCAAAATATAATGCTCTCACATCAAAGTCAAATTTCGTGTTGAACGGTGTAACAGGGGCTGTTATTATTTATAAATTCTGCATACTAACTTTAGATAAAACTACTGTAGATCTGCTACATTAGAAACTTGATGTTGGTCTGCCAGCCCTTACTTTAAGTACATCATCAGCAACATACACAAAATAAAAGTGAAATCTAAGGGGAGGCCATTACTGTTTGGTGGATGTATGTCTTCATTTAATTACGACGTTTATTTTCCAGACAACACCGCCCAGTACAAAGAAACCGCATAACCTAATAAACTTTTAATTTGCGTGTAGCGAGAGGGCCAGGAACCCCTCTGAATTTTTTTTCCACGCGCACTTTCCGTACTTTAACGTCCTCCTTTAATAAATTAAGAGCCTAAAAACCCAATTACGGGAATGCCCGTCTGTCCTATTCATTTCTCCGAGTAAATAAAACATGGCTAAGTCCTTCATTTTGATAATATATAGCGGCGTAGTCGGCTCGGCGAAGAACTCCGTGCAGAACTACTCCATTATACAAATATTTGTCTTCTTTCCGCGGGAGATAGAGCTGTCTGAATGTAAATGGTATTATTGTAATATGAAGAAGTAGGGAAGTTGTCGGTAATATGTAAATGCAGTGCCGTTCTTTCGGGATGGCTGATGGGAACACGAGCACCTGTTCGTAATGCGGGCGGCTGTTACTTTCTGATTTGAACTGAATTTGATGATCCGCTGCACATGTTTAGGGGCCCCTCTTGGGGGAAATATCGTTCTTAGATTCAATATTACGCTGAATCCGAATAGGCTTATATCGTCCGTCAGATGCAGCAGTGTTTTATGTTAATAATCGTATATATCGAAAACTGGAGCTTTAGTGGAAGCCTCTTTGGGTTAAAAGATCTCCGAACGAGTTCCAACTTCACCAATTGAACGAAGTACTTTACTAATTCAATGAATTCGCCGGGCATAAATACTCCCCACAAGTCTAGTTCTGCGCGCTGTTTGTAGATAGCGTCTCTAAAATTTATGTGCTTAATGCAACCGCATAATTTAATTCCTGAGAGTCTTAAAAATTTAATCCTGGAAACGTATTACCTGCAGACATTTGCTGAGTCTGCACTGCAGTCTCCGAGCGAGAGATCATTTAGATTAGAGGCAAGAAACAAACAACTCACGTACGAACCTCGGGGCCCCAGTCGAAAATTAGGCACACGGGAAATATTAAAACTTTGTTTGTAGTTTTGCGATGCGCCGGTAAATATTTCCTCGGAAGGCTCATAACTCCGGCGGAAAGTTAAAAAGTGGTACGGCGGTGAAGCGAAAGAAGAACAAACACCGACTTAAAAGGCAAGAGGGTGCTATACTAACGTTGATAAATAAAGTACATTCTGCAATTTCAGTAGACCACCTAACATCTTGAATATAATGTAAGAAATAATGTATGATGTAGGAACACAAACAAGTCATTCTAGTAAGTACTAATTCTTGTCCATCCAAATTAAATTTAACGTGAAAGGCTTKCTTCCACTAAAATAATTTTGTTGACACGTTCTCCTCCATTTTGCTTAGATAGGTATTCGGTTTATTTAGTTTTGCATTCAAGATGATTGCTGACAATAACGAAGAAGTTTCTCTCGAAACAATGTAAAAAGAAGTTTATAAAAATAGTATGAGAAGCCTTTTGAATGGGTGGCGTCCAAAGAGGTATTAATTATCAGTAAATTCATTGCGCTAACCTGCATAACCTAATTATTCGCACTTAAGTCCTGCATTCTTTGATAAATTCATTCCAAGCTGCAAACTGTGATAAGAATTACAATAGGAATATGTATTGTTTGTTACAATAAATTGACGTTTATAAAAGGAAGAAATTAAAAGTCCCTTATTTTATTCGAAGGGAAAATAGGTAAATATAATTTTTGGCTTCAGTAACACTGAGTTGGTTTTGTCGTATAGTCATATGAGGCCTGGGAGTTGTTGCTGAATGTATACCGCCTATGATCTGCCACTAACATTGACCTAAGTCAGACCAGTAGGAATTCTCCGAATATAGAATAAAACATAAGGTAGTTTGGTAGATTAATATGCAATGCTTAATTGAAAGACTGTGGCTAATAATATCGCTCGTTTGCTACAAGCATGTCAATTTAAGAACTGGCACTTTTGACTTATCCCAAACAACTCACTGGAAACAATTTTGCTAATATCAAGTAGGTCAATATTTCTTAACGTTTTAAAATAGAAATTAGCCATAGTCATGTTGTTCCATCGTTTGTATTTTATCTGTCGCTCTAATGACAGGAGCGTATTATTCCAGTTCATCGGCGCGGCGTAAGGCGAAACCGCCAACTATTTGTGATATAGTGTCATATTTAGCCAAGGTTTCACCAATCTTAATCCTTTTAACACAGTAGTATGACATATAGAGTTGAGACGTTCTTGCACACACATTTTCCTCAAAATGGGTGTTTTTCTGTCAGTTGTTTTCGCTTATGACGTTATTACCTGAACCAAATCTTGCTTTTTTTCAATTAATTATGAGACGTTAGAATAAGATTTTTTATAATGCACAGCTAGCATAATAGAATTTAAAAAATATGCAGATTAAAAGAATATTCCGAAAAAAGGATGTAACAGATAAAAAAGTRGAAAGAGACAATCGCGCAGAAAGTTGATCATAACAGCTTTTTAACGCAACTGTAATAACAGTTATTTTTTTCGTACATCAGAAACAGCTGGGGAAAAATCTTTGCAGATTATGGTAGCATGAAATATGACGAAAGAGTCTGGTGGAAAATAAAAAAAAATAATGATTTGCAACGTTGTTGCACTATTTTTGTTGCGTTACTATAATTAGTACTCAAGAAAGGTATTTTTTAAGAAATATATGCAGTAGACGAAGATAAAGCAAAGAATAACGAAAACTGGAATGAAAAGGTACCTAAGCGACTGTTAAGAACAATACGAAGTAATTCCAGTTATTCAAGTAGCTGATTGTCTAACACTGATACATCAGTCTTCGAGTAGTTCTTTTTTCGGAAGATGGTGAATCCTTTATGATCAGACATACACAGATGTACTTACAGTACTGCTGCAAGTATTAGCAGTTTTTTGCTGCTCAATATTTTTACAATTGAATAAAGTTTAAGGCCAAACGCGGGTTTGTATGTTTTGCCAAATTTATACAGATGAGGAAGGAATTGTGATCTTCAGGCCGTACTGGGAGTGCCTAATTTGGGAAAGCAGCGCCAATTATCGCCAGTAATATGAAACAGATTAAAGTAAAGTAAATATACATAAGGACGAGGTGAGTGGAAGAAGAAGTATAGAAATAGCTATAATGCATTTTACTTTCGCCGAAACCTGAAAGCATACGAGTTTGCAGAGTATTTTTATAGGAATACCTTAGATCTCAATGGAGGCCCTGGTAAGCATCTATTATAGTAGAGAAACTAAACAAATTGTTGACACTTTAATTGAAGAAGATCAGCTCGAAAACCAATAGACTCTATTAACTTTACACTTCAAAGCTTTTTATTGATGTAAGTAAATCGATAACCCACCTTCATCCAGATTACGTTTCTCGCTGCAAATTAAATAATGCTCTGTGCGTAAACTATTTAATGGTTCGGTCAGCAAAAAGTGTATGCAGGACCATGTCAACTTGTCAGATTACAGGTCAGTTCCTTTAGGTAGTAGTACCATTTAAGCCAGCCAGGTGGCTTTGTTATCGTGTCAAATCATTACTGACATATGGCGTTGCCATCTATTTTTCTACTAAGATCATACCAAGCCTTTGCTATATAAGCAAAAATCAGTCATATGTCAAGCTGTCTGCATTAGACCTAAACCACACTGACGAGTTCTAACGCCAGCGAAATAGATTTATCTGTAGTTAGAGGACGCACTCAGAATGTTTAAAATCAGATTAATCGCAAATTGCAGTGTAGTTATTTACATTTGGTTTATGTGCAACAAAACAATTATATGATTTGCTCCTGATATGTGTCGAATGTACTAATGATAGCTTCATTCGAAATGGTTCCGCTGAGAGATATTTTATTGACCGAGACGTGGTAGGCACAATCAGATAAAAGACAAAAATGTGGCATAGGTTGTTATAATGTTAAAACGAAAAAAATATTAGGTTGGGTAAAAGTTGCTTTAAGTTTTTCGTCATAATTTTTAAACGAAAGGCCTATGGATCGACGAATCCGATTAGCGTATGTTAAGTATTATTTAGTCAAAGATGTAAGATTTTTTTATACAAGATTCTAATTTAAAATGTTGCCAAGTAACCAAAAACTGCCAAAGCACCTCACTCTTTATCTCTGGTTAACGTTAGACCCGACTTGGCCCGCTACTGCATCTAATTAAGCAGCAAAGTTTTATTTGCCTTTGTTTTCATTATGATGTTATAATGGTCCACGTGGGAACAGGTGAGTCACTGGCAACTGACACGTTTATGGCGTGCAGGTAATCATCCCTTCAACATGTTTTCATGGGCGTAGAACGAATTATTTCACGCTGCCTTTCCGCGAAGTGTGACGGGAAGTTGTACTGCCTGTTAAATTGGGGATGAAAGAGTTTGATGCCTTCGCGTCGAGCTTCGTGTATAATTGCTGCAGGAAACGCTCACTGTATAATTGCTGTTTGCCGACTGCGAGATGGTAAATGCCACAAATATAAACATTCGGCGAAGCAGAGATGGAAGCTGGAAAAATAAATATTAACAGAACCTCGGTGTACACAGCCAATGCCGCTACGGTTTTTAAGAACGGAATAATGAGTTCTGTGTTAGATATTTTTTAGCGAGAGGAATGAATTTCATTGCTATTATTATATTATAGAAACTCAAGCAATAGCACCGACTAAATATTGCAAAAATGTTTAATTTTTAAAGCACTTCCACCATCAAAAACTGAAAAGGTTTGAAAGTAATGTCAAAAATTTGCAAAAGATAATTTATGTTAAGATAAAAAGTAACTAAAAAGACCTCACGTGAATCATATTCATATACAGTCCATTCCTCTACAATACAGTCCAACCGAAAAATTCCTCTTCGGGTTTGAAGGAAGAAAACGTTTTCTTTAATGCCTTTCTATATTTCTACGATTAAAGAAATTAGTGAATTGAAGCTATGAAATGCTTTTTTACAGGCTAATGCAATGCGAGCTTCTATTAGAGAAATTTAGCCACCCTCAAAATTTCAACCGTTATAGCCCCTTAACCAGAAGACACTCTGTAGTCAAAGATGTTAGATATAATTCGGCCTATATAAAGACCTGCCTAGTCCTACAGCTATATACACGTAGGCAACCCCAATAACTGTAAGTGACCATTGCCAATACAACATGGAATGTACAGGTTTTTCGTATATGTTTGCTTTGATTTACTACTATCATAGATGATAATATATATCACATGTTAAAGTGCAGATTATATTTTACAAAAAGACTTGGTATAACAAAAAGGTTTACTAAATTACAGGGGTTGAAGTGATACGGGTGACTTATCTTTCCCAACGCTTTTGATAGCAACATAAATTTACTCTAATGTGTTCTATAGGTATATATACTATGTGATAGAGACTGCTCACGTCGAATGAAACGTAAGTAGTGTAGTTTGACCTGGTTATCTCTTTAAGAAAAGCTTAATACATGTTAGGCAAAGGTGAGTTAATGGCATCTGGTTATGTAAATGTAATGTAAATATTGTTCTTGGATGAGAAGAGTGCTAGCACAGCTTTTACTACAAGGCTTTTGCTTGGCTGAATAATTCGGAAAGCGAAGAAAGTAGGCTGGCCGCCAATCAAATTTAGGGGTTCCATTCTTGGACCACTACTGTTCATAATATATACTTCGCGGCTTTGAATATGCTGATGATGGACAGTTACTTCGCATATTATCTCCTGAAAATGTAAGGGTAGTTCTTGAGAATATTAATGAAGAATTAAGCAAATTGGCAATTGCAGCCAATACACACCATTTACAATTAAATCAAAGCAAATCACATTACATGTTGTTTGGCAGAGTCACTAGTCCTTAGCAAATTTAATATTTGTGATACTTTTTGTAGACCTTGTCTGGATGCCGTAGATAGTAGTAGAATAGAACGTGTACAAAATTTATGTTGGCATGAAAAACGAAACCATATTACAAACAAATTAAAGGAGATCACTTTTGTACACATGTACAACCGAAGGGTAGTATTCGAATAAAAGACCTCATTTTTGCACCTCTACATGTTACTGCCAAGTTTGAAAGATCATTTACTTAAATATATATAAAATACAAATTTCTCTCCCTCACGACATCCGAAGACATTCACCACCTGCCTTCAAAAGACAGGTATCTACACTCCTCTTGAGTTGGCAATGCTGTACCTGTACCTAGACCATTTTATTTTTGTTTTCCATTATATCACAATCTGGGTTACCTCAGGATACCCATTTTTTCTTTCGCGTTGTTATGGTTGTCACTATAATAAGCAGCACTAAAGAATTAATCCTTTCTTCCGTTCATATCGTGCGACAAGTCTTTTTCAGTAATAGTAGGTACTCTCATTGCATGAATCATAGTGTGTCAGCCTACCATGGCTGAAAGCGTTTCTAGATAGCAACATTCAGTACATTAGAACGAATTGTCAGATTCTAAACTACTACACGCGATTATATAGGTAATGGGAGTATCATGCAAAAGAAGTTTAACATGATCCTTCTACTACTAAAAATTTTCCAGTTTTTGGCTACTGTGGCTCCACCTTACCCAGATTTTATCAGTACCTTCTAGCTCCACGTGTTTCAAACATGGATGCATGCTTTCAGTTTTGACAACTAATATCGCCTGTAAAACGAAATTATTTTTCAACCATCTAACTCGGAACGTATCGTAACCTTCCAACGAAATATACGTATACAGTCTCTGCCAACGAAAAAGGGACTACAGCCTGAACCAGAGGTCGTTTTTGTAAAGATTTGAGTACCTCATTCTCAGAGAAGTATCTATTAATGACAGAGTCATTCACCCAAAATTTAGCAATGGGTGAAGTGAAAACACTTTGACATAAAATCAGCAAAACTATTCTTTTCTATATTGTATGCACTCATGTGGTAATAACAGTGGATGCTCTTTTGATGACCTAAAACATCTTCAGTGTAGTAGCTGATCCAGTATGGATATGCATCGATGAAAGACCTGCTTCTGTATAGCTACTTAAACACCCTCTCTGATAGTATTCCGTTACCTACACCGCTGAAACAGGCCGTGATTTGATTTCCACTTTCCGTGGTCTCCTAACCGAATACTTGACGCGGCAGTTATGTAAAACTATTGGCCATAACGAAGCGATAGCGCTGAGGCTAACGCCGCCTGCATTGTTGCCACACAAAGCATTTTGAATTTGCCTGCAGCTGATAACCGTTCGGCGAGAGAATACCGTACTCGATGGGGACCATAACCGTAATCGAATATTAAGCAAAAAATAAACTGAAGATAGTCTCCGAGGAAATGGAGATTGTCGGATAACAAAACACTTCATAAACGTATAGCGCCCCCGAGAAATCTATCTGCAGTCATTGCGGCACTTACAGATAGCGGCTGGTTCCAGTTTTCCCGAACGAATATTGGCAAGAGTTGATTTATTTTACATGCACATGCGGACGAAGCGAGAGAAATTGCATGGCTTGCGGTTCACCAGAAAGTGGAAATAAATATATTAGATGCGGTCTCCATAAATGTGCAGCTGGCTTATTTAGAGCGCTTCGTTCAGAAAACCTTATACAATCTTTCAGGGAGTTCTGCCAAACGCAAGTCATTTATTTACACTCCATCAATGGAATTCATTCCAGYTTAGCGWATCATCAACGACTTTATAAAAAATAKTTCATATTTCTTCCTACCCCTTCAATCTAAACCCAGATAACGGTTAGTWGTACTTATTCAAAATTCGCCAGATTGGMAGGTTCAGGTTTAATTTTAATGTAGGTACATAATGAATTTGAAATAGAAAAATTAAAGTTTTCTAAGATGATCAATCGTAGTCTTATTAAAAATTTCTCCTTTGCCGGCGTTTCGTCCACTGCTGTGGCGAGCATTTTCAGAGGTACGTTCATGGTCGGGGGTGCAGCTGCCTTGTGACAAAAAAGCAAGAGAAACTCATTCTGTGTCTGGCACAAACGTTTCAAATAATGTGCCATTTACGACAATAACTAACCTATTATACGCTTGTCCCTCAGAATTTGAACCACACTGAATAACAAGAGAAATACAATGTTTGCGAATGCTATATTTATATAGAATTTTAAGACTACAAGCGATTCTCTGCATTTGTTTTAATTGTATCATTTTTTAGAAAATAGCAAAGACACTATTGAAATATTTACATTTGTTGCGAGGTTCTTTAGAAATCGTATTTTTGCAACTAATGTGGCTAACAATGTAAGGATGTAGGTTTCTTTTTGAAACCTTTAATTTTTGAATCTCTGCTGATATGTAGGTAGGCACAGCCCGATGCTGACTTTAAAGTGACATCATCAGTATCAAAAATTCTTCTCAAAAGCGTATGTTGTGTCCTAGGGATTAACTAAATTGACTAAAATTACTATAATGCAAAATATTTATCCACACAATTACAAAAGAATGCAATTTAAGACAATGGTTCACTATACGACAGATAATATTCAACTGCATGTATAACCTCTAAAGGAAAACCGGCTTATATAAGATCTAACCTCTGTATCACAAATCCCTTATCTTAAAAAGGAGGTCAGAAGACCAATTTGGCGAATAATTTTCCAAAAAATTTTCAATTGTATATACATTTATGATTGATTAATAATAATTATCAATAATGTGTGTAATTTGCAAGGGAACTCACAAAGTGAGTTACTCTTTCAATACATAAGTTATTTGATTAGATACTGGTACCTACTTATACAAATTGTGCAGTCTAATTCATTTTTACCAAATTTCGTTCACCCTCATTCATAAGAATTTTATTTTTCATGGTGTTTATTTAAACAAATGCGAAAAATCAAGAAAATATGTTCAATATAAGGAAAAAGGTACTTCTTTTGTGATTTATGCGTTTTGATTACCGAATGTTCGCATTAGCACCATCGCAATACCAAACGCGCCATTACATAACCAGGTGCGGTTTATTATCGAATGTACTTTTAATATCGCCCCTCTACTGGTGGTAACATTTGTTGTTTATTCCAGATAAAATAAAATACACTTATGTTGAAGTTTTCCCCGCAATATACGTGGTCATAAAGGCCATAAAAATCTCATAATAGAAATGAATATTTATCGCAGCGCAGTAACATAAAATACTTTTTTTCCGGTGAATTTATTGCAGTTTACGACTTTTAGAAAACACACTGATGCGAAATGAAAATTCTTTGTTTTCTTTTACGACGTCCCGTGGCACATTTTTATCGTCCACAGCCATAAACACGATAGAACACGTAACGTCCGTATCGTCCGGTCTGTCTCTAAGTGCGCTATGTCCCCTGGAAAAGTCCACGTGCAGCTGTGCTCGCTGTGAACCGACACGAACATACCGCATGATGAAATATCGAATTTCCGGTAATGCATTTGCATTAAGCCCGATATGCTGTTGCAATTTACCGGAAAAAAATAGAGGCCGCAAAACATCATTGATGTATTACAAAAACAACAGGCTACCACGGCGTATGCCTAAAAGCGATTTGTTTGTAAAGTGGTTTGACTGTGGATCATGGAATGATATGTACAAAACCGTAAAAACGTTATAAAAGCATTGACCTCAAGCATTCCCGCGCCTCCGCCAAAATGTCTGTTCTGCATAATGACGTCACGCCACGAAGGTCTCACCGAGATAAAAAATATTGAATTATACAGCCCGGAGGAACTGTTATTCTTTTACATCTAAAGCTAACAAAAAATTGTTGTGTATTGATCAGGCGAGTCCAGCTGACGTCCATGTATTGTCGATCGTTCTACTTTAATTTTCGAAATAATTATGCATTCAGTGTTTTGAACATCGTACGCACGTACTTTATTTTTTAACCTCCAAACATAGATTGATCTGAACACAGCTGCTGTCGAAGAATATCTTCTACGATTGCTACATTACAAAACATGATAAAACATGAGAGTAGTAGAAAATGGTTCCAGTATCAGTAATACTCATTTGAAAGTTCTCCAGAAAAGGGTGGTTGACACACTCGCTTATATCTGTACCGTTTACGGATAGCCAAGGATACCCAACAAACAATTCAGTAGCATCCCTGTTTTTGCTATTGAATTCAAGCTTTTACGGATTGCTGATAGGTGGCGCTCCGTGGAAAATGTATAATTTTTGAACAAGTTAAGCACAATGTGACACAATTTCTTTTTTACTGGGTTATGGTTAGGTTTTATTTTCATTTCAAGTTATAAAACTTCAAATTCAATAAAATTACCATACAACAATGCTTATCGTAATATAATAATAAGTTATGTACTATCGCACATTTATTTGTTCTTCTGCTCTAAGCGACCTTAAGCTTCGCCAAATCCAGTGCTAAACAACGAATTCAGTAAAACTCAAACTATGATAAGTTCAAAAACATTAGAGGTTATCCTATTCGCAGTAGCTTTTGCTGCTTCAAGACTACCTACCTCGCTAGAGTTATATTCAAATAATGACCCTTTTTCCTGTTAGACAGGGTTTCTATAAATGATTCATGCATCCAAGGCGCTTATGGCAATTATCGATTAAATCAATTTGCCACCTCACAGGAAAGTGACGTATTCTTGTCATCTTGTCATATTGTCTGTTTATTTTTGAATTATTTGATATATTTTAATATGGCAAAACGTCTGGGAGTGTGTATTTTCAACGTATTATGTAGTGTTTTGTGGTATAATTAACTTTAAGGTTGCAGAAAGCTCACATTTCGGAGCTGTAGTGTGACATTGATCTGCAACCTTCACTACTGTCGCCGTGCATATTGTAGCTTGGCAGCAATTACAAAAAGGCGGCACAAGGATTTCAGAAATCAACGCCGCCCGCGTTGCATGAATCATTTATAGAAGCCCTGTATTATTGCTAGCTGCCACATCAAATACTGCATTAAGATAGAACACAGTTTTATAATTAAATTTGAACCCTCACTTGAAGTAGGTTCTCAGTCCACTAGCATAGTGCATTTAGTTATATATTATTTATTTTTTGGCTTTATCGTTGGAGTTTGTGTTTTACATGTTACTGTAGTTAGAGGAAGTACGGCATACCTGACAGCTGAGTCCTCAAAGAAGTGGCTTTAAGGATCCTTGGAAATATCAGGTCAAGGAGGAACCCGGGTGAATGTCAGACCAGATCCTTAGTCCTACTAGGAAGGCGTCGTTGAGTTAGGTTTAGGTTATAAAAGGTAGGTAGTGTTAAAACATTATTGCATAGTAGTGTAAATGGTTTAATTAATTAATTTAATCCATTTAGTTTCGATAATAAGTAGGTTGGGTTAGGTTAGTATAAGGTATTGAGTAGGCCTTAAGCTGATCTGCTGAAAACGGTACCCAAAATATAAACCAGTGGTTGCCGGCGCCGGTTAGTTAGTTAGGTTAGGTGTTTCAGGTATACTCAGGTATATAGGTACTCAGACTCGAAACCACTTTCACCTCGCTAAGAACGTGTCCCCCACCATATGGTCGTGCAACGCTCACTAAGTATAGTTCAGTTGTTTATAAATTACACAAAAATGTAGTAAAGCTCAGAGAGCCGTTCCGGCACACGTCCGTAACCAGCAACCGCTCAAACCGAACCGATAACATACATCTGTGGTAGTAGGTTACCACAAAAATTATTTATGGTAGGTATTTTGTGACAATTTCAAAACTGGTTGTCTGGACGTGGAGAGAAATAAAACTATCGACAAAATTGGAAGTAAACGTCTTAGCAGATATAATAGTGATTATAGTTCTCAGACCTGAAGTAAAATGATTGCTTTCGCTTTTTAACGCAACAACAACGTAGCCCATCCTTCATTCAATCGATTTTCTTTTAAGCAAGATATAAAAAATGCTCCTGCCGAATGACAAAGCTGTCGGATGTTACTTGGAGTATATCTACCAGCTTTTAACACATTTGCTTTACAAAGGTTGACAAATTAACCTTAACACAAGTCTATCATTTACAATTCGATCAAAATATCAAAAACATTTGTTAAATTTCATTCTTCTAGCACAAATATTTCTCAACGAGTTAAACGATAATGAACAGCAAAATAACTTTCACTTATGTCGTGTTTTGACAAGCTTTGAATGGTAGTTCCAAAGTATCGCTTTACTGATAGTTATATATTTTAGCATGATCTGGGCATCTTGTCTTAACTTATCGAGATGCTTTTTGACGTGGAAACGTCTGATCTTCTGTTTTGAGGTGTATTACCGTGAATTCCTCACTACAATCCATTTAGAGCTAGATATAGAACTCTATATATATAGAACCTTAGTAGAAGTAGGTACTTCGGTAATATTATAAGGAATAATGCATGGTATTTACATATTATATAATTATCATGCGCACATGAGTTTAGATGCGTATTTGAGAAACGCATCGGTATCATTATAAAATTGCCATTGCATTCTATTTTTAAATAGTCGCACAAAAAAAATTGCAAAATTCCAGATTGCACGAAGGAAACAATTTATACTGTTTATCAAGTTTTTCAAGTGCAAAAGGAAGGAAAAACTCGTGAACAGCAGATAAAAGCAGTGTGTGATATATACCCTAACACCTAACCTTGGACCTTACTAATTGTGAGAAACGATTCAAAAGATCATAAGTATATTGTTGCGTTTCATGATATAAAGGACGGAGCTGGCAACATTATTCAAGAAGTAAGTGGAACAATTTTTTAATTAAAAACTCTAAAACTCTAAAACAACCCACCAGCAGTTTTTTTTCGTAGACAAAGACTTAAAGATACTTAGTTATTAAGCTAATTGAATTATTTAATGAACTTCTGGCTATGTGTGGAAGCATATTATAGCACTAACAAATTCATATGTGCTTCAGACGGTAGCAAAACTAGAAGGAGTAAAAAACAAATGATTTTCGTCGTCTTAAATATCTAAGTCGGCGGGCTTACAGATTCAGGTCCGCTTGATCTGCTTAAAGCAGAAGTTTGTATCCGTAGGCGATTCGGGTGTTTTCGCAACCCTGTCTGTCCCTGTTTTCATTGCAGCTACGTACCGTGGAATCTGGAAGTCAATATATATCTAGAAGACGCTTCGTAAACAAAACAAATCTTGAGCAAACTTTTATTTCATCCGTAAGATAAGAGTTCACCAAACAAGATCGCCGACTTGCACCAACAATTCTAATATTTCAGTAAGTGCCGTATATCAGTAAAGGGGGAGCAATTAAGCTACCTCAATTGAGTCTTATTCCTATCTTAGAGACGGTGGGTTTTTCACATACGTTAAGATGTAAAAGTTTTTGTTGTGGTCTATGGAATAGACTAGGAAAACGATTAACTTGTAAGAGCAAGTTCCATTTCAAAACAGCAGCTACTTTCTGGAAAAATGACTTGGTTACATTTCGTTGTACTTTATCCGCGTTTTCGTCACAGAAGCACTTAAAATAAATATGCCTATATGACTATCAGTTGCTATTATATATAATAGTAATATATAAAAACACATCTCTGGACTTATCAGAAGTGCGAAGAAATTGGGAGTGACAGAGAAAATATATTTTGCCTATATTAGCAAATGTTAAAGCTTCGGTGTTTAGTTACTTAAAAGTATGTATTAAATAATGGAGCATGCTTCTGTATTGAGAATTATATTCCGATATAGTGATTATTCAAAAAATTTGGTTAAAATAAGATCAGATAACATTACGAATTGTCAAAAAATTTTCAAATAAAAGTGCTGCAATCAATCCCTAGATCCCTATGCTATTAAATCCTTTTTTCTGGGCGTTACCAAACTACGCTAGTTTATTCAATTTATTTATTTCAATAAATAAATGAATGACATTGTGATCGCTTAATTAAAAAAATTCGAATTTTCTCGAAAAAAGAAATGAAAAACTAAACAAGGTGTTTTCCTTCAATATGTTTCCCCTTCGCGTTTATGATGGCCGCACAAATTGTAGGCATTCTTTTCACCAACTTTCTAAGTTTTTCTGGCTGCAATTGTTAAGACAAGCCAAGCCTTTTTAAGACAATTCCATAAGTAAGTTTGGTTAGTTGGACATAGTTTGCGCACCTCTCTGTCCCGTTCTTCCCATAACAATTAAATGGGGATGGCATTCAGAAAACGTCATTGTCATCTTTAGATTTTAAATAATTTTTGCATTCTGAACGTGTGTTTTTGGTCATAATAGCATTAAGTTGAAGGATGCAATGATATTGTTCCTTTTTCTATATGCCATTGACACCACTACGGGTGAACTAGCCCCATACTATCACCTACCATATCGCCAAACTTGTTGTCTTCACAAACCGAGACTGGTAGCGTTCACCAGCTTTTGTATGGAAAAACGTTCGTCTTTCTATTGACCAAGAAAAATGCTCCTTGACCAACTTCAGTCTGTTTTAAACCATACAAACCCATTTCATGTATCCGGGGCATTACTGTTGTTTCAGAGATTGGATTCGATAACCATTTATTTGTTTCAGTCTCAGATCATGAACAGTTTTTAATCGAGAACACTTGTTTGTCATTTTAGTTACTTGATTATCATTTTTTGTAGTTCTTCTGGGTTTGATACCTCGTTTTTGGTCGGAGAAAGACTTGTTTTACTCTATCTTTCCCAAGTATTCTGGACTCAATCTTCGAAACACCTACAATTTGGGTGGTTTTTCGCTTTTAATATACCGATCTAGTCTATTTTTGTATTTTATGTAAATTAAGCAATACTGTGCGATAATGAAGATAGATTATTCAAAATTTAGGGGGAAAGAATAGCCAGCAAATGTCAGCGTGACTAAGTTGCGACGATTTGAATTGATACTTTGGAAAACACTTGTGCGTCTCCTGCTTATCGTGCAAGAAACGTATTGCTATTTTGTTGCCCAGAAATACACACATTGAAGGCCAGAGAAATATTATTAAAAAAACAAATCTTTCATGTGATTTCAAAATTTTGTAGGTCAGTAGGTACCTACACATTTTTAAAAACGGATCGCCCTCTATATTTTGCATTTTGAATTCATTTTCAACAATAAAGGTCTTTTTGTAAAGAACACATTTGTTCTATTTTGAATTGTTTTGGTCATATTTGATTTTTTTTGACATTTACAGTGCGCTGTAAAAACGCAAATGAATAAAAATATATTTAACTAGTGTGCCAAATGCTTTAGATTCATCGAAAAGATTGTTGTTGCCTTATTACATTTTATTTGAAATTACCATTTTGTTGATGTAAGGTTGTAGGTATGAGTCATTAGAAGTTCTTAAAAACATTTAAAAAATGGAAATCTTTATTGCTTGGGTCATATATTGCCATTCTATTTAATAATTTTTATATTAAATGAGACGCTAGCTCATACCTTTTATCTCGTCATGTTTCTAAAATGAATAAGTTCAAAACACATTTATAAAAAAATCAATTTCTAGTATGCTTCTGGCGTTTTTTTTTGCTCTATATGTATGTATATTTACTGTTTATACTTAAAGAAGTAACATTTCTCCTTACAAAACAAGTACCCCCATTTATTATTGCTCTATTTCATAAAAAATAAAACTAACTATATTTATGTCTAAAAACTCATAAAATATAAAAAAACAGAGAGTGATATACGAGGTAACATATCTAGGTATATCTTTATAAAACATAAAAGTAATTTCGATAAGCGTCTAATGGCGTAGAAAGAAAAATGCTGTTCCATTTTCAAAATTAAAGTTATTATTCGTATTAAGAAAGCATTTTAGCCAACCTAAAATGTTTGATAAAAATATTCTTATGACCAATTTAGAAATATTTGCGTCAAAATTTAAAAAAATTCAAATATAGGCGAACCGATGCAAAATCGAACACGTGTTCTTTAGCGCAAAGTGCCGTTTACTTTTGACAAGGATTACAAAAATGTTAAAATATACCAGGGTTTTCATACCAAAAAAGTCTGTCAACGCCTGAGGAGAATGCGAGACCTGTGTAATGTAAAGCAGCTTAATTTATAGATTATTTTTTAGGGAACTGGATTGCAGTCCGTACCGTCGTGGGTAACACACTGCATATTGGCACCCTTTAAAGCGCAGTAAAACCACCGTTTTGCTTTATCATAATGTGCTGGTCATAAAATGCCGAAAGTTTTATAGCACCAATTCATTCGGGGTAAACACAGTGCAGCAGTCGATGGATTTTCAGCATGAAACCGCTAAAGGCAAATTGGTGTGTGTCTTATAAAACCAGCGCCTGGATTTATGGCCATTCGCGGTTAAATTCGGAGCGATCAGCGCTAAGTTTATAGACCCCTTTAGCCGGAACAAAGTGCAGTACTGCACGAGGGCGGGTAGGCTTCCGGGAACATGTAAATTGTGGATGAAGTAGTAGAGCTCGTCTACAGAAACTGAATAGTTCTAGGGGTACATGTGCGATTTAGAATACGTGCAGCAGGAATTACGCATTGAGTTTGAAGCATAATGAAAATGACACAAACCAAAACTAAAGCGCTAAAGTTAAGCTTTGTTTAATGTTTCGAGAGATTGCAACTCAAAGAATGTACCGAAAGCTAGTTTTTAGCATATTTAATAAATGTAGCTAAAAAACAGCTCGATTCAATCGAGACAAATGGTAAATGGAAAATAATACATGGAATTAATAACATTGCAATAAAAGGACTGCGATTGCCAATTTCAAGCATATCTACTTTCCTTAACTTAAATAACGCAGTTTATGGCTTTTGATTGCGTTATAAACCGTAGCGATTTGAAGAAGTGTTTAAAAAGAGGATATTTAGCATTCCATCAATATTACTGTCAACTTTTACAAAAGAACATGTCTATTTAGTTAAACAACATTATCGAGGTCTACAAGGATGAGTGCTTTTAGTGTTCAAAATATCAGGTAATATGTTAAACTGTCTCTATCGAACATTGACAAAAAATTATTAATCTGATACATCGATTATATTGTTAAAGGAAAGAAACTCCAAAATTGTCTGAAACTGCGCAGCATCGTTGGAATTAGGTTCTGGTTCATTCGGTAGGTTTTTTAGACAATGCTAATTACTTTCCTGAAATCGTGGGCAAGGCGGGATGTATATTTAGGGTATGCACATTTTGGAAGGCAAACACAAAGGTACCTCGCGATAAGCATTGGTCGACCTAAGGTTTCAGAATATGTCTTTGTATACCAATCGATCCATAGTCCTGTGAAGTGTAGTAAACCTAACTTGTCCGTGCTTTATGACTAATAAAGAGTACCTATTTTAGGCTGACTTTCTTATTACTAGAAGTATGATAGTTCAGTTACAATATTGTGCTGCAATTCAAGTTATTTTCCTTTCGCTTATTTTTTTCCGAAGCATAAGCTATAATAGTGCCTATGTAAATTTAAGTATCCTCTATATAAAGAACAGAGTACGTTTACAGTAACATATTGCCAGTTAGTTTGTTGGTGAATCGATATGTGAAACTAACAAAACAGCATTTCTTTTTATTTTAATTTCAATAGAGAAGTGTGCTAAAAGTACCAAAATTAGATCGCTTGTAAAGCTTTAAATAATTTTTGTTTAAGGCATTTTAATGTACATAGTAGTAGTAGTAGTTTCATTGCTGGGAACATTAGAGAGGCAAATACGTAGCCCAAGAAAAAATTTTGATTAGATTTCGATCGTCGTTCAGTTCGAGCGTACTAACAGAATTAGTGTAAATTGTAAAATAAAAAATATACATAGAAAAAATGTAAATGAAACGCTATAGTATATAATAGCACGTATTAAATTATCAACCGAAGGGTTGACATTCCATATTTATCTTTCGTTTTAGTATCGACTTATAACCATAAACTGCTCAAACTTATTAAATATTGTAAACTGAGTAGGCAATGGAAAGAATACCAAGTCTTGAAAACCAAAATAATTAAGAAGTGCAATACGAATCTAACGTTCATGCTTATGGCATGCTGAAAAGGTATATTCAAAATGCGTTGTTACCCGCAAAGCAGTGTACTTTGAGTATCAGAATATTCGTGCAAAGAATTTCCCCGTATAAGAAATTGATTACGCAAAATCGGCTAACTACAATCAATGTCCTGGTGTATGTGGAAGTTGAGCCTCACACAAGCATCAGCGAGATATCAAGACGTCCTGGAACACAAATACCGCTCTTATGTCGAAATTCACCAAACTCTCAGCAATCACGATTATTGCTGGAACGTGAACAACAGGACCACTCATTAGTAATTAAGCCATGAAGTCTCATTTAGTAATTTCGCGTACATATATATACATAACACCCATTGCCGGCCTCAGAATGACCCTCACTGGATGTAAGAAATAGATAAAGTGATTTTATGAATGTCTAAATGGTAATGATGATTTGCCTCCACCGCTAGAAAATATTTTATCTACAAACTAGAGTTCACATGTAGTTCCAGCGTGATGTTTGGAGCAAAATTTTCAAAACTGACGGATAATGAGAAGCAGCTTGGTTTCGTACTAAGCCAGATCCCTCGATTTTACAGTGTTTAATTTTTATTCATGAAGAATGAATACCAACTACCCGAATTGTCATGATTGAAGAAATTCATAATGCCATACGAAACCTTTCAAGTGCGTAAATAGAAGAGTCTGTGCAAGCTACTCTAAATACAGTGATCAATTCAAAACAATGTCCAACATTTTAAACACTTACAAAAGTTTAATTGTTTATAAATACTAAATACATTTAATATGTGATGTTCCTCAACTCACTCAGTTTAAAAAGCGGGAGATAAATAAGTAGTGCCTATTTTGAAATAACTATCGATTGTACAGCAATACTGTATCAATATGATATGTATCAGATGAGATTATGTATTATAGTAATACTATCGACTACCTACCTACCTACTCCGGAGATGTGATAAAGAACGAAAAAAAGACTATTAGGGCTGATTCACAAAGTTATTTTAACACAATTCTTTTGCTATATAGCTAAAATTAAACTCTAATTAAGTATATTTTGGACAAGTCGATTTCTTTTCTAGAATTTGCAAGAAAAAATTTAACCTTTTTAGATAAGGAAGTATCTATCTTGTGAATATATTGATATCTGCCAACTAATTCCCACGACTTGATATTGTACAGATGAAGACCGTTGATGCAGCCGAAAGCAATCTTTAAAAGCATCAGATTTGCAGTCGGTAGACAGCAACTACACCCACACAGTACGATATTTACTGCGCCACGTTTTTGCCCTTTCAAAACTACCATTGTGCCTGACGTTCCGACATGAATATAAACAAGTTCATTTATGCAATGTAACGTGTCATGCAGGGCTTCGGCAACGGCATGACTTGCAGTTTGGGTTATTTGATGTATTAATAAGATGATTTTCATAATCGCCGGTCCTGGCACCACTCGCACAAAGTCGATTTTCGACATCTAAAGTGAAATTAAACGCGTTCGATTAAGTTGCTGGGTACACCCGTAACAACCTGTCACTGGGTGGCGGATCCACTTATTCCTATGCTAATGCATGGTAGTGATGGAACGCCTACTAGCGGTAAAAGAAAGTAACATTAAAAAACCTTCTGATGCGATTAACATTCTGATGTTGTAAAAGAAAGGCACATTGAAAGCTGTCTGTAACGAATCCAGTAAAGGATTTTCACCTATTAGCGCTCACAATTTCTTGAAGAAAAAAAAGACAGCGGTAAGAAGATTTCTGCAACAAATTGAAAATTGTTCTGAACGTAGGAATAATGTACAAGTCTTAGAGAGATGAGTATAAGAACATGCAGCTGTAAATCCAAAACAAATAAGGTTAATGAATGAAGGCGTGTTATAGTCATATGCAGAATGGTTATAGGAATCTATGGATCTTATTGCCAACTTTTTAACAAGTAAATATGCTCACTTCTTTTTAACCATATTTTCTGTTCCTTCTTAAGCAACAATTGAATCATTTATAAACCTACAACTGGACGTGAAGTGAAATACTTTTATTAGGTACATATAGAAAAGGTGTCTAAAGTTCTTTTTTGTGTTTGGTCGGAGACAATTACATCCACGATAGCGTCTGTAGCAGCCTATTGGATTTGGAAAAACATGGGAAGTCAATTTCCCTTTTACCTGCTTACTTAACGCCTTCAAAAGTTTACGTGGGGGTGGGACACTTTAGGTGCACCCTCTGTATGTAACAGAACAAAAAATATCTGCGAAAAAGCTATTAACCTTGGCTAGAGTAAGACTCATTAAGCAATGAATTTTGTGCAAAAGCTTTCTCAAAAATACAATGTCGATTTAGGTGTGATTAGAATTATACAGTTAAATCATTATATAAGATTACACTAATTTAATATACAGTCGTAAAGAAGTGTTTGTTAATACCAAAAGTTTGACTTCGGCCCTCTTCCTAAGTAACCTGACTACAAGCAAACCAAAAGAAATAAAATAGACGACCTCGAGTTACCTGTAGTTATATTTTCATCGGAACATGCTGAATATTTTATGTATCCTAGCGCGCCTGTTTTATGCTAAGGCTTGCAAATTCAATAAAACAAAATTATAATTAAAATACAAACTTTATTGTTGCTTGCACATACGCCACGTTTCTATCCACAAATAGTTTATTAAAATTACAAACGATGATTTTAAAAAAGGTTATTCCACGTATATTATTTGATTAGCTATGATTCTATGAAAGTCTGTGTAGTAATTAGGACTATTCAGATATTGTATTAGCTTATGTCTACTAAGTTCTCTACTTCTGTTAATTTTTATTTATTTTATCGGCAATAAACAAACTTAAATTCCCAAAGAAAAACATATTAAGCATGTCAAATACTCTGCTTCTTTATACATGGTATCCCAGAAACTTATCTTAACATGGATAACTTTATTATTATTAGAGGCAGAAGGTCAGTGAAGTGGTTCGAGTGGTGCAAATTTAATGTGTTCAGTAGCCATTCATTGATAAAACAAATTCTGAATAGTTTTTGTTTCTTTCAAAAAATGTTGAAAGAATTAAAATTAAAAAAAAACACCTGCAAGTTTTGAACCATTAACTGTATCAGAAAAACTGATTTACTATTATTAAGTAGATTTTTCTGCAGAATGGAATAGCGTATTGTAGAATTTCTGAGACACAATCTCATTCTGTTTTTTTTTCCTACGGACGTCATATTGGATTTTTTCATATTCAAATTCAAATGTCATATTTTGCAATATACAAATTGGCATCATATTCGATAAAATTATTTTTGCCTCATTCAAGGAGGCATTAAAACAAATGTTACGTCAATGCTATACCAAATTTTTCAATTCTAAGTTTCTCAACGCAATTTTACTTCGTACCAGAATTTTTGTTATATATGTCGTGTGGCTATCCCCAATACGTAGATATATATAAACAATTATATACAAATGAAAAAAATGTTACTGTAGCATAAAAACTCCATAAATTCATGAACACAAAATCCACAACACTACAATAACTAGAGCGAACACTAATTGTTCAAAAATATTTACATCTTGTTTTAGACACGTTTGGCATCATTTCAAAATATTTCTTGTAGCTTTGCGAAGTGTTCTTATGATTAATGTGTCAAATATCTCTTGCATAACTTGCTGCAAATTTACTTTGCTGTTGAAGATGTTACCTACAGGGTCTACACTTTATTACTGATGTATCCACAAACACCCACAAACATATTGGGATTAAGTATGGGGACCTAGGAGGGCACGGCACAACTGATTTGTTCTTCTTAACAACGAAGTACAACGGCAGAATTGTGGGCTGGTGCACCACCTTTCTGAAACCATATGTAGCCAGTCACTATAAAAAAGGAATCATCCTGTTTTCCTTCAGGGGGTGCAGAAACCATTTTGGACGCCGGTTTGATGTTAGAGTTTCATTGTAGAACAGACGACGTATTATCTGACTATTTAATACCGCATAACATACGTTGACCCAAAAGCGCGTTTTTTTATAAAAAATTTCCGTAGTTTGTAAAATTAGATGCATCGGTTCATAGTACTTTATTGCAAAAGTGTTCCTCTTCACTATACAGGATGTTTCACGAATGATAATGACCCTGACGAAAATAAAAGTGCAACCCAAAATATATTTGCAGAGGTAACATTGATAAATGTCCATCGTCTTAAAGAATATAAAACGTAGAAAGCTGTATAAATTCGTAAATTTTGACATAAACTTCAATCATTTTGCTTTAAGTAAATTCGGGCATTGTAAAACAAATTTTACTTTTGAAAAATGTTTATTCAATAACATTAGTCTAATAAATGCTCAAAATGTTGCCCTCCGTTGTTTTCACAAGCTTGAATTCGTGCCCAAAACGATCTTTTAGCATGCATTAACATTTCTAGAGTGATGGATCTACATGCATCACGTTTTTTATTTTCTAAATCTTCTACACTTTCAATTGGTGTTTGGTATACTTGCTTTTTTACCATCCCCACAAGAAAAAATCCAAAGGAGTAAGGTCCGGGCTTCTCGGTGGCCAAGGATTAATTGAACCTCTTCCTATCCATCGGTTAGGCAAAACCAAATCTAGATGATTTCGCACTATTCTATGATATTGCGCAGGTGCCCCATCTTGTTGGAACCATAGATCTTGTCTTACCTGTAAATTTATATTTTGGAGAAGTACCGGTAAAAGGTTTCTTAAAAAATTTAGATAAATATTGCCGTTTAAACTATCGCGAAAAAAGTAAGGCCCAACAGTAATATTCCGCACCAGACATTCGTCGAGTAGATAGTTTGAAAATGTCCTTCTCGAATCCAACGTGGATTTTCTCGAGCATAATAATGCGTGTTATGTTTGTTAATTCCACCATTATTAGAAAATTTTGCTGTATCTAAGAAGCAAATGTCATAAAATCTCACATTAAAATTTTGGTGTTCCCGAAAAAAGTTACAAAAAGCCTCCTTTAAGGCCTGAACCAATTGCAAGTGATACGGATGAAATTGATTGCCTTTAATTATTCGGTGTACTGAAGACAGACTAATACCGGTTGCTCTTGAGACTACCCTTTGACTAATATGAGGATTTTCGTCAATTATTTCCAATACTCTAATTTCATTGACAGGGCCTGTTGCTATTCTTTCTCTTGACTTTTTCAGTGGTGGCCAGTTTGTCCTTAAAGTTAATTCAAGTCTCTTGAAAATTGTATCGGCAGGAGCTCTTCTATTTGGAAAACGTTGTCTTTATAAACGGGCAGCAGAGGAAGCAATTTTTCTTGCATTCACCATAAATCAAAATCATATCTGTGTTTTCATCATTTGAATACATTTTGACTTTTAATAAATACAGTGACAGGAACCATAGCGCATAGCCGGCATGGATTCCCAATTTATTTTTAAAATAATACCATTATGTAAAATAACAACATTGGCTATGAGAATGTATTTTGGGTTGCATTTTTAATTTCGTCAGGGTCATTATCATTCGTGAAACATCCTGTATTGATAAATATACCTCCTACAAAAATTCATTCTTCGTTTTTTATTCTCCCATTAATAATGTTTGGCAATACAATATTTATATGCATGGGTAGTATAGGTTAGTATTAGGTTGATTTTATAATTCTATGCCAATTTTGTGTCCGTCTTGTTGGTATTTCACCATCAGCATTTATAGTTGCCAAAACAGCAGCCTCTCCGGGTTGTTGTTTTAAATTTTCATCCAAACGATTGGACGCTTTCTTGATAGTTATTACGATACTATGCTTACGTTAAGTAGGATTCCTTCAATAGCAAATGCACGTACAAAAATTTCTTTGTTCTCCAGGTTAGGTTTTTTATTAGGTTCTCTCAAAAGAGTATTCCAAAAAATTCAACAAGTCGTCAATAGGAAAATACAAGGGTTAAGCTAACAGCCGAAGAATTTTAGAATTAAAAAATTACGTTATGWATTTTTCTATTTTGTATTAAGGTTACAACCGTTGTACGACGCTGTTTTGTTTTTTCAATTAAAACAAAATTAATGGGAATTTGCACTACTTTGTCCATTTACCCGACATTCTATCTTTAATAATAAAAAAAGTTTTCCATGTTAGGACACGTTTCGTAGGATAGCCTCTATAAATGGCGCCATAATGCATACTAACGAACATCATAGTATAAGATATTTATTGAGTTAAATTACGAACCTAATATTGCTCGTTAGTTACCTTAAGCAGAAGTTGAAGCAATTGCATTCCATGTCCTGGTGGTCGGGCAAAATAAGAGCAAATAATATTTACACGCCGAGATTTCATTGTACTTGTTACGTAAACGAGGGCTTCCAGCGGTCATAGCGGAAAACCTATTTCCGCAAACAAGCTCAATGCACTGCGAGAAGAAGACGTAAAGACCAATCTCATAGTTGAAATAATCCCGATGGTGCTCGAGCGATGCGGGGGCATACTCGGCCCTATTAAATCTCTTCCTAAAGGAGCTCTCCAACTAACGAGGCCGTTTGGAAAACGCAGACAGACTGGATGAAGATGAAAGAAATTCGCGTGCCGCGGAGCGCGTGATGCCGCAAAGTTGGCCGCGAATGGTAATTCCCCTGCTGCATCTTTCATTACTGCATTTTTAGTTACTCTTTCGCCGACGGATAATCTCCGGTGAAATGGCGGAAATATTAAATGAGGCAGGTCGGGAATTGGGATTAAAAAGCGCTAAACAAGCCGATTGTTAGGGCCGGGACGACTGCCGTGACGCGAACCGTCGTAAAATTTTATTCGCCGACCTGAAAGAATCCTTTCGGGTTGAATAAGGATATTCTTATGCTACATTTAATATTTTCATGAACTTCCGGGGCTGTATATCATGCGGGTGGAGAACATTAAATAGAGAAAAGAGACGCAGCTTGGCCCACGGCCAAATTATTTGTGCACGGAGATGTCGATCCGGAAGTAAGGAGTGCGCTTGCAACTTTAGATCGGAGAGGTTCAACATAAATTAGGGGAGCTAACATTTATTTCGTAAACCCCTTCCTGAATCTTGTAATTCCTTTGCTATAAATATATGGGCCACTCAAAACAACCTTGCGGTATCCAATAGACATGTTTTGTTACCGATATAGACTGCTACAGGCTATAATTACGTATATTTAAATTATATCATAATAAAATTTCTTGATCTCCTCAAGTTTAGGAAATAATTAATACACTACCTTATATAACTCTCTATCTCTTTCTATAAATACATATAATATCAAATAATACCAAAACAGTCTTACAGTAATAAAACTTATTAATTTACTGCAACTCTGATGCGGTTTCACGAGTAAATTTTTACCTAATACAAATTTTGGAAAATCAGGACGCATTGTATTAGCTACAGAAAAAACCAAATAATTCCATCCACAAGAGAAAATAATTTCGTATTATACTGACCTTACTACTTAGTACCTTAAACAAATATCTGTTGCATCATTATTAAATGTGTGCTTTCATTGTTGACCCCTTCTGCTTCAGTCTGGTAATGTTCTAAATGATTCCCGTAGTATATTAGCTGGCTAAGAAGTATTGTCTATGAAATGCTGGTGTTACTATATAGGGATTAGATTATTTCAGATTTGGTTTATGGGTTCAGGTGACCGAGATATGGTTTTATAGGCCAGATAGCTGGTATAGTCTGCGTACAATTTTAAGAAATATTCACTACATCCGTAAATCTTCTAACGATGGAACCGCAGTGAGGGAGGGGTCGTATTTGGCCTGTTTGGGTGGCACAATAGTCTAGAACATTTACAGATTTAGTCAGTGTTTTTTTAAACAGTACGGCGACTGTATGCGATGTACAAAATGTGCCGGTAAACAACTTTGAAACTGCCAAATTTGAGTAACAAAAAACAAAACGCCTATATAGATAATTATTTATTAATTTGGGTGTAGACAGTAGCAAAAAGTAGTAGAATCTTGATATTTTGTTATGAAAATCCCTAATGATTAAAAAAAGGATGAGAATTTTTAAGCAAAGGTATGACATTGCCAGGTGCAAAAAATTATGGTCGTAATGAACAGGAGAAATGTCCGAAAGTCCAGCACAAATAATTCATTTATCACTGCTAGGTTTGATGCTGCAAAGACATTTCTATAATTATATCGGACAATCAATTCTGAAAACAATGAAAATAAAATCCTTTTTTAAAAACTATCGTATACCTAATAATAAGATGCTTATTTTCTCACTATTAGTGATAATAAAATTTATTTACCCATTAAAAGGTTCAGAATTTATGAATAATGATGTTGTTTTGACAAAACGGCAAACATGCTCGCTGTTTTGAATATATGTGCTTTGTTTCACCATCAAATTTATTAGATACCTCTGACGAACGTTTCGACCTAACGGTCATTCTCAAAGAGCAATGATGTAAGTGTAATCTTCTAGTCAACAATAAACCAAATTTAATACTTTAGACAATATTTACCAACTAAAATGCATGCGGTGCGATTATGTATACACAGGACAATCAGGTATAGCCTTTAAAAATAGAATTAAAGAAAACGTTGCAAATATAAATTTAAAAAACTATACCTAATGAAAAATTTGGAAATTAAAAATCCCTGTATCGGAAAAAAATATTGGGCAAATACGCAAAAAAAATCCCACGTATAATATACCTTTAATATTGTCAAAGTTATGAGGTCTACCTTACGAGAATATTATGAAATGATTTATTAATTATTACTCAATGCAGTACTTTGCGCGTTATGAAATTAATACAAGATTACGAGAAACAAGTTTTGTATCTGACTAATTCAACAAATTAGGCTATTCAGAAATAAAAATTTTGACAATTTAAGTCCAGATCGAGTATAACTACTAACTTTGACTTTACCAGTTCTGATCAAGCCTGCTTCCTAACCGGAGTCCACTTATTTGACATAAGAGAATAAGCATTAGTTGTACAAGGCATATTTAATGAAAATGTTGAGAAGATCGTATTTTTAAATAAGCCTTATCTTTTTGCCATGGTCACCTTTTAAATCTGCAAGCCAACACTTTCGTTTGATTCTCGTAACATATGATTTTGTTGTTGGAATAGGGAAGGCGTATGACATGCGTTTTCATACCGATATACACGGTGATTCAGGACAAAGTGACAATATTTTAGAAAATGGTGGTATTCACTATTCCGAACAAGAAAACTTATGTCGTTTTATACTCCAATCTAAAGCGCTCTGTTTCAGAGATACAACCCTTAGCGTACTGTAAACAGAAATCTGAATAAATTTTACTTAATTGTAACAGTAATGTCGTGATTCGAATATGTAATTTCCGATTTCTGTTTAAACACGTTCGAATAAAGTATCGTTTATCTCGAAAACGGTAAATCCTATCGACATACAATAAGAGCAACCTTTTTGTGCAAGGAAATGATATATTTCAAAACTGTGAAACCCCCAACGGCTGAAAAAATATTGTGGAAGAAAGGGTAACTTTCCTCAGTGTTCTACCCCTCACTGATTGTAAAAAAATTAAAATGTGTCAAAAATTCTGCCCTTTTATAGCTAAGATAATTTCCCGAATTTCAAATTTTAATATCGATTACTTAGATTTTTCAGAAAAAGTAGTTGTTTAATTACAACTTCTAAAGGTTGTATCTCTGAAACGGAGCACCTTAGGGTATAAGTCGACATGAGTTCTTTTGTTCAGAATTGTGAACACTACGATTTTCCAGAATATTGCCACTTCTCGCTGATTCACACTGTATAATAAACACACAAATACAAAATGTATAAAACTTATACAGTACCTATCAATTTAAAACAATGCATACTGGAATGTAACCTTTCCTCTCACTGAAACCAATTAATTTCATATCTGTTAGACTGAAAACCCTAAGGCCAATTAAGAAGGAAGAAAGTCAAAGTAGCAAAAAATCTTATTAACTTAGAAAAAACAACCAATAATGGTTCAATGTTGCATGTATTCCCGATAGTCTCTATCAGGTAAATAATTACAGTGCTCTTATGTTTGTAACGTTTAAAATATGCCTAATGCCTACAAAATTGCAAAACCACTAAAATTGTGCATACGGCGCTCCCATTAAAACATAAATTTTGCAAGGACTGGAAGAGAAATCTTGTTCATCGCCTCTCAATTATTCAAAGCTCGGTGCGGTGCACCTATATATGACCAATCTATCAAATGTACAAACCAGGCCCCAGTCCAATCAGATGGATTGCATATCGAATCTCAAAGCCATACAGCCATTAATGGAATATTAAAGGGAACGTCAGTGAATATAAATGAAATTAAGCTGCTGGTTACTTATCCAAATTAATGTCCCGATTCGCCGCTGGATATCATAAGTTTATGATCCAGGAGATAAAATCGTTGTAAATGTGAGGAACATGCAGATAGAGCCATTCAATTAATTAGTAGTAGTAGCTCCATTCCGTCAAATGAATATGTCGGTGTCAATTAGCTGATTGGGAACGCAGTAAGTAATTCATATTGCGGGAGATCACGCGGGCGTCTTTCTCGCATTAGTTTCTTTTATTTTCACTGAAAAGGAAAATCACGTTGTGCGGCGCTTTAAAGTAATAGGTGAAGAATATTAATTCGGGCGGAGACTTAACTAGTATAAAAAAGCAACCAGCGAATTATGTAAGGGAGGAGTGGAGGAATTGTGCGCGTTTTAATTTTCCTTAATACGCTATGAAACAAGTGATTAGTTATAATTTGTTGTCTCCAGGAACTAAGCAAGCGCGTTTGTTTTAATAGTGATTTTTTATGCACGACCGTATCCAGCATTGTGTTCTGCAGTAAATCCGCTTTAAAGAGTTTGTGAATTGTGCTTGTTTTTTTAATACTAGTGAATTTTGGGTAATTGTACGCACTACTTTGGGGTAAAGGTACGCTGCACTATCATCACGTGCCCAGAGTTATCCTTCATGTAAGATGCCTGGATCATACAAGCACAAGATGCTGAAAAATACTTGGTATCCGACCAACTTGAGACTTGCCGTAACAAATATACAGAATGGAACAGCCATTGGAGAGACTGCCGATTTCAATGCAAAAAGTGATGTTAAATGCATCCAAGTGGAAACCTCATCATTCAGAAACATTTATACAATTGCATAAATACAAGGAGACGGAAACGGCTTAAATTAACCACTTCTAACAAACAAAATGACATAGCGAAAAATTAAAAGGGAAAAACAAGGAAGAAACATGAGAGGTACGAAAAAGAAGACAATAAGGATGAATAATAACGATATTGTAATCAAGCGATCAATTAGAATTGAAACGCCAAGGTCAGTGTGATGACAATGAATTTGAAGAATAAACTGTGTTCTTAGCTTAATTCGTGCTTATGTGTGGCCTGAAATGTATTGGGTATACAGTTATACCTTATTCTAATAAGAAAAGGTGCAATTTGCAATTCTTATATCACTGATTTCCACTTCCAATGAAGGCTTACGTACTATGCAGTTTTTACTCGATCTCTACTTACTTTAAAGGGAACATATAAGTCCTTCGCAGCTTTCACTCTTCTTTCCCCGAGGAACCTGAACAAGCGGTACCCATTGTCTCTGCGATTTTGCTGCAGATTGAGGTACTATGTATAAAGCTGACAATTTGGAGGTTTGTTAGATGCAATTTCTTATGGGAATAATTTATAAGTAATCGAGTAATACAAGTAAGTATATCTTAGGCGATCGTGACTGCTAGAATTATATGGCTATATATATATGTGCCTGGATGTCCCAAATGCAGCAATTTCGAGATGGACAAATGAAAAAAGAAAACTAGAGTAGGTATGTCTACAAAAAAAACTTATAATCTTCCGGTTTGAAATTTGAAGCAAATGGATTTATTTAATAGAACTTATGCGAACATACTCATTACCAAGTTCTTGAATCCGTACACCAAGGACAAGGCGATGACAAAAGTATAATATATGAATAGAGAGCTCTAGCAGCAGGAAACGGGAATGCAGCAACTAATATGTATTATACATGTTCTACTAAACTTGTGTTATTATTTTGTAATAGAATAAATAAAAAGGCCAACAATTAAAATTAATTACATAAAACAACAAACGTGACAATAAATTAAATAAAGAACTACATCTGGCGCTGACTTCATTAGTTGCTGCTGGTGGTATAAAATGACAGTAGTTGATAGTTCAAATAGTGCCTGTTGTCCTGTTATGCACAAATACCTTTATTATACAGTATGCAGCAATAAATTTAGACATAAATTTACCTTTTAAAATAACAATGTTCAGATGTATGTAAATCTTGTTGCGCTTAATTGTTAAAGTAAATTTTGGCTTTATAAACAAGAATTATCAGATTTTGAACTTATGATATATTTTACAATGCATAATAAGGTGTGTATTATGTCGTTGACCTGCAGGTTGAAAACAAAGACGCTACTTCAATTAATTTTACGATATGTCGATTTAAGCAAACAATCAGAAAAAAGAAATATGTTTATCAAGAGACATAAGATATTGGTTTAATTACCGCTATATTAAAACTCGTTGACTAGCCATACAAATAGAATTAAAAGCAATTATATTATAAAGCTCTTTTAATGTATGAGTAGGTTCCTAAGCTACATGCTACACTTCAGAGCAGAGCTCATTTGTTTTAGGCATCCTATATATTTTGACGTGGACACGTCTGATGGCCTGATCCGTCGTTTTGGGGTACATCCTGTGAATTCCATATGACAGGCATTGCCATCTAGCGACGGCAACAAGTACTATGGCTAACCAGCATTTAGTGGTAAAAGTACAGCTGTATATATACAAATATAAAGAGCATTAAATATTATTTAATGTATAACGTAAGCCAACCTAATCTGAGAGCAGGTATTGAACCATCAGGACTCGATGCCCTACTGGGGTGCAGTATATAACCACATGGTACGTCATTTGCATTTCTATGGTAGTTTTTTATTTCCACCCCTAAGACGAATAAAGAAAAAAAGACAGGACGCTTAGCGAGGTCTCTCGAGATATATGGGCGCTGTGTGTAAATAGCTGTGTGTATCATTAGGCGCTGACTCCAGGGAACTTAATCAGTGTGTGGGTTCATTAACTTTCCTTATGCGAAATTGGGTCAGTTTTATCCAGGATTAATTCAGCAATTTGGAGTAAAATATTGCAGTGGACCGGAGCGGAAACTAATTAAAAACCATCATTAAAATTGATGATTTTCATCTTGCGTTTGATTCTTATTAAACACTATTCGCTAAATTTCCCGCGGCGGATTTTGCAATTAAGAGCTTAATTTTTTTGGGATATTAAGGCATTCCGTTCCATTATTCAAATGAGTGCGGCGGGCATTACCGTTAAAAATAACAACAAAGCCAGATGTAATTTAAATTTCCGTCCTTTCTCACTTTCCACTTCCGCCTTGTCTTCTTCTTGGTATTGATTTTTATTCGGACGAACCGCAAGTACAGGTCCGCCTGAAAACATCGATCCCCTGGCGGTGGCACCCCGACCCCGGTGGCTTGGGCTTGAATTCGGCAGGAACGACTGTAATCGGGGGCGTGGAGCATCTCAAGAAGTAATCCCTTAGAAAAAGAACATTTTTCATAATTCCCGCTTTTTTGCCGCCGGCGCCAGGTGGAAGGGGTAAGCACAGTTTGGCGTGGTGTTTGCCCTATCATGACAACGGTACAGATTGGGCAGTTGCATAAACAACATGTCTTCAATTAATCACTGAAGCTGATTTAATATCTTTTACATAATAACCCCCCCCCCCAAAAAAAACTGCATTTTTAAAGCTGGTTAGGTAGTAAACAGTTTTGTTGTTATGAGATTTCTATACTGTCAACTTATGTGCCCCTATTAGAGGATGACCTGCTCATCAAAAATCTTGATGGCAAAGTTGATCTCTTTCCATCTTCACCAATGAAGCACATACACTGTGCAATCATTAAAAAACTACAAAGGGATAAAGTTAAAAAATAAATTATGGGTTTGTGAAGTCCGTTATGAAAAATGATAGTATCAGTGTTATATGGTCTTCTCATCTTCTACAACTAACAGTGGTTAATACATTTTCAGATACGTGATGTTTGCAACTATATATACAATATTTAACCAATATTTCTTTTACTTCCGCTTGATTTGTAGTTGTAAGTGAAACTTGAAGACGTTAAAACGACTGGGGAAAGGCAAAGGGAACTGTGATGTCGAATATGAGATTAAATGCTCCTTCGTCACGAAAATTAATATACATTAGTTATTGAAGAACTAACTTGATATTTCTGCATTATATGTAAAAATGCTCGTTTTCAAATTTGAAGGATACAAGATATGACATAATGTGGATTTACAATAAGCATCACAGGCACTAAAAAACAAAAAAAAACCTTAAAAATGAATGCAAAAGACGAAAATGCAAAAACCCATGGCAAAAGAAGTTTCAGTTCAGTAGTAAACTCCAGATTAATGAAAAACTTACAAAAAATGTTTGTTTAGGTCTTTAGGCTTGAAGTGAAGTTTTAGAACTCTTTAAGATGGTCTGATGCAAGAAGAATGACAATAAGTTGTATTTAATAAACCGTATACAATATAACGATAAAACAAGTACGAAAAATCAAATCCAAGTTACAAAGACAAGAAAGTAGCAAAAGTAAACAGGATGACAGCAGTACGTAAGATACAAAGCGCAGGCAAGTAGGTAACTTAATCTAACCAACAATTCTTATGCATTTCAAGTAATGATGCTAATCGATGATTAAATTCGCCACAAAAGCTGTTTCGTTAGAATCCCTAATCCATGAGCCTTAAGTAGCCAACTTTGTGTCTGGTTGACATTAATAAAACCAGTGCCTTAAAATTTTTGATATTTCATGATGTAAGTATACTGGAATATGAGTTTTTTTTACGCAGAAAAAATAGCTTTGATCACATTATTCACTTATTTATTAATATGTAATACAGAGTAATTATTCCTAACCTATAGGTATTCATAAAATTGCAAAATTATATCCAAGGATAACTGACTAACTGTGAAAAAAAGTAGTAAAGTACTTTTACTTATGGACATACCAATTCAATTCACACTCCACCTTGAAGTACCCATCGTTGGGAAAAGCAAAGCAAATGCTGTCGCACTATTCGTCCAAAATTTGGTGGAGCAACATCTTGAAAAGGTCACATAATATGGTGTCTAGGGCTTAGTTTAACTTCTTCGAGGAATCCGCTAAAATATTTCGAAACGCATGTAAACAAAAGCATTAGTTGAACAAAAATGGCTGTTGAAAGTGTAGTCCGAGAGCCCGGTCAATTTTACTACATTGAATCTCCGGACGATTCTAATGTTTTCCTTTTTTATTATTAACTAAGTACTCATTATTATTCTTCAGCTAGAATTTGCCCAGTTTATGCCTATAGATTAAAATCGCTTGATATTATACAATTAAAGGACAAGTAATTCAGGGTATGTCGACCTGTAAGCTACACTTAGAGAGTACTCTTTTTTCTTAAGCTGAGCTTTCGATTTTATTTAAATTCTTCTTCGGAGCATATACAATTCAACTTAATTAATACAACAAACTATATGGAACCTTATACTTACATAAATTTGACGCTAGGTGTAAGTGATAAATAAGCGCAACAGTGTTTTTTACGAAACATTAGTTTTTTACCATAAATGTCTTGTGTGAAATAAATTAATGATAATTTGTTTTTTATGTCATTTCCTTTGATAGCAGATATGTGTAGATACTGCTTAATTGTTGTGTGTCCGATTTTTTATTCATTACATTATTAATTTTGTTGATGTGGTACACTTCCAAGATTAGCCTTTTACTGGTATTAATTTCAGTATCCAATATCTTTACCCCATCCCAATCTATCGTGTGGTTGTTGTTGAAAAAACTTAGGTTTCGTAAAAAAACACTGTTGCGCATATTTAGCACTTACACCTAGCCTCAAATTTCTGTAAGTATAAGGTTCCACATAGTGTGTTGTATTAATTAAGTTGAATTGTAGATGCTCCGAAGAAGGATCTAAATAAATTCGAAAGCTCAGCTTAAGAAAAAAGAGTACTCTTTACGTGTAGCTTACAGATCGGCATACCCTGAATTACTTGGTCTTTAAAAAACTGCGACCATCATAGTCTCCAGATTATACAATTAAATGTAAGCACATTTAGATAGGGAAATACGCAAGCATTTCTGGCAGCTATAAATCATTCCAACTAAATGTATTTCACATCCATTAAATTAGCGAATGGTCTATGCATGACAGAGAATTTTGTAACCCAGTGTAAGAGCTTCTAATTAATCTATTTTGTACATTACTTCGTCCCACTTCTACGTCATTCTCGCTAAAAGCAAACATCCAGGTACTCGGCAAATTATCGAGTTTAATTTAAAAGCGCGATGTTCCCCCCATCAACTGCATCCTGACGAAGCCAGCGAATAAACACGGTTCACAGCGAGCGCTTCACAAACAACATGAAGGAGAAATTAGCAACGACTCGCGCTGTGACTGCAAAACCGGAGGAACTTGCAATTAGCAGCTTCACTGTTTTACAAACTGTCCAGGAGCTTCTTTTCAAATGCTTAAATGGACACAACTTTGTTTAATCTTGGATTCACTGCCATATAACGATGTATTTTAATCGGTTCAATCCAATATAAATCTCAAAATTTTATTACGAAAGAGGTAGGTGTGTATGACAAATTTAATTATCCAATAGTTACAGTCAAACGAAGTGAAATATTAAGAATATATCCACCAACAGAAAAAAACTGTGTGTTACAGAATGGAAAAATATAATATAAAGTCACTGATCAAGATAGCACAACGACAAATTACGCAGAAGTGTTGTTAATTATAATGTAAGCTGTCTTGTCTGGATCCCTATACCGTATGTAAAGTAATGTGCGAGACAATGGATCAGTAAGAAGATGCGGATAAGACGTAGTGTTCTTTTATTATATCATGAGCGGCATTAAATCTATTAATCTGGTTTCGTGGCTATTTGACCATTTGTGCAGAACTAGAACATTTATTAGATTATAGCAAAATATACAACAATTTCTTTGGACATTCACAAACTGAACCATATTAAAGATAACATACATGTTACAAAGACAAACATACACAGTTAAAAATTAAATAAAAACTCGAAATGGTTCTGTTACTATGGCGCCATCTATCGAAAATATGTGAGATTTTAATTACAGAATTCTTTATAAGGTACTTTATTAAGAGCAGTAAATACTATCAATTACTTATTATTAAGAATTAAACCGTTATTGACCGTCGATCTTTGATGTTAATTAAATATATTGGGTTTCGGTCTTCTAAATAAAACTCCTTTTATCTATGCCAAGCTTTCGGAGATCATTTGTCTCCTTCTTCTGGGCCTGTAATATTATATTAAATAACTACAAATAGAGTACAACAAACCACATGAAAATACTTACAATAGAAACGGAATTAGTCTAAGTTGAACAGCAGTCTTAACTTCATATAAATAACTCTAAACTTATAGGTAATTTTAAATTTTGCTAACTATTAATAATCACAAACAATCTTGACAAATATTAATATATCTTTCAAAATTAAAAAACTGACAACCAATAATATGAAATCTAGATAGGACGAGAAATTTGGAGAGTGCAAGCAGGAAATTATGATGACGAAAATGGTTTAAAATGGAGAAGATAGGTGTAAATTTTAGAAAGATTATGAATATCGCTTCTTTTATTAATACTATGAATTTGTCTATTGATATGGGCCATTTCTAAAAAAAGACGTTTCTTTAAATTTATTTCTTTATCCAAAACTATTAGATCATTAAAATTAAATTTATGGTCAAGTTCATAACAATGGTTAAATGTTACAGAGGTTGTTTTATTATTTTTTATATCTCTTTTGTGTTCTCTAACTCTATCAATTAAATGTCTCGCAGTTTGACCGATATATACTGATTCGCAGTTACTACAATTTAATAAATAGACTACATTTGTTAAATTTTCAATAGGAGTTTTACATTATAATTTTGAAAAATAATTTTGAATTTTTACAAGTGGGTAATAACAAACATGAACATTATCTATTTCTAACATTAATTTTTTTAATTTTGTCGCTAAGACCTTCTATGTAGGGAATTACACAATATTTTGTTGTAGGAGAAACATTATTTAAAACTTCACTTGATCCTACATCAGTTCTATCAGTTTTAAAAAGAAGTTTTTTTACTAAAGGAACTGGATATGAATTAGAAATTAAAATTCTTTGTAATATATTTAAATTTTTGTTTAATAGTGTAGGATGTTCCATTTCTAGTTAAATTTGTTGATGATATTTTATTAGCAATTCCTTTTGATAAACATGATGAATTATTAACAGTTTTCAATTCATACAATAACGATATTCAATTTACAATTGAAAAAGCAAATAATAAAACTTTACCTTTTTTAGACTGTTTATTAATAAGAAATGATCAAAATTCTATAATTGTAGATTAGTAAATAAAACCTATTTCTTCTTGTAGATATCTAAATTTTCATTCTTATCATAAATTCAACACTAAAATAAWTTTAATTTTGGCATTAAAAAACAGAGTTAAAAAAMTTTCACATCCTACACTATTAAACAAAAATTTAAATATATTAAAAAGAATTTTAATTTCTAATTCATATCCAGTTCCTTTAGTAAAAAAACTTCTTTTTAAAACTGATAGAACTGATGTAGGATCAAGTGAAGTTTTAAATAATGTTTCTCCTACAACAAAATATTGTGTAATTCCCTACATAGAAGGTCTTAGTGACAAAATTAAAAAATTAATGTTAAAAATAGATAATGTTCATGTTTGTTATTACCCACTTGTAAAAATTCAAAATTATTTTTCAAAATTAAAATGTAAAACTCCTATTGAAAATTTAACAAATGTAGTATATTTATTAAATTGTAGTAACTGCGAATCAGTATGTATCGGTCAAACTGCGAGATTGATTGACAGAGTTAGAGAACACAAAAGAGATATAAAAAATAATAAAACAACCTCTGTAATATTTAACCATTGTTATGAACTTGACCATAAATTTAATTTTAATGATCTAACAGTTTTGGATAAAGAAATAAATTTAAAGAAACGTCTTTTTTTAGAAATGGCCCATATCAATAGACAAATTCATAGTATTAATAAAAGAAGCGATATTCATAATCTTTCTAAAATTTACACCTATCTTCTCCATTTTAAACCATTTTCGTCATCATAATTTCCTGCTTGCACTCTCCAAATTTCTCGTCCTATCTAGATTTCATATTATTGGTTGTCAGTTTTTTAATTTTGAAAGATATATTAATATTTGTCAAGATTGTTTGTGATTATTAATAGTTAGCAAAATTTAATATTACCTATAAGTTTAGAGTTATTTATATGAAGTTAAGACTGCTGTTCAACTTAGACTAATTCCGTTTCTATTGTAAGTATTTTCATGTGGTTTGTTGTACTCTATTTGTAGTTATTTAATAAAATATTACAGGCCCAGAAGAAGGAGACAAATGATCTCCGAAAGCTTGGCATAGATAAAAGGAGTTTTATTTAGAAGACCGAAACCCAATATATTTAATTAACACTATCAATTACAACTCACTAATTAAAATAATGGTAAACATAAAACAAAATAAAAGATTTGTATAAATTGCTATTGGGGGGAGGTGTTATTTATTAATTCGCTATATATTTTTCCGAAACTCTGGACGTCACTATTAGATTTGATGTTCTTAGTGTTTCTAATAAAAATCATTTTAATGATACAGCATTTTCTTTCATTTATGTTGTGAAAATTAAATTTATGTCCAGTATCAATGTGGTGTTGGTAAATAGCAGTTTTCCTTCTTTGCTTATGTTTGTTATGTTACAAACACTGTTGTATTGGCTTACTATATTTTTTAACAACTGGCCTCTTCGTCCTAAATAAACTTGTTGGGTAAACCCACATGTTAGATTAGACTTGCGGATTTTTGTCTTCAAGTTTAGTGTAAATTGATCCCACATTATTTATATTTTGCAAATATAATTTTACGTTATAGGGCTCCAATAATTTACTGGTCTTACTTGGATGGTCTTCGACACACAAATTACAATATTTAAATAAATTGTTAGTCATATTCGGGTTTTGGTTATTGTTAAGATATAACGTAATTATTGAGTTAATAAAAGCACTTAGGATATTCATCGTAGAAAGTTCTTCCGGGTTTGATGCCGTGGTCATATAATTTGCTCTTGGTGTTTCGCTGATCATACTGTCGGCTTCTTCGGAGGACTCTCATTGTCGTGACTTATATAGTAGCTGTTCCGTTTGTATGTTTACATGTTCGTCCATGCTCATCGGTTCCGGCCCGGTGATCAATTACCGTCTTCCAAATTCTGTTTCCCTTGGTGTTTAGTTTTGGTATTTTGTCCTTGGCTGTTGGTAGAATATGTCTTATCTTTTGCACTGCGTTGAAATGTACAAAGGGAAAGATCGGAACTACAAAACGAAGGATATGCCTACCTCCAACGGCTCCGGGGTAACAGACAGACTGAAGAAAATACTGAGGAAGAAGACGATCGCAGTAAGGTACAACGCAGTGCAAAAGATATAAACATATTCTACCATCTACCAAGGACATAATACCAAAACTAAACACCAAGCTACTAGCTTCAGTGTCAGTGCTGAAGTCTACATCGGGCAAACTAGACGCAGCATAAACAACGTAAAAACTCGCAAGGAGCAGCCATTACCACCAAAGAATTGTGAGAGAATCTCTGGAGATAATGAAGCAGCCCAACAACTTTAACGGAGAAGACGGCTATCGCTTGAGCAGAATTTGGGAGATGGTCCTTGATCACCAGATCGGAACCGATATAAGCATGGACGCACATGTAACCAGACAAACGGCTGCCATAAAAGTCACGACAATGAATGATTTCACCAGTGAGAGTCCTTCTGAAGAAGCCGATATGATCGGCAAAACGTCAAAAGCAAATTCTACGACTACGGCATCAAACCCGGAGGAACTTTCTACGATGAACAGCGGCCGTGAAAGCATAGGATATTCGTTACTTAATAGTATTGTTTTTTTTTTGTATATTTTCATTTTTGGATGATTCGTGGCTTGTTGTCATTATCCTGTACATGAGACGGTAAGCTGTTGATCTCTTTTGTTGTACTGGCTGCTTCCTGTTGCGAGTTATAATTTAGTACCATTCTGTTATTATTTTATTCTATTTTTTACTATCAAGCAGTTTAAAAAGCGAATTGTGTTATTGATTACCGTTTCAATGGTGAACTGTGGTCTACTGTGATACTGGTTAAAGCAGTGCATTCTGATAGTCAGGGTGCATTGCTACGAGCGTTATTCGAACCTCTTTTCATTTCCACTAACCCATCTTACGATTTTTCAAGCCAAAAGTCAGTCTCCAGATTTGTTTGTTCTTTTAATAGCACCTTTAAAACGTCTTAACCACAGGAAATATATATTATTGTAACTACGATAAATAAGTGAAATTTAAAAATTAACAATTTATAAATGTAATGCTGTGTTAAAGTCGTTTTTATTTTTTATTGAGGCATAGTCAACCAAGTCTTGACATACTTGCTTTMGATAAAKGTTGATTCTGKCAGAATCTATACGTAGCACACACACATAACTTTTTTAATGCCCGTCTTGAGATTGCGTAACAAGCTGCCCTATATTCTAAAAAAAATCTTAAAGTTAAATGCCCTTCAGTTGCCGGTAAAACGTTTAGTCAATAATTTCTAAAAGTTTATATTTATTCAAATAAAGTTTTCCTCATCTGCATGACGGACTGACCCATGTCATGAAGGATGCACAAAACTTGAGTTAGCCGGCATTCAAAATCTTATTTTTACGAATAACTTGACGTCAACTGCCTCCAACACCACCTTAAATCAGATTCTGGCCCAATCGTTGCTTTTTTCAGATGTTACGGTGCTGTGGTAAATGAACAGATAACTTCATATCTTCTAAATTCACACTTTGTAAACAGATTTCAAGGTACCCAACAATTTTTAAACTCTACAAAATGCAATCTGACTTTTTAGAAGCCATGGAAATTAGCAATTAAAACCAGATTTGGATTGTAAGCTCAGTTTGTGTCTATAAACAAGAAAAAGGTTGATGCCGCACTTAAACATTTTTAGTGCAAGTTAGTGTAGAACCGAATAAAGTATTTGTTCTCTAGTGCATACTATTAAATATATGCTACGATCCCGTAGCGAGGGGGGAACCCAAGAGATTGCAGCAGGTTGTTCTGCTGAAATGAGCACGGGCTCACCAATTTTTCCTTATACTACATGCCTGCGAAACATGTAAAAATGGTAGATCTCGTTTTTTGTTTATTTTCACGATGGCATGGTAAAAGAGACTGAACTAGTACGCGAAGTATGGAGTATTGAAAAACATCCAGGCACCTGTTTATTAATCAGTCATTTAAAAGAAACCTACTTTTGCGGCACTATTTACAGTTGCTATCAGGTTGAGGTAGGTCAGTGCACTAGATTATCATCATATCAGATAAACGGTCAAGCGCAGACCGCAAGCAGCATCTCCGAATGGGGACCGGATTTTGGGGATTTCATTTTTCATACTACCGATATACCTATTGTTTTCATATGTTGTTAAGATTGCAGTTTAATTTAAGATATCACTTTCAAATTCAACCCACCCGCTATGCCCAATACTACTATAGTAGTTTAAGTAAGAATTTAGATGGCAATGCCATCTGTCAGCACTACACTGACATCAGGACAAAGCCATCTAGCTGGCTTAACGGGTACTACTTCCTAAAGGAAGTGAGCTGTAGCCTGACAAATTGGCATGCAAATGCATACTTCAATTAGACAGCAGCCCCCACGGCATTTTTGCTAGCGGGCAAGAACCGACACACAATAAAATGCATGTCTATGCTGTGCTGATGAGCTGTAATTACGGCGAAATGGATCTATCTGCAGTTGGTTGAGACGCAGACAGCACAGAATAGACATGCATTTTGCTATAGTAGTTTGCTCATAGTGGTTAGAGAAGAAAACAACAAGCATTTTACCGACTGTTTCCACTAGCAAAGGCCTTTGAGACAAACAGAATCCAATTCTTTGGATATTAACCTTGTATGAGTTCGAGTCCTTTTGGGCAGGTAATCAAAAACAAAATGCTCTAGGGTTATTAAAGAAAAATGGAAACAGCAATTCGATAATGTAAATGCCAGAATATGAGGCATCCTGGGAGAGGGCCCCTTAATAGAAAAAGTTTTGGGGACTGGCCTAGCGCATCCCGCAGGGACGGACCTCAAGGAGAGGAATAATCGGAGAAAGTCGTACCTCGCCCCTGACAAATGTAATTTTCGGGTACGTCAGTGGCGTCACGGGCCGGACGACGGCAAAGCGAGAACGAAAACGCGGTTTATTTTCCTCGCGCCGCACAAACAACAACTAATTGCGGACGGAAGAGCGATGCCAAGGGAAACTGAGCCCGAGAACAATCGCTAGATTGGATTGAATAAAACTCAAAATCTTTCAGAGTACCGAGCACTTAGAGGATAAATTCTCTCAAAGAAATTTCGCCGTCGTTGCTTTGTCTAAAGGACTCCATTGTCCGCGATTAAAGCCGACAAGCCATGGCCGCCTTTCAATTGCCTGAAGCGCTCCTGAATTATTTTAAGTGCATTTGCTGAAAGCATAGGACCAATCAGATTTATTTCGCGCCCATCTTTCAATAACATCGAGGACTCTCATTTAAAGTTTTCCTCTGTAATTTTCAGCAGACGTACACGGTTATATATTTATTAATGTGGGAACATGCACCAAGTGTTCGATATTCTAATTTATATTTAGTTATAAGCGAACAGAAAAGATATATTACTATATACGTCGCGTATATGCATAGCGCTAACCACAAATTGCAATGAGTGTTTGATAGCAAAACATGCATTTATATATATAACATGCAATAAACATTTTTATTGCGATATTATTATTAAAAAACCTGTTAGTCGCATGTTAAAATATCATGCACCCTATCATAAAGTAGGTACCTGTACTTAAAAGAATTACGAGGTAAGGAAATTTACGACGATGTGGTCAATACACTCCATGATGCCATCGTCAAATTGCTTCTTCTAAAAAAAGGAAAGTTTTTCGTTCAAGAAGACCAGAGGTCTGGCAGACTTTATTATCATATGCCTATTTCATATGAATAAGTTCATCACATTGTTCCTGTATTACTGACTATTTAGGAATGAACATAATTTGTGCGAAATGGATTGAAAACTGTTTGAATATGGATCAAAAGCAAGCGCACGTTGAATTTTCTCCTTCTATTTGTGCCCGATATAAGGAGGATACAGATTTTATGAACAGAGTGCATGGTGAGTACCTACATTGTTACGACCATGAAACAAAACAACAGTCGATGAAATGGAAGCACTCTGCCCCTCCAAAAGCAAAAGGTTTCGGGTCCAAAAGTCGACTGAAAAAGTCCCGGCTTTGGTTTCATGTGATAGCCGTTGTGTGGAGAAGAGGCAAATGATAACAGGAAAATTTTATTGTTGTTTTTGCATGAAAATACGCCTCCACGTAAGACGCACATTGCAACAAACAAAATTTGCGATTTGAACATCGAACTGGTGACCATCCATATTGAGCCGACCTGGCTCAATCTGACTACTGTCTATTTTGCAAAGTAAAAAAGAGAGTTGAAACGTGAAAGGTTTCTTAATACAAAAAAGGTAAGGGAACAACAGAAAGCTGGACAACTGACCAGGAAAAGAGATTATGTTGAAAGTTTCGTTCATTCTGTTTAGAATATTATTTTTGGCAGTAAATGTTTTTTTTTCTTGTCTTTGAATCACGAACGTTAACTATCAAAATTGGTTCTTTGTCCACAATATCTTAGACATTCATTTTTACTAATTTGTCACATCTGCAGGCACCTGAAATTTCAATAATCAGAATTATGTCTGATAAGATATGTGTCTGTTGAATTGCAGATTTTACAGTAATAAATGTGTACAGGATTTGCCGGTACCTTTGCTTTCTCAGAAAATAGGCGAAGAGTACGTTTTCTGAAAATGTACAAATTTCCTTTGACTTAAATGCCTTTTCATATAACTCCATTATCAATGTGCAAATTTTACAAAATTCGGCCATTGTTAAAGGTGCTACTTAAAAGGGACGATGTTGGTTGCTCTTGATAGTTTTATCGCTAGGTAATGAATAACGTGACACTCAATCAATAAACGTCAACCTTTAGTTGTCAGTGTCAAGCAAGCAAGCCTACTTTAATTAGTGGATATAGGTCAGAGTTGTTAAGTAATTAATTACAATTATTTGTAAAAGTAATTAAATTACTTTGGTTGTAAATGAAGCGGTAATTAAATAGTTGTTCTACAATTGCAATTCATTTTGTAATTAAATTACCCATTTTATTACAATTGCAATTAAAATTACAATTACAATTACATTTTCACAATTACATTCGACAGACCTATTTTTGATATTTCAGTCGCGCGAAAGTTTAAATTTGATTGCAAACCAATAAACAGGTAGATATTGAAGATTGTTTCCACAAGCAAAATTATTTTACATAAAATTCACTACAGTGGTTTTACAGAACTTCTTTGTATTGGTGTCAGTAGTTCGACTAAAGCCTCCGATTAAGTACAATGCGTTTGTGTTAAGAAATTGGATGTAACATACCCTACAAGATGGAATTCACATTTTGTCTGGGTTTCAACTATTCTCACTAAAAAAAAACACTTAGTTTCGATTCGCGGTGCAAATTAGATTAGTTAATTTGTTAGTTAATTTGGGAAACGCTTTCCAAACTATTTTTTTAGTTAGTCCAAACATAATGAACCAAAAATTTGAAATTTTATACGGAGCTCTGGGGTTCAATTGTAACAAATGTTAAAACGCTTTTCATATATTTTAGATTTCAGTCAGTAATTCAGAAGAACAAGCATTTAGGCAACTTGTTCCTTACAATAGTTTAAACTTAACTGGATTCATTCTGACAAATGAAGGAAATTATGCTATTCACTTCTAGAATATACATTGTGAAATTTTTATTATATCGATATTCCAGAGCCTGATGATGTTTCACATATAGAATTTTTAGCTTATCTAAAAGTAACAATGGGATCTCCCATTTCTAGCAAAATAGCACAATTAATAATGGAAGATTTAGAAATAACAATAATAAGCAATAATGAACTTTTATATAAAACTATATACAAGATATATAGATGATCTATTCTTAATAATATCAAGAAACAAACCGAATAGAATTTTAAATTTGCTTAATAGTTATCATCCAAAATTGCAGTTCACTATAGAGACAGAGAGGAACAACACAATTAATTATCTAGGCCTTGAATTAATTAAAGAGGTTAACAAATTTCTTATAAAATGGTACTCAAAACCAACTGCATCGGGAAGATTCCTAAATTACCTATCTAACCACCCCTACAAATGTGGCTATCTTAAACCGTACAATACAGCGAATAACAAAATTAACTAGTCCACAAATTAGAAAWGAATCTTTACACACCGCAACTAAAATAAAAAACAACAAACAGAAAAAAAACACAAACATAACATACTTAACATTACCATAAATTCCACCACTTACCCAAAAAACTTACTAATACCGTATAATATCCGAACTACATATAAACCAATTAACACGATTAAACTATTCTACACACCCTTAAAAAAAAACCTAACGAAACAAGATCACGCGCAATATACAGCATACAATGTAAACAATATAACAAACAGTATACACGACAAACACGACAATACTTAAAAACAGGATACAGCAACATAAAAATAATAAAAACTGCACTGCTTTCAAAAAAATCAAGCTCAAACTGACCACACTTTTGACTTAAAAAAATGTTTGAAAAAGACCTAAATTAAAGGTCGAAATGTATTATTAATACAAGTTTGTTTACTTTAATATAATTAGGAGCCAACACCTACGAATAAATACACTGGTAAAATTACTATGTGTAAAAGACTCTCCTGCAATATATAAGATTTAAAAAAAATATACTGTCATATTACTATCATTAGCTTGCCTTGAGCGAATGTTTAGTTCTGATGGTTAATAGCTCAGATGAACAATTTGAAAAACTGTTGTTTTTTAAGACATACCGGTGGATTGTAACCTTCATTAGTAAAATTAATAAGTAGATTATTACATTATTACTTACTAGTTAGAGTTGTATGTTAGCACATAAAAATATAACTACGACAATTAGTCCTGTTTTATTTTTGAAACAACTAGGTTTGACCCTGGCTCATTTAAAACTCTCCAACATTCTACCTGATCCTATCCAAAGAGTAGATGTAATTGATTATTTGAAATTACATAGAAGCGTGTAATTAATTACACATTGTGAAGTAATAATAACATCACTGATATAGATAAAGTAAATTATATGGCTATCAACTCATTACAAGTTACAAATAGGTTTCTATCGCAGTAGCTAAACCACGCACTATCGCACTATTTAACTCATCGTCTGCCAGACAACTAAAAGTATAGGCCGCTGCTTTCCGATACTCAACTGTTCAAAGAGACACTAACAGGACATTTATAAATAATTAGTAACGTCGCAAATAACTTTTTGTACCAGTTCACCAGGACGAAAATTTCATTCTCACAGTTCCATTATTCCAGGCAAGCTTTAAGCACGTCGACCTAACTGACGTCTAATAATGGATATCGGACGTGGAGCGCGCCATCTTTTTGCTCTTATTACAAGGTTCGACGGAGAGCGGAGCTAATTCAGCAAGACGATGTAATTGACATTATTGGCACATGACGATCTTATCCTGCCTTAGACAGACTCCGCTGTAAACAATCTCACAAATATCAAACTTTCATAAAGGAGACTTAGTACTCGACGGTGAACGACTTCAATTTAAAGTTATTGATAACTCACATCTCTCATTCGCTTTGGTCTTATTTTTAAAGTTCTCGGAAGAACTTCGCCCAATTCTTGTTTGCTTTTTTGGCAACGAAAACGACTGAACTATGGAGAGCAGTAATAAGAGGACGTCGTAGACCAGCATTTGTTTTGCGGAGATGTGATTACTCCAAAAATAGTAGTAGGATATGCTTCTTTCCAATAACGGTCTTCAGAGTATACCTATTTAGTGCCTTAAATCGACTATTTTGTTTACCAAAATTAAGTTAAGCATTTTTTATTCGAGAAACATAATTTCCTGTTTACTTATCCTATTGAATTGTACTCATCTATCCGCTAATAGCATTTACAGCAGCGGTTCATTTAAACGATATGTCAATTAGCTTATGACTTTAAAGGTTTATACCTTCATAAAAATATTAATACTGTGTTGCAATGTTCCGAAAAAAATATCTGAAATACTTTGATGTATATATACCACTACACTAGATTTATTTTTTTACTAGTCACCTAGTTAAATTTAAGAACTTGTTAAACAACCTCTCAAAATTATGACAAATTTTTAAATTTCGAGCACTTAAATTGTTATGAGCGTAAGCTCGCCAACCGCGATACATTCATTGCATTCGCTGGGGCAAAAAGGAGACATATTTGGGAGAAAATAAGATATTTTAAATATAAAATATCAGATATTGAAAATGTTCCGGGACCATGTATAGCATGCATAAGAAGCAATGGGAATGGATATTCTGAAAAAGAGTAGTCAAGTATATTGTTGATATAACAAGGTAAGCAACAAGAGGGTGCAAAAACCTAGTTTTCTGCAGAAGCCGAAAAATATCTTAGTGACAAGATTTACGGTAACCAAGAAGCTGTTCAAAGGTGAAATTTTGTTTTTATTATTTTGTTCAGAAACTTTAGAGACATATTTACTTTCAATGTTAAGTTCGTGTAAAAACCTTTAATTTTCCTACATTTATTTGCAGGATGTAAATGCTTATCTTTAGAAATGTTTAGCAAATTTCATAACATTTTACTTACATCCTAACTGCTATTAAAATTACACTTTTTCTGCGTCAAGTTTCTTATTTTTACCACCGTTTGCCTAGTTTAAACCCAGGTATTATCTGAAAACTAAAGTGAACGGTATTAACCGAATGTGTTACTAGCAAGCAATAAACCACTTCCTTTTTACGCTGTTAGCGGTCGTCAATAAACCATAAGAGACTTTATAACTAACTAATTCAACATCTGCTATAATGAACAGCAAATAACTTTTTACTAAAAGTTGCAAAACTATTGTACAAAACTATTACATAAATTGCGATGCTCTATATTTGAGCGTTAATTTTAAAGAAATAAACATTTCTATAAGACATCCATAAATAGGGAATATTATATACTATAATATAGCTATTTATAAAACGAGGACTGTACTCGACTCGAGGCCTTTGTGCTTAAGCGAGCATAGCAAGCGAGATTAATAGACAACCCAAGTTGCATAAGACTGCTAAAATTTATTATTCTTTTTATTAGCAGAAGAATTTCATCCCAAAGAACAAGTGGCAAACTGCGTCAGTTGTCCAATGTGACATTAGTAGCTATATTCCAATTTTAGAACTATAATTATAAAGTAAACGTTCCTTGCATCTATGAATTTTTAAAATATACTGCATAATTTTTTTGTTGTCGTATATGTAAGACGTTTGTAGTTAAACATTGTTAATGCAACATACAGTAATACAGAACCTTACTTCCAGTTTAAGAAATAATACAGAATCAATAGTTACTTAAATGACTAGAAAAGGGCTCTACAATTACAAAGGGTTAACAAGCTTCTTTTTTTTTTAGATGGACCGCTCTAAAATTTTCTACCTAAAGTGTTTTGAATTGTTTTGTTACTTTAAAGGAGCATTATTTTCAGGTACCTGGGAAATTTATTAAAACAGCTTACAGTGCATGAGACTGATTCGTCTTTTCATAAAAAAATATTTATCATATACAACAATTTTTGCAAATGATATTGTTTGCACTTTTGTGGTTAGTATTGAACGATGTTACACGAAATCGCTGTACAACGGTAATACTATCATCTTCCCGGGATGAGGAAACAACACTCGAAAAAAATTCATATAATTTTTTGCAATGTTTTTGTTATGCATAATACGTTGAATCCAGCAGCTTTTTATTCGAGAAGATTCTAAAAGATCATCTCATTCCATCACCGTATTAATCTGTATAAAGTACATCTCGAAATCTTTACACAATAGGGCACCCAAATACTCAAAGAAGAGCGTCGCGTTCATTAAATGTTTTCTTTGTCAAACATTTTAATTAAGACTTTATTACTCGAGTCATTGCTTTTTATTAAATATGGCGGATAGGAAATTAAAATCTTAATTGTTCTATGGACACGGGGCCCCACGGCACACCGAACGCAAAGGAGGAAGGGCGATATTTTACCAGACGGATTTCCCGAATTATTCGATGCAAATTAAACAAATTAGTGGGTTTTAAGCACGGCGCCCTTAAATAAATAGGGTGTTTGTGGCAACACGTAGCAGTTTTTAAATTGGTCTCATAACTCGCTACAAATAGGCCGAAATATGTAAAATTGCAAACGATTTCCCCGCTACTGAATATTCATGGCAGATGATTTGCAAGGCAAATTTCTGAATTCAGAAATGTTCAGACCTCAGACAGGTCCCGTGCTCTAATTATTGGCCATTAAAATATAATTACGGGACAAGTTCCGTTGCTAAGACTAGCACAGCGATGCGCCCCAACTTTGCGAGCCGCCATTAGCGCTTTGAGTGTCAAATGCTACTCATAGGAAATTAAATTAGTAGCAACGAACACATACAAACATTATCTGCAGTTACATTTAATATCCATTAATTGGCAGTTTGCAACATTAGAATGCATAAACAGCCCAGCCAATAGGTTCTTACAAAAGGTATAACCCTCTAGTTAGGTACGAGTATGAATTGTTTAAAATCTTTTGACCTTAAGAAGGGCCGCTCGCGTCACCATATTGGTTTAAATGAGTTGAAATTTCCTTTTTTTTGCGACTACCTAGTTATCAGTTCGAGATACGTCCACCTAAGTCATTATGAAAATATAGAACGAACAATTCTTTACATTTTACAAAGTAATATTCTTCTTTTAGTGTAAGATTATAAATACTTTAATCTTTAGAAGCTCTTCGTAATTCACTGCACATATAATCAAAAATTATTTTAAACTGCCTTTCTACAATTACTTGCTGCTCTATACGCTTCATAGAATTTACATAATACATATTTTAAAATATTTCAGGTGCAAGAATTTTCATCATAATTAATAGAGTAACAACAAATTTACTAATCTTCCATCATCAATCACTACATAGGTTGGTACAGTTATTAAGTACATATATCTACATTGCTGACTGTAAGGTCATTTGGTGAAAATCGGTAATGAGTCATCGAGCGGTGGCTTTAGGAACTACGACATAGGTTGGCACAACCGGTAACTACAGGGATCAACATTGTCAATTGCTTATTGAATGAAACAATCGGAAAAACCTAGCGAAAAGTAGTCTAGTGAAAAAAATTATGTCGAACGATTATTTTTAATCGTGTAGTGGTACAATGGATAAGTACATTTCTACTTGTGGTAAGGAAAATTGAATTTTCCATATGTTATTCCCAGGGACCACTCATAAATTTACCTTCATTTTACTCTACACTAATGTACTCTTCCACCCTCTTCGGGGCTTGTTTGCGAAAAAGGGGCACCTAAATCTGTCACTATCTGAGGGTTAAAGTTAACTCTACCATGCACGTATTTAAAATAGACTTGTCCTCATCGTACTTAAGGTTGTATAAAAATACAGCCACCGGGGACTTTTTTCGTGATCAATAAGTACAGTTTTTCAATCATATATAAGTGCAAATGATTGGTCTTTAATCTCATAGGAGGAGACACATTACTTATAAATTTACTTCGCATACTGCAGGTACCTATCGCTTTGGTGGTGAAAGCAAAAAATATCCTTCAAAGAAATAATTTACTGAGAAATTGGTGAAAAGGCTCATTTTCTACAAACAGTGTAGTTCCGAAAGGATAGGGTTAAAAGCAAAATTGAATTTCAAGCTCTTTAAATCAATATAGCAGGAGAGAATGGATCTTCTAAATAACTTATCTAACTATATTTTACTATATTTTCTGCAAGGCAGAGCATTTTTTCGGCTTGTCGGCATGGCTAAAATCAGTGCGAATCCTATGTATATCAGCAAAAATTAAAACTGCAATAATTATTAAACTACGTAAATGTCTTGAAAGTCCTCCGAGATTTTTTTTATTTTTTGTCACGCATTTTTAAAGAAGAAAACTAATTATACAGTGTGGCCCCAGAAGCGCTGCACAAATATCAAGTGCATTTTTTTAATATAATAATAAAATCTCTTTTTAATTTTACGATTTTTGGTAAAATTTCAAGCAGTTTTATATAACACAGAAAAATCAACATGGATTAAGTGCAAAACACTTGGAAGTTTGTCCAGTTCCCCTTCTTAGAAAATTTATATCCAAAATTCTCCTTAACATAATCTTGTGTTGCACCAAATATTTGCATTAGATAAGTCGGGATTTCCTTCTGCAGGAAACGGGGTTGGAATGAAATCTTCTTGCAAAAATCGCAAGGACCTATCACCAGCTAATCCTTCATCCAATAGGGATTTGCGTCAGATCAATAACGGTAGTTTTGACTGTTCACTTCTCTATCTAAGGGGAAGGTGAACTCGACCGAACACAATATTTATCACTAAATTTTGGTCCTCAAAGCACATCATATGCAAATGTTCACAGAATCCCGGACGCCTAGCATAACCCTCTTTATAAAGTTTTTGATGGACTTGTATTTTGTAAGGATGATATTTATTTACAAATAATATTTTAAGCACCGTCTAGATAGTGTTTAGACATTCAGATAAAATTCCAATTGCTCTTCTTTACAAACACCGCTATTTGGAGCATCGCTATATGGTGAATTTGGCTAAATTTTAATAATACTAATTTTCTTACTGTTGAGTGCGAAATTGGTAGCCAATCTGACTATTTTTAATTTAATATAACACATACCTTTGTTGCGTCGACTACTATCTTCATAATCAATATTGTTTGAAAAACAATATGGAAATAATCAAGCCGCATGAAGAATACATTTAACATTAACGAAATAACTAAATTAGAAGTCACACGTCACTTATGACGTAACATGAAAAAGTGTCTTGTTGGCTAATGAAATGTATGTAATCCTTGAATTATTTCTTGAAAATACGACACTGGCGGTTAATTTTTTTAATATCTGATGATTTCGTGATAAAATAAAAAAGAATATAAAAGATGGTAGGTCTATGTTTAAAAATATAAAGCTGATATCTCCGCAGTATTTTTGGCGTTACCCTGTATACTATATTGTATTTCTTTTGTCTACAAAAGGTATGAATCGTGTGTCAAGGGTCTTTAAAAAGTATATCTAGTTTAACAATTGTTAAATTATCGTGAAGTTACGTACATAAAGAATGACGTAACCCTATTTTAATGTTTTCTGTAAGAATGCGCACTTTGGTTATGATTTCTACGATACATTTTCCTCGCTATATAGATAAAGTCCGATGAAATAAAAATTCACAGATGCCAGTGGTTTTCTGTGCCGTTTTGTTATTGCCCAAGTTTACAATCTTAATTTACAAATTGTAATAAATTTCTGCTAACTGAGTGCCTGTCACCAATTATTATAGCTTAACCGTGCAGTTGCGAAGTAAAAAGCAATTTGAGCATTTGTCCCTTTAAAACTAAGTACCGCACACTCGAAGATGATGTGTCCCCGGAGCCCGTACTTTTTAATCCTTTTACGACATTCTCATTTGCGTTGTGGCCTTTATCTAGCCATAAACTTGGCGGTCGTGCAGTTTTCTATTAGGGGACTTGCTAGCGTCTAGGGGAGTATTTTCCTGGACAGTTGTAGTTATCTATGCCCGCCACGAATGCCGCAACTTAGCGCTCTCCCGGGAAAAACTCCTTTTAACGACACCCCGTGCTGATACTATTTATGACGTAATAAAGAACAATGTTTCAATGCTTGTTATTTCTCTTGTCGTCCTTTTCAGTACGCTATCTGATTAGGCCCTGGAGTTTATAGGGCAGGACAAAGCGCCAACGGAAAATGTCTGCTTATCCTGAATTATAATCAGGACATAAAGCATGCTAGAATGTTTTGTTACAGCTCACATGTACAGCTCTCATCACACTTGTTTATTAAAATCAACTCAAAATTTTACAGTAGCCAATGTAACTTACTTACGTACTATGGAAGCTGATTAAAATGTTTAATAGGAAGCACCTTCTTTACATTTGACATGAACACTGAAAACAGTAGGATAGGATAAGTAAACCATTTTCTTGTTCAAAGCATGTGATATCTTTGTTAGACTGATGAGTAAACATATAATTCGTACATTTTTTAATGCATAGTCTTCTTGTGCTTACGTGAATATACGTCACTCTATTTAATGGTACAACTAAAAATAACTGAGCTCCAAATGCAGTGCTAACTCAAATTCAGAAGTCTATCAAATATATTAAATCAAAATACGGCATTATGGCATTAAAAGGATCCACCTAACGTGTTAAAAAAACAAACCCTATTAGAAATTTAGTGTAAATATTGCTGGTTATTAAAATTAGTTGTAACTAATCAATCTCAAGCGTTTAAAGTAAACCAAGATTAAATTTTATACACTTTAGCCTTTTGAATCGTTTTTCCTTATTTGAAAAAACGTTTTAGTAAATAAAGCAGTACCTATATAGAAAATATCATATTTTCATTAGCTGTTTATAGAACAAATGAAGAAAACCATATGTGCATTTTTAGCATCCTTCCTGAGTAGAAATAAACAGATTAACTTATTGAATTAAAAAGAAAACTGAAACTAAGCTAGTTATAGTCAAGCTTTGATACCATTCATTTAGCGATTGCCAAAATGTACAAGGTTTGCAAATAAAAGTCCAGCTGGCTAATTTAACTCAGTTATAAGCAGTGTTGAGTTGAGATCATCCACAAAGACAGCACAACCAGCAGTAAGCAAGTGCAGTTAGCTATAGTTATACATATTAAAGGAGCCAACTGTAGTTAGCTTTGAAATTTTTCGGAGTTTGAGAACCTGCGACTCTCAGAAAGGAAGGGACTGCCATGTGATTCACACATTATATTGCTGCCGATGTGGCATTAAGTTTTGAACGTAAGCATCCATAACTTAAAAAATAAAAATGATATCAGTTAGGAGCTAAAATTGGAGATAAACTAGATGTCCCCTATCATCGCCTGATGTATACCATTGTAGCCAAAGACAATTGACTAGAAAAATTTCTAACAAAGCAGCCAACAATTCTCAGATAAAACAAAGTATAAACATAAAATAGTGCATTGAATATTAAAKAGAAATATCAATTCTGCACAATTAACATGTTCCGCTTTCCGTGAAAGAGTTGCAAAATAACAATAGCGATAACGACAATAACCATTATGAAGACATAGAAAGCTTGTCGTAAACAAGCAATTTGACGTCCCCGTTTAATAACCCAGATTGAGCTAAACGACTTGGTACTCGATTTATAGTTAACGAATAAAAATGCACTAATTGGGATCGCGGTTACAAGAAATGAAACCCGTAGCCAGTAATAACAAAATTTCACTATTCAAATACCACATGAACCATTAAGTAGAAATTCTTTTTGTTTCTGAGCAGATGTTAATGAAATAATGGAAGACTCGAGTTCTGAAAATAAGCCTAATGAATTGAGACTGTTCATCGGTCCATAAAAAAGTAGTGTGAAAGCTTTTCTATTACATAATGTTAATAAAAAAACCATCTATTCTTTTGGCATGTTCTGCTGACATCATAGATAAAGATGTCTATGGCTGACATGAAATAAACCTACGACAGCATGTCTACTGTACTAAGTGCAACTCAGTACAATCGTTATCTTTTTACTGAAAATTAAAGGTGGGTTTACATAATACTGCTGTTTCCTTTGTGTTTGGATAGTCTAGCTGTGGTTGCAATATTATGTTGTAAAAATTCACTAAAAAGAGACAGCCTTACTCCTGGACAATTTAGTGTAAAGTTTAGTTGATCCTCAACGATTCTTTCACCACTTCACACTAAATCAGGACTGCTAAACAAAGCAAATTTTCCAAAATTAAGTGACGCAAAATTAGAGGAGGGATATTTGTTGGTTCGCATATAAGAAAACTATTTCGAGATGCAAATTTTCATCAAGCAGTGAATGAACTGGAATTGACAGCTTGGGCATTATTTAACAGTCTGTCATGGATTTATGAGAAACAATAAGGTGCAATTACCTTGAAGTTGTAAAAGATCTCTTGAAAAACTTTAAAATTTTGGTTGGTCAAATGTCTCTAAACGTCCATTTCTTACATTCACACCTGACGTTTCTTCCGAACAATTTAAAAAGTAATAAATGATGAACAAGGTAAGAGGTTTCAGGACTTCAGTGAAATGGAAAGAAGCTACCAAGGAAGATCGGATGAATACGGCGATGATGGCCTATTTATGCTTCTTTTTTTATAAAAAAGATACCAATCCTCGCAAAAAATAATTGTAATGTATTATTATTATTATAGTTATTCGTAAGCGTTTTGTTTACATTTTGCTTTTCCATCTATGTAATTTGATTTTTGTCTTAATGAAACGTTTAATAAATTTGCTAATTGTTCGAAAGAATACTTTCAAGAGTACTACTTAGGACTAATTTAGTTCGTTGTAACTCAAAATCTAGATGTGATACGAAGTTTTGGCTGATGTGATGTTTAACTCAAAAAAATTATCGAAAACAGGCACATTTTTTGGAATTATAGAGGAAAGCTTAAAAATGTCGCCTAGTGATTATTGGTATAACAAGGATAAATTCAACAAGCTCGAATGTAATATGTATCTAATCTTAACGTCGGTGTTTTTTGTGTAAGTCCTTGTCCATTTTATGCGCAGTTCCCAAGATAGGTCGTCTCGTCGACGTAAACAAAATGAACAGTATATCAACGTCTGCGGGTAGGTCACGGGATGAAATAATAAAAATGAGAAACTCGCGGTAGTAAGGAGAGATCTCCCAGCATTTCCTTTATTTGCGTGTTACGATTAAGTGATTTACTCCGTGGCAAGAGAAGAAGGAGCTGTCTCGAGTAATTCGCGTTGTCAGGTAAAACGCCGAATATGGAATAAAATGCGCCGACTGTGAATTTTTTAGACGGGCTCAAGAAGTGGCGTATAGATGCGCCGTAGGTAGACATCAAAGCAACGGAAACATAAAGGGAATAATAAATTGGCGAAAGCGCTTGGGAAAAGCGAGATGGAAACGAAACAAACTGTCATAGAATAACAATCAGCGGCGAAAATCTCCAGATTGTCTCGCGGGGTCATAGGAGGCGACGGGAAATAAAAAGTGCCCGGAAAAACTTCGCTTCATGCAGGAACTTATATAACTGAATTTTTTACTGCCATAGCCTTAAAACGGATTGGAAAAGTTTGCGGATTCAGCTCTTCTAAAAACTATCACGGAATTCTATATGGAGGTACAAATTCTATTGGCCCTGGGGCGGGAGATTGCTAAGGTGAATTTATAAATTTATTGGCCAGCGGGACTGCGGCATCTCGACCGAGCACGCGTCGCGCTCTGAAAGAATCTACCGTCGTTTTTTACAGTTTTAAGGACTTATGAGAGGACAGCGCATATTTTATAAAAATCCCTGACAGCTTATACAAAAATCGCTCCGTCGGGCTTATCACATCAAGTTGTATCAAGCCGACAATTTTTCATTATTTTCAGGACTAGAAGGGAAAAACTACTTTAGGGAAAACCGCTTACATCCTCCGTTTCACTTCTTTGCCGCCTGTTCGACAGCTCGTGTAAAAAAATAGCGGGGGATATTTCACGGCTTAGCAAGCAAGGTGAGCAGACGAGAGCGACATTATTGGTTTATGCATTTTTTTAAGCATACGAAGTATTGAGTGACGATTTAGTATTTCAGAAGCATTAAAAGATTCATACCGTAGATATGTACTGTTAAATTAAATTAATCATAGTCAAATCAATAATTTAGAACATAAAAATGTCGTACCTACATGTATTCTGTATATTTAAGGCCATTTCATACTTAATACAGCTCAAGCGAGATTACGCTTTTTTGAGTAGCGCATCAAGGACAAATGATTGTCAATGTGGAACAGTTTTGTTTTAACCTTTAGTTGTAAAGTTAACATTTCTATTGCCGCTTACGTAACTAAGATATAGAATATCTCCAAATAAAAAAAGCTTTAGAAGCTATACTCTTGAATGATTAAAATTTTACCAGTACTTATATGGTATCTTTTATAAAATAAGTCACTTATTAACTTTAATCATATATTTGTTAGGAAAGAGCAAGTTAAATTGTGTACACCTGGAGCACTTGCTGGACAATATGAGTATAATAGACTACCACCTGGACTACTTAGCAATCCTGAAGTACTGCAGATGAGAAACACTCTTTGCGAATATTTTGTGTTGACAAGAAGTAAACTAGCGCCGTAAATCAACAACATGGAAATTATAAATTAAATTTGGCTAGTGAGTGGAATAACCAAATTGTGATATGTGAGTATAACATTAAACTACTTTATTTTTTTCAAAATTATATTTTTATATTGATATATTCTGCGATAATCTGAGATTATACACTGTTGGTGTATATAACATTATTAAAAGAAGTGATGCAGAACAAGGTATACTTTGTTGAACCTTTTAATACATGTTATTGTCCCAGTAAAATGTTAACAAGCAGACTTCCTTGAATTAATTACATAAAGGTTTTTGTAGGTATTCACACAATCACTTAAAAACCAGTCAGAATAGAAGTGAGACAAAAAATATCATGACAAATCTCTCTCATATTGCTCCGTTTGCAGAGCTCTGCTGACGTTTTGGAATTTCAAAATTTGAAAGTTTGTCAATTAAACGTCAAAGTTTTTCGAAGGATAAGTGCGATTTTTTTAAAAGGCTGAATGATCACGTGAATGTCATCGTTTTTTTCAAGAAATGCACACTGCGTCAGAATTGGATCTCTTTGCCATGGACAAATTCCTGGCTACAGCTTGGAATGTTGTGACAAATCGATACTGTCATTGTTAGATGAAGAAAATTATACAACTTCTTGTAAAAGAGTGTCGATTTTCAAGTTTTCAAGCAGGCTTTGTAAAAATTCATATTATCATCATTATTAATATCACTGGAACATTGTAACAATAAAAAGAAGTTTGAATATAGTTTATTCAGTGATTTCCAGAGTGGTCTATGTCAACCCCCAGGGGTAGACATGACCTGCCAGGGATCCATGTCAGCGAAAAAGGATATTAGGGGTATATGAGATATAAATGGGGGTGGGTCTACGATAATAAATCTCGTCGAAGCAGGTATTGATTTTTTGACTACGGTAATTCGGTAATACCATTTTGGATAATATATTCAAATGGTAACACTGAAGAAACGAATGTCAAAGAACTTAATGTACAATTTACTTTGAGAAAGGTTTTAGCATAGTTCCCAATCCCTAACAAAAAAGAGAAACATACTGTATATCAATAGTCTGGAAACTCTCCCACATAATAAATTCTAATTTCGTTTGTTTGAATTTTTTAATAGATGCATTAAACTTAACATTTTTTTCAAAGTTTTTGACATTACATATCACTGCAGTAAGAGACTTCAATTTTTCAGAGTGAGTCCAAAGTTTGTGGGACTTTGGTTTATATGTTCTCAAATATGAAACGTAAATAAGTGATGTTATTTTACAAAAATGAGTCTAAACAGTGAATGGACAGGAGATCATGAAACAAGTGAACAAATACAAATGATGTCGAACATTAAATGAAGAAAAGAAAACAACATAAACAAAATTAAATGATCAGATCAAGCTGAAATAAGGGGTACAGAAATTTCAATATTGGATTAGATTAGATGTGTTAGCTTCAAATATACCAGCATCATATTTAGCATTAGAAAATAAAGTGATAAGCGTGTTCTGGACACTTTGTCTTAATACACCACGAGTTACTGTAAATCTTGTTACTATTTACGATATATTCGCAAAGACTGAAAACAGTACCAATTACAATAATCCATGTAACGAGAGTTTCTGCAAAATGCTCGTTAAAAACGCGCCCGATTTAACGGAATTACCAATTCTACGTGTAGCGCAAAAGTATCAAATCCTGCAGGGTAAAAAGTAGCGGATAGAGCCCGGGTATTATGAGAGCTCGGCAGTTGAATTTCTTTTTATTGGTCCTGCTGAAGTTTTAATTGACTTTTCTAATTCTGAACTGAAGTTCTCTCGTAATCCCACAGCTAACTGGGAAATGGACTTTCATTACGAATGCCGATTTGAGTGGCACACTTTCGCCCTGATGTTTGATTGCAAATTAATCAAAATAAAGTCGGAAGGGATCATTATCGCATTCGTAATTACTTTGGATATGGACTAATTGCAGCAAAAGCTTTGAAGATTACTCTATTCAATAGTAGTTAGCTTAAATAGCGTGGTCGTATTTGCGGCTTAGGAATTAGAACATTGCTTTTGATTAAGAATATAGTAAATGCATCTGTACTTACAATTTTGGTCACAAAATAAGTACCCAACCAGCCATAAGTTGATTAATGTTTTGGCTGCTTCCATTGAAATTCCTTTACTATGTCGTTTAAGAAGGCACATTAATGCAAATACTCGTACCTACAAAAATATATATCAACTGGCGATACTTACCTACTAATATGCAGTGGCGGCTTCAAGTCCGAAGGGGTGCGCAAATATAAATACTAATTAACCTAAAAAACCTACCTGATGACCAGAAAGGCAGGGCACATCAAAATGCTTTTATTATATCGTCCATTGAATTAAAAGTAACAAAAGTCATAAAAAAGTATCATAGTTTTTAAATGCAAAGTCCGGACGTCTACTTTTTAAGGAAACAAATCTGTCCAAGACTTTTCCATCAAAATTCACACATATTAGTAATATATAAACATGTCCTTTTATAAAGTTAAATTCCGTCAATGCCCACGGTTTTAGTCCAAATGCGGCGGATTAACGCTCTCCTTTTCGAAATTCCGCCGCTCGCTCCACTTAGCTGATTATTAATCAATATCTATATAACTCGTTTAATGATACCTTTAGTTATTATGAAGTATCTGCTAAGTTCTGCATAGAAATCTATTTATGTATTTAAAAAGCGAGTCGATGACCATGTCGGCTGCAAAGATTTCCAATATTATCGCGTAAGATAAAATTCTATGGTATAAGCTAACGTGTACAGCAAAATGCAAATCTGCTTCACAATCTTATGGACAGCTTTTGATAGCCGAACTTTCATAATTAATCAATAAACATGAGATGCAACAATTTAACATTATGTACTGTTTAGTTAAGTCTGTACAGTCGGATGTGCCTACTTATGCTTGGTATTTTTTTACAGAAAGAAATAAGTGTAATATGGTGTGTTTCACATATATTGACATAATGTCGATATAACTACGGTACACACCGCTGTTGGTGCCAGAAGGTGGAACGCTCAGTTTACATATATCTTTGTTTAGGAAATATTTGCAAAACAATGAAATTTTTGGTAGTTCCTTCTCAAAACACTCCTTTATTTTGCGCTGTGATTCTTGTTTTAAAAATAACACTTAGTAAGTTCAGCGCAATAATAATATATATAACAATATCCATGTTTGAGGTAGTTCTTATTATCATTCATTGAATAAATCTAATTTGTTAACTTTGGAAAATCTGAGCGCTAATGAAAAATTACAGGTAAGGCAGTATCCATTTTCACATTACTTATTAAAATTATTGAATTCAAATTTGGATGAAATGCTACAGTAGGGCTGTTGAGCAGTCAAATCTATGAAGATAACCCGGTTAAAGAAAAATCAGGGGAATACCGGTTTTGTTTTAATGGGCGTTGTCTATATTCCATTACTAAAAATCACTAAAAATAGAACATAAATACTTGGCTGAGTAACGCTAAATATATCTCATCCATTGATTTAAAAAAGGGTTTTGGCGAATACTTTTAGACTTCAGTAGCAGAGAAAAAACTGCACTTTCTGTGCCAGAGGTTTATTTCATTTTTAAATTGTCCCATTTGACCCTTGCAACCGAATGTTTTTGTATATCTGAACGATATTATGGTAATTTCTTCCACTTCTGAATACCATATGTGGTTAATCTCGAGAAAAATGCAATTTTTTTAAGAATTCGCTCAAATATTATCACATATTACAAAAACGTAAGTATTATGAAAACAGAAAAGGAAACAAAAATTATTATTGAACTGCAAAAGAATTATACAGGTGTATACCGCTCACGCAATGGGCAAATACCACGACTAGCTGTAGGAGTGGGCTGGGTTTAAACTTCACAGCTAAAAATATGGAGGCGGGCTTTTCACACTCGGATTTATTAAACTGAAGATTCTTCAGTCAGAAAATATGGCTGTTGTAGTGAATTGGGCGAATCCAGCGTTAGCTGATTGTCATCGACGAAGACCAAGGGTCTCGAAATATTACTAAATCTCACCCACGAAATCAATTACCAAAATGTCGACGACAACAAATTGTAGTAAAATATTATGCTTTGGTATATAAGCAAAACCAGTTATATGCCGTGTTGTCTACACTAGACCTAAACTGCACTAATGAGCTGTAATGACAGCGAAATAGTACTATCTGCAGTTGGTTGAGGTGTAGACAGCACAGCATAGACATGCATTTTAATTCCCGCCTCATGCAGTTGAAATTTTACTACGTCCCCGCATTTCAGCGTTCACTCAGGCCCACAGTTCATCTAGTGTACTGATACTTGACAGGTAAAAGAAGGGCACATTTAGGCGCAAGACACCAAGGTGAATATATTTTCGATGCAGAACCGGATGCAGCAATCGGATAAACTTATTTTGAATTAAACCGGCGAATTATCGTTTTAGCATTACGTACCAATGTAAGCAAAATATATTTGGAAAAGTGCATCGTTAGTGAAACTTAATCATCTAAAAGACTGTTAACAGAAGAGCTCAAAAAAAGAATATTACGAAATTAAATGACCGTTACAATATCTAGATTTGATTGTAAATATWAGCGGTCTCCACACGATCCTCGAAAGGTAACCGCAATGGTGAACTATCCTAATTCAAATACAACAACAAAAATTAAGCGCTTCTTGGAWTTTATTTATGGTACTGCAGGTCCATTTCTCATTTTTCTACTTTAGTAGCGCCTCTCGATGATATTCTAAAAGGTAAATAGAAAATTCAGGCAATAGTTTTGACTCTAGAAGCTTTTATTAATGCCAAATGGCATCATCTTTAAATTCCTTAGATAATAGGGGTTAGAATGACACAAAAAATGCGTATAGTTTTATTAAAAAAGAAAACATTAGATGATGTCATATCTTCGTCGTAAATGAAGTTACAGAGTTTATTTCATTTTTTGTAAATCACCTTTATTTTAAATTTGATGCGTTACTTTATCGAAGCTCTGTATATAATATATCGCTGGTTGTTTTAGAAAGAAAATACAGACTATCTATACAATATCTTTACGATCTCGAAGTCAATTCTATTCTTTTAGTTCAGTTATTCTGGTGGTGTTGAGGATATTGTACATATAGAAAATGAAATCAAATAAATTTTATTATGATAAAAAAAATCCGGATATGTGCGTGCATCTAAGAGCTTCTTCCAAATTTATATGCAGCCAAGGTGGGGTTAATTGAGACCAGACCCACATTTTCCCCCTTATTTATACCGCGACCGGTCCGGTTAGGCAGGCAACACACAAAGGGAACAGCCCGAGCAAAAAAACGAGAGGAAAGAAAAATAGGCCTTAACTTGCATCACAAGGAAACTGGGACGGCCCTACAGATTTCGCCTCGGAAGTCGAATGTAAACGGCTCTTTTATACGTAGCCTAGAAAACAAGCGTAAATATAAAATCCAAGGAGAACAAACAGCATTTGATCAGGTTCCCAGGCCGTCATCAGGAGTGGAGGATAATGCGGGACGGCGAGTGTAAAGTTAGACAGGGTCCTAATGGACAGTAATGGGTTAAAGTTCGGGCCGGAAATCTCGGATCTAGTGCCCAAAGGACTTGCCCCTTCAACGCTAATAATCAGCATTGCATAAATTCATTACATGCCTTTGCTGCATTCCGGCCGATTCCTGAAGGAAATTCGCGCAGCCCAACGGAGTTGTGTAGATTCGCTAAGTGGTTTAAATATTAACTGCCGTATATGGATTTTATTTAACCCCAGCGTGTTTATTTTCAGAAACTTTTTTAAAGTTTAAACTACCAAAAAAAGACAAGGTCCAAACTGGTCTAGATTGATCTGAATATAACAGAAATATTTTCAATCGGGCGGATTTCCGGTTATACCGGAAACACACACCAGCTTGTCTATTAGTGCATTTCTTATTCTGTATTACATCATACCATTGCTTTGGTATATAAGCAAAACCAGTTCTATGCCGTGCTGTCTACACTAGACCTAAACTGCACTGATGAGCTGTAATGACAGCGAATAAATCTATCTGCAGTTGATTGAGGTGTAGACAGCACAGCATAGACATGCATTTTAATGTATTACATGTAATTGTTACTTTATTCACCATACATGTTTTGACGTTATCTACGACATTTTGTTGCGACCGTAATAAGATTTTGGATTTTGGTGGTTTATATTATTTATTTATAGAAGTCGACGAAAGTTTTTTTCTGGAGAGATTCTACTATAGTACTGTCTTAGATATGTAGGAAAAAGGAATGGTCGACATTTGTGCGAAATCATGTTTTACAGATTCAGAAGGTGACTTCGTCAAATCATTAACTTAATCCTCCTAATCTGCCCTCAACCGGATGTTAAGCTAAATTCTTGAGTGAACACATGGTGGGAGAGACCCGGTTGGCTTTATGAAACACCAGTAATGTGGCCCCTGGAAAATCTTAATTTTGATGAGGACGAGATTCAATACTAAGAAAAAAAGTCTTATTGGTGTCTTATTTAATAGCAATGCTGATGAGTTACATTTTTAATATTTTCCTTAAATATAGCAAATTATGTGTTAGATTAGATTTTGCGATTAGCATTTAGTATTAAAAATAACTCTAAGAAACAAGGTATGTTATCTACCGAAGAGATTGATGTTCAGAACATTTTGTTCTAAAATTAACTCAGAAGGAAGGATAGGAGGGCCAAAATCGCCAGAAGCTAAGCACACTTGACACATTTCAGGATGAATTTGGACTAATTTGTTTAGAAACACGAAATGTGAAAGAGATAACAGTGCGCATTTTAGATTACTAAACCTTCTACGCAGAAGGTACTGGATTTTAGGAGAAAGAAGATCAACAGGAAATGTTCTATCTAGGTGTGTTATATGCATGAAGTAAAATTCGAAGCTTTTCTACCGAATCATCGTGTTCGCGATGCTGTTTCTTTTGAGATTATCGAAATTCACTTTGCGGGACCTTTATTTTTTAAAACGATGAAAAAGCCTGAATATGCATATTTTTACTGTACCTTTTAGCGTTGTGTGCACCTTAAACTGAAAATGAAAATGACACAAATATTTTTACAAATTTTACGTCGGTTTGTCACGAGACGTGGACGACCAAATGCAGTGTACAGCGATAACGATAACAAATTTTGCCGGTGCTGAAGTTTTGAAGATACTGCAGTGCAACGTATATAGTTTGCATTTCAACCGACCAAGTGCTCCATGGTGGGAAGGTTTCTGGGAACTTTTAATGGGCGTCACGAAGCAGTTCTTAAAAGTTTTGGGCTCTTTACATTTTAATGATCCTTTGACTACTTATGTGACCGTGAGTGTGGTATTAATTCTAGACCACTCAATGAAAACAGGTATGGCTGGTGTTGCCGTAGTAGAAGGGACATCGTTAAATAAAAAAAAACATATCCACAAAGTAAGAGAAAGCCTTCGTATTGAATATTTGGGTTAACTGAAGCTTCACACTAAAAAACTATCCGATCGACAAACTAGAACGAATAAAGTGTTTACATTGGCCACTTGGTCGAATAATACAGATTCTGTCTGAAACTTACGAAGAGTTTTACACTGTCCTAACCCAGATCGAAGCAGTTTTTAATTCGAGGCCATAATGTTTACTTAGTACTGATCCTTCTGATCCTGTTGCATTAACTCCAGCCCATTTTTTGTAAGGATCGCCAGTAGCGTCAATACCCGTGGAACATTTTAATGACAAATCGAGAAAGAGTTTACTTAATCGTTATAAATTATTAGATTCTTTAGTACAGCATTATTGGAAGCGATGGCGTCAAGAATACTTATTTACATTGCAGTCTCGTCAAAAATTGAATAAAATAACCAAGCCCCATTCAGAAGGAATAATCGTTATTATTATTCATGATAATCTTCCACCACTGAATTGGCCTTTAGCTGTTTATATCCTGGCAAAGACCTGTCGAACCAATAGAATTGATTCTAATAGGTTCAGGTATTAGACTAAGAAATTTGTTTGTTTATTTTAATTATTATGGGTTTTTTTGAACATTAGATTTATTTGTTATTTCCAAAATCATTTTAGAAACAATTTTTTTTGTATTGATTTTCCTCCTTTGATTTTTTTGAAGCTAATTTTTCGTTTACATATATTTATCCTATTCATCTTTATTCGGCGGGGCAGGATGTTAGCGCCAAATTTAAAACCTTTTGTAAGCACTTGCCATGCGCGCGGCGAGTCAGTCAAAATTTTACCGCCCGTGAAAAGAGTGGCTCTTCCAGTTGTCGTGCTTCGCATAGTTTTTCGTCAGCGAATTTAGAAATAAAATCTGACGGCGAAGAGGATTCCATTGGGTTTCTTCAATCCCTTCGTCCCCCCTCCTTTTGTCTGAGGTTCCCTAAGGAAGAGAACCTCTGGCCGCCACTGAATAATCATCGGGGTAAGTCATTGCCATTCAACTAAAAATAGAATCCCAAATACAGTCCACAGAATATTTAAAAACCGAACCGGCGCTCATAGAAACTACGCCACAGTGCGACTGGTACGAGTGAAGACGATAAAGAGACAATTACTACGTCCTGTGCAACGCATCTATTCGTTAGAATGTGTCGACTTTACAGAGGAATATGTGCCCGAGAGGTTCCGCTAGATTTATCATGTTAATTATCTTTCTCATACTCGCATGTTTGTGTATGTTGATGTGAGAAACAGTTATGTTTAGAAATATTCCTCAGGTGGGAGTATGTTGTGATACCACTGATATCAAGTTATTTTCATATCTTGAATGACATTATTTTGATTTGTAAAAGAAAGTAGTAGTGGTTAGTGAAAATTTGAATATATAAATGCTTAATTTTCAAGAATTTTGAATTAAAATATGTACTTTCGAAGAAAGAGGTAAACCACAAAAAGCATATTAAATACATATAATCTAACCGACGTTTGGAGGAATTAAACCGGTAGTTTAATTAGCTTACACGACACTGCCATTTTGTAAAAAAAGGTTTGCAGTGCTTAAGAAAATAGGAAGTATCTCTGAAGCAGTTATAACCCTATGATAGTATAAACAAAGCGCAATTTTACTGCATATCGTTTTTTATTATTTAACCTATTTAGCTTACCATTATATGAAGTTTAGAATCTAAACCAGCTCAAGCCAGGATAGATACGTGGCACGCAGGTTGTCGCTTTATCTTACTTAAGGTTTTCGCAATTCTTTCGAAAAATTTTAGATATTTAAGATCAAGTAGGTGATGAATTAATTCGTACCCGGAAAGCAATAATTTTTCAAGCATTTAGAGCCATTATTTTAGAAACCTGTATAAAGAAATACATTTATGTAATATTATCCGACCTGCAAGATTTGCAGGAGATCCTGGTCTGGATTATAAAATTATCAGCTCTACATTTCTATCTAATACGCCTTTGATACAACCTTCGTGCTGCGATTAACACACCAGATTTCCTGCTTCCAAACCGTCTACTCGTACACAAAATGCAAGCACATGTTTCCCGCAAGAGCTCTTGAATAGCCCCCATTATGTACATTTCAGGAGGTGAGGCTACAGCGAATTCATTTCACAGGATTAGATCTTTCAACTACTCTTACCCCTGCTTACATATTCATTTACACAGAATAAGTATACTGGCGGGCTAGACACAAACAACCCGTTAGCAAACCGGGTTAAATTGCCTGTTAAGAAAGCACTCCGTTTTAGTAACCAAATGGAGAACATGTCTGACGAGGTGTTTCACATGACGTGGCAAAGCGAGTGCCGACTTCTACTACTAATGAAATTTAAATAACGGAGTAGCGCTCTACGACGATAAGAAGTATAGAGACTGCTACTGGTACTCCTTCTTTGTGTTATTCTTACATTTATTGGCATATGTATGACTGTCATTTGTACTGATTCTTCAAATTTCAACATACGCTTTTCTCATTAGATAACAATATTTTTATCAAAGCCTTGAAAAAAAGAGCATTGTCTTAACAGTGGAAGATGAAGACAATATAACGGTTATTGACTGATAGTAAATAAACCCATCAGCAACAAACAGTGGCCCATCTCATTTTAATCGCAAATGAATTAGTTTAATGATCTCATCCAAAATTGGACGAATTTATGCACTTATATGTACCTACTTACTTGTTAGAATAACACTGAAAACATATTTGTTCTCACTGGATAATGATTCCGCGTTATTTCGCCGTGGTCGTGAAGATTCCATCTTTGTTCACGTTTCGTTTACTGTTTTTGTGAGCATCTCCAGAACTGAGTTCATCGTAGCCGTAATTCGCTGCTTTCCATTTTTCCAGAAGTTATAAAAAGTGTTATTTACGTGGTACGCTTTTTTGCTTTCTTCTTGTAGCTGCTATCTTAAAAATAAATAATTGTTACACTACAAAATATCGCTCGATTTGAAACGACAAATGTTAAGGAAATTTTTGGGTCAAAGGTATATCAATACTTATGGATATAGCGTATGGCAGCGATATCATGTTGGTAATTGGCGACTTATGGGCAACAATATTAGGAGTAGTTTAGTTGGAGACGATCATCAGTGATGGGTGTTTACGCGTAAATTATAATTTTCCACGTTACACGTGTAGAAAATGTAGATAGAACATTTTGGCGTAGATTTTGAGTAGAAAATTCAAGACGGGTATATTATGGTTAAAGTGTATTAGGTACGCGATAAACCTGAATGGAGACCATTTTGTTTCTAATTTCTCTGTTTTGTTAGCTTCTTCATGTGTCGATTTCCTTTTTATAACAGTTTTCTTTGGAATGTAAAAGACAAAGCATTATGTTTTCCTTCCACGACTATATTAAGTACACTCTTAAGAAGCCTATTTTCACATGCTATCAAATTAGAACAGCATGTTTCATATACAAGTTGATTTTTCTTCAAAGAAAGGTCTGTACTGTAATCAATTATCACCTGTTACTTGCTTCTTTAGATCAATGTACCTAGCTCGGTATACATATATAGGACAATCAAATTGGCCTGCAATTAAATTCGTTTGGTCAAAGAACAAGGATGGCATATAAAATTGGCCGTTTATAGAGAATAAAGATAATAAAATCCAAAGTGCGTCAGAGTGCTTTTGACAGAACACTTAGCCTGCTTACTCAGGTCTTCTGGCTGTAATTGACGTATGCCCAAGCAAGTTATTGTTATTTAAACATTTATCTAGTCAACTTAATTACAACAAACTAGTGTTTCGTTTAATTAAGAATACATATAAAATAATAATAAAATACATAATACTATTGGCATTTGAGGCGTTTTGAGTGGTACTGATGATGAACACCCGTATGCGTACCGAAGGGGGGGGGCAGTTGCCCCCCCCCATGGACCTAGGTTGCCAACTTTGGGCCCTTCCAATTTCCCACACATTTAGCTAGTTAATTATGTGTGTATACCTAAAAATTGTCTTACTTTCAAAATTGTAAATACCCTAAAATTTGATCGCAAGTGCATTTCACAATTTTCATTCAGAACTCATATTTTACCTTTGCAAATGACATTCTCTAATAAGTCGTTGTCAAATAGTTTCCAAGCTTAATTGATGACATGTGCGTTTTGAAGCTGTAATTACAACATTCTTGTTGTTACGGATCGTTGTCTTAGGGCGGTTATAGCTTTAAAAAACTATCTGGTCAGGATGAGTCTTAACAGTTTGTTTATCTAACTACTGTTATATAGAATCACATCAAAATCTGTAATATATTTGGTGATAACTCTAACCGTTGTACCAAATTTCTAAATTCACATTACAGTTTAACAATTAATACAAAAAACAAACAAAAAACTAAAGATCCATCCGAACTCACGTTTATGATAGTCAGTTTATTTAATATAAGTTATAGGAATCCAGTAAAAGCATTATCAGCACGAATTAAAACCCGGTGTGTTGTTAAAAATGCAATTAAATATATTTCAGTTTATCTAAATGAAGCTTAATTTGGTTAAAATACTAAGTAGTCGGTTAGTTTTTGAGAGCAATGCACTGGCGATCTAAGAAGGTTGGCTTGACGCATAATGCTGAGGCATTTGTCATTCTGAACTTTAATAATGTTAGTTATTCATCTAGTCTCTTTCCCTGGGGAGTAAAAATTACTACAATTGTATCTTTTGCACCTATACATATGAACTCCCAGCTTAAATTTCTAAAGCTTCTGGTGTGAGAAGTTGAAACTGTACTAAAAGCGCATCGGTTAATGAATTAGTCTTCGATACATGTTAATTGTGAATCAGAAACCGTGCTCCTATTAGTAGAACTTTTAAGGTGAAATTTATGTCCCTTGGGTACTTCGTATGATATCATTATACATTATATGGATCACGGATCTTTATTCTTTTTTGTCAAGCGCGAGAGCGATGCAACTGAATGCGCCTCACCTGAGTTCATCAATAACGGAATTAGTAATAAAGGGGCTTTGTATGATCAGTCTACATAGATAACATATAAATAATTTGGGTCTTTATTTTGCAGAAGATGTTTTAAGTCGCCTTGCAGAAAATCCAAGAGGATTATTCATGGAATAAATACTTCATTAATTACTTAGGTATACCTACATCTAACATTTATTATTTCTATTTATATTGAGTACTCTACAGGACATGCCTGCTATTTATATTGAGTACTCTACAGGACGTGCCTGCTTTGTCCACTACTGAAAAAAACTATATATTTCTAGAATTCTGTTTGTCTACACAATGCTATTTTCTACAGTAGACTTTTAAGGTAGAAAATTACATAGTTTACGCGTAGATAATAGCGTAATTTACATGGCGTATTTTATGCGCCCATCACTGACGATCATCCATACGAATCTGGCAACCTTGCCGGCACATTAAAGCATTTGTTGAATTGTTTTCGCAGATTTTGTGATTTTTGTTGTAACTTACAATAAGCTAATGAATGCTGAGTTTTAGATAGGAGTATTATCTAATAATATCGTATTGTGCTCAATAGAGCAGAGTATAAAAAGATTGTAAAAACAAGTTCAAAAATTACGGTAAGAAGTTTGTAACTGTACCAAAGGAAAAAGAACAGAGATTAAATGTTTAATGCTGCAAAAGGCAAGACGTGAGAGGTCTGCTTCTAAAACTGTTTTTCTGTGAGAGCCATTTTACAGAATACCATATAAAGTGTCAATGCGCGGTAAATAGTTCGATGTGGCTTTTGTAAATCGTTTCGTATTCATACTCGAACGTATATACACCAATAATACACTTAATACGAATTACACACGAGAAAAGGGGTTATCAGAAAGATACCTGTGCCAAACACAAACAAGCACAAATGACAGGCGGAACAAACAATCAACGCGTTATGTTGTTATGCATGCCGGACGGGTCACGTGATACGAACTGTGACATCAACAGGAACTTCGACCATTTATCAAACGTATTGCGGTCGGCCAAAATCGCTTGGGTTTTTACACTTTCGTCAATCATTCCTTAGGATAAAGCAACAGTTTTTCAGTAAACTAAAGCCAAATAAATTTTTCGTTTAATAATAAATAATACAAATACACCCTGTTCATAAATTTATTTTAGGCTTTTACCGAAAAGTAAAAAACCCTTATAGTAAGAAACTGTAGAGTAGTAGAACACTATGTTAACAATTGGCTCCGTGTTGAAGGACTACGCTGGGACATTTGTTCGCCCTTTTACATTCTCATTCGACTCATATAAAGGAAATCTTCGATGATCATAATATATTCGGTTATTATTATCCGGTGAGTCCAAATAAGTACAAAACTGCCGTCGTTGGATTCTGTACAGAGACCAGAAATGACATTTAATTAAATAACTATTATTATGATTACTTTCTCGTATATTACTAACCTCTTGTAGAGCACCTTATAATATATAACATAATCCCCTTCATGTTATTTCTTTCTATAATTAAAAGCGTTTTTTAATAATTTCCATTCAAGCCTTCTGCCCTTATCCATTACATGTTTACCAGGTATTTCGAATAAAACTGAACATTGTGAGATAATTAGATTCTACCGGGCAGTATTTCCTTTCAAAGTGTTGCCGGGTGCAAGTTTAAAGTTCGTTATAGGATGCTTTCACGCCTGCGGAAAACTGCAATAATCACCTGCAAAGAATTTAAACGAAGAAAACTTTGTTGTAACCGGCTAGAATTAGACTAGCCGTAAACGGCGGACCACGCCGTAAAAACTTACACCAACTTACACCGAACTACGTTAAGGAACTTGTCTCAATTAATTAAAGTTTGCTTAAAAGGATTCAAGCAGGATTTATGTTTTTAATAAATGCGCAGGCTTACGTGGTTTACACGTCGTAAAATTAGAGTATGACGCCCCGTTCAGTTTAAAACTTTCCGCAAGCGATGCTAGATTTATGAGTGTCAGAGAGTATCTCATATTTATTTATAACGGTGCATTAAGGCCATAACGTATTCACACGGACGTTGTGTGGATAAAGACACATTTAGCAAATGGAATTATCAACGGCGCCTCTAAAACCCCGATTTTATGCGGTGCAATGCCGGTGCATCAAATGTTTATGCAATCTAAACGAGATGTCAGTGAAGTGTTACACGAAATGAAACCCGGGGTATTACTTTGGTTGTCATAGAGCATAATCACGGTGTCGTTCGCGTGAGCTTGCTAATGGAAGTTAGCTCGTTAGGGAGAGCAGGTTTAAATACGAGATATTTTACAGGTCTAAATATATTCGCTCATATTTGATGCTTCACATGGGATTGCTAAAAGTGGAAACTCTGGTCTGATGTAGCTAGTTTTACGGAGTAATTCCATATCGACTAAAATGTGAAGAAAGATAACTTAGATGAAAAGAAGCAGTTTCCCTTCTTTTAGTGTATTTTATAGGCTGAAAGAATACATGCTGGAAAAGATACAAAGAAATCGTTCAGTATCAAAGATAAATCCATGATATGAAGTTTACCCAAAGATGTACAACCTTTTACAGTTTTGGTTTTTTAAACCAATAGCGTGTTGTCATATGGCAACGCTCGGCACGTGACTATTTTGACGTGTACCTAGGGAATAGTGATTTAAATTTATTTGCGGCGACAGCGTTTTTAGTAACCACTAGTGCTCTGAATATGTTCCTGTGCGAAACTTCAATTGTCCATTAGACCAGAAGAGTTCGTGACGTAGTAACACATGCCTACAGTTGTTAAAAAACATTGAAAAAAAATTGTTAACATACGTATTACTACTATTATATGTAATATGTATTTGGTACTTTCAATCCTATTATTTGTTTAGTATAACCTAACTATACGCCTAACCTACTCATAAACATGCATGTTGCTAACTGGCAGCTCGTGGCACTTATGTTCTTTAATTTTTAATTTTAGACAAGCATTCTGACCTGCGCAAATACTAGAGATGGTTTACATTGATTGAGGTAATTAATACTAAGCCTTCAAATCGTAATGTCAACAAAAATGCGCATTCACCAGATCATGATGATGGCAAGTAAGTAATTTTGGCTATTTTTTCCAGATTTTGTCATATTATTCTTGTTTTTATAGGTTATGGTTGATAAGCTACAGTCTTTTCAGCCATGAGCTCGTTCGGAGATAAAATCAAAGAATCGGAACAAATTACGATGCACAAGATGTAGAGAATGAAATACCACCTGCTGTCGCGTGTGATCGGAAGAACCTAGTATCTACACCTTCCTGTACCGTACCGGCTGTAAATTTACAAAACTGGATGAAATAAAGACAAATTCAAACACCACATTTCATTCCAAGATGGGAAGAACCAAAGACCAAATTATTCGGCATACGCAAACATGCCGATTATCAAAATTTTTGAAAGATTTATTAATATTGAACATTTAGCCGATGAGACTAAAATATATGCCTTGCTTTTAAATTGTCCAGTTCCCAAAATTACAATAGATGAGATTTGGTTTTTTATCGCAATTTTGTTTGTAACTGGTTATAACGCACTGACGTCTATCTAAAAGATAACATAGTTATACCCCAGTTCCTGCGCGGTGATAGATTTTTACAAATATGCCGATGTATTCTTTAAGCAGACAACACCAAAATTGATCTAATTGGCAAAGTATGGAAAATTAGACCAGCTATAGAAAAACTAAAGGACTGATATATCAAAAGATTACATACTAGAAGAGCATTCGGCTACAATATCTGAAGCCTAAACATGAAAGACGGCTACTTAGTAAATTTTGATTTTTATTAGGGAAAAAGCCGCAAAACAGCTTCCCCTAAGAAACCGCCCACTGAAATATGCATTCTAAACGAATAATTTAATTTCTAATGCGGCACTTTTTTCGTTTTTAAGATTTCGTGGCTATTCTCCTATTGGATGTCTTCGCCCTCTAGCTGTATTAAAATATTATTTGCCAAAAAGATAGACGTTATTAACAGCAATAGAGAAGCATTTAGGAATAACGTTTTTTAACCGTTATGACTTTACATCGGCAAGTTCGCAGGGTTTTGCAAAAAAAAAAACAATTAACAAGAGGCTAGTTTTGATGAAACCAAGAACGTATTATAGTTTTACACGCCAGATCTGACACTGGTTGGGTAAATGACGCTTTGGTGCTTTCTGTAAAAGAATCAAAGATTGATCACCACGAAAATATGTCAGCAGAAATTGCTTCCTAGTACATCAAAAATGGCCTAATGGTTATTGACAATTCAATCTACCATCGGCACAAGCAGAATAAATTCAAAACAGTTAACCAATAAAAGAAGGGTTCAAGAATTTTTGTAAGCAAATGACCCACACAAGGAAAGTTATTGACTATTTTGAAAACAAAAACTCTTTTTCAAACAGTGGACCTTATGTTTCAAGCTTTGTTTAATTTATATGTTTAGAAATGGTTATTAAATATAAGGATGTTGTTTTAAATTTTAACGAAATTTTGAGCATAGTGAAGATATATAAATATATAGCGAGCAAAACATGAATATGGGTGCTTTAAAGTTAGGTATAAAATTACTGAAAATGTGCCTAGACGGACATTGAGAGAACCTTTTTGGGACATGCTCTATCATATTGCGCAAACTTTATGAAGTAATCGCGAAGTAGATGCAGGCAATCGATAAAATTGTGAAAGCCTACCTTTTGGCAGTTCTGCTGGTGGGGCTGCTTTATTTATTTTTCAATGGTTACCTGTTTGCAGCGTCATCTACTACCTGAGATGGGCTAGAAATTAAATGATAACTGGCAATAGAGGAGTAATTACTCTCCCTTCTTTTATGGAAAATGTGACGGCTGTTCAGGTTTTCGTACAAACCGCAATGAAAGCAGTGACGTCTACCCCTTGAAAGGATTTCGTATCCCGAATTTTGTCCAACCGGCTCGGTCCAAATATGATTTTTATTTTTTATCTCATTAACTTCGAGGTTCTATCCAATTTTATTAACGTTCTGAATTGCAAATAAGCACTTTAGGGCCCTGGTGAATACCAAGCAGCTTCAGTTGAGGTAGGAGCTGAATACTCTTTGAAAATGCCAAGTTCTGGTGTAAGCTTAAGACTGTACAGTTTTTTCCCACGCAAATCTCCTCGCTTTATTGGCGAATTCATCTCGGCGTATTTTTAGAAGTCTCGAGATCGAACTTTAACGAGGTCGAAAGGAATCAAAGAAAAAAGGGAAATTTACTTGGAAATAAAAAGGCCGTGGGGCTACAGGTCTGCGCGCACGCTGTCTCACACCACCCCGTCATCTGGTGCGGCGTATCATCCGTCTTTTTTGACGCCGTTAACCCTTCAATACTCTACCGGCTCATTAATCAAGTAGCCACGGCTTGCGTGGATTCGAAGCCGAACTTTACTCTTTAGCCATCAGCTTTAAGTCACTGCATGTTGCAGGCAGGATAATCCGACGGAGTCCGTCTGAGATCCTGTCCTTGGAAAAAAAGGTGAAATGCTGGATAGACCTGACGGAATATCTTGCTGTAATGTAATAAAAAGAATTTGTATATAGATCAATAGAAAAGCTCGCGCCCGGTCACTGCAAAACTACGAAAATTACATCTGATTAAGTGGTGCCTGGTGCACACTATTCCAGACGCAAGCAGCAGAAATAATATTTATTAGTAATGTTCATTTGACACCAGCCATTATAATGAATGCTCTCCTTTGAACATTCGAAGCTCGCGAGGAAATGAAATGATCTAACCGTAACCTGTTACTGTAAAGCAACGTCACAATATACACCTGTAAAGATTTTAGCTGATATCTATCAGATTCCTTCAAAATATATAACTTATTTAACCTATTGTATACAGGGTGTCTCAAAATAACCCGTTTAGAGCTATACTATCGACATTTTATAGCTGTTGAACTAACAACCACAAAAAGTATTGTATGCAGAAAGAAAAACACTATAAAAGTGAATATTTTTGCCGTGCTTGATGTAGTTGTAGTTTATATTTGGACGAGCACACTTTTATATGACATTGTTGTCTATATACATATCTCCTAGTTCTTGTAGTGCTATTTACGAACGCTTCCTTGAAGTGATTGAATCACTTGATAGTTTATGTAACAACCATGTTATATGGTTGGTGACTTACTTGTACCTATTTATGACGATAATAATTTCAAACATTTTCCAGCTCTCTTTGATGTAAATCATTAAAAACCCATTCTTAACATGAATGGTGGCACGCTTGATCTTGTGTTGTCTATTGAACATTGTCGGGTTTCCCAGTTGAAGATAGTGACCAACTACTGCCGAAGCCTCTTTCAGCTCTAAGTATTTATCCGTGTTCTATTATGTAATTGTTAATACAAATTGACTATTTCTTAGTGACTTCAGTAACGCAATCATGGATGTTGAAGTTTGTATGAAAAGTTGTATAATTTTTTTTGCATATGTGCACCAGTGAGTACCTAAACCTCGGGTAAAATAATATCCACTTTGGTTCAGTAAAGAATTAGTTCATTTAATAAAAAAGAAATATAAGGCGCTCAGCCATATACTAAATTACTCGGCTAATTTCATTCAGAAATAATATTTCTATACAACCACATTTTAACGGTTACTATGCAAGCAGCAGTGTTCTTCACGTGGAGCGTTTTGAAGTAAATGATATCCTGTTAGTTCTAATAAGAAAACTTAGATGATAACGGGTACCGAATTCCGACAGCATCCTCGAAATTTGTTCATGATTGTACACCTGCTCTCTAGCATCATGTACTTTATTTTACTTTATTTATCATCAATGGCAACATTTATAAAAACTCATAAAATGTGTCCAATTTACAAAGGAGTAATTTTAAATCTACACCCGTAATTGTAGCAGAGCGCTGCCGGAATTTATTTTCCTTTTAGTATTCGTATGCTTTATGCATAAATGACCAACTGTAACTAACCTGATTAATGATTTCATCAAAAAGTGTAAGCGATATATACGGTCTTTTCAAGAGTGTTTGATAGAATAGATCACAACTGCGGAAGCTCATTAAATTTTTCTCCTTCTTTTTCTCTCACTCGTAACCCTGCTTCAATCTTATCAACTGAATAGAAACCGACTTCTAATCTATAACAATTCTAAATCCAACAAACTTCTGTCAACATCTGGAGTACCTCAAGGAAGAAATTTGGATTCTCTTATATATCATATTATAGTGATTGTTGAAACTACCATTTTTGTTGTATTCTGATCATCTAAAATGTTTTTTTGGGAATTAAGCATAATCTGAATGTCATTAAATGCAACATATGTATTTTACTTTGAAGAACAGGCCTGCAGTTTTTGGTTACTGCCTTGATAGCATTTCCCTGTCCATACCAAACTCTTTGTTTGACTTAAGCGTTATCTTTAATCCAAAATTGTCTTGCTTGGTCATATTACTAACATTAGATTCTGCTATCGCATATAAAATCTATGGTTAAGAATATACTAAGCTGCGATAGAAATTTTACAGATATTGAAATATGCATCTGTAGTGTGGTCTTCGTTCTATGGTGCACATACAAATTATACTGAGTTTGTTCAAAGTCGTTTTCTTAACTTCCCAGGCTTTAAGTTTGATGGATTTTATCCGCCAGTAGTTGTGCCGCTAGATGAACTGATGCGTAAGCATTCCTTTGTCAAAGTTTGCTGACCAATTTCTTTTTTATGTTAAAATTTAAAATTATATTTAATTTTTATCATTTGCTCGTACAAATTTTTTTCTCCGCTATATCAATAGGATGCGTTTTGGCTTGCCTACTTTTTGGATGTGAACTTATATTATTTCATATTTTCTTGTGTATTGTGGGCTACTATTGTATAGCTGACTAGTTAAATATATAGTGGTTTAATAGACTCCTACTGTAGATGGTTTTGACTGTTTTGAGTGTAACATTGTTGATGTCGGGCATTTTTTATTCTGATTTATTAATAATTATTGTTTTTTTAATAATATTGTTGTCTCATTTATTATAGGTATCCCGTAATTGGTTGTTCTGTAGCATAATATGTAGCAACGACAAAAATGTAAGTGATAATAGTCTAGAGTTTTACACCAGGCTGACTTACCTTTTAAGTTCAATCTGCATGATAAAATGTTTGGAATAGTAATGTGTTGGCCAGTACGTGCACTTCTGGTAGCAATAGCAAAGTTGAATTGACGTTCGGAATGGTAAATTCGTTGTCGTAGCAAAACTTTTTTATCACCACCCTCCAGATTTTGTAGCACGGTGCTGGATCTCAAATCATCGGAAATCCAGACGTTTCAGCTAGTGGCACTCCATCCTGCAACAAGATAAATTAGGAGGTGAAGTTAAAATAAAATTCAAACACACCTAATTTAGTGTAAACAATCACACCTATCTACAACAAAATCACGTCTCTAAGAAAGATGCTGTAACTTAGTTTGGCTCTAACTTCAGACAGAGTTTGTTGCTTAAGTAAGGTCGTCAAGCCTTGTATAAGATGAGCTAGATACGAAAAGATCTAATGTACTGTCTTTAATTATTATATTTGTAAGCTGGAATAATTAATCACTAGTTATTTACTTCCGTAACGATGGCTCAAAGCCAAGTAAAAAATTAATTTTAAGCCTATATATTGGACTGAATATAATACCTTTACAGCACTAACACAATCTACTGTTTATTTAATACTAGTTAATTATTAAAACAACCAAATTAGTTTCTATAGAAAGGTTACGCCGCAACAGAGTATGCAACTGTATTTTGCTTATTTCACATACGAGTAGTTGGCGGTAAAATTCGAAACAGGAGCTGTCGCCAGAATTTGTTAGTTTATCAGCTGAATCTGGCAAAGTTTTTAAAGTGGCTATACTAGATTTTCTTCAAATTTGTATCGGAAAACTCGCTGAAGCAGCGTTAGTTAAGTTTTATACCAACTAAAGCCAAAGTAGAGAAAGCTGAACGAATTCTCTTCAGCAAAAATAGTTAACAATAAGTATCGATGAGACTGTTTGTGCAATATTATAAATGGCATTACTGAAAGATTTAACTTAACAATTTCAAATAAAAAGGAACACTACAACAATTTTTTATTTCTCTTAGGTTATTCAAAAGAGGATTAATAAGCTTGATGTTGTATGTTTATCATTTTTACTGCTACACTCCAAATAAACTAAGTTTGAAAAGATTTTGAGCATATATGGAAAGCTTTCTTCAGGCTGTTTGGTAACTGGAATTATTATTAGCTAGTTCGTCTCCAAAGATATCACGAGCTGCCACTCCGCTTGTGTTTAATCATGCGTACTTCGTTATACAGTTGTTAGGAAACTCCAAACACACAGACTGTTCCCAGTATGACAATTGTTCAACATCCACGTGTCTTAACGAGCACCCGCCCTACACATATCTGTCACAAAGGGATAAAATTAGCCTTATCGAGCGGATTCCGCGTTAATCACTTACATCTCCATTATGTACCTGCATTCTGGTGATACAAAATCGTGGTAGCCAGATCCCGATTGTTGTTGAGTTGGGGAAAGTACACGAACACAGCGCTACCGGAGGCAAACCACGGAACTGTTACTGCGTCGTTCAAAGGCAACGTGCTGTAAACAAGCGTTTCAGTTTCGGAACTACTGTAATTTATATATTTAAATTGTCTTTCGGGCGCATTACATTTCGGTCGTGTGTGCCGTGTAGTCTCCAGGAGATGGTAGGATGAAGAGAAAATGATTTCGTTTGTATGCGCATAGAATATTAATTTGTTGTTTTATCAAATGCTAGGCTTACTTTGAGATCATGCTGAGTTGGTTATCAAAGCGGTTGGAACGTGATACAGATCGTGGATGTGAATAAAATGGTAAAGAACAGTGTACTATTAAAAAGCATTTCATTGTGAAGGAAATAAACAGCAACCTTCTTCCGAAAATGGCAATGGAAATAAAAAATTGCCTTAGATGCATAGTCTTTCGTTTTGGACATCTGGGTGAAATAAAAACGAACTTAGTTCTACCCATTAATATAAGACAATAAAATTACCGATTGATACGTTCTATAGTCATAGATAAGCCAATATTGTTACAAAAGCTAAGAAGTGTCTGTTCAATTTACACTCCAAAACTTATTTGTAACTTGTTTAACTAAGAAAGTAAGATTTCTGGMACTAATGGCAGTCGATGACATAGTACGTTAGATTCACAACAAAATTTAATTAATTTGCCTATACATATGAGCATAAATAAATGTTAGAATATATTTTAAAAGCTATTTATGTACCAAGACAGAAAAGTGGCATTTTATTGAAGGAGTTTGGAGATTGAGAACCAAGGCGAAGACGAGGCGAGCACCCAGACGAGTTCGATAAAGACACTTTTCTGGCGTAGTGCATACAATGTTTTTTCGGCTATTACTACTACTATTTCCATTTCAACTGTTTAGAAGTTCTGGACTCACTCTTTAGAGAGTACACGACGTTTAAGGTTTAGTTGTAACATTTGACATTTGCTATACGATAAATTGTTTTCTTGACATTTAGGAGCCGTTGGCTTAGTTATCAGTCAGGTAAGGTGTTTTACTGCCTAGGCAGGTAAAGAGCCACGGATGAGTAGGATAAAGTTGTACTTTCGAATGTAGTAGCCGAAAAAATTTCGTCTTACAATTAGAGTATACAGATATGTAAGTATAAACACTTAAAAATAGTAATAAGTATACACTACATAAATCACTGTGATCGGATACAAGCCAATAAATAACCATATTGTAATCCKATAAACAATGCGAAATTGTAGTATGAGTGGTATTTTTCGGAGAACCCCGATGTTATAATGTTTAAACGCAAGACGTTGTTCCCACAACTTCTATACAACGCAGATGTTGCTAAAAGACACACCGAATTACCTATGTTTAGAGTATCCGGCGTAGTTGCAGCAATTACGATATTTTCACTGAACTCGTCGATTGTTGCAGTTTTCTTTATCGGTACACATCTCACAGAAGTAGATATTTAGAGGTGTCAAATCAGAAGACCGGTGTGGGTCCTCAACAGTTGAGTTTGATCCTGCTGGAGGCAAACTGGATAGTCCCCATCCAGTTCTAAGCATGGAGTACTGCGAATGGTTGATCAAGTTAAGAAATTTGCAGAGAAGCTTATGCATGTGGACTAACGATGCGCAATTTAAACTTAGCGGTACTATGAACACCGTAAGTGGTGAGGCGTATCTTGGTATAATTCAGACAACAGTTTTGGCTGCCACCCAAAAGCTATAGTGATAAACTTTTTTGAAACATGTTGGAGCCCGTACCTCACTACCCTTAAGATGTCCGGTTATAATATCCTGATGGAACTTTTGCTGGACGGTAGGTGAGTCGAAGTACTATTGGGACCCATTTCGCTCTTCTAATTTGACAACTTTGGATTTTTATCTCCGAAGGATAGTCATGAATGACGTATGTTGACACAAACCAGTACCACCACTTACGTACGAAAACCAAGCACGATTGGAGCATCCTAAAGAATATATACACGAGTAATTCTTCCCATCAGGACATACGTATTCAAACGTGCAGCTTTACCAAAGCGAACAGAACAAGCCTAACAAACACAGGAAACAATATCGTTCAGATGTAGACTAAAGCTGTTAAAGAAACCAAGAAAAGCTAAACAAGAGAACTTCTGCAGGTAAGGGTTACCATAAAAATAACAGAAACATAAAGTAATGAAGTAATAGGAACACATTCAAAGGGGAGATGTACACCATATACTACTAAAAGCTAGGTAAATGAAAGACAACAAGCTCAAAGTAGGAAAACTATGCCACAAGTGGAGAACAGCCGTTGGGAGAATAATCTCAAAATCAAATAAAAGGAAAAGCAGTGGTCAGGAATCACAAAAGTTAAGAAACATTAAATAAGGAGGTCCAAAACCTGTAAACAATTCCAGACAACAGGTCGTCGGAGGAAGAAAGTTAATGTAGCCAAACTAAGCCACCAATGAAGGAAATCATCCACTAGTTGGGTAAACCCTGATAACTTCCCCAATCCAGTCACCTAATTAACAGCTTCCAGTGATAAGCGCAATGGGGTAGACCAACAAGTTTATATTTATACGCATACGTGTGGATTAGCAACAAACAAAATCCTGCCTGGGACACAATATCAATACAAAATAAAGATCCTACGTTAATTATGTTTCAGTCGAGTACTACTTGCTTTTATATTTTTGACAAATATTCAAGAAAGATTCCTTCACTTTAGATCCCCTACAATGTGGTGGCATCCAAATGGTTGCATCATCTATCTCTTACAAGCAAGCCTTATAATTAATAACAACGCTAATGAACAAGCAACAAGCCATATCTTGAATGTGTTTCGTATGAAAAAGCTGTTGTATTCTACAGTTAAGGGTAGTTTAACGATTACTGCAAATAATTTTGTTCCGCAGGTAGTGAATGCAATGAAATCGAGAAAAATAATTAGAATCGAGCTACGATTTTGTACGATATGTGCATGCCAACAAACCAGCGCGTTGCACCGATTTAGAGTAAACTTCTCAATGCGCTTGCTCCGAATTTTGTTTGTCTGTTCCATCGGCGTTGGTATTTCTGTCGTTACGTTTCACGTATATTTAATTTGTTTTTTTCCTGTTTTGCCTTGATATTTATCGTGAAATAGAAGTTAATCACAATTAAATATTTAATTCACCTTCTGTAAACTGGTCCTACGAACTATGACTTAGTTAAGTTATAATATAATTATAAATTGATTGGGATGCCTCTGGTCCTCTGAACCCACCCATCTTCGGTTGGAGCAGATTTTGGTTACTATCTATGTACTTCTTMCAAAATCAACCCCTTAGTGTTAAAACTTTGCTGGCTGTAGAAATTAGAGCCTCAGGAATAAATCGATATTGTTATCCTACGTTTTAGTTATTTATCTACTTTATTATTACAACCAACTCGTTCCTTCCTAAAGATTTTGAAATATAAGTGATCTTTTTTTCCGGGAATTCCAGGTATCTCAATTCCATCTTATCAATCTGAGAAGACAAACTCGATTCCTAACAGTCATTCTCCCCACACAATAAACATAAATATTGCAGAAAAACGAGTGTTACGTCAACAACCCGAGAACTATTAATATCACTTTATCCAAATGACTTCCCAACTTCACCTCTAGGGCGTTAGCGTATATGGAGACGTACTGGAAGGCGGGGGCCCTCGTGACTGGATAGTCCCGGTTTGATGGATGTCGGCAGCAAAAATGGGCTGCATCTTGTCGACTGTACGAAATTTTCACGGATCATCAATATTGACGAATGGTGCGGAGACTGGAAAATCTGTCTCCGGGCTGTCGATACGGGATGGTGTGTTATGTACTCACTTAGGCGTAGTAAAATATCTTGGGAGAGTACTCCGCTGTTATCGACACGTGCGGATGCCGCGGATGGAGAGATGCACCTTCTCAGCTGATGTCAGACGGAGGATGTCAGGTGGCGGTATCGGTTACAGGAAAAAGCGAGTTGTGAAGGAGCTGGTGGATAATGATTTTGTGTCACCCTGGCAACTTTTCAGGTAAGCTCAAAGTAGACGCTTAGCGGGGTGCAGTCACTCACAAGAAATTCTCTCCATAAAAGTGAAATTCATTTCTTTCTCGATCTAAGTGAAGTGAGATAATCTGAAGTTTGCTACAAAAGGATGATTTTTGATAAAAGAAGATAACAAAAATAAAATGTAGAAATATTCACATAATACCTAAAAATGTAAAGATTGCGTTGTTTGTGTACCTACTAAAATAGTGGAGGCAGGTTTAAGATATGTTCAGTGTACGCCTGGATAATTTTTTTTTGTCCGATGCGTAATTGATTTGGTTCTGAGGTTTCACATTTAAATTTCCAAAAGTTCCGGAATATTTAGTTTCTAGTGTTGCTTTGGTACTAACCGTGGTTATTTTTGATGCGATGGTCAACAAAGTCTGCTGAGGCTTTACTTCAATTTATACCTGCAACCTTATTTTAAATTAATCAATTGTCCTATGTATACAGCATCCCATTGAAAGCTTTTTAATTTCATTTATTTAACGTGTCGATTTTAGGCTTGTTGTTAATGAGTAGATATTACAAATCACATATGTCATTTGTTTACCTCTATCGCTTTTGATCCTAATCTAATGAGCCTTTTTTTAACGCTATCTAACACTTTCGATATGATTTATTAAGGTGAAATTGTAGGTATTCTTTTTCATTTATGTTAACACATTTATGCATAGCTAACTGTTTTTACAGTTAATACTTTTTTCACATGTTCTTGTAATTGTTGACAAGCCTGTTATTTACACTGTCGAACACAGCATCCGTAATTTGTAACGGTTTACTTGAGTGTGAGGGGATTATTACATCTAAAAATGGGGTTTGAACCCGAAACCCGAGACCTTTCGAACACGAGTTTTGATGTATATATGCCGTTTTGACGTATAGGGCTTTGATAGTGCAGTTGTTAGCGCGTTTGACTAGTGCTCAAATGGTCCCAGGTTCAAATCGCGGTCAAAGCTGGCAATACTTTTTCATTACATATGTCGGCTTGTTAACCCAATATTTATTTTTCATGTCGATTAAAAAAGCATTCAGGTAATATTTATATTTGATGGTATTATTATATCTGTCTGTGAAGGTTTACTATACCGCACTGATATACTAAGTCGAGAAAATTAAGAACTCCATCCTGTTCTTTCTCCAACATGAATTGAATATTGTTTATTGGTTTTAAGAATTTTGAAAATGTGTTTAACTGCCTGTCCAATTATAACAAATGCATCCCTACTTATATTTAGTTCAGAATAAGACTTCTTCACAATCTCATTTACCGTTGCAAATTAGTTTTTCTCCAAACGGTCACTTGCACAAGCACAAAAGTTATGCTGAATTCTGGCCTGAATTTAAGTGTCGAATATGTAGTTTTTGAAATACCAAAGGAGTATTGTTTTTGTATATTTTCCAAATGTTTTTTGTCTGATGTTCCATAAAGTTTAATTTTTTATATTCTAGTCTAAACAATAATCATCTACTTTAATCCGTTGACTAACATGAGCTGAACCTTTAATAAAGTTTGCATTTGCAACGGGTTGTTGAATCCTATTTTGATCTTTAGCCCTAACTAAAATTTCGAACTATGCCACGAAAAGCTTAACTTGCTAATTTTAATTTGTCTATGTAGAAAATAGTGTACTATTTTCTCAGATTGAATCAGATCCAGTCTTGTTTGCAAAGCAAGACAAAAAAGTTGTGATTTTGCCTTACTTATTTCTTGTACAATTGAGTCTTGTTCTTTCAGGCAAGCTTCCAACCCCTGCCCTTACGATATCACTGGGCGTGAATATGGGAAAGCGAAAGAACGAAAACCCCAAGTCTCAGCTTTAAATGATATACACTTTTATATTCTTTACCGTTCTTTGCGTTAGAAATCAAAATAAGGTACTAGTATTTATGTTTTTCCATTTTTATTCAGTAAAAGAGATGATTTTTAATACGTAAATTGATAATGATTTAACGTTTAACTGGATATATTTACTGTTGTTTCAATGGTGTTGATTTGTTTCAACTATTTCCTTTGATTTTGATGCAAAAATAAAATGCTTTGTTAAACAATTTTAGACAGCAGTCTAAATGTGAGCGGAAAATTAAAAACTTATAGTAGAGTAGGTACACATGGCGTAAACTAGAAGAATTTATAAATGAGAATTGAGGAAAATCAATAGAATTAAATTGTTTTAACAAAAAGTATGTATTTTATGGGTTTACCCCATTTTTGTGTTGATCAGTTTACATTTACCTCATTATTATATTTATGACAAGGCCGCGATAATTCAAACCGAATTTGCGAATAAATTTTGATCAAAAATAGTGGAACAAGATGTTCGTCTGTTTTATATTAAAATTTGATTTCAGATGCAGGTGTAATATAGGTGTAATTTCAGTTTTATATAAAGAAATATGCGGTAGGTACGGAAGTAAGTTGCAACAGTTAGTCTGATAGCTATTTAGAATTTAAAAAAAAATAATAGATCACTATTTTCATCTTAAGGATTTTTTAAAATTTGATGAGACTGTAGATTTTCTTATCTAAATACATGGCTGAACTAAATTTCTTACAACTGATTTTATTTTATTTTAAGTGCGAATCAGCCTTTGGTAGATATAAACGTGTTCTGAATTGATTCCTAAAATTTTATTTCACAGCCGGAATTCTAACTTATTAGTATATAACGTACAAACTAACTTAATTTATATACGGTTTTTTTTTATTCCAGGACTAAACGTAGCAAAATGTTACATTACTCTTGCAAAATGGCATCTTCGGTGGTCGTGAAATGAGAGAGAACTAGTCTCGTTTCTGTCTTCCACTAGAAGCAAGACGACGAGAAATGCCAGAATTTTTTTAAACACTGTTTTGGAGGAGAATAAGTAGACTTGTTTGTACTTTGTTTATATATATTCTTTCCCTGTCGGTTAGCAACCATCCGAGGAATGCGGGTACATGTGTTGCCAGTCTTTAGGGTATACATAAAAATACACCTTTATTAAATGTGTAAGAAGACATATTTGGTATACAATATGATAAAGTTTTATAACCTGTTATACCAAATAATTATTTAAACAGTATTTCAATTTCTGTCTGACGTTACCATTCCGATTCTCTCGTTGCCGTCGGATTTCATGCAACAAACTATCTATAAAACGTGGTAGCGTAGCGTGAACGCGTTGTCGCTACATTTGCCTGTAGTCTATTAACAAAACAAATTGCTCTCCACATGTACGGCGAAAATTTCTGGCAATTAACCCCGAAACGTGCTTCTCCGTACATTGGCTTAAGCCTATATACGAATCGCGGAAATTACGGCGAGAGTATTCGGTCGGGTCCTCCTAAGGCTGTTCATTAATATATTATGCAACAGGATGCCACTGAATAATGTAGAGAGGATTTCAGGAACAATGACGGAAACGATTGCACCTCGAGTATTAGTTGGCGCTTTGGTTTCTCCCAACGAGCCGGCCGTGGAAGTTAATAAAGCCCAGTGGTGTAAGCTAGCCGAACTCGACTGTGTACGTCATTCAGCTTTGCTATAATTACGGATGCTTTTAACGTTGTCGCATTTCTGTAGGTCGCTAATGGTTACGAACGACATACGCTTGGGACGCGTCAAATGCTTACTAACCGGCTCTACGTATTGACAAGCATTAAGCTTATTAAAAATTTAGAAAGGTGAGCTTTGTGCAAAGCTACAGAGTATGGACTTTAGGATGTGCTAGCAGAATTAATGATTCCAATTCTCTTTTAACTTGCATAATACATTTGTGGGAAAAGTCTGGAATACAGCTTTATTCTATATTGTAGGCTTCTAGAAAACAACCATTTTTTGATGTATATCGCTTTCCGTATTTCCATTACATAATACAAACTACAGCACTAATGGTTAATCTGACTGGTACAAAGAGACAATTTAAGCAAAACTACTACCTAAACTTACTAGTTAGGTATCTGCAAATTTTGCACACCTACAGGCCACCATGCACCTTTCGATCCTGCTTTTAAAATTAGGCTCATTTCGTGTAAATTATCTGCAAAACCCGAAATGATCGGGGCTTTTAGTTATCCTTTGCTCTATTTCTGTCGATATTTATACCTCTTGAGATGTATTTCGTGTTTTGTCTGATATGAAAAAATGAAAAATATAGTGTTAGAATGTATTCAAGGACGCTAAAGGTTTACATCATCATTTAAATACTCAACATGTACAAATTAAAACATTAGTTTTTGCATTAGCAATGCAGAATTGAATTCTAAGTTTCGTTCGCTTAAGATTGGTAGTAGCATGAGCAACTTTACCATTGTAAGTTTGTTAGATGTATAAAAAAATTCTCCCGTATTTTGTTTTTAAAATAACTTTTCGTAACGTTTGTCGGCGCAGTCACGCGTTGGTTTGCAATGATTTGTCGCAGTTGCTCTGCTATTGCTACGGGGAAATTACAGATAAGTGTTATACTTAATAATAATACTGGTAGAAAGTGTAAAAGTGGAAAGAAGTTCTCTAGAACGCAACAGCGGACATTAAGAATCGTACGGTACAGCACACAAACGGAAAATATTGAAATAGGAGAGAAGAAGATTTCTAGTAGCAAAAGATGCAGCTCCTGCCTACTTATCAACAGAGAGAATGATTCTGGCTGTGCCTGTTATAATAATCACTGTATCATACGCTGTCGATATATTTAAAATAAGGGTTATTTGCAAAAGCTCAAAGAAATGACAAAGATATGTCATCACCTTTTTTTAATGGAACCATGCCCATTTTCTGGKCCAATCCAGCTATWATTGTCTAAGAAATACAACGATTGCGTCATTTGGCATAAAAAAAAACAAAACAAAATKTAGTATTAGCAAGAAAAAGAGGTTTTACAACCAAGTTTCAAACTGTAGTCATTTACAACTTGACATTGCTCTAGTCGCACATATATAGACACTTGGAATATTTGACAACGTCTGGACGTAATTATTTTAGCTCAAATACCTTTCTTGTAATTATTTCAATGTGTCTGGACGGTCTATGTGTACTCTACTTTTACAATGACTCTAGAGAAAAATTTAACGCAGCATAATCTGGCGATCGGGGTAGAGCATTCTACAACTCCCCTGCGACCTAGCCATCTACCGGCGTATCACTACATCAAAATATGGATAGCATCACAAAAATAAACTATGGTGTGAACTACCGATTAAAAATAATGTGTTTTTATATTTACCTGAAATATTCGAACACACAATATACCATTAGATTTGTACGGCATAATTTTAATTCGAACTTTTCGTTAGAAACATTATTTAACCTGTATTTAACAAGATGGTTAATTTTTGTGATACCTCATGCTTTCTTTGATTACATATTAAAGCGGCGTTTTTTGCTCAAATATATAAGTATAATCTAAAATCCCTATTACTAGTAATAGTTCTATTTCAAGGAATTATTTTGAACATTTATTATTTTATTTGTTGTACCTATTATTGTTAATTGCTGCGATACATTATTATTATAATATAGCAAGATAACCTAACAGAATTAACTTGTTTGTACTTAACTATGGTATTCTCCCTAGCAAAATGCAACGCCACCGCCAAATTAATTCGATACTTGTCAAGTTCGACGAGAAGAGAATTTTAGTTTTAGAATTATTGCATTTTCGATTTGCGCTCGTATATATAAAACTATAAGTAATCGCTAGATTTTGAAAATAAAAATTTTAATTTAAATATTTTTTTAGAAAAATACTTCTTTCCGCATTAAATACGATAATTTTATTTATGTGTTACATTACTATTTTTCCAAACAAGGAATAAAACGGTGTTCCATACTTACAAGTTTCATTTGATCCTATGTAATCATTTGTATAAAGTGCATGGTACGAAAAGTTTTAGTCATAGCAAGAGTTGTTATCATAGTTCCTAGAGTTTAGTTTTACAACACCTAAGGTCTATAAGTAACAATTTAGGTAGCAGGGCCACCTGTCAGCATTACACTGACATGATGACAAACAACCTAGCTGCCATTAAGTTCTATGTTTAATATATATTTCTTTATTTTTTGATTTTTATTTGCAAAGGAATTTGTTACAAATAAAGATTATTAAATATTGCATGTGCATAAATCAAAAATTTTATTATATTTACCGTACAAGCTGAAATATGTTTTAAATGCTTTCTAGGTGATAATAATTATATACTAAATAGAAACATCCAAAGGTCCGGCAACGTGTTGTTTAAACAATTTTTTGTAAACGAATTTTAGTCTTTCACGAAAACATTTGTTCCTTAATTTTTTTAGTAGTAGTTCCTTTTTTATAATAAATTCCCCAGACGCTTTTGGTTACCTACAGCTTGGAGTCAGCCAATTACGCCGTGGTTATCGTTCCGCAATAAAGTCACGGCTGAGTTCTCTCGGTAACATTTAATGCACTGGTTTAGTTAAGTGGTAAAGGGAAAGTGTCTTGTAATTTTAGGGCTGAAGCTATATAGACTGAAAATGTCTCATCAGCGGCTACCCTCGAAATCACGGATCATTAGAATCAAATTTTCCGTAAAAGGTCTAGAGCCATAAAGCATAAATGTTTAACAGGCTCATAAAGACCAAAAAGCCATCTGAGCTATTTGTCGGCCTAATTTGCCCAACCTAACCGGCGCTTCTGCACACCAAGCATTCGGGATGAAAGGGCAGAGCTTTCAGGGGATCTCCGGGCACAAATTGTTCAGAAAGTGCGTTCGCGTAAACACTGGAGTGAGTTCCATTTTTGCATCTCCACTTAGGAGAGTGGCGGATATCCGTTTAATCACGATATAAACTGGAGGAAAGCTTTAGAACTTCTTCAAGTACTTAATCAGCAGAAACTCAATACGGAATTAAATGGAGGCCCTCCCTTTCCTTCCGGCGAAGTGCGCTGCGGAATCGCGGGGCCTTCGCGCCCAAGATTTTATAGTTAATTGAACATAAATAATAAATGAGCATCCGAAAACTGAAAACCAGCGCCATTACCGGAGTAATCCGCGGGCAATGTTTCCCGACGCGTTAATATATTTCCGCTACATAATTTTTGGAGCGCAGAGCTCTCAGCAACGAATAACGCCGGATTACTTTGAAATAACGTCATAAAACAAGGCGAAGTTGCTTAAGTCATAAATTTTAGACACGCAAAAATCTATTTGCAGACTTGCGTTTAGTTAGTAGAGCAAATTAGCAGTGTCTTCATAATAAAATAAAGGAAAATGAAAATTTACAGCAATTACTACATTTTAAAGCCAATAGAAGACGTGGTGGATAAAAAAAACAACTAGACTGCACACAAAAAACCTATAAGAGCAATCAACAGTTAAGTGAAATAATTGGCACGTGGAATGTTTAGAGCATAACAGGCAAAGGAAACAAATTAGTTTAGATATATATTACTAGCAGAAATACATACGGAGGTAGACTGCCATTTCAGAAGGAAAGCGAATTGATGAACTCGAAATAGAATAACAAACAAATTTAATATTGATAGATAGATAGAAAATAAGATAATAGGTGCAAAATAGGACTAGGATAGACATAATAATAACAAGCATTTGATCGTTAGTAATATTAAATATATGAGTTTAGTTGATGAAAAGGATATGGTTATGTGAGGGATAGTTCGGTAACATGGAGAGAATGTAAGAAATAGTGATTAAAAAGTTCAGTGAAGTTCTAGTTCCAGTTCAACCAACGTAGAAAGCCTTCTTCAAATAATACCAGACTGCAACTCCTTAGTGGTCAATATTCACACATTGACCGTACAGGTATAGTATGTAATATGGCAAATCAGTATGACATATATAAATGCTATGAACGTGTAATATACTTTGTAGACTTGTATACGATACTTTTTGTTTATAATTTTTTAATATAAGTTCTATGATTCCAATTTGTAACTTATTCAGTAAATAAAATTTATTATATTAGCAGATACTAATTATGTAGATATAGTTGCCAGGTACCATTAATTTGAAGTACAAACCTGAGCCCCGGCCTCGTATTTGTCTTCAGTAATTTTAATATTATATGCCTGACATAGGGATTCCTGCCACGGTCCCTCAAGGAGCAGCAATAGTGCGTCTGGGCGTAAACCCAGGTTCGAATCTCGGTGAGAGACGAGATATTTTTCATCGAACAATTTGTCAGTTGTAGGTACCCACGAAAATCATATCAATGTACCACTATATTAGTACTATTTACTTACATGTTTGTTTTAATTCCAGTTGACATAGCAGAACAAAAATCATTTTATGTTGATAATGGGCCTTTTATATTTTCACATTTCAAAATACAATGTTGTTGGCAAAATAAATATGCAACCCAAGGGAATTCCTTTTTCATGTGCCGTTACAATAGGCCTGAAACTTTCACAACTTTTGGAGCTGTACCTACCACCATAAGCACTTACGCAATTGAAATATACTGTTCAGTGCTCATGTACATAAAAGGCGGGCCATATCAAAAGCTGGGTGCGTGAAATGTTTATACCGAACGCACGTAGAGGGCTGACGGATTGCCCTCGGCTGGGAAAGTAAACCTGCCTCACCTTCGTCGTAAGGTAAACCTACATCAAGTAACTCGTTCGGAGGTGTCTGCAGGAGGGTACAATAAAATGGTGAATTATTTCGATGCGAGCCATAAACGTGCGGGTTTCTTGAAAGCGACACAAATGTATTCGCACGGCGAAATGCACTAGTGGGAGTGCTCAAGGGTTTTTAGTGGGTATAAAAACATAAAACTTCCCTGTTGAGAGCATAAACAAGAAAAACAAATTTAAAAATTGAACGCGATTTGCATTTGTTTTTGTCGCCGCCGCAGCAGCCTCGCCGAGAGTATTGGGATGAATCATGTTATGTGAGTTGCGCACGTATTGCTGGAAGTTTTTCCAGGATACTTTTAAGCTTATGACCAGATAACTCACTGTTTTGCGGATACATGGGAGGCTCTGGGGTGAGTGTATGCGACTGAATCGCACACCCCCATCTAAAAAAATGAAAATGTTGCATAAAGTTTAGTTAAAAGAATAACCGTTCTATTACAATTATATGTAGGTATGACGCACAACGTTCACAATCCAGCCAAGCCTTCCATTTGGAAACCAGCAAAAATGTCCTGTAAACCACGGTACTGGAAGCGTCCAATGATACTTTGTTGAAGGGTACAATACACGCCTTATCTCCCTTCCGCCAAGATACACAGGTATAGTTCAGGACACTCATGTTCTTACTCTCAACCAGATTTTCCCTCATGAATAAATCGTAATAATAAAAAACCCGAATTATAAAATAATAGTAATACTCAAGTAATACAAACTGAGGAACCACTTTAGGTTTTGGACCACAGGCACTCAACGGACACAAGCAGATAAAAAGAATAAGAAGCAGGGAAGTCGACAGTCTCGCAAGCTAAGACACCAACCCCATAGCAGCTATTTTGAAACTGAACATAGTTTTTTTTTACTTCTGACGAAGTATGGGAAAAGCTCATTGTAAACATAACCATCTTGTGAGAAGGAATGTCCAAATTAGATTAGACTACAGGGAATCAGTTTAACAAATAGATACTGCAGTCTACCACCAATCAAAACGTTATGGTGTAACGGAAGACAACTGTCTTGGCTAATCACCGATTAACAAGCCAAGATTTTTGGCTGCACTAACGACAGGCAGAACACTATATTATTTGTACCAATATGCAAATCTCCTTGCCAAACACTACAGCGCACTGCTTATGAACAATAAGGGTTAAGCTGTGATCCGCAGCACCAGCGAGTATCTGCAAATCATTATTCAGAAGATTCTCATGTTCCCAGATTACATTACAAATTGAGCTGTGTCTTGTCAGCATTAAAATGTAATGAACGCTGTCTAATACTTTGAGCAAACTTGTGTGAACCGAGGGGAACTCCAGTGTCGAAAAAAGACATTTCCGCGCGATATGGCATCATTAATTACAAATCTCTCTTGCCTATCAGTTAATTAGCTACAAAAAATTGCATGCAGCCAAATCAAAACTTAAATAACGCAGCTTAATGAGCAAAGCTAGTGCTATTAGACGATTACGCTGATGAAGGTTATATAGAGGGCTAAGCCTCGTCATCGGCATCTTCAAGCCAACGCCATCATGACCAGTCGCACCCGTCTTAATTTTAGCCAAATTTTCAGAAATATAAATCTTATTTATTAACCAGAAATGGAAACTTGTTGCATTAGGAAAACCATCATTATCGTAGTAACTAATTAAGCGTACACTGCCCGCCCCAGCAGAAGCTGACTTAACAGAAGCAAAATGCCTGTTCATATCATTAACGTTGCATGGTGTCTGGAATGTTCTACCAATTCCTATATTTCATAAAGAACTCCACGTCTCCCTTCCAGATAGATATTTAAATTTATAGTACATATAAGCGCTTTTCTTCTGTTGGAAGAAATTTATGATTTTTCTGGCTTTATACTTTGTAACTGCCAAGTCAGTTAACCATGGTACAGGAGCTCTAGTAAATGAAGAACATGTAAAGATTACTATATGCTGTCTTCTTATCAATATGATATTAAATGTGTTAAATCAGAAAAAAGCACCAATGCATATAAACTTTCACGGTTACCGATGGTTTATGAAACAAAAGAGAATATCTATATAGGACACATTTTGTGCATTGAGGAATCTTTGCCCATAACTTATAAAATAATCAGCTCCGAAACTAGGAAAATAAAATTTTAAATAAAACCAGTGTATATCTTTTTCATCTCTCAACGATTGCAGGACGCGAGTACAGTTAAGAATAGCTGATTTCAGTTTTTTTACGCGAAGCTTGTTTCTTTCGTGGATTGGCGACAGGAAAAGGTCTAACTTCTCTATGCGTTTTCTTCCGTTTCTCTAATGCTGTATCTGCTAGTGGTGGAGGTACAGCTGAGGCTGGATGAGTTTTGTGTTCCCATTAGCCCATTTCATTTTCATTTTCAGTATGTATTTCACCAGCAACTGTTGCTGATGAGCAAAAGACTGCATCGTGGTAGGCATTGAAGCGATCGCGGTGGATATTATTGTTTCATCATCGATATCTTGAGCAACTATCGGTCTATCTGTTATATAATCTTCATCGGTAAATGATCGGTAAATGTATCTATTAAAAGGACAAATGCCTGTCGATGTAAAACCTGAAGATTGTTCTGATGTCATGCCTCTTCAGAACTCTGCTAATCCTGTTTGTGACTCTAGCGACATACGGAAGATAAGCTTGAGAGGTGGTATGTCGTTGTTCGATTTACCTTGATGATTTCTGGCCCATTGACTTCTCGATCTCTCACTTGCTGTAGCCATATGTCTCGAACGCAGTTCTCAGGTGTTCAAGTTCTGCTAGTAGGTTCTCCGGTTCGTAAGTCCTTCGAGTTCGTTCTGTGAGAATTCTGATGACTCCATACTTCTGACTCGGGTGATGGTTGGACAAAGCGTTCATGTATCTGTCCGTATGTGTTGCTTTCCTGTACACTGTGTGGCCCAGTTTCTTACCACATTTTCTTACTAGTACATCCAAGAAAGCCAGCTGTCTCAATCTCCAGGGTAAACTGGATGCTAGGATGCTGACTGTTGAGATGCTACAAACAGTCGTTGAGCTTGTCCATACCATGTCCCCAAATGACAAATGTGTCACCCACGTACCGAAACCAAGTCGATGGCTTGTACTCCGAGGTTTCGATCGCCTTCCTCTCAAAGTGTTCTATGAAGAGGTTAGCCAAAACTGGGCTTAGTGGACTTCCCATTGCCATTCCGTCCACCTGCTCGTAGAAGGTCCCTTTCCGATTCGTCAAAATATTGTAGTGTATGCAGTTAGTTGTCGGTCTTTGTCATTGTTTGTTTTGCATTGCTTTTATTACTTCTGTACTTGCTGTGTTTTACTGTCTTGTCGAATACAGCGTTAACCTAGATAGACGTGTTTTAGCCAGAGCGTTAATAACGCACAATCAAAGTGCAATACAATTACAAAAATCAGTAAATATTAAACTTACCAGTCGCTTCTCAAATATCGCGTTGTAACACTACCCTGTATTAAGTCTTGTAACTACTTAGTCAAACTGAAAAAGTTAATATTGTCAGCATTTATTCATGGCCAGCGTATACACGATCGTCATAGAAGCACAGGGCCGTGCGCTAATAATTTGAATAGCCACTTATACTATCACTGGTTCGTTCTCACCTTCCACAAACAGCTTTGTTCGAATTTCATGCGAAATCATTGAAGTTTGAACACAGAAGCTAATTGCGACCAGGTGCTGAATTGTAAGGTCGAGGGAATTTTTGGCCTACGTTCCGCCGGATATAATGCCACCGGCTGTAGCCTTTAAATTTGATCTTATTTAATGAGATCGCAAGTTCGGAGCGAATTTTAATTAAAATCGCTTAGGAGGGGGAACCGGCTTTTTTGACGCGACGTGCAATTAGACCGCCCCGTATTAAAAGTTAGAACAAACAGCGATTTACGCGAGCGGAAGGAACACGGGGTTCAAGTTAAAACAAACAGGCAAAAACATGGAGAGTCGGCTAAAATGTTTTAATATTTGCAAACAATTTGAATTCGCGTTAATTATAAATACTCGTCGCTCGAAATGAAGTATTCAAGTGCGGTTTATCGAGCGCTGCCCACGGGGAAAGTACCCAGCAATTTTCCAAATGATTTCCCGCGCTCTGTGAAAGTTTTTCGGGCGGGAGGATCAAGTTTTCTATCACTAAACTTTTCCACTTTTCTCTTCATGATCTATAATGCATAACTTACAGCGATTCACTTTGATGTTGTAGAGTGTGCAAAAAGGGAAGATTTCAATTTCCATTATAACTTTGGTGAATGCGACGTCTTTAATTACGCGGGCGTGCCCTCGGATTGCATTAAAAACTGCATGAACGAGAAATGGCGACGTTTGAGTGCAAAATTTTTATCTAAAGATCGATATTTGCCGCTTGGTTCCACGAAAGCAATTACGACGGAGGAAGATGAAATATTCACCGGAACTTCCATTACTTTTTGATTACTGAGAAGGGGTTAAGGCAGGTAATATCGACATTCTAATCAMCGGATATTAACTCAAATGCCATTGATTATATCCTCAATACTAGCTCTAAAATTAGAAAGGTATTTCAATTATTTAATCTAAAACAATTTGCTGGATTATAGACTATAACAGGACGCTAATACTATAGCAGCTTAGGTATTGTTGACTTTTGATTGTATAAAACGAATGGACCAGTATTTCAAAGGTGCGCCATATAAGCTTATCCACGCATTAAAAAAATAATTGTCTAGCAGAAATATGAAGCAACTAGCTGCGACATAGCGGGTGGCCCACAACTCTCTCCCCTAGTGGTAACGGAAATTGCGACTCCAAAAATGTAAAAAACTCTATTGTTCTTCATTTGGTAAGCATAATAATGCTCCAAAGGAACCAATCCCCAAAAGCTCTTACGCATAGTGCTTACAATAAAAGCATTACTAAGGAATGAAAAATAATTCAAATACACATTTTGTTTGTGAATGAACATTTTGATGCAGATAGTTGTTTGATTTGCGTCATTATCGTTTACAGACAAAAGTAAGACTCGAAATTGATATTTATTGTTTATGACACAGTAGGAAAGAATGAAACTGAACTGAAGAAACTTTTATTTTATGGACATGCGGGCAGATTTAACATCCGAAAGTCTAATCTACAGCTGAATACATTTTAGCGATGACTTCTTTCCGCGAAATTCGCAGATCACTGACAGTTTTACTTTTTGGGTTTCCTGACAACGTGTTTTGTTCCTATACTCCTCGGTAAGGGGAGATCTTTCGTGATTGGTCACGTGCAAGCGTTCTTATCTCATGCAAAAAGGAAAAAGTTTTTTGTAAATAGATTTTAGTTTTAGAATTGATCGGAGCCGTTGATTACTTTGCTTTTATTTTTCGCATCCTTTTGTACGATACTACGTTAGATAGCATCAATGTTGGTATCACTACATCATTTTCTATCTAACAACATGAGATTGCTATAAAAGTTTACGCTTCCGTTATACCAGGACGTTGCTGGTACCAACTGGCAATGTATCACATAAAAAAAATAAGTTTAAAGCCTCATTTGATGTAACATCATTATTTGGTAATGTACTTAATTATTAGCAACATTAAAAAATCTAAGTTCAAGGATCAATTAGATTTATCTCTTTTATGCATGTCAGAATTGTCACGAACACGAAGGGACTGCAATGGAAAATAGTATCTCTCATTTTCTAGCAATTTTGTTTGTGGGTCAATTTCAAACAGATTATTAAAAAAATCAGTATTTCCCTCACATATGGTTCCGTTATATCTATATTGTTTTTGTCATTTTTGACACCAAAAAGTGTAAGATTGATAGTTTTTGGGAAATATTAAATTCTTGTTTCACGAATATGAATTTGTACCGACACAAACATTAGGCTTTGTATCTCTTAGTTAACACGTTAGTTAATTATCCTTTATCAAAATCTAATCTGAAGAGTTCTAATATATTAAGAATGTTGCCGTTTATAATGGGTGGTCTATTAGAACGACAGACAACCTAGTTAAGAAGATACAGCACAAAAAAAAACAGGTTTAGAATATAAATTGATCAAGAATACTTTTGATTTTAGGCTTACCAAAGGTTTGCAAAGCATCCTGAAACCATTCCGTTCAAAAGTGGCTTTAATAATACCTGTAAAAAGAGAACCTATTCGTGCTAGTTCTTCTTATGATGGGAATTTTTGGAGATTTTGTTCAAATGCATAGTTGCAGAAATGGTCCAAATGCTCCAACTTGATGATACGCCCAACGTTATCGAAGGAAGCATATGATTATTTAGTTTACAATTCTAAATGCATTTCGCAAAATAATGTTTTGCAATCCTGTTTCCTAGAACTCCAACGTATTTTGTTCATCTGATATCATATATCTTCGGATGTAAGATTATAAAAAAAATAATTTATGCTGCTTTATTTCAAGAATTACATGCCCAAATGCTTTATAGATAAATACACCATCATTTAATAACCTTGCTGCATTTTTTTTTATTTCATATTTATTATCTCAAAAGCTGCTGCTTCAAATACATTTAGATTGTTAATCACCCCGGCGGCTTTTTGTATAACTAAGTTCTTTTAGGCTATATCCACCTTTTTATATTACTGCCTCGGCTTTATTCTGAGCCACCTCCATGTTATTCGTACTCATCCAGCGTAAGACTTTATTTACTGAATCATTTACAAGATATTCCAGTGATTACTTTGGTTTTGCTCTAATGACTACTGTCAAATCATCAGCATATCCAATAAGCAGTACCTCGTCCAGCACAATAATTCTCACAACCGAGTCCTAAAACACGTTCCACAATGTTGGTTTTGCCCGAGAAGTAAGACTTTATTATTGAGATTATATAAGGGTTAATTTTTCTCTTGCTCAATGCTCTATAATAATCACCTTCCAGGGCATGGAACTGAATGCGTTCTTCGCATCCAGAGTAATTGGAAGACAAAATGTTCTCCCTATTAAAGCTCCCCTATTTGCAAACCCTGCCATTCCCTAACTCTGGGAAGGGCATCTATAGTCGACCTCCTCTCTCTAAATCCATACTAGAAGTCCGCTAGGTCTCCTGTTCTCGTTATTTCTTCTTTAAGTCTGTTGTTTATAAGCCGTTCATTTAGTTTTTCCCTTTCATTGAACAGACAAATCGGTCTATATTATAATCGGTGAATACACGTTTTTTTTTGTTTCTCTACAATCACTAATAGTGCTTCTGACGAGACCGAGTTTAAGGTACCCGAGACTGAACATACGAGACTTCGACAGTCCCGTTTTTTTACAAAAATATATGTATAAAAAGGTGACGATAATTTCAAACTTGACACTTTTAAATGTAAATAACACAATTATCATATTCATACCCATTTTAGTTCACTAAATTAGCACAATATAATTTAATTATTTATCTAATTCTATTACTTACATAATTTTAGTACTGTWTTAATTCAATTAGTAATAAAATAGTAAGCGGTAAAGCTCTGCAGATTCTATAGTGAGTTTTCAACTGAAAGATTTTACATGTTTACAAGAACAGTAAACTACTAGTCAAGTACAAGTACTAGGGCTATGGAAAAAGCAAATTTTCAGAAAGGGCTTAAAAGCATATTATAAAATATTACCTGCATATCTATGCAATATCCCCAAAAACAGCGAAAATATTTACTGTATAACTACATATTGTGCCAAAATTCACTCAACAATAAAAGCCTTTGCAAGGATAAGAATCAGGCAGAAGTTTCTCTTTTGTCACATCACACACTTAATGTTTCGCTTAACGTTTCTCATATTATAATTTAAATTTATGAATTCTAATTTTACAATATCCGAACTTGCAAATGCAGGTTGCAACATGTACTTTGACGTTAGATTCCGTTTCAGGGTTGTCATATTTACATTCTGTTAGTTTATTTATTGGCCACCGAGTTCAGCGACGAATTATATTTATCAACAATTTATATCAACGAAAATTTTAATTCAACCAACGTAATAATTTGCAGGAAAGGCGATGTTTTCAGTTTAAAAATCTTTCACTTATATGTTTGATGAATAAAAATGTTACTTGAATAAAAGTAATTATTAATATGTTGGTTTCGAAATGTAAGTACAACGCTTTTTTCAAACTAATAAAATAATTCATTAAACATTTTTACTCGGTTTAGTTTGCAGAACGAACAAAAAATTGTTTGATATAAATTCAAGAAGCATTAAATGAATGTTTAAAATTGTTAGTTTCTGAAATGTTACATGAAAGGATTTGTTAATAAATGCTATATCGGCGTTCCATAGCGCACAGCGGCGTGGCAGATAGCATCATTGTATCATAGTATTTATAATATGTAGCACGAATAGTTTTCAACCGCAATCTCTAAAGATTGCTTTTCATGCAAAATGAAATATCAGTATATTGACAATAACTAAATACAAGTAAATCAACCGTCAATTACGCCATTGAACTTCGCCATTTTGGCTAATTGTTACAGCTATTATTATTATTATTATTATTATTATTATTATTATTATTATTATTATTATTATTATTATTATTATTATTATTATTAATTCTCGTAAGCTACCTACTGTGCATCAAACTTAGTGTATACTGTAATTTGTACTTAGTAGTTTTTATAACCAATGGGCAATAGCAATACAGCGCACAACATAATGATTTTAGTATTCACCCCTATAAGTTTATTAAAAAAAGTACCTTTAGCTAACCTATAGGTTTGTAAATAGTAGTAAAAGTTATATCCGAAGACGTGGTAAAATAATCATGTTTGTGTAGAGATACCTATATCAGAATAGTGCTAGACGATATTTTTTAAAACCTATTTTTCTACGATTCTTATAAAACATTGGTTTCTATATTTGGCCACGTAAGAAAGTATTTTACAAGAAATAAACCAGACAAGACAAACGTAAAATGTAAGAATTAATATCAGTTTCTTATAAATAATTATAATTGTATGATGGAAGTAGGTAACTAAATTTAGATTTCAGCTGCAATGCACTTGGTTTTAATTGCACAAAAAGCATTTCGGTCTGACAAATAATTAATAAAATACAATAATACAGTCAATTACTGTAATTACTACGAAATCAACAAGCTATCTTGCGTGGGTACATAAATACTATGAAGGCTATAGCGCAATACATTAATTTGTATGCATTTTGTTGTCAATTATGACCAAGTGTGATGGAGCGGATAGCAAAATTTAGTTACTTGCATGATCAACTTGATCCCATTATTATAAAACAAAATCTCTCAAATTAATTAATATATACAAGAGTATATACTTTTTAAATTACTGTATGTGAAAAGATTATAAGAATCTGATAAATAATTGTCATTTTGACATATTTATGCCAGCACAAATATATTTATCGCATATAATTTTAGYACGCCTTCCAAATGTATTTGGTGTGCTGCACTGTTATTTTAAAAGAAAAAGTTACAGAGGACAAATACCGAAATACCAAGCTTAATCATCCATAACCACCACCGTGTAACTATAGAAGATATATCTCAAGATATTTACGATGCACTTTAGTTGTAAATATTTCTAATATCGCCTTTGATGACATTTTTGTAAAAGGAACATATCGGGATTTAAAAAATTTTAGGATTACCACCACTTATCACAAACCCGAGACTAAGTAGTCCGAGACCGAGACCACGCAAGTCTCGGTCTCGTATACCACCGAGACCGAAGCACTAATCACTAACCTCCTTGTCTTCAAATCCTGTAGTACCTGACCCGACCGGACGTTTCACCGACGTCTGTGGTCGGCATCTCCTGAAGATTAAGTTAAAAAACTTTCAGCATATGACATTGTTATCAACGACTTCTATTGCGCACGGCTAAGACCGAGCAAAACCGGCAGCTAGACGATTCTAATTCTCAAAGCTTTGTCTTTCCTGTTAAAATTATATTGTTTGTGTTTTTCAATAGCTTCTCTGTATAGTCGAGGATAAAAAGAAGCTATTTTTACAAATTAAATTCGTATCGTACCGAATCATACAAAAAAACTACAGCCTGGCAATACACCGTTCAGCCACTATTTGCTTTAGCCTACACCATCGTATATGTTCAACAAGAAAAGTGTGCAGTTGTAAAGTCCGCGAATCATCATCCAAAACAACTTGCTGGTAGTTATGACAGGTATCTATTTTTTTGTTAATATTGATCACCTTATAATTTCTTTCCTTATTGCTTTAGTAATGCCAATTTGAGCTGAATCGGCTGAACATAATTAGGCCTTGTAGCTATATTCTTCAAATAGTTGGGACTATACTGCTGTTATCATAATCGCATAAGCATTTTTCGCACAACCCCACAAATCCTACACGTATGCATCAGGGTAATTAATAATTCAAGCAATGCACAATTCTTAGCTGTATATCTTTAAGCAAAGCGATTTAACGGTGTAGMATTTCGTTCGGAACCGTAAAGCGAATCGAAATCGCTGACGATGTGAGGCGAAGCCTTTGATGGTACTTTGTGCGAYGTCGGTCATTTGTAGAGAATCCATTTCCATCTTGTTTGCTAATTTAACGGATTTGTGTCCCGCTCTGTATCGGATCCGTTCCAAGCGGGTTTGTTCAAACGAAACTACACTAAGTCAATACGAAACTCATTCCGAACAAGTCCGTTCTGTGCGAAGTATGCTGCCTGTCCCGTTTGTCGCTAGTTAAAATTCCTTCTTGTTTAAATTCTCAACTTCCGAACTTCCACGGCCCGATTGATAACGCTGGGACTTTATGAATCTAAATTAAGCGGGCCCATATCGGTTCCCGAGGGAAAGTTAGTACATTTATTGAATATTTCAGGAGCGGGAAATTTATGTTTATGTTAAATATGCGCCAGTCAGCGATTTTTCATACCTCTTTTTTTGCTTTTTTTCGCATCGAATATTTATTGTTTGGGAAATCATGGGCTATGCGAGATTTATTGCCGGCTGGCCAAATTTTGAAATATGAAGCAACTTTTAACGACGTTATGTGGATTGATGAAGTCTATGCACTTTTCGTGTTCCCGTCGTCCTCGGCACCTCCATTAAATTGTTGTTGTGAAGCCTTACTAGGTTCAATACCCGTCTCGACTGTCCAGGAAAATATAGTTAAGAAAACAAAATGATAAGCGGACCAAATGGCCCATCGTCATGCCATTTTTCAGTATTTCTGGAGTCGAAAATCAAAATAAAATAAAAATGTTTATGCTAACAAGGACGTGTAGCTGTTTCATTATAAACATGGATCAGTTAAGTTACAATAATAGAAAGACACTCTTAAATACATACAACGTGATTCTGAAAGTGTTGTCTTAAATTAAATTACAGCAACTCAAGAAGATATGAAAACAATATATCGGTAGTATGAACGCAACTTGTGAATCATTGATATTATTGATATTCTAATCCAAAATTTTCATTAAACTATTTCTGGGTGCAGAGCATACGCCAAGATGCATTATATAAAAAAATGCATTAAAATTTACAAATGTAAAGAGTATAGTCTCATTACTCCGCCGGAAAAAAAGTGCAGATTATACGACGCACGCTATTAAATCCTAAGCTAAACTAATGAATAATCCTACATGTAAAGGCATAAATTGAAGAACCCGCTTACAAAATTTATCTATTTCTTACAAGATACTTGAATATAATTACCATAGAAGCAGAAGGAAACATTGCTAGAACATTTATCAGAAGCCTTTACAATAAATGTCATAAAACTCCTACGATGTCAATAAAATCCATCTAATATGATGCAGCATGCATGACTACCTTAATCCATATTTCTGCTGCATATCTTTTGGGTCAGCAATGAGACGTAGCGGCAATAAAATACGCGGAATCAAAACTTCACATATTCGCTACTGGTTCCTGTAATAAACATTTCTTGTTATTCTGTGTGTTTTTTTGATTGCGACCGAACAGTAAGAACATCAGTAGAAATACACAAAACAAGACAGAAAGAAGCTGCGTCATGGTTCAAAATGAGTTCGTGCACTTACAAAACAACAAAAGTAAGCACTTTAGCACTTCGAGAGCAGTAATGGTGTGCGACAGTACGCCATCTATTGGCTATTAGCAGAGCCACCCAACCGTCGCTGTAAGGGAACTATGCGTTGCTAGGGAACAAAAAATAAGTGAAACGGACTATTTATTGTGAACGAGCCTGTTTAGGTTGACTTGATAACCATTTGTGAATGTGGCGGAAAGAAGTCTGAAATGTATTTAGCTGCAGATTACAGGTATTCAAATAATCGCGATTTGTAGAGAATGTGGAAGAAACACACGGTCGCAGTCATAAAACAATTTTAAGAGCGTCAGGACCAGTAAATCCTAACCGTTTAAAAATTGGAGATACCACAGAAAACAGGAAATTGTGTTGAACATATTTGAAAAAACCCCGCTACAAGTCAAAGAGTAGTTTTTTACTACATGGTAGTGTCGATACGCTCTGAGCTTCCCATTAAACGAAGGTTCTTCAAATGGCTGTTGAAGTAAAAACTTTCTGTTTTGTGTTCTGTTCACTTATAAGGCGATGTTTTGTCAAAAAGTTGTTATAACTCTCAGATATCTGGACACGAAATCTTTCAAAGATGGTTTCCTACCAATTTGCAGGTAGTAGGAAATTGTTTGGTGGGTACAGTTATTTTACTTCCAGTGAATCCATATACCTAACGAGACGGTAAMTCAAGGATGGYCTTTCGAATTTTCGGCGCGTTTGACGACCGAAAGATATGTACTGCACAGTTTATCCATAATGAGGTGGCGAGTCTGTTTAAGGGTGTGTCCTCTTAATATTAACAACATAATCGTGTGCCACCACACTTAAGAAAAAAAGTTCTGATTTTACTGGCCCAGCAATAGTTTCAGGATTGGATAAGCAGCAGTGATGGTCCGCAGCACTGCCCTGCTCAACTTCCATACTTAACCCTTTTTGATTTCTTTCTTTGGTGTTAGGTAAAAAGCAGTTTACAGGGAACCAACAATTACAGAAGCTGAGTTAGGAGACCATTTTCTAGAGGCTTTTCAAGTAATTATCCCTGATATGATAAATAATTCTGGAGCAGTCTGTTAAGAAGAGCCGAGCTCTATGTCCAAAAGAACGGAGGAATTTTCGAGCATCTAACTTAGTTTCATTCACCAGTTTTAGTGAAAAAAGTAAATTTCGTGATAGTCAAAGAACATAACCAATAAATCAATATAATTTGCAAATCCAGTTTAAAAAAATAAATTTTAGCTTTATAGGCCTATCTGGAGCCCAGTTTCAAATATCAGTTAAACATTGCTTTCGATATGAGGTCTCTTATTAAAAGACAAGCGTCTCTAAAATCAGATGTTACCCTACATGTGTGTTTACTAAATGCGCTATACCATACGTGTCTGTAGCACGGATGAAAACCAATTTGGCGCCACTGCCCCCCACTATAATATTCGTTAAGACCTTTTATGGCAAGTACGTGAGGCTATTTCTGCTTAACAGTTTCATTTTACTGGCAAGATAATAGCCTGATACTAAAAACTTTCTTTATTGTACAACTTCTTTTTAAGCAGGGGATAGAATGATACGCAACAATAACGTTTTTTTTCTAAAGAGACATCAGAAACATGAAACACATTCAAATAATTTATATATTTTAGGTTAATAATGGGTCCTTAACATTAGTTTATCCGAAATGGATTTTTTTGGTGCAGTAGAAGGGTTGATTTATAAAGATGGGGTTGGTGCTCTAGTTTTTTGTCAAGGTTTGTTCCATCCCAAGCTATAAACTATATATAAACGTTAGTAGTGAATTCTTCGTCTTCAAATTTTTTCCCGTATTGTCTATTTAATTACCTTCGTTCGTTACTTTGATATAGCAGAAGGTATAGACGTAGCTTCCGCTACCTATATGTACTTTCGATTTAATTACTCCTTTATGGAATTTAGATTATTTTATTAAGAGAAAATTAACGAATTGTTATTAAGTCTTCATAGCTTATATGAATGGGATTTAAATTCGCGACAGGTTTCACTTTCTTGAAGCCAGTATATACAAACCCTGCTTTATTTAGTTATGCGCTCGCGTATGTCTATAATTGTTTCCTTTTACTGGGCTAGTTGGCGCTTAATATCTGGAAACCTTGCTGCGAATAGATATCTGATTTATATATTCCTCCTTCCAATCCACTGGTTACCTAATTCTCTAAATTTTAATCAAATTTTCTTTGTCCTACATCCACTAAGCTGTGATTTACTACGGTCCACACCGATCGAAATTCAAAATTTGTGCATCCGTTTTCTTTTAATGTGATCATTCATGCTGCACGATTAATTTGCCTACAATCTACATTCAGTTTAAGAGAACGAGTTACACGTGCAATTTTTTGTGTAAGAATTAGCAAGTTTTGGTAAGCTGGCATTAAATATTTGCATCTGAAGGTACAAGAAAGCAAAATAACCTTGGAAAGATATAGCTGTGATAGAATTATAGAAATAATTAGAACTCTCCATAATTTTGGCATTTCCTTTCCTACTATAATATAAAACTGCTTTGACTAAAACCGATGGATCTGGGTACAGATGATAGACAAGCTAAAGCTTGTACCTAAACTGTTGGTCTTCTCAAAATCAATAAAACTCTCTTTAAGACCTACAGTAAATACATTCGGCAATGCTTGTTACACATTGGCAAAACTTTGTGTTAACTATTTAGTCTTATGTAGGGAAAACTAGTAGTTTCATCGCGAATTCTTAACACTTTATTGACATCATAAAAGGTTTGAGTATTTCAGAAACCAATATTTTTGACGTGTTTTTTTTTATTTTCGAAAGTACCCATACCGGAAACGATAGATATCATCAAATCCACACTTACTCGAGATTCCCAAGTGATACGATAGCCAGATTATCTGAACACTAGTCTTATAGGGACGTTATTTCTTTTTCTTTGCAAGAAGAAATACTTTGTCTTAAATCAACGCCAGTGAGAAATGGTTATAGCAATAAGAATACTATCTGGTAAATTATTAATAAAAGTGCTTGTATAAATCGAGTACATTGTTAATCAGCACAAAGTAAAGTTCAGTTTGCCTTATAATTAAGGAGAATACTTTGAAAGCATGATATTTTAGTTATTGATAGTACATATAACAATTTAAATAAAAAAACTTCTACTAAATATAAAGTACGTATAGAAAGGTGAAGGAGATTACAAAACTACTTATTCTTGCGGCAAAGTCAAAGTAAAAGAAAAATAGGTACGCGCTTTGAAGGAACATATACGTACTATTTAACTAAACACATGATTGACTTTGATAAAACAAAATTTGTACATAGAGAAAAATATTATTACAAAGGTCTAATAAATGAAGGTATAGAAATTTCTAGAAATACTAACAACTTTAATAGGGATTGTGGTAATTATGAATAGAGTGATATTTGAAGTGCTATTTGGTAGTTTTCTTTTATCAAGTAGTTCGCATATGTCTGGTAGTTAATTCTTCGTCGGCAGGTTTAGATATAGTCAGCTTTTGGCGTTGTTTCTATGACATCTCGGTGTCTTGGTGATTTGTTTATTTACTTTCAAAATTTTTTTTAAGCTCGTATCAGACGATTTTTTGACTATTAACCAGCTCATTGCTCTGTATATATTTTTAAGAAAAGCACATACACGATACACCCATGCCCTGGGCGGGACTCAGACCCACGATCTCAGGGGCCAGAGACAGGTACGCTTTCCACTGGACTACCGAGACCGGCTTTGAGGTTCTCTTCCTTGCAAAGGTGTAATTGAAACGTCAGATTAATAATTTTTGCCAGCGTTTTATTTTTCAAAAATATTATCTAATACTTACCTAATTTAAACTGAAATATTGCAAATGCCTTACAATATTAGCGTTTGTAGATACTTTATGTCATGTTCTTAAAAGGAAGTGCCTCTGTGAATGTATGAGTAGGTCAGAAATAGTAATAACTGTAAAAAAAACGCTGAGGAAGAGTTAAATGCTTCTGAAATTATACAAAAAAATCCTTAATTTTCTAAAAATTGCAAGCTACCCCTAAAATATTGTTCGGATTCTAGTTTGACGTTACGGCAGCAGTGGGGGTGCACTTCCAAGCGCGTTAGACTGTCGAAGGCTCCGACTGTAGTGTTTAGATGAGTGGCGAACTGAATTATTAATGTTACAGTTTTAGGTATTCGGTACTTAATGTATGAAGATTAGTTAAGGAATCTGCATTTATCGAGCACTAACAAAGCTGAAACCTGAAGCAAACGTTCTGTGAAAGTACATAGAAACTCCTCAGGTTTAGTATTTAGACCCAAATTTACCAGGTCCTGACCTTTAAATGAATGAACTCTGTCTCCTCATCTGCTACCAATTTCTCCCATAAAGGCAGCACGCACGCGATTAATTACTTGTGAGCAAGAAAACTTGGTAAATACGAGCTGTTTACTTATTCACCGCTTCTCGAGAACTCAATTCAGACGCGTTGTGTGCGTGCCGTATTCAGGAGCGGCCGATTCAATTTAAATTCATTTCTCATTTCAGTTTGTATAGGTATCCGTACAGGCGTTTAAACGGATAGCGTGCCATTCAAGAGTTTCTATATTGGAAACGGTCCCGAGCAGTGTGTGTGTTGCCATGTAAGTCCCTCATTCAGTGCAGTTCAATAACGGGAAGTTGTGATAGGTTTTTGTCGCCGCGAAAATAGTACTTAGCACGAAGGGACCGCCCGAATTGATCCCCGGCCGCAAAAAGCGTTACACTTAAAAATGAGGGTGATAAAGGTGAATCCCAGACGGAACGTCGAGATAAGTGGGAGGAGGGTCGGGAACACGCAAAAACTTGCATCAAGTAGGTATATCAAGGATTATTTAGTCACGAAAACTAACAACATCCTACGTTTGCGGAACACATTAATTAGAAGCTGTGTTCGAGAAAGTTTTTGTTTCGACCGGGAGCTGGAGGCCGTTTTCGTAAAAAAGGACGTAATTTGTCTTTAACAAGTATCAAAACTTGTATCGGGTCGTTATGGTGCTGCGCAACTTCGGGATATTTCCATGAAGACAAGAAATAAATCGCAGTGACCCGTTTAATAATAGAATTATAGTACTAAAGAATTGAAAAGGCAGGCTAATTCACACAGAAAGAGTAACTGGCATTGGAACCCGAACGGCATGGAACTCAGATTTAATACTAGCTATCAACAGCGTTACCAGATCTACGGATTTCAGGTACAATCTACGAAACAACGGGTTTTTTTTCAAAATATACGGATTTTACAACAAAATTAATATCGATGTAGTGACATCGATTTTTTTAATATATAAGGTAAATTCCATACCCGTTTCACTGCAGATGGTAATGTAGCTATCTTCGTACATTAACATATCGCCACCTAAAAGATAATAATTCCCTAGATTTATAAACTTAGAGACTTAGAAAGATATTCACCGCACGCATTTTGAATTTGTTGACACACAGATTTGCATGTATACGGTGGCGACAAGGATGGGATATGTCTAAGAAACTCAAACTTTTGGTTTTACCTTATTCATTTATATATTTGGTTTTATAATAAATAATATATATGTATATACTCGTGTCTACGGAATTTTTTGTTCGTCTACGGATATTTTGACAGTCACGCGACGGATATTTTCTATTTCTTTCTGGCAATACTGGCTATCAATATTTTTATTTCATTTTTTTGTAACATGTTACAAGGTATTTCGTGTCCGAGTCTGGTTTGCAGCTTTGCAATGTTGTAGTCTTCCTTTGTACACCTTTCCTAGAGTGCCAGTGGACTTAAATCAGGCGACTGGGTAGGTCATTCAAACATTTAATAGTTTTCCGACGTCCTATCCATCGACCTGAAATATGTTATTCAGAGACAAGTGAACATATAAAATTATGAATTATAATATGCGGCGGAGAGCCTTGTTGTTGAAACAAGACGTGTGCCCTTACATCTTCTATACCAAAATATGTTACCAAATAAGATAATACCATCCCACATCATTTATCATTTTGGCGGGATCGTCTTCATATAGCTTTTGTAATAGGTGTACATTAGGAAGGTTTGTATTTCTTTCGATTTTTTTTTAATATTCGAAGACGACTAATGTTATTGCCCAAAGCAAGATGCTATCCATAACGCTAACTGATACATCAAGAGCTTGATCTTCATTTGCAGGCCATTTTGTCCAGTTTCTTTGAACTTTATGGCTATAACTTGGGCACTTGATTTAACAATAGGACATCTCTTGGGATGAAAGTTATTAAATTAATCATAAACGTGTTAGTGTTAGCGTTGTCGATTTTCTTAACCCACCATCCTCAAGGATCGCAGTTTGTTCTGTTTTACCGCGTTTCCAAATTAAAATGAAAATGAAAGCGCTGTTTTTAATTGACCTTTTAATTTATTAAAAGGTACCTACGTCATACTAGCCTGAAAAAATGAAATAACTACCGGTCACCTAAAGAACGCGCTTTGATGACGTTTTTTGTCGTTTATTTGAAAACACCCTTTTCACAAAAAATCTTGTTAAACCACGAATACGCGATAAATAAATGTCATTTAAAGGGTAAAATGAGCAATTCAAATCCGAAAAAATTGCTTGGTTATCACTTAGAAGCAAAAACATTACACTGCCATGTAAATGCCTTCACATACACAAACAAAAAAGTACCCTATGAAATAGCATATATTGCAAAAAGTGCATATTTACATAAACAAACCAGTTTATCGATACCTTGACCAACCGTGTATTATGCTTTATTTTTTAAGTAAATGGTTATAGAATCAGTGGCCTTTTCTGTAACAAATTTGGTTTTGGGATTGCCCTCATAATAATACCCAAGCTGAGATATATCATTACTTCTTGAATGTATGGACAAGAATTATGCGTCAGTAATTTTGTACCTATAATTATAACAGGTGGTATAAAATATCCAATGGGCACACCCAAAATTCAGGGGATACATACATTGTGCGAAGTCGGCAAACACAGAAATAAACTATAAAATTCTATTCTTCAAAAGCTTGTTAATTTTGGACCCTGCTTGTACGCCTTTTTTTTTTAATTTTGGTATTATGTAGAAAATCAAATTTCTGGTCAGAAAGCACTCCTGTATTTTTTGTTAAGTTAATAATTTTCGAGTTATTTGGAAAAAACCGATCTTAAAATTTATATATTTTTGTTAATATCACGAGGACTGTTTGTCTTAGAAAAAATGTGTAGAGAGAAAAAATGCTTGAAACCTGATTACTAATCGTATAGTATAAATAAATAAATACGTAAATGTCATTTTGACAATTGGATGTGGAAGTATTGATTCAATTTGCAGCGGTTTTCTTCGAAATTTTATCTTCATTTCAAACTCAAAAATCGGCAACACTCGCAGGACAGATATATATTAAGATATAAGCGAGATGATAATTGTATGAAATTATCAAGCATTTAAAATCTACGAATATCATTGCACTGAGTAATGCGTCTCTATACATTCAGCCTCAGAAACATTAAACCTAAATCTGCTTGCCATATTTTCTTATTCGTTTTTAGTCTTTGCAGCGAGTCGCGAGCAAATACAGCTGAAAAATCTCATCCAAATTACAACTAAGCAAATCACTTCTTTGATGTCAATAGCCACTGACCTGCTATTTGATATCGAGTGTGATGTTACCCCAAAGTTCTGAAATTTTAGCATACCCTGTAACTCCGGTAATAATTTTGACACTACACTAACTTTATTGTTAGTGGTTTTATCTATAACCGACCGACAGTAAATTCGTTGACGGCAAAAACCGTATCCCAATGTCACATAAAATTTTATTTCGGCCATTTCCACTGAGTGACATTGATGATCTTCATTTAGCTATACCACGATGTTGGCTCTCTCACTCAACTTTAAATCATTGTACGAACTGTCACAACTTTTTTACGAGACTACTAATTACAGGTGAAACTTTTATGAATATAGGTCATTCTGTTAAAAACCAACCACAATGAACGGCGCTCTATACATTTACATAATTACGTAATATAGGTTTAGGATAAAAACTTTATGTCGCTATGAAAACCATAACAAGTTAGTATATCTGTTTATTAAGCCATACATACAAATGTCGATTAGTTTTCAGCCTTATCGATGCACTGCGTTTTTAGGTCTTCTTTCATAAAGGAGATTATAACCATAGCTTATCAAATACTGAAGTACGACGAAGTATATCTAATAGAAAATATAGTGTATCTATAAATAATTCATTCATCCAGGGCGCTTATGGAAATTATCGATTAAAGCAGTTAAAGCAGGAAAGTGAACACAACTATAGCTCTGATTGTTGAATTATTTGATATATTTTAATATAAGAAACGCATAGACTGTCTATTTTCCGTAGTTTTTTGTGGGATAATCAACTTTAAGGTTGCAGAAAGCTCACATTTCGGAGCTGTGGGGTAATACGGTTTCGTATAACTTCTAGGTTATGTATCGCATTTGTGAGGCTGTGGCTACAGCAATCCTGTTAAATTGTACTACGATGGACTGAAAGATGTTTTTAACCTGCCGCAATGGTAAAATACACAAACTAGTGCTATTGACGTTAGGAACACTACATAGTGCAACCGTACGAGGGTGTAGACTGTAGAGGTTACCATGACCGCAATTATTGGTATGGTACCTGTAATTATTGTTATTTCTTAATTTTGAAAGAAAAATAGCAGCGTAAAGTGTTGGAAAGTCTTCATAAAGCCATCAATTGCGTGACCTTCAGTACTATCGTGCTCATTGATGTTGAGTAAACGCCATACTTATTGCAGCTTGGCATCAGTTACAAAAAGGCGGCTCAAAGAATTCAGAAGTCAATGACGCCTGCATCGCATAAATCAATTATAATAATCCTGTACTATTGTAAAATAAAATACTAAATGCTCTTTAAAAGTATTTAAATATTACGAGACTAAGAGGCAAAGCACTACAAAACGTCATTTTCATTTAACAGAGTGTCAAACAACGTCAGTACGCTCAAGTTAGGCTACATGTTAAGTGGATAAATTTACAAATTACAAAATTCAATAAGGATTAAATGCAATAATATACACGCTTTCCATTTAAAATAACAAAGATAGTATCTATTTGAGGTATAGCTAGAAGTTAAAAATAACTTTGAATCATCTTTTATTACCAAACTTTTATTTTAATATTTTGGCCTAAAGTTTCTGATAAACCACTTTTGTGAATCACCCTGCACCTAAATACCATTTTCAACAATTGAGAGCATCAACAAACTAGTTTGTAATATACTATTGCGAGATCTACTCCCTGCAGTTATCAAGATTATTTCAGACTGGAGGAAAGCTTTGTTTTGAATATACACAGCAGTAACCAGCTTTTCACAAAAGCCACGGGATCCCCAATAAACAGCTTCCAATGCCATTAGGCCAAATCCATCCACTTTTAATATGTTTGCTTTCGAACAGGAAAGCGCGTTAAAAATTAATAGGCCAAGTAGACCGGCGTATCGAAGGGGGCGAGGGCGGCCTGCGGTGTGTTTAATTTCAAAACCCCGCTTCCAATTTGCACTAACTGCCAATGAAGCCGGGCTTCCGAAAACATAGATTACTCGATAAACACCGAGATTGAAGTACGTTTTGGCCTGCCTGCAGCGTATCTGGTTTGTTTGTCCGCTAATGAAACTCATTTATGACGATTTCCAAACGCACGCAATTTGATTATAAGCGACATGCAGGCGGCCGGCTGATCGTTTTGGCGGATGCGCCGGGTATATGCGGTGCACTGTTGCTGCCTGAACATGTAGCGCAAGAAGCAAATTAAAAAAGATAGATTTGGAGGAATTAAAATATTGTAGCAGCAATTCCTTATGGGGTAGCTTTAAAAACATTCCGTTCCATTTGAGAAACATATCAGCATTTAACTCAAATATCGTTTATTCGTTGGATTGTCGTTTATTTGTCTGCATGTGCTCTAATAGAATCAAGCTATAAGAACTGATATTTTATACAGGGAAGATACACAGACAATTACACGACGTCAGGTCGAACTTTAAAGCAAACATGGGCCATTTCTTAGTTTACATCTTATTGGTTTCTGTTTTTCGTCGGTCCTTTGTCTACAGACCAACAAATAAAATAAAAAAGGAGAAATTATATTCAGGCAACAATATACAAAAATATTACTAGAAGAGACCATATTATAATAATTTGGGACGATTATTGTACATCTCAAAACAAAAGCAGCATAATACGATATCTTTGTACATATCTCTTGTAGCTGTTGGTACATATGATACAAATGAACAAATATTTTGAAGCGAGGGCTTAACTACCCAGTAAGCATCTAGTAAGATTTCAAATCGAAGACACGCGTTAAAATAAAATATTAAGGCTCCAATTTACTGCTGAAAMTGGGTAAACAGGTTGCTTGCAGATTTACTAAAATAATACCAATAATTTGAACAGGGATTGTGGAAATTATGAGTTGATTAATATTTGGAAGTACTTCGTCTATATTTAGTAGGTAATTCCTTTCTTGCCGGTAGGTTTGAATTTAATGAGGTTGGCATGTTGTTTCTATGACTTCTCGCTTCCTTGTCTTGTTTATTTATTTTCAAAATTTTGTTTGAACTCATGTCAGACGATAATTTGAGGTTCTCGTTTTTCACAAGGATTGCAGGCACAATTGAAACGTCAGATTAATAATTTTTGTCACTGTTTTATAGTGATAGCGGTCCTTTCGAAAACATATCTAAAATTACTAATTACCGATTACCATCCACAAAAAATCTGACATGCGTCCGAAACCGTAGAAAAGTTTTCAATTTTTTTTCTACAGTGCAGTTCTAAACTTTTGGAGTGGGTATATTTATCTATATATACAGCCAGTACATATTCGTTTACTTCGTTAATGCTTGTGTCGCCATCCAAATTGCAAAATGCCAAAATACCTGCTATTTTCAGTAAGCGAAACATTTTGCCCAGTCAAAAATAAAGGTAGGTACCTAAAATTATCAGTATTAATAATTATAAAAGTAGATGGTATGTCAAGGACTTGATTTTAATTTGTACGCGATCACTATTAATAATACTGACGTTTAGAAGCCAATCTGTAATAAATAAATTTGTTTACGACCTCTACGAATTCAATAACATTTATGCCTTTATCAATTTTGTAAAGACAGCCGTGCTATTATAAAATGCTAATATTGCATCTGCTATTTCTGAAATTTTCAGGGGCAATTTTAATCTTCAATTAACTGTTTTGTATCACACATAATTTCAATCTCAATGTATTGCACTATTGTGTACTAACATAGGTACCTTACAGTTTGGTGTATTTACATGCAGCTACAAAAAGTAATATTGAAATAATATGCAAATCAGCGATAAGAAATGAAATATTGTTCATAACCAATCATGGCAAAATTTCAACAAGAAAAAATGAAACGGCAAATTCTCGATGTTTATAAATATAATTCCATGCCTTTGAAAGTGAAAGCTAATATGTACTAACGGGTTATATCACAATTTCGTAAAAATCGTTAAACTTTGCGGCACAGCTACGAATATCTGCAATTTATTTGCAGAAAAACGGAGACACAAATTGTTCCAAACTTCTATTTGAGGCTTTCATACGAGTTTTGTGCTATTCAAAACGTCTGGGTTAACAACCTGCATTAAGTAGTTCCTTGCAAGTATAGTATCAGATACTGTGTTATACGATTTTAGTATTACTAGATGTAGGTGAAGATATAGCTAATTAACCCCGGCATATTGAAAAATTGTGCACCTACATGTGTGATTAATATGAATATGTGACATTTTCTTTAACGAGATCGTTTATTCAGCAATTCAGTAAAAACGCAATCATAGATTGACTCATCAGTCACTGTTATCTCTATACTATCGTCGCCAGCAAATTTTATTTTAATTGTACATACTTAGTCTTCTTTCTTTTTATATAGAAATTATCATGTCTTACCAAGCGGGTGTCTTCGGAACCAGTAGGTACCTGAAAATAAGAGAAAGGATGTATCGACATTTATCTTCTCTAAGGACAAATTAGTACAACAATGTATTAATAAAAAATGCAGTACAGCGGGTAGCGGAGTATGTTTTCGCCTTATCCCTTTCTAACATTGTTAAACTAATAATTTTGCAATCCCGTTCACGATTCAAACCTTTTCGACCCTTCAAATGAAATCTAGGTAATCTACCCATGTCATCCCTTATCTAACCAATTTTCGTGTATTTCGTAGAAAGCTACAAATCCTGACACGCTGGAATATGCATAGGGGGCGATACTTCTTCTAGATTCCATTTGTAAAACAGCGATGAATGGACTTTTGAATCAAGTAATAGATCTAAGCGGTATACGGTGTCGATAGACTAACGCATTGAATTCGAAATAGGGACTAATTTTCTGGGCCCTTTTTTAAATCACACATAAAATTGTGGCGCATATAAGTCTATTTATACGTTTAACTTCTGTTGCTATATTATGATTACTGAAGTTACAGTAACGCGTACCGACATCCCTACAAACCATTAAAAGGTACAATTTTGATCAATTTGTACTGTAGTTGCATAAAAACCTTCACATGAATTTAGCCACGGAACAGAATGAGAGCACAGTAAGCTTCTAATAATCGGCACAGAGCGGAAAAGTAGGAATTACTTTAAAATTGTTTGACTGTTTTCGAAAAGAAGCAAGTAGGTTTTTTGCGTTTCTTTGATTGTATAGTTGTCATTTTGTTGCTGACGACGCTACACCCTTACATCACGTCACAACCAAGTACAATACATGATTTTGCTGAACACTATGATGTCCTGATGCTCTTGAACATATTAAGCCCATTTTAATGATCTTACATGATAATGATGAATGTTTTAACTGTTCTCTCTTACACGCCGATCGTTTAGCAAAATTCTCTCTAACTAGGCCACTTCAACTTCAAACATTTTTTTTATTTCTGCTCTTACTTTGACTAAGCAATCAATCACGCCGATACAAATAAATCGACCAACCCGTGCGCCATCTGGCTTACAAAAAATAGGACGTGTTAGTGACACCGACCAATGATCGCGTACGTTTACGATTTGCAAAAATTGATGAGTACCTTCAAGGCTCCCGTATAAATATTCATACCCCAGTCCTGATAACGCACGCCACGAGATGAAACGGTTTAAATCAGAAAAAATGAACGCTCTGCAGCCCGGCGCTGGATAAAAGTTGTCATCATAACGCAAGTTGATTGCGTCCGCAAAACATACATATATGAACTTTATTACCCCCGCTTTGATGACGCTCATTATAAAATATTTATACGTTTTTTATGCGGCCATACGACAGCGGCGGTTTATTAAGCTGACTTTATGAAAGCTGAACAAATATGACGCTCGTTTCAACTGAAACGATAGTTTGCGTGAAGCTTTTATGCATCTGTATTGCGGAAGCAGTAAAGGCGTGTTGCAGGAGCGCTTGCCGGCTATTGTATCGTGTAATTTTTAATTAAGCTTTAATTAAATTTTTATAGTTAACGGTCGTCTCGTACGATGCGCCGTCCTTTGTTGGGAAGTTCTGCACAATGTAGCAACTGCACCGAGTTGCCCCCGCTTCCTGCATTCGTACAGGAACAAAATGCTGTCGGGACTTTTGCGAATTCTACAACAACGTTGTTGCAGTGGTAGGTTTCTCAAGGCTTTTGTCCTCGCTTACGATTTAGTTTGCGTAAGTTTGCAAAAGACAGAGTTAGTGATGAACGCTTGTTTACATGTTAAATATCCTGTACAATAAAAACTGGAACAATCTGAGATGCAAAAGTTAACGCTTCATTTCTATACCATTTTTAACGCAATAATATAACATTTGTTATTCCTTAAACTGCTTATTCACGGGTTGCTTTTATTAGCAGAACAAACGTTGAATCGAATATTACGAAGAACAGCGTAATTGTCCGGCCGAAGAAAGGTATACACGGAAAAGCCTTTGCAGCTAGTTATGGATAAAAATAAATTAAATCAGATGATTAAAAAAGGGGAACATGATATATTTAGCAAGAGTAAAAGGCTTATCAGTTACAATAGTGCAATACCAAACACTTCTCCGTCTTATTATGTCTGCAGCAGGGTTGGCATGATTAAAACAAAATGTTTAAAACAGAATGTTTTAAACTTGTCTAAAACAACGTTTCTGTTTAAAACTTTGTTTTAAACAAATGTTTAAATCATTTGTTCTAAACAGTGTTTTTTTTACTAATGTTTTAAACAGTCTTTTTTTAACTAATATTGTATGTGATTTATTAATTATTACTATTAGGCTCGTTTACCCTCCACAAATAGATAAACAGGATTATTAGTAATTACAWATCTACATAATGTCACCTTACATTTGCATAAAAATGAATTGAATTCAAAACCAGGCCCAGTTTCTTATCGATACAACAGTTATAGAAATTAATAATAAACTTATCAGTTTTTCTGTAGCTATAAATTACAAACATTTTAAAACAACAAATAAAAATCTTAACCTTATCATAACATAAAAATTTGTATTTCTGGTCCAATACAACAAAACAATAAGTAAGACGTTCATTCAACACTTACTAGATAATTATATATTTAGCATAATAGAACAAATAGTTATCAGAACTTGGGAATATAAAAAACAATAAACAAGATATAAAACATTTTTACTAGTGCAAGCATATCTTTTTTGCACTTCTTGCATCGAGCTCGCATTGTACTATTTTACACCTTAATTTTGTAGAAGTAATTCCACCCTGCATTATTTCTCCTACTGGTCATTGTAATTGTTGAACCTTAAACTTTAAACATACAAGGTCGGTTCCTATTCTCTTTGTTAAAGTTGATATTAGCTAAAATCCACCCAGTAACCAGTATGTGATTGGTCTGGATTTTAAGAACAGAGTTGATTTTCGTTTAAAATAGAAAAGAAAAACCGGCTCATAATAATTAAAATTGTAGCGAAGCGCCGTACACATCGAATATAAATGATAAATGACAACAGGTAATCGTAGTCACCTAGGGATTTTTAGACAAGTGCTACGCTTTGCGTCATCTACTCGTATTTATTTTCACTAATACACATAGTAATTTGCATGAGAGTGCGTGTTTAAAACAGTGTTTAAAACGTTTTAAACATGTTTTTAACTAAGTAAGAAAAAAACATGTTTAAAACAATTTAAACATTATTAAATTAAAAAAAAACTGTTTGTTTTGTTTAATTTAAAAAAAAACATGTTTTTTGCCAACCCTGGTCTGTAAATGCGCTAACACAACGGTTATCAATTTTAGTGTTAGAAATATTAACCTTGTCTTATAACAATAATAGTCCATATTATATTAAAAGTTTTTTTCTTGAGTTTTCACAAAACATAATAATTACTGCCTTGTAGGTGGATATTACTTGATTAATTTAGATGACGTCCCACTTTTAAGAAATATTCCTTTATATATTTGTAAAAAAGAAAAAAATAAATGATTTTTTTAAAGAACATCAGACGTTAGATACCTTCTTAGAAGTTATTATTTTCACTTTAATAATATAATTTTCACTTCTTATAATGCCTTTTATAGTTAAATTTTGAATACTCCAATTTGTAATAAAGTATCCCGTATAATAATAATACAATATGTAATGAATGAAGTKGTATCAGCCTGTTTAAATAAATTAAGTTTTGAAATTCCTTTTTTAGTGAAGTATGTAGATGACCTAGTTTTTGCAGTAACTCCAGACAAATATTATGACGCAGTTTTAAATAAGTATTGCAATCGCATACAAAAAAGAAACTATAATTACTTTACTTTTGGCTCTAAAATGCAGAGTTGCCAAAGTTTTAAGGTCTAATTACAGATGTATGAATCTAAAACATGCGTTTCTTACAAATTCTTTCTGAATCCACAAAATGGGTTATATACCAGCAATGGCCGTACTATGGACTAATAAAGGATACAAATATCTAACTGTTCCACAATCGAGCTAGATTTATTGTAAGTAGTAATCAGGAGGAGGAGTAATGGAGCAATTGCACCATCACTGAAAACGATAGTTACCTTCTTTTTGGTTTTGATAAAGAAGTAATAATTTAATTAGATATACTTTTTAATACGTTCATTGCCTATCAGTGTTCTGTGCCTTTATAATACAATTCGTCAGTGGTTTGATTTGGAACTACGTACCAACGCAGTGCATGGAACTAAACTAGCCGATGCTCCAAAATCGTTTTAGCTAGCAGGAGCGTACTTTCCGTTAAAATGCCAGTGCACCTAAGGAACAAAATGTGTATATTTGCTCCCGCTCTATCCTTATTATTTTACCTAGGGTAGCTGTACGAACACGAACTTTCACGCCGTACTCTTACCGGTGATGATAATATGAAAATTTCCCTAAAAATTAAAAATGTTTGGTAAATTTTTAAACTTCACAATATTTATTATTGATGGGTGATATTTAAGTCGGTATTTTTAAATTTCTAATTGTTTAATGCAAGTCTGTATTTATTGCCAACGCAGCTCGAGTGTTTTCGCCTTTTATTTGTAAAGTTTATAACGGTTGCACATAGGACGATTTGTCGATTTTAGCTGGCCAATAACCAAATTTTCAAAGTCATTGCAGTTACATATTTTTTATTTACATTATCCCTAGATAATGACTGCTTAATTATATAATGATTATTTGGGTATAAATGCCATTTTGACGTAGTAAGAGTCAGCTGAATTTTCGGTTTCTACCTGCATACATCAATTTTTATAAGTGCATTTTAAGTGTCTTCATTAAAGTTGTTGACTTTGTGATTTCTAAAAAAAACAATTAGGCATTACATCAAGAGTGCTTCTCAAGAAGGTATGTACATTATCTAGTTTTTCACCTACTTTTAGCTGCGAATTCAAATATTATCGTGTTCTAAGGAGTTTAAGGTCTAAACGTGATTTTCAGGAGTCCGAAGACACAGAAGAGGAAAACGAAAGTGATCAACACTTGGATGATGACGAATCAGATTTATCTGATTAAATATTGAGTCTGCATATTGTTTTTAGTGCAATAAAGTTGATGAAAACTGTTTCTCCAGTTTTTAATTTTTTTTTAACCCGTAAAAATTCAATTCTGAAAATAATCACCTTTCTTCCCATATTTTGGAGCCAATACTTATAAAATGTTTTTTTTTCGCGATTTCCTAGAATATGACATGGTTTTCTTGCTTTTAAAAGAAGAAAATAATTTTGGCCAGATAAAATCGACAAATCGTCCTATGTGTGTTGGTGCTCCACCATCTGGCGAGTCCGTACGTCATTGATAGTAATAGTGATAACTGGCTTTCTCCGTTGTTAATTTATATTTTGTTTTCTTTAATTCGAAATCACTGCAGTCACGCAAGTAGGCAAAAGGTCTGAATCACACTAATGTAATAAAACAATTGAGAATTCTCAATAGTTTCAGATCATTTGCTTATACACTGAAGTCAACAAGGAGATTATATAAACATCATTACTGAAGAGCGAGAACAACACCCTTAATGTAGAGGGTACCATTACCTATAGCATAACAATCATCGCTTACTGTCTGCCTCCTATTCAATAAATAAGTATCTAAGCAAGCCGGTTGACCTCTATAAAAACCATGTCGCTCGTTAAAGAAAACACTCTTCAACAGTTGAAGTCAAAGGAGGTGGCTAAGGTTGAGCACAGTTGCATAGAAAACAGAACGGCAGGCCATCTGAATCATAAGCCTATTTGCACTTTAACATATTAGTTTTTCAGAAGCATCATCTTTTGTTAACATAATATAGTTCAGGGTGAAATTGTCACCTGACCTTGAACACTACCGGTAATATATGCAATAGTTATTAGGAAGAACCTAAACAGACTTAAAATATTCGATGAAGAGGTTAGCAGTATCAAGCAAACTATTTCCTACGACATCGCCGAAAACCATGATTTGGAAAAAAGGTAGGTTAACCTGCTACAATTAACACCTTTAATACCGTTACTTAACAGCAGAGTGTATACGGCTGTGCAATTTTAGATAGGACACATTTCGTCAAGGCAACGGCTGAAAATGTGAATTAATATTCTACATAGACGAATTGTAAAAATACTTTATGGTACGCAGATTTGTTATGATCTAAAGGTGAATCGTATGAGATTTAATGAAATAAGTATTATCAGCAATACATACAGATTGATTAAGAATTTGAAAAAGAGAAAAACTATCAAGCAGATTAATTTAGTGATAGACTTGCTGCTGATTTGGAAATTGCTTTAGAGCAAATACACTTAATTCAGGAAAGACACCAAGTTTTGCCAAGCTTTTTAAGCATTAGTTGGCAAATTCAATATTTTTGCATAAGTCAGTGAAAAACTACATGTATTACAAGTATTCATTTAAAACCGAATTCCGTAGTAATGGATTTATTTTTTTTAAGTTATTGGCATATATTGGTGTTTTCGTAGTTTGTTCTGACAAGCGATAAAGTACTTTACATTTTAATTACCTGAACACTTCATATTAAAATATAGTGGAAGCTTCACCTGAAAACTTCGTGTAATCATTCACGTAAACGTGAACAACGAAACGCTGCTATCTGTCAGGGTTGCTTTTGCAACATTCGTACGGTAAATACATCTGATACTAAAGTCGTATCGAAGATCATTCTGCCAGTGGCCATACACATAAAATCCCTGTAAATAATTTATTCCCATTGGGCGAGATAGCACGAGTGTTGCGATAGTTTTGCGATAGTGAACAGCCAATTCAATTTCCTTTGGATATCATCATCGTTATATCGGATAATATTGCACGTCTAGCCTCGTTCCAGTCATTTTGCTCGTGTGCACTTCTGGAATTACAACAATTCTCGTATATATGGGGCATACGCCGAATTAAATCTGGACGCGGTCAGTAACCTGGTATGATGCTTCAAAGCTCGAAGCTCGCATGGAATCTTGGGAAAAATTTATATGAGCTGGTCAACTGCAGCAGCGCAAGCTTTAAAAACTGCTTCTACTGGGATGTTCGGATCATGTTGTTAATTGGAGCTTAGTACGATCATGCCCAAAGGAACGCTAATTAAGCTGTTTTAAATTGAACAATGCTACTACCTGGTTAATGAAATTCAGGAGGTTTGGCAATATTGTACATATATAATATTTTACAAGTAGTTGGGTTTATTGTACTGAAGTTCAGAAATAACGTAACTCTAGAAAGAAATCGTTCTGAACGTTTTTACATTAATTTTGTGCATAGGTTTTGGATCACAAATGGTTCAAGTTCAATAAAAAATAAAGGAACAAAAAAATTTTTGCAAGTAATCCTTGGTATTGGGGCAAATTCTGAAAACCTTTTTGTCTATAATATGCTAGCTAATACAGGTATACGATTCTTTGTAAAAAAACTCTTATTTGATTATCTGTATACTAAACCACACCACAAGATTAGACGGAAGCACACAAACGCGTGGTATGCCATGATGGTAGCTTCGAAAGACACAGCTGTTAGACCACCCAAAGGCGTAGCAGAAAGAAGCGGGTTTACATGCCAGGAAGTTCACATGTTCCATCTAGAAAAGGGACTCGTTTATCTACCAGTACACCCAAGAAAGTCTTCTTCAAAGCTAACATATATTTGCACTTTAGCACTGTATGTAAAGCCTACTTATCCTCACAGTTAGTTAAAGCCTGTTATCGCAGAGCTAGCATGAATTTTGGTTTGATAATTTGAGCACATGGTTTATTGCAATCAAGCACAAGCAAAGCAGCGCCAGTGATGTATCATATGGCTACAGCTTAGATTGATCTAACTTAGATTTATGTAGTTCATTAGTGTATATTAGAAACAACAGCCACCCCAATGTTAACACTTGGGGAACTAACTTCTCTACTACTCTTCGAGATAAGAACTTTGCTTCTGTACTAGTTATATATACAGTTGTAACATACTCCACCAAAAGTAGTTAAGCAAGAAAATTTTTGGTCGAAAGGCTTGAGGTCAAGAAGCTCGTGTTATTGTCTAATAATAGCTTCCAATACCTGGTAACTGGCTGACTCCTTAGATTTTTTCTTTTATGGCATGAAGCACGAAAGCCACTTAGTCCAAAGAACCCAACATCTATTACTTTATGAAATTGATATTCATATCCGGCAGTGGAGTCTGTTCCTAAGCCTCACTGGAGTTTAGGTGGCTTGACTAAATCAGCGTGCAAAGGAAGTAATCCTTGGAAATATCGTGGAAATGCATACCTGGATGGATGGAGAAGGGAATCGGACTTGCTGCTAAATTTGAGGAAAACGGTTCACAGGAAACAGCCAAGGAGCTTCTAAGATCTCTTRWTTGTGCTAGGAAAGAAAAGCGAATGAAAGCTGGCGAGAGTATTAATTTTGTCATTCATCATCTATACCACGGAAATCCATAACAAATCATCGTGTTTCAGAGTTCGGAACAGTAGGTGACGGGAAGTTTAGCTCGATATTGATGAAAAACTACCCCAGGATAAACGTGGTTCTCAAGCAGGGTCGGACCCATATGGAGGGTAGGGAAGGTAGCCTACCCCTCCGATGCCCTGACAGTTGGTTAAAAACTGCCACAGTTGGCTCCAAAATGGGTTGGTCAAATTTGTTAAAGAAACAATAAATAATTAAAGTTAAATCAAGAAGGTGGTATCAAAATAATGTTAGTTTCCTCACGGCATCCGCGAATATGCAATAATTCCTCGTTGGCAATGACGAGTAGTAGCAGTCGTTACCCGCGTCTTCTCATCAGATGACGATGATCGACTGTGATTCGGCAGGCACCAGTGTTGCCAATCAGTACATTAGTACAATATTATAAAATCTAGTACATTTCTTAAAATATTTTTTTATGATCATCTAAAAAAATTTGCAACAATTTTCAACAACGAATATGACTCATAATGTATTTCAAAATTTTGCCAATGACATGACATGACATGACAACATGCAAAACATCTGTTGGTAGTCCACTATATATACGGACTGGTCTACGTTGCATCGTTTGTGGTTGCACCTTACAGAAAGTTGCATTTTACTCGAGGAGCATAATAAAGTTGTTTTTTAAATGTTTGTATTTATTGTGTTTGATTTCGTATACAAACAAGCTTTAAGATGCATGTTTTTTACGATATTAGCGTCAGATAAGAGTCCACAATCTAGTACATATATCACAGATATCTAGTACATTTTTTACAACTACCCTGTACATCGAGAAAAATATGAAAAAACTGTAAAAAGTATGTTGCGAACTACTATGGGAAATAATCCATTTGATTCTCTCATATGTAGGTAAGTATTAAAAGTGTAGAGGATATAACAGTTCAAATAGATTTTTTCCATTTAATTAGCTCTTGGGCTAAAGTTAAAATACAGAAGACTGGCTTTAATAATTAATAATTGATTTATTTTGTTAGACTTGAAGATTTTTTAACTTTATTTGTTAATTTTATATTAATGTTTATTCATATTATTTTGACACTCACAAGCTTAGCCACACTATGTGGCAATTAGCAATTGCCAAAGTAGAAGTATAAAGTATTTTAGTTTTATTTTTGAGTAGGTGTTGTTAATATATGTACAGAGTGTGTCACGACGAGTTCCTATTCGACGTTTATGGGGAACCGGCCAGAAGGAAATTATGAAATTCTGCAGTATTAGGTATTCTATTGTTATCTTTTTAGTGAAAATAAAGGCAACTTAAAATTACTTCCGGTTATACCGGAAGTATACGCCAAATTTGTTATCTTTAATAGAAACATATAATTTTTTGCGGTTTTGGATTCTACGTAAAATTCTAGTGAGGCTTTGTGTAACACATAATATACTTAAATGTTATAATTTTCGAGATATAAGAGTTTAAGAAAAAATGAGAGCTGCTGGATCCCGTTCGACGCCTATCACACAAACAAATGTGAATCGTATGTCGATAGTATGAATGACAAAGGTCTAAAATACACCTTGGTCCAAACAAATTTTGAAATGTATGCAGCAGTTACAGGACGACGTCATAGTTGAGTATCTAAAAATAGGCAAAATTTAAAAAAAATAAATGGAACTTCCTCTTTTTCATGCCGCTTTTGGATTCTAGGGAAATTTTAGTTGGGGTTTGTGTAAAACACTATGAGGCTACAAGTAACAGATTTAATGATATTTAACGTTTTATGCGAAAAGCTGTAGAAACTGCATTTTATGCAACTTCAGGAGTGCTTTGGATGCAATTTGACAGACGCTAAAATAAGTGCATATCTAGTCTGCAACATGCTGCCGGTATCACACTGAGATATTCTAATTAATTGTTACCATCAGTTATCAAAAAATATTTGGTAGTGAAAGAAAGGAATGCCTAACAATTATTTATGAAATAAAAACAAATAATTATTTAATTTGATATTTTACGTTGTCATTTTGACAATTTACTTTATACATTTCCAAATGACAATTGTATGGAAAGACGAAGGCTAATAAAGCAAGACCAAATAACACATTTGTTTTAGTTTGAACACCACCGACAAAAACAAAACACTAATAACAAGTTTTAACATTTTTGTATAAACAGACGAAAATTTTAATACCGAGAAACTTAGCTGCCAAATTTTTTTATAAACTCATATCTCGAGAATTTTAACATTTAAGTATATAATGTGTTACATAAAGCCGCACTTGAATTATTAAAACTGATACTGCAGAATTTCATAATTCGACCTGGCCGCTTCCCCATCGTCTAATAGAAACTCGTCGTGACACACCCTGTATGTACTCTAGAAAATAAATTTGTCTTAATACATTATATTTTCAGTATTTTCCCTTTTTAGAATGTCTGTGCGCTATTCGGTATTCTAGTGGTCTAAAGTAACTATTACTTTTTGTTTTTGAGTTGGCTTTTTTCCGCTTCCTACCCCCCCCCCCCAAAGTAATAGTTTCGGTACAGCCCTGTTCTCAAGACACGTTGTGTATTCACGACCATTTACAACTTCACGGGTGGAAGAAAGTTTAAACAATGCTCGACGCGGAAAAGCGGCAAGCCCTGATGGGATGTATCCATCTACTAATATATTGTAGGCTTGTTTCTCTTCCCAACCGCCTACTGAAATGGAAGATAGACTGTCTCAAAACTGGAAGAAGACCAAAATTATTGTACTGCTGAGATCGGTTAAAGATCTAAACTTACCACCAAACTACAGACCGACACATACGAATTTCCAAACAATTGGTTCTCGGAACCTCAAACCAAAATTGGTTCTCAACAGAACAGCACGGTCAATTTTTATAGACTCTTTTAGATCGACAGTACTTAAAGTGGTAGCTAATAACTATAATAACCCATTACTTCATGCTTCGTGTAAAAGCTAAATTTTGGGACGAAACCAGTAATTAAGAAGTTTACCACTACTGCGATCCCGGCTGCAGTAAAGTAAAAGTGTAAGATGGGCTTAAGGGAATTTAGAGTACAGAAAGTTTCTGCAATTTTATTCCCGCAAAGTTCTACTTCACTACGGGAAGGCACTTAACGTAAAGGGAACACCGCGATACAGGATTACGTTAATTTCTGACGTAAACGGAACCGTCACGGAGTTTTTCGAGGCATATTCTCAAGTATATTTTCATTAACAGCGCCCGCGGGCATAATAGTGGTGTAATTAGTATTACAGCTCCTTCGCCCAGGCAGCGTCAACTCTCACACTTAATTAGACACGTTCTGAATACTTCTCCTTCTAGTTCAACCCCTTTCGGCTCTCGAGCCTTGWTATGCACGGCGCCCTTGCGGGCGATATAAATAATAAGTTTCGTTAAGTGCGCTCTCACGTTACTCCGCCGTATTTTGCCGGAATTTGACTAATTTTGACAGCAACTCGAATGAGCACAGGCTAGGAATCATTTGCGGATTACGACGGGCCGTTACGTGGTTGCACCCCTGGGAAGACCGTGATTGCGATCATAGAAGCTGTTAAATGCTTTTTGTTTATAAGGATGATCTGCTTATTTACAAAGATCAACGATTCAATTAAAGCTAGCGACGTCTGCTTCAGGTATGTAGTTTTAAAACTTATTTCTATACTAAATCGGAAATAACTTAAATAATAACAGACTAGGTTCAAGTACAATGCTTGCCTAAAGTCTTCTCCAGATATAATCTCAGAAAAATGACTTTCACATCGATCGGACCGCGCAATACGCATTGTAACGTGTAATCTAGTCTGTGATATCAGTTGTCTGTGTCAGTTGTTTTGGCCAATATGTTGTGTTTTGATGATGTATTTTTTATTCCCCTAACGCTTCTGCACAGTTATTCTAATTTCCCCTATATTTTATACGTCCATATTCATGTCGATGAATTTGTATTGAAATGGAATAGTTTCTTCCAAGGCTTTTCAGAGCTTGCATACTTATTGTGTAGTGTGATTAGAAGCTTTTCTTATTATTTCTCTTACAGGGTGATTGTATTGCTGTTGGTAATTCCTCAACGTCTATTTGGTAGTTTCCGTCTTGCTGGATTTTTTTTTGTACTACGATAACGTGATTTCTTTTATTCACTGGTCTAGACGCATGGAACTACTTCACTGCAACGACACCAACAAAAACAACAGTGACGATAACACAAAAGTCCAATACTAAAATACATTATGAAAAGATATAAGAGTTAAAAACGATTGTTCAGTGAGTCGTCAATCGTGAGCTCTGAAAACGAAAGTGGTTTTTATTATTATGCTGGTTAGTTGTTCGTTTTTCTTGTTACTACTACGGTATGTGTTTAGTTTTAAGCTTTCTAAATGTTATAGTAATAATAATAATAATAACATTTATTTTCCTACAGGTTTAGCACCCACTAACAGGAAAATTACAGTTAGAAAAATAACATGAAGTGTTACACATTGTTATGATTGGAATATTAATAATACCTAAACCCAACAAAATAAGCATAATATACAGGGTAACTGAAAACGTACTAAGAATTAATATATTTAACAATTTGGTTTAAAATTAAGGATTTAGAGTTATAGTGTGGCGGCACATAAGCACTACTGACGATCTTAGAAACATATTCGATCGACCAGTGAAATAGGAAAAAGTTAGTTTCTGACGAGAACTGAAACGGCGCACAGCATAGTTAATCTTCTCAAGCAACCAACTACAATCTAAATTATGTTAATCATAAATTATAAAGAAATGCGACAATAATACAAGTACGTCGAGTTTCCAGTGAAGCAAAATTAAACTTGCTTAAAAGAATTTGGTGATCACTACCTCTCGGCGGATAAAAACTCGGTTAAAAATGACAAAAATTTAAGAAATTTTCTTTGTACATATTCGAGTTGATCTATATAACATCTATAAATAGGAAACCATATTAACGCCACGTATTCTAACCTAGTACGCATAAGAGAACAATATAATAATTGTAAAGTGCGTAAATCAGTGAATTCCTTACAATTTCTATAAATGAAACTATAAGAATTGTATGATTTTGCAATTATATCTAAGATGTGGTCGTTAAACGTAAACTTTTGATCAAACACGACCCCGAGATCCTTAAATTTATGGATTCTATTTAGGACTTCATTATTGATTTGATATTGATAAAGTAATATATTATGATTACGAGTGAACGAAAGCTCATTGCATTTTGGAGTATTTAAATGTAATATATTCAGATCACACCACGTTGTTAAAGAATTTAAGTCGTTTTGAAGGATCAAACAGTTGTCTGAAGWGGAAATGTGAGTGAATAATTTAAGGTCGTATGCAAACAATAATTTATAACAATTTAATGAGTCTGGTAGGTCGTTGATAAATAGAAGAAACAAAAGGGGACCTAAATTGGATCCTTGAGGAACACCAGAGTTTGGCCAAAATGGGTTAGAGACAAAGTTTGCATAACGAACCCTATTTTTGCTCCCAATAAGATATGATTTAATCAGTTGAATAAGCGCAGGAGTGCAACCAAACCCTTCCAATTTAGCTAGTAGAATGTAATGATCAATTCGGTCAAACGCCTTTCTAAAATCAGTAAATATGACGTCAACTTAACCTTGAGAGTCAAGTACTTCAGAAACAAATTGGCTGAAGCTGGCCAAGTTAGTCACAGTGGACCTCTTGGGCATAAAGCCATGCTGAAATGGTGATATAAAATTATTAATACATTTGACGATGTTGTTATGCATTAAAGATTCGAAGACTTTGGCAAAGTTACAAATGAGTGAGATTGGCCGATAGTTTTCAATATTATTGATGTTACCTTTTTTAATATAGGACATACGTAGGTTGACTTCCAGAGCTCTGGAAATTTTGATGTTTGAAGTATAAAGTTGAAAATATAATGGAGAGGAGTAATGTTTTGCGAGTATTTTAGAGATCTATTATCGCGTTTGAAACTGGCTCAAAAACACGTGCTTTCGGGTCGAATGCGATCATAATATTAAAAAAAAACTATTTCTCACCTAATAACATATCGGAAGCTTGCATCCATTGATATACAAATGACCCTGCAGTAGGCTTTATTGACTAATCTAGCTCACGTCCCTACTATGCAATGACTCCGACAAATTGCATTATGGTGATGGGAGTTAACCAACTTTACCCATAGTACTACATATTATATAATACATATAATATATACACATTATATTTTAAAAACGGCAAGGTAATGATCAAAACTTAGGAAATAGTATGGTTAAACAGTTAAACACCTACGCAAATCATACCTGGCTAAAATTGCTTAAAATCCAGTAATAGGTTTTTTTGTTACCCTCTATAGCGATGTAATAAGAAACAAGTAAGTATTCTAGTACTCTTTTTGCAGCAAAACGAATGTATATCTCATGGGAAAMCGGGTTTAAACGAGAAAATCTATTGAAGTGTTACGAAGGAGCGCCACATTTACCMCTTAAGCAGGATTTCAGTTCCCATTACGAACCAAATGTGTAGCTCCCCGTTCTGCATTGTTCTCCCTTGAGGGGCTTGAGCTTTGCAGACAGCCTAGATGGGATGCGCCCGTCGCCAAGTAAAGTGTGTATTGTAACACAATTTAAGAGGCGCCATTAGGCGCATTCTGACATCAGTAGCGATCTTAGACCAGCTGCATACGCCGAGGAGACAATATGGAACAACAAAGCCGTTTATCCAGCGAAGAGAGCTTTCCCTTGTATCGGGGATGTAGCTTAGCGCACTGCTTTCAAAACGGCATTTCTTATGTGGATTCGAAGATGACACCCTAGAGCGCTCACCACCCAATGACATTTAGGAATAAAATAAAAGGTAATCTGCGAGGATCCGCGCCGTTTGTAGGAACGTGTTTATGCCTTTGAAGAGGGGATCTACCGAGATGCAGTTCATTCGGCAGGATTGTGGGCTTCGGCTGTGAAATAAAAAGGGGGCTAGTAATCGAAGGGCTGGCCAATGTGAACAGAACGGTTATTTGATAATTTTTCATATTTGGAGAAGCTTTTATATGGTGTATCAAAAATATTTGGAGTATTCAGAATTCAGTTATATACATTCTATGTTTTGATATGACAGAATCTGTGGAGTTCAAATAAACACAAAATCCATAGGTTATATATACGCTAATGTGGTGTAGCGCATTTGTGTAAAAATTAACTCTTACTATCAGGTCTAGTCACAACTTTTTCTTATGTATTCGCCCCTGGTGAACGCAATTGTATCCCTTCTTCTTTGGAGCCTATCAATTACCTACTAATTACCTATTCTGTGTTCGAACTGACACCACATCCTCCATATTAACGTGACTTCGCTCCATTTGACTATTAGCTCTTTCCCAAACTGAAATGACGCAAGTTTTCTTCCTACGAAGAAGTTATAGAAGCTGTAGAAAGAGCTGGATAGCAGACCATAAATAAGTCTTTTTTGACAGGCTTATATGAAACACAATGCACGCTGTCTAAAGTGTACTCATTTAGGTTAACTTATTTCATCGCATGTTATATGTACAGGGTTTTTATAAATGATTCACGCATCCACGGCGTTTATGGAAATTATCGATTAAATCAATTTGCCGCCTCTCAGGAAAGTGACGTATACTTGTTATCTGTCGATTTTTGAATTATTTGATATATATATATAAAGAGAAAACGCCTGGGACTGTGTAATTTCAAGATATTCTCTAGTGTTTTGTGGCATAATTAACTTTAAGGTTGCATAAAGCTCACATTTCGGAGCTGTGGGGTAACACTGATCTACAACCTTCAGTACTATCGCCATGCATATTGTAGCTTGGTAGCAGTTACAAAAAGGCGTCACAAAGAATTGAGAAATCAACGCCGCCCGCGTTGCATCAATCATTTATAGCCCTGTATAACCTTGACTAAATTCAATCTAACTAACATTCAATTTTCTTTATTTCATTCGTAGAGAATGTGCTGTACAGAAATAGTAACAAGCCCAAAGGTTCTTTTTTAAGAATTTATGGAATTGTATCGTCCCTCATCCTCAAATAGTGGAAAAAGAAATTGTTGGGGTTGGGACAAACAAAATTACCTTCTGGTAGGTATCAATTGTTTTGTTCATGCCAACATTTGGCAGCACTGTTTTGCTGCTTTTTCAAAGCTACAAACAGCAAATTACACATAACAAATCTTACATCTAAAAAACTTCACATTTAGACTGGATTGTGTTCTAATTAGTACGTGAACATAACTAGTGCAACAGAAGGTGACAGAAACACTTTGCAATGGGATGTGACAATGCTGTCGTTCAAACAATGTACATACAAAATAGAGCAATAACAATTATTTTAGCGCGATGACTTATAGTTAGTCAAAAAGTACAAAAACAAAAAACCGTAACTATATACAAAGRGCAATTTGAAGAGTTCATTCTATTTTTTTTAACTGTGGCATGACCAGCCATGGCATGGTTAGAACGGTCTTTCGTTTTGGCTCTTGTCAACCTCCAAAAAGGTGTGTTCACAACTGGAAGAATGTGACTTATTCACTAATTTTAACTATCTTATTGAAACTGCGACCAGAACAATTGTTAGTAATTATTAAGGTCGAATACATAAAAAAATAGGCATGCTCAACCTTAAACTCATCAACTACACCACTAATTACTTACAAAATACAAAAATTTTTATTTTTTATATTATTTTATTAACAAGAAAGATGGTGCAGGCAAATTCAGAGACACAAACCACGCGATCAACCTCAACTGATCACACGTTTTGCTTCTTTCATCCTGTGTTCATGTTATATTTTTCTAAGGTTATCTGAATTTTTATTAACTGTACTGTCATCTATTATTTTAGTGTATATCATTTCACTCATTAGTCTCCTTTTATAATTGGTTCCCTGTCTAAAATAGTAGTGCTATTAAAATAAAAATTGTGACCTTCCAGAAAATGGTGGTCTGCTGCGCGGTTCTTCCTTGTTGGTTTGTTTTTGTGATGTAGCAAGACTGTTTGTGTTGTGCGTGTGAATGGAACCTCTTAATATAATATTGCTTCGTTTGGCCTATATATTTTTCATCGCTATTATTGTAATTTATAGAGTAAACAACAGATGATTCTTCTTTATTAGTAAATTTATCTTGAAGTTTAGTAAATAAGTTTTTGATAAATTTGTTGTAAAGGCCCATTTTAGCTTCTGTATTGTTAAAACATTTTTTTCTTCAATTTATTAGATAACTTTTCAATGAACCGAAATTTAAAGAAGGATCTGTTCTCTGTGACTGGTGGTATCATGGTATTTGTTTAAATTGTCTATAAATGGCGGTGAACAGTTTATTAATTAAAATTTGTGGTTCATTACTTCACTTAAGATTTCTTTAACTTTTCTTTAGGTTTTCAGCATGAAACACGGGAAGGCTCAATTTGATTGCTCTGTATAATATTAATTTGTTAGCCATTGCTATTTTCTAATGTATGGTGTGAGTAATTATAATATAATTTTTTTATATCAATTTGTAAAGAGCGGCTCATCATTATTTCTTGAAATCAACATATCTAAGAATTCATATGTAAACTGTATTTTTTTCAGAAAAGCTGTTAAGTTTACTCAAAACTAAAGTATGTTGAATGGATTCAAAGGTGCATTCATTGTGAAACATCCTGCATCAATTAGATAGCTCGGAAACAAGCTGATTGAACGTAGTATGTGCTTTGTCTCACTTGATTTATCAGATAACCAAAACGGTCATTGTCAAAGAAATAACAGCGTTATACTCTCTCTGACAATGACCGTTTTCAAAACTAAAGTGACAATATCAATGAAGACAGTCATAACAGTGTCATCAACGTGGTTCTAACAAAGGGAATTTGGAAGCAAATTGGTGATTATTATTGATAATAGGTCATTCGTAACAAAATTTGCTAGCATTGGGTTTGTTGAATTGTCATCGCCATATCGTCCAATTGTTTGTCTGTTCAAAGTTATTGCTAGTTACTCTTATTGTTTTCATATCAGATAATCGCTGAACACATCAAACCAACAGGCAAAACAAAAATAGTATAGTTTATTGTGGTGGCGTATTGAGCCTGGCTTGGGGACATCAAAAATTCTTGGAAATAGTTTGGTTTTCTGACACACAAATCGACTAACCACTAAACAGTACACCCATTGGTGTATATTAGCATGAAAGCATTGGATGTTTTTTTTTGTTGAGAACGAGGCTGAGCTTTCAGTTACTGCTACCTAAAATTGTTCCAGTTAAAAATATTATTTTGTCATACGTGAAATCTGCAAAATCTGGAGGTGCACAGGCAATAGTTTTAACAGGAAAGTACAACGAACAAGAGTCAGACGCTCCCTGGATCTACGTCAACAAAATTATTTCTCATGGAATCTACCATCCTCCCACCACCCTGATGTTAGCAATTACATATACTTTTGAGCATGCTGATGATGGAGAATCTCGGTTAGAAGATACGACAATAAATATTGAAGAACTACAGAAATTGCAGCAGCCCCTATTTAGGAATATGGTCAATACTGAAAAATTGTCACGAAGCATACCTGATGCGCGATGGCGCACATTTTGAACATTTAAATTAAAATACGAGGGTGAATGCTTTCAGCGTCCATAAATATAAGATAATATTTTGTCGGATAGATCGCTGTCTCTTGAAAACACTGACAAAAAGTTAATAGTCTGACGTTTCGATTACACCTGTAATCTTTGTCAAAGACTAAGAACCTCAAAATTTGCCTGACACAAGTTCAAACAAAATTTTGAAAGTAAATAAACAAATCACTAAGGATGCGAGACGTCATAGAAACAACGTGCCAACCTGATAAAAAAGGAACCTAACGATGAAAAAGGAACTACCTACCTACTAGATATACACGAACTACTTGATAAAATATAACTACAAAATAGCCTTCCAAATGTCACCTAACTCATAATTTCCACAATCCCTATTGAAATTATTAGTATTCCTACAAATTTCTATAGCTTCTTTTATTAGACGTTTGTGATAATATTTTTCTCTGTGTAAATTTTTTTTTAATCAAAATCAATCATGTGTTTAGTCAAATATGAGTGTTCAGCTACGGAAGATTTATCTATCCGTTGCAACCTAGTAGCACGTATGTGTTCTTTCAAACGCGTACCTACTTTTCTTTTAGTTTGACCTATGTAACACTTTCCGCAAGAACAAGTAATTTTGTAAACACCTTCACTCTCTAAATGTACTTTATCTTTAGTGGAACTAAAAATTTTATCTAAATTATTATATGTACTATCAACAACTAAAATATCGTGTTTTCTAAGCATCCTCTTTAATTTTTCCGAAAGGCCTTGTACATAAGGCAAACTCAACTTCAATTTGCTTTGTCGTGGTTCAGAATTTATTTGATTTGGATGAGCACTTTTAGTAAAAACTGACCAAATATTCTTACTACTATAACCATTTCTCACTAGCGCTAATTTGAGATGATATATTTCTTTTTGTACATAACCTTAATCTGATATCCTTTGTGCTCTAACAAATAGCGTCCTAATAAGACTATTCTTTTGAGAAGGAGGGTGGTGAGATGTGGCATGTAAATATCTGTCCGTGTGTGTCGGTTTTCTGTAAACCTTGTGTCCTAGCTGTCCAGTGTTTGTTCTGTAAATTTGGACATCCAAAAGGTAAACTTTCTAATTCCATAGTAAATTTTATGTCGGGATTTTGACTGTTCAAATGATTTAGAAACCTACCCAGCTCTTCTATACCGTGGGGCCAAATAACAAAAGTGTCATCTACGTACCTATACCAACATTTTGGTTTAAGCTGAAAACTGTTTATCGCTACATGTTCAAAATTTTCCATAAACAAATTGGCTACTACAGGACTTAGAGGTGAACCCATTGCACAACCTGATTTTTGTTCATAAAAATTATCGTTCCATAAGAAATAAGTAGATTTTAAACAATGTTCGGATAATCTGGCTATCGTGTCACCTAAGGGATCGCTATTAAGCTTGGATTTGATGATATCTATCGTTTCAGGAATGGGTACTTTCGTAAATAAAGAAACCACGTCAAAACTAACCAAAATACCACCTACTGAAATACTTAAACCTTTTATAATATCAATAAAGTCTGAAGAATTTTTGATGAAACTACTGGTATTTCCTACATAAGGTTTTAAATAGTTGGCACAAAATTTTGCCAATCTGTAACAAGGACTGCCAATCGTATTGACTATGGGTCTTAACGGGACATTGGTTTTGTGGATTTTGGGCAAACCATACGGAAACAGTTAAAAGAGACTTCTCCTCATTCGAAAGCTTTGAACTTTTGATAAGATCATTGGTAATTTTTGAGGTAGGATCTCGGGATAATTTTTGATATGTTTCCTCATCTAACAACTCTCTAACTTTATTCTCGTAATCTGTTATATCTAAAATTACTGTGGCTGAACCTTTATCTGCTCTAGTAACTATAATGGACTTATCTGTATTCAAATCCTTAAGAGCATTCATTTTCTCAGATGTCACATTAGGTTTGGGCGTACGTGCATTTCTAATAGCGTGGCATACATCCATCCTAATCTTATCCGCTTGATCTTTCGGAAGCAGTCTTATACAAGATTCGACAGATGACATTATCTCCACTTTTGGAATGGGCCGTGGCGTTACAGCAAAATTCATCCCCTTCGCTAAAATATTTACAGCAGCATCTGTGACACTCTTTTTTGACAGTGTTTTCAAGAGACAGCGATCTATCCGACAAATTATTATCTTATATTTAAATTAAAAAATAAAACAAAACAAATAAACGCATGTGTCCGGTATTGCTTATACTGGCGCATTAACAGATAACTCTCCCTGATATCGATATAATAATCACGATTATCGAGCGAATTTTCTGATTAATTTAACAGTGTTCCCTGGCTACTTCGCGCAGTCCTGCTGAAAGATCGGCAAGAACGTGTGCGTGCGGTGGAAAAAGGGCGTTAATTAATCACAATTCGATTGGGCCGAATTGAATGGTCATTATCCGTCCGAAACAAAGCCCATGCGGGCTGATGCTGTAAATTAAACAAGTGGCGCAATTACCACGGATCCGATGAGATAAATTGAAAAGCCGGGCGCGTCCGGAGTTTGTAATTGGCACCGGACTCACAGACGTCGCTAATTACCATGGATATTACATGTTGACACATGCAGCGCCACCCCGACTTGGGGCTGAACTGATGCGAGATATTTTAGATATATATGCTTATTACTTGGCCGCGCCCATTCGTTAGCGTACACGTCATCAGAAAAATTAAAGATGGTAATGTGCATGCCATACGCACACATGTCAGATGAGTGGATGGCGAGCTGAGAGCCTCCCTGCAAAAATATTCGCCCTGAAAAGGGTGAAAATTAAATTTAATTTGTTTCCTGAATAAATAAAGCGCGTGGAAATTTTTGTCGATGGGGCCGTCCAATTTAAGAGCTAGTGGGAGGTGTTCCAGCGACTTCCTTTGAAAAGAAAATAAGCTATGAATCACACTCAATCAAGATACAGGTAATAGATAATATAAACGCAACTTCGTTTAAATTCATCCATGTTACGTTCTTGTATTGAAGGTATTGATGTTGTTGATATCATTTCAGTAAAGTAAAATAGGGCAAGAAACTGTTTAAAAACTACGAGCAAAATACAACCTAAGGGAATCACAGCACTCCTARATAACATCAAACCAAAATGCTTAACACAGGAAAAAGAAATCATAGTGGCAACAATATACAGAAGGAGTAAGTAAGAAAATACTATGACAGGGCGATAATATTGCATGTACAAAAACCTGAACGACCTTGAAACAAACCCAGTCGTAAAAAATCTCCAATAGAAAAGAAACTAAACTACAAGACGAGAAAAATCTCGTACCAAACATACGAAATCACTCAAAGAAAGAGTAAGCTAAACAAGACACAGGAATCGAACAATGACATTAAATTCTAGGAGTTTTAGTTCATAGCCGGCCCTACGGCCTTACGTTTACGTTACTATATTGTGATATTCGTTATAGTGAAGTAGAACCATGTTCCCTGTATTTAAAGAAGTGTATACAAGAAATCATACAATTGTGACATAAAAATTCTGCTGGATGAAAACTACCTTCTAATCATACTGGGTAGCCAAATATACGAGGAGTGCAATACCAACAAAACATAAAGGTCCTGCACAAGAAATAAGGAAATCACATTAGGAAACATGCGCAAGTTTATAACAGAAGGTGTTCAAGAACCACGATTAAAATACAAATCAATGGACAGCATTTCTAAATGACATCGAACAAGAAGGCTTCAGGTAAGGAGAAGACATCAAATCGACAAAAGAAGAGGGAGTAAGACAACGGCGACAACACGATAGGTAATACTGTACAGAAATCAAGGAAGACTTTAAAACAAACCCAGTCACAAAAAATTAGACTTCCAAAAACAATCTTACGTAGAAAAAACTAAAACACACGGACGAGAAATATCACATACTTCAGCAATGGATGAATACTAAGAAATTGCCCAAAGAAGCTTCGACATCATCACGAAATAGCAATCTAAACAAAACACATGAACCATAACTATCATGTAAAAAATAAAATAATAGATACAGAGGTTCTAAATTTCAGGCATCGGCGCATACGAGGAAGAAAAATAGCGCAGCCGCGGTAGGTTAACATCGAACCAGAAACAGCTAAGGAAAGCATTCAGCGGCTGAGTGCACCCTGCGAATCTTTCCATTCTGATTGTACAACATCTGAAGGTCCACAGTGAATACACATTTCGTCGTTTGTCCGATTGCTTGTCTCTTATTTCATCTTCTTTGCCTTACAGGTGCCTATGAGCTTCTTTTCACATTATTGCATATATAATCAGTACAGCTTCTGTTTAGATTTCTATAAAGGCTCAAAGTTATTAATTTTTGCTGAAGAAGCGCGGCAATAATATGATACTAGCTACAGTAAACTATCCAGAGTTTCGACACAGGACAACCCTTTACACTGGCAATTGGTATACCACAAAAGAATTGGCTGATAAATTATTAAAGAGAAAAACTCACCTAGTGGGAAAATTAAGAAAAATAGGCGCAATATACCGAAATAGGTTTTGCCTGCCAAAATAAAAAGAGGAGAAATTATAGCTAAAGAGAAAAAGGGATAGTAATTTTTAAATGGATGAATAACGCAATATGACGATGATAACTACGATGCACAAAGATATTTTTTTAAGTTCCTGAAGGAATAGAATGTGGAATAAAGCTAAAAGCAGTAGTAGGCTATGATGATGCTAACAGAGATCTACTATCTTCCTACTCTACCTCTGCCACGCTTAGCATCAAAAGGTTGAATTATTAGTTACTTGTATAAAAGAAAAAAGGCAGTAAAAGTAAATAATTGTAGAATTAAAAGAAAATTTGCGCCTAAAGTTGGTTGTAAAGCAAAACAAAAATAAGTCGACACTTTTTGATCGCCCACATGCATAAAAACATAAAAATCTATGTCTAAAACCAGAAAAAGGTCGTTCTGTAATTTGATATCAATGTAATAAAGACAACTGTTAGTGGTCATCAGTATGCAATAAATAAAACAAAACACCTAAATGTCAAGCGTGTCTTGAAAAGTTTCTTTGCTTTTTTAGCCAAAACAATAATTAAAAATAATTGTCTTTATTTATGCTTATACATGGTAACATATAGAGAACTATACCTCTACTATACTATCAATGACTATTTACTTATTGACAGCACGTACAGAATATATTAGTTGCGTTTCTATTAGGAAGTGCTTTTAAGATTTAATAAAGCTTTAACTCGAAAACTGGTGTAAAAATTATATTATTTTACAGCATAACTTTAATTGAGATATTTATTCACTCTTAAATATAGGGAAAGAGAAATAGTGTTTCAAAAACATCTCTTAAAACGATAAAATATAACTTCATCAATTTTAGTTATTATTATTATTTGAATTTTTAATTAATGTTTTATTTTTGGAGAAAGATGCCAATCCCCTACATTTTAACCCAACCTTAAAACAGGTAGTATGTTTTTGAAAAATATGTTTTTTGATTCATTGGGCTTTGTAAGGAAAAAACAGATACTCTTTGTTCATGAGGCTAAATTTGGCCATTTCCGAGACAATTGCAGTTTAATGTTAAAGTTCACATTTTCACTGTATAAATAATATAATTTTGTATATACCAAATTGGCTGTGATAAATAATATAACTGTGTTAGTTGTCATATGCGTTGACATTTTGGCAATACTTTACATTATTTGTACTACAGTTTAATTTAATTTACAAAACAAAGGAAAATCATCCACACCAATAATAACATTTTATTGAACTTTGCATTGAATGCTTTCCTATAATTAAAACTTTTTATTAAAAAAATCGCCTGTTGTAACAATTATGAACTTTATTTTAAAATGATTTAAGTTTTGGAGATGTGAGAAGTGATCAATTACAATTTTTTTTATCACGAACAATTTGATAAAATTAAAATATTATCACTTAAGCAGTGAAAATCTGAACCCTAACATCCAACTGCAATTTTCTCGGAAAGGGGCATAAACCAAGTCCATCCTTTATTTACATGAGAATCCAAAACACATATTTTTGAAAAAATACTTATCCGTTTTTTAGTTAAAGGTTAAAGTGTGTGGGGTTGTTCCTTTCCTGACCGGCCCAAAACATTTATTAAATATAATTTGTGCATCGTTTTAACAGCTTCTACTACAAATAAGAATAATCAGAATTTGATGAAATTATCTCAAGCGGTCTAACAATATGGTTGAAAAAGTATTTTTCTCGACTATGTTTAAGGGTGAATACCTCAATAGGCAGGCGTTATTTAAAAATGTTATTGTGTTAAATAGTGTTATTTTTACACCACCTTGTATACTATAACAACGTTTTTTTCGAATAATATAATAAACATCCAATATTAAACACATCCATAGCATACATGCGGCAAAATGCGTTGTTCGTCGTGTATACCAAAATATACACTTGGCAATTTTGACCCATCTAATGTGTACCTACCTATACGAATACGCAATGCCACATTTATAGACAAGGCAATCAGGTGTTAAATACAAGTTTATGCAGAATGGAAAATCTAAAACCTTTATGTTTATTTTCAATGATGTCTCCGTTCTGTCCCAACCTCGCTGTATTTCTATGGTTCCAGACGAGGTTTGAAGAGAAAACATAAACTCAAACGAAAACGAAAGTCCGTCTTTTGCAATTCCTCCAAGCTCGCGTTCCACGTTCGCTTTCCCTACTATCTCATTATCCTCTAACAGACGGGCTCCACTTTGCTCGAAACCAATTCCCTAATTTAAAGATTTTCGTAGTCGATTGCTTAAACACAGAATCCTGTTCCTGCAGACACGGCTCTATCGAAGGCGAGGGAGTGCCGCCCCAGGGAGGCACGTCGATCGTCGTTTAGTAAATTAGCTATCGCCTCCTAAAATCGCAAGTTTCGCCGTAAGTTTATTATTTAGTTTAGCAAAGTGGCCTTGTTAAATTGGCTTTGCACGTAATAAAATAAGCATATCTATTCCAGACATCACTTAGCAAGGCAGAAACTATAATGAGTGTTGATAACGCTAAAACCTGAAACGTGTGCGCTATCGGCTGTAAATTAATTAGCCAATAGTGGGGCGGGCTTTATGTGCTCAGCTCATGCGATGCACAAGCTGCTCTTGATACGTGCACTTGGGGTTCGATGCGCGATGCCTGACGTGTCTAAGTTATAATAACTAGTCAGTTACACCTCACCAGACACCAGATCAGTGCATCGAGACTAATTTAAGGTAGCTTATGAGCTATCTTGCCTATGCTGCATTACGGTACATAGCGGTGACGGCGAACGTTGAAAATGTTGCTTGCATATACCTCTGTGGATATTTCCATGGGAAATTCAGTAGGATGACAATACTGTCAATAACAACGTTACATTTAAAGTACTTTTCGTCATGTAACTCCATTTTGTCAAATTGTGAGTCAGCCAAATTCAATATTTCTATATCTTGACACCTATCAAGGAAATTCGGAAACACTCCAGTTGTTCTTTACTGTACCGGATATTTTTAACCTGCTGGTTAACGGAATCATCAATTTATGATTTTTTAATTCATCAATTTTATGAATTAGTTTTATAAACGGCAATAAAAAAAACGAAGGGACTAAGCTTTGGAGACCTTGCTGGCCATTCTAGTACTTCTCTTCCTTCCAATACAACGATTTGGAAACACGAAATTAAAGTACTAGCAGACGTTAATCTGGTAATGAACTGGGGCTCCATCTCCATTACCAAGTTCGTTGGCATTTCTGTTTTTCCCGCGTTGTAATGGAAAGACCGGATGTCTACAAAGGTCCAAGTAATTTGCATCCTTTAAGTTCTGATTACAAAGGAATGAGCTAATGATGTGGCCTCCTGTTATACTTGCCCACCAAGCGTTCATCTTTTAGGGTCCCATCCAGAAGAATAGATTAAAAAAGATTAATACTCTCAAGCGATTTAACGAGTTGAGGCATTCGAGTTTTCTCCAAAATTATGCATTACACCTAATTTCGTTTCATCACCCAAAGAAAATCCGTATTTCTGCAGTACACGCCCTAGCTTTCAAAACTGTTTTTCAATCTTTCTGATGGAATTTTGAGACATATATATGTTTGTTTCCCTTATACTAGTGACATCACATAACTTTGAACTAAATTTCAGCTTTATTAAACACAAATTTTGCTCACTGTCAATTCTGCAGCTTCCCTTCATGACCTTTATCTTTTTTCTAATACCTTGTTTATGGCTTTGTCTCATATCTCCTATGATATTTCCATAGCTCTTTTGCAAAAAATACCTGGTTGTCCAATCCTTCGAACTTGATGCCTGTCATTAATCCGCAACATCTGTTCAAACCACTTTATTTGATATTGCTCTGTTGTTGCTAGCACTGATTTATATGTGGTCCATTCCGTAGCCTGAATTCAACTTTTTCGGCTCTTATTAATACCCAGGTGTCCCATTCAAAAGTTGGTAATGGTCGAAATATGTTCTTGCACACATTTGCTTTTGTTTTCCTTGTAATTTTATTTGTGATACGCCATGCAGTTCTGGAAACCACTTCGACTTGAGCGTCTGTACTTTCTCCGTAACGTGTCATCATCAGAATAGTTATTTTGTGTATATATGTTGATAGCACTATCTTTGAATAAATCGAATTTGACAAATATTTAATGATGTCACTTGTCGTACTTTCCTTAAAAGAATCGTAACGTCACCAACCGAAGTAATAGGAATCAGTATATCAAACAGTATGCTAAAAATACCCGCTGAAATAATAATTAAAAAAATGGGCATTTCGTTGACAGATGTAGTGAATACCTACACAAACGCAGGAATAAAATTATGTTAAAATGTAATATACCGTGTGTCTCTTTCTATAGAAGTTGGTTAACTTGATTTTCTGTTATGGAGCGCCTCCTATTTGATCACATTTGCATTTTTTTGTAAATAAATAAACGTACGTCATTTTGGGGTTATTTAATATTAAAAAAATCCTGTGCAAAGCGCTTTTGAGAACAAATATATCTCACAAAATAAAAAAGAGTGAATACGATACGTTACATAACTTAACAAGTGCAATTCATTACAAGTAAAATTTGACGMGATTTTGAATAATTTAGCGTATGAATCGGTATATAACTAATATGTTTTCAATTTTTCATATGTCATTCTGCCAATACTCTTTATACTGCATATAGTGCTGAGGTTATTAGTTGGCATTGGTATGCGAAGTTCAAGCACATTGCAATACAGGTCGACACCACCCAAAATAGAAGGCTGTACAATCCTTGTCGAAAACTATACAACTACTGGATCGGTAAAATATCCGGTTTTTATAATACATATTATAACCAATTTATGGCCTTAGAATCCGTACAGGAAAAGCCAAAATCGACAGTTCCTCAAATAAACAATACAACAATATTATCAAATCGCCCGTACATAGAATTAAAAAAACAGACACGCACACACACCATCTCACACATTTGAGTATAGCCCATTCCGAACACAAATGTTTCGAGATTTAAGATCCTACAAGATTTTTGAAAGACTGAGTTGATTAGGTAGGTTTTCTCTGCTATTTGTGTTTAACGGTTTAGCTGGTCTTCATAAAGTTGGCTGTGATACGGTTAAGCCACAATTGGCGTGAATTTAGGAAAACGTTTATTTGTTTTATCTCTTATTATAAACATTTCGGGTGGAATATATGTGTAAAATTGCTTGAAAATCGCTTGTCGAATTTGCTTGACTTAGTTTAATGACAGTTAGTTTGGCTACAAAAGCAAGGCACTTCTCCTCACTAGTTACAATGGAAGTTAAAAGATCTTTGAACGAAGCTAGGTGGATTCGTCCTATGGTCCTCACAACCAACTGGTAGACCACCGAGGTCGCCTGACTTCACGTGGAAGATATGCGTCATAAAATTTTACCGACATTTCAAGGAATGAAATGCTCTTTACTGTACTTATGTACTTATTGCTATTGTTATTGTTGTTGTCGTTACGGTAAGCTTGTTTCGTTTGTGAACGACTAATATATAAAGCCAACTTTAAGACAAACACGCCGCTTCAGAAAATTTACGTTATAACCTCTTTGCATTGTACGCTTTGTGTATATATGCTTTTTGCGTTTGTTATTAGTTTTGACATTCCAAAATGGGAAAAAAATCCAAAATTTTGCTTCTTGTTTTGTGGTTTGACACCCCATCAAGGAGCAAGCCAGCGTTTCTTAAATCGGATAATAATTTTTACACATGCACATAACGGTATTAAAATTGTATAGATACATACAACTATGTTCGAGGTGCTGCAAGACTAAACTTTCGAGCATTACCAATGTATAACCGCTCCTAATACTCATTTATATAAATGCCCATAACACTATAAATATAAAAATATGATTATAATTCAAGATAGTAGCGGTCGTAGTTGATATTTACTTTTTATATTATGGGGCTATTCGACCTTTTTTATTCAATTAGAACACTCTTTTATCCAAAGTCAAGCTTTCGATCTTTAATTTAGATCTTCATCAGGACAACTACAATATAATATAATATCATATAAATAAAATTAAAAATCCTATAAATAAAAAATCGGACACTCAAAATTTAAGTAATATATATACGTACCTGTTATCACAGGTTTTGCATAAACAGAATATATCTTTTAAAGTTTAAAGTTGCTTATTTATTTAATGAAATACAAAATTATAAGCGGATTTTTTATGACAAATGTTGATTTAGTGACTATTTAAAATTAACAGTTCGTCATATTGTCAGAGTGGTAGTATTGGTTGGCGGTTTTGAAATTCGAATTTGAATTTGACAATACGTCTCAATATAATTTCGTACAGAATTTTCCATAATTATAGTACAATAAAGTTAAAATAACTATCACTAATAATCTCAAATTTCCTGTAAGTAACACCATTGTATTTATTAATAGTAGATAACTTTGTCTTGTATTATATTGTAGTTGTCCTGATGGAGATCTAAATTAAAGATCGAAAGCTTGACTTTGGATAAAAGAGTTTTCTAATTGAATAAAAAAGGTCGAATAGCCCCAAAATATAAAAAGTAAATATAAAAATATATATGTAGCGCAGAGTCCTAATAGGCAAACATGAATTTTATTTATTTGTACAGAATTATTTGGTTATATTTTTTTAAACCTTGTTTACTTGCAACGTTAAAAATCTGACATCCGTGACTAAATAAATTCCATGGAATTTTTAGTGCGTGTAGATATGAAACACATAAAAGCCAGTCGTATAGCTGGCTGCATACACGACTGCTAAACCGCGATGCACGATCATCCACACGGCCTAAATAGCCGCCGGTGKGATACACGCATACCTGTCGCGTTTACCCTATTCACGAAATCCAGCAATTGTAACACGCGAATGACACCCAAATCGGATTAGTCATGCCACCGTTTGAGACATATATATATATATCTCCAGCCTGGCCCATTTCTGTCACTTAAGCTGATTTGGACCAATTTGGAAACGGCGGATATGGGTCGGTGTTAACGTGCGAATCACTTAAGGACTCTGACAACTGCCAGTCTTCAAGTCTTCACAAAGGGCGGTAAATTATTTAAATTTGACCCTTTAGGCACACCTAGACAGGTATCCTTTCCTTACTCAGTACCATTGACGAAGGAAACGATTATGTAACATTATGAGTATCGATTATAACCAGTGAATTGCGTTTACGGGTAATTTATTTAAATGCTAGATGTAAATTATAGCTAAATTGTATTCATGCGGCAAAACTAAACGCATGCAATTTTTCTTCGTTTTCTTTCACAAGCATAGTCAACTTCCTTAGTTGATTTGCTCCTCCAAGCCTCCATGAATATGTATAAAATGTTTTAGTAAGGTATCATGCCATTAAAGCAGGTTTCTTTTTTCCCCTGGAAACAAACCTGCTTTGAAGTCTTTCCTTCCAATGCCATAATGTGTGTATTTCCAAAACTCGTTTTTTTACGTAGTAGGGAATTCGGAAACTCATATTTTAAACACTAGTTGATTTTAAAATGCATATCTGTGCTGTGCTGTCTGCACCGCAACCAACTGCAGATACTTACTAGTTGATTTTTTTCTAAAACATCTCAATTAGCACTTTTTGCATACTGTGTTAATATAGCATAATAAAACAGACCCACGATTTAGAAAAAAAATGCAATAAACACTAAAGTAGCAGGGGATAACAGAATAAAATTGCAGTTTCATTCCTGTTTATAAAACAAGAATGACAATAATATCACAGCTGACTGTCATTATATGGCACACTGATGTTTGGTATACCAAAATAATGTATTATTTTTGGATTTGTATTCATCTACACAGTGCCATTTTCTACAAAACATTTTTAAATTAGTTTACATGTCGTATTCTACGCGCTCATTACTGAATATATCAGTAAAATTCCGGTATTTCCACCGTGGTAATATGTAGGCAATTTATTCCTAGCTACGGTACAAAGCAAATTAGCATTTTTGATCAGTGAGCTGTTAATAATACCCCCCTAAAACTTTACATCTACTGACCCAATGCGTTGGTGTGGTATAGAACTTTTCCTGAAAATGATTAAACTTGAGCATAAGCTTAATTTTCTTTTACTGCTAAAATACTGCAAAAAGTTTAGGCTTTCCTTAGTATAAATTATACAAAATGTAAAGATTAGTTTATACAAATGCAATAATCCTTTTTTATTTGTTTTACATTGTAATTGTTACCGGAGTGATTAGAAGAATTCAAATGCTTATAACAAACGAAGGAATGTCAGTTGCTCTATTGCCACTATAGAACAAATCTCCACACTGCAGAATCAAATAAAAACTCTGATTTGCTTTTTAACAGATTATGTAGATATTGCTATCCCCACTTTTTGTCTTGTTCGAATTAGATGACATCTGACACACAAAGGCCGCATACGTCTTTGATAAAATTCAACAATTAAAATATAAAAATCATGACAAGAACAGAAAAACGTAAAACATGTAAAGTGACAGGAAATTGACAAAAAAAATAAATAAATATACAAACACGCTAAACAGTATTTTTGTTAATTAAAAAAATGCAGTAAAATCTTGACATAAAAATCCAAAATACTAATTATTGTCAGTATTGTAAGCATAGCGTTTAGAAATACAAATTACTTTCAATTTATTTATGTCATTGAAATAAGGTTAAAACAAGTTAAGCATTTCTAAGCTGTTCCAAATAGAGTTACTCTGCTGTATTCATCCGAGCTTTTCATTGCTGCAAACGTAAGACACGATAGGAATGCAAAGAGTAAGTAGTAGATGTTGGTTTCTACTTCGAAATATAAATGAGTTTTTGTGATTAAGAGTTAGAAAATGTAAATTTTCCTTCCATTTGAATTTTAGACGTAAAAAGAATAGAAGAATTCAAATACTTGATGACGAGATCAACACACTTGCTTCTTTCTTTCGCAGAAAAGGAAACTTCCTTTATCAACACATCTATAACCGAAAAAAGAGATTTACAAAATGGTTTTATTTTTTAGCTTATTCACAAAGATTTGTGCTAAAATAAGGAATAAACTAACACCTAATAAATTTTTACTCTGTAATATGATGGTAAGTATATCTATCGGGCTGTCGCAACTATCGCTCATTCGAATTGGCAACTACGTATTTTAAAAGGACTAATAGTTTAGAAGTCCATATAAAGGAGATTACTTGACAGCAGTTTAAAAACAAAATAGGTTCTAAAGCAACTATGAAATGACTCTCAAGATTTCTAAAAATAATTACTTTGTACTAGCCCTCGTTTATGCCCACGATACTCTCCTTTACATTTTCAAGTTGTCACGATAGAGTCGTGGTCGCCATCCAATAGCATCTCCGAAAAGCATGCCTATAAATTACAGCAAATAAACTATTCAGCAGCTGCAATCAGTGTCGATACTTTCTACAAAAAATCGACATCAGTAATATAGAAAACTTTAAAGGATACTTAAAACACTGGTATATAAATGATATTGTAATAACCTGTATCACCCTCTTATGTTAGTGGCGGACATTGGTTGTTATTTCAATGATTATATAAATTAGATTTGATGGTGTAAATTGTTGATTTAAAATGTCCTCAAAAATTAGATTGAGGACATTCTATACCTAACATTACTAGTGCTGGTCACATTATCTCTATGAAATTATTTATGAAATACCACAGAGTGCCGACTGCCCAAAACAAAAATAAGGTATTGCAACAGTTCAACAATATTCAGTTCACACAAAAGCTAAAAGAATTTCGGCGATAACTGACATTGGAAGAGCATAAAGCTGACTGTGTATTTCAAAACAAAATCAACTTTCATAAGGTCTACTTGCACTCCAACAAGCATAATTCTGGTATTCATGGGACTGGATCATCATCATGATGCTATTTTTCTTTTATCTTGAAGTATTTTAGTCCACTATGATGAAGTTAAGAATTTAACGCCTCTTTATACGACTACCGCTTTTTCTGTCATCGCATCTTACATCACGAACTTGAATCTATTAAATAATTAATACTATCGATATCTAGGACCAAACAGTCGTGGAAAGGTGTGCGACACGTGGTAATGGAAGCCCTCAACCCGAAAGCTCATTAAGCTAATACCGCACGACTCAAAACGCGAGACGGGGTCTTATCTAAATCGGATTAAACCGAGAACCAGAAGAAAGAAAAAATCGTATCGCCGTCAAGGACGTCAGTTATATGTTGTTCAGGTGTCAGTAATGCCAGCGCTCGACAATTAGTTCGAAATGTGAGGCGAACTCTTAAGACGCTTATAGCAATATTCCGTCCGGACACGACTCTAGATTGGTTAGATCTTATCTGCGTCTGGAACTGTCGGTATGCGGGAATATTAAACGGTTAATTGGTGAACCTCCCGCATCAAACTTGAACGTGAGGATGGCAAGGTTATAATGGCCATGCAGCGCTAAAGTTTGGGATCATGATCACGATTACGTGGTCGCACTCGAAATTTTTTTGGATTCAGATTTCGTGGGTACTTATTAGCCCACGATGCAATAATGTAAGAGCTAATAGTTGTTTTACATTTAGTTAATTCTGTATATCCCCGAATTCAGTACAATCTGGTTCTGACTAAACAACATTTACCCAATTAAATAATTAAAGGAGGAAGCTGCCAAAGAGAAGGTTGCTCTGACAATTTTGAAAGTTGCATCATAAAATGTAATCGACCTGTTTCAGCATTTTATTCGAAATCATCAAACATTTTCATTGAAACACCTGGCAGAGTAGAGTTAAAATTTTACCTGGGGGCAAATTATTTGTTTCCTATTGGAAACTGCCGAAAAAAATAAAAACTCACCCAACAGGAGGTGCCTTGAATAATCTGCAACAAAACACTAGCTTCATATTTTTGCAATTTACAACTCATAAGCCTTTATACTAATAGCAAGGCGATTTATGGCGTCTAATTATTAGTATTTAAAAATCTTAACTTATTACACATACTATGACAGCATTTGTGATGTACTGTCATTCGCAATTGAAACCACTGTTTTCCAAACTTACCTTTATTATTATTATTATTATTATTACCTTCTTAACACGAAGTGCAGGTAAGTACTGTTCGTAGTAAAAGCCGGTAGTGCTCTTTTTTCTTCCTCCTTTACACGCACATGCGCTACGTTTCACTACTATATACACTACAATATTCTCCCCCCCCCTAATAAAATATCAATTCCTACTAAAACTATATACAGTACTGGTAAGTAGCTACGTACTAATATATTACAAAAAATTACAACTTTCATAATTTTTCATACATCAGTCTCTCTACAGGTTTAATCACACGTTTTGGTCTCTCATTTTGATCTTCGTTTGCAGCAACATCATTGTCTTTACTAAAACGTTCATCTTTATTTAATTCACAGGCAAGGACAATTCCTTGTAACCGAATAATTTAATTTGATTGAGTTGCCGTTTCCAAACTTGATTTAGCTGTGGAATATGAATCAGGTAAGTATTTCGACCAACACGTTTAAAAACAACACCTTTAATCCAAGTTACATTTTGAGTATTACGATAATCCTTTACAGTTACTGTCTCACCCTTATTAAATTCTAAAAATCTGTTTCCTTTGTAATATCTTACTTGATTGTTTTGTTGAATTGTCACGAAGTCTTTCACATCATTATAAGCTTTCGACGGTTGCGGCATTGTATCAAAACACGTACGTAATTTCCGTCCAAACATTAGTTCTGCTGGACTTTTACCTATAGTGCAATGATTCACACTGCGATAGTCAAATAAAAAGTTATTTAATGCTTTATCTAAATCGTACTTTTCACCCCTACCCAAAGCATTTTTTAAAGCATTCATTACCGTTTACACCGCATTTTCTGCGGCACCGTTTGAAGAGTGATGGTATGGAGGTGAAGTTAACAGTGTTACATTATTTAAAGTCAAAAAATTCTTAAATTCTTCTGAACAAAACGTTTTGGCATTGTCAGTCACCACAACTTTTGGAATTCCAAATCTAGCAAACGTTGTCCTTAATATTTCAATTGTTACTTTTGCTGTAATCGAATTTACCGGAAAAGCCTCTATCCATTTCGAAAAAGCGTCAACAATGATAAGAAACTGTTTGTTTAAAAATGGACCCATAAAATCTAGATGCAATCTTTCCCAAACTTGATTAGGAAACGGCCAATTTAATAATTTAGATTTATTTGGCGTCTCTTTCTTAAGTAAGCAATTTTCACAAGTAGAACCTACCCGTTCTATGTCCTTATCTAACTTAGGTCACCAAAAATACGACCTAGCAAGACTTTTCATTTTTACGATGCCCATGTGTGAAAGATGAAGCTGATTAAGCACACCTGAGGTATTATTAATCTATTATTCCACAATAAGCAATCAGACTCTACAGAAAGTCCATCCCGTAACCGAAAATATGGTTCAAAATGTTTTTCTATATTCTTTGGCCAACCAAACTTTACCCAACTTATCACGGTACACAAAATTTTATCCTTACATGTKGCTGATCTAATCTTTTCAAAATTAATGGGGAATTCAGTATTTTTCCCAAAATAATTGATAAAATCTAATTTAATGCTGGGTGTCAAATTATTTGCTCAATTTACTTTTTAGCTCGATGAAAAAACGCTATTGGAGAGAGAGAGAGAGAGCGAGAGAGAGAGAGATCTAGACAAATATTTGGATAATCAATGAAAGCGGGTCCGACAACAATTCTAGTTCAAGTAAATCATCTGCGCCGGTCAATTCACTCTCACCCTACGACTAGTTTCGCCTTATCGGGGCTCATCAGGCAGGGGTAGAGAGTAAATTGACCAGTAAATTGCTTTTGCAATAACCCTACTTAAAGAATAGCTTCTCCGATGTCACCGACAGGAACCTGCACTAGGTCGATGTCTATTACAGTTATAGACTGCCTAGCTGGTACTGTTATAGCTGGCAGAGCTCCGCTTAGATGGCACTGATGCCATCAGCTTTCGTATATTTCTGGTTCAGGTTTTACTGACGCCACGAGGCATAATGCAACGGCGATCTTGACATGAAACCTTCTGAGACATTTCTCGCATAAAAGCCAATAGAAAAGACGATAAGAAAGTGTTGCCATATTTGCACCGACGAAGAATAAGTTGAGGAAGATKTTAGACCATTGGTGCAAAAAAGCCGCYATCTAGGTCGCATGTCAAGCTGCTTCCACAGCTGCTTAGCAGATTGTGGAAAGAGATCAATATAAGCCGAAATTAGGATTAGGTTTCAGAGTTAGTGGCTTATTCCCTATATTAAATTTTATGGGCCAGAAGAAGATAATGAAGAAGTGCGGCGAAACAGTGTGAAATTGCTCCAAGAACATCGAGGAGTATCGGGAAAACAGAAATGAATACGAGGTAAAAGAAATTGAACCTGGAACGGATGTTGGTAAGCAGAAAAAACTCAAAAGTGAGCTACCTACCACTACCTTTGGCAAAGGGGCTTCTACATCTGTAGAAGTATATACAGTCAATTTCTTTGACACAAAAAAAATAAAAATTCTTCAGCCGGCGATGGGATCAAGTGGCTTTGTGGATCTATAGCACAGTGCAACAACAATAGGTGGGACCCATTTTATAGCTGCGACTGATGTGAAGACTATAAATCTACCGTCGACAGTAATGGTGAAGGTTTCGCACCATAATAGGTGTACTTTTATATTTGACGACTGTCTACCATAGAATATATTTTGTTATTTTTTTATCCGTTTCTATAACGTTGTTTCATTTTTTGTACGCTTATAAAAGGTTTTGTTCTCAACAAAAATTTAATCACACATTATGCTATATTTTCCAATTTTACCACCTATATCGCGACAAATAAAAGTAAAATGTATTTCTACAGGAATTGTGCGGGGTATTTTTTGACAAAGGTTTTCTGTGGTACTGTTTACGCTACCACAGAAACAAAACACCGCAAGAAAGATTATTTATGCTTCATTTTGGACATGTATGGGATGACACTGGCACAGTCTGCTATAACAAGAAAACATAGACTGCTTGATTCAGTGTATGCCTCGACAACATTGTTCCACTTAAACCAAATTTCAATCGACATTAATTGACTGATATTTACTGTTCTGGGTACCGCAATTCTTTTTGATGTAGCAGTTATTGAATTACAAAAAGATCGGAATGATCCAGACTCGACGGTTTTGAATGACCCGTTTAATTTTAGTACTCCAGCGTAAAACGTCACATTAAGTAAATATTTAATTCAACTCTGCTCGACCACACAAAAGAAACAAAAACACTTAAGTGATGCAAACTGTTATTTTGCCGCCGGAGCTTTTTATTTGCCGTTTCCACAGCTTTCCAGGAACCCTCGCACAATTAAACGCGCAGTAAATTCGAAAGCACATGCTGCAGGGACGCGGCAATTGTGTTAAATCTGATTAATTCAAATCGAGGCATCTGCATCATCTGAGCAGTCCTCGTGACATTTTCGCAACAGTAGGTGCCGTCTAATTAAATGGCACGATCCGTTTTGAGATACAGTTAATTAGTGCATAACCACTGCCCGTCTGTAAAAGCCCCTAACAAGTATCGAAAAAGGACGAGAAGACTATACACCTCTTGCAGGAACGCATCGGGATATCGTCTGGCTAACAAAGGGGATCTTGTTCGCAGTTGCACGGACAGTCTCCAATGAGCTCTTGTAATGAAATTCCTAAAATCGGCGAAGGGACCTCTTGGAAAATGATCCCCAGGAATGCAAACTGAGCCTGGTCTGCAAGGATCGCCCGTCTGATGAACCCCGATTCAATTAAACTTCGGAACTATGCTTTTGTGCAGTTTTTCAAATAAAAGCTCGGGGGCAGATGACTTTTCGTTCGTTTGCATTATCTAATAAAGAATTATGTCGTGACATACATATATCAAAAACATGAACAGCTCTCCTCAGATTATTTAATCAAATAATCAAAGTACATCAGTAACAAGAGTGTAGTTAGTATATAGTTAGTAGTACACTTCAATTCATATGTAATGTTTTAGATGTCGAGATGATGCCTTATCTTGCTCTTATAGATTTCAGTCAAATAGTTGCGGGTCTTTGTTTTTTAGATTCCAGTTTGTAAGGTATTTATAATACATGCAGTGACTAGTAGATGCAAATGTGTTTAAATCTTTTGAGTGTCTGATTCAGCAAATGGTCGTAACCGTCTTTGAGCTACAAAATTCAAAGATATTCTTATCAAAATTAGACTTTTGATTCGGCTCATTAATAAATAGGTACATTGACGCGAGCACTAGAAGATGCAGAGGGAAGTATATACACTCTGTCTTTGCTCAGGATCATATAAGCTCAGGTAGGCATGCGCTTTTATTGTTAGATTTTCCACAGAAATATTTAGATCTATTCTCCAAAATCTTGTTTGGAATTTCTTCAAGATAATTAACTTCATAAAATTCAATAGCTTCCTTATATTGAGATCGCAAATTAGCAAACCTTCTGTAATCAGCTAAGTTGCCAGTAATCCCGCAACCCTAGTTTGAACATTTCAGTCTTAAGTAAACAGAAAAGGTGTTAAACATATAGGTCTATATTACTTATATACCACAAAAATGAGTCATGCAAAACAGATACATCCAATTCATGAATACTAAATGTTAAGATGGATAGACCTAAGGCAAGGTTTGTTATCTAATTAAATCGCGAAAGACCAAGGCCAATACTGTCATGCATAAAAATGGATCCATAGTAGATGCTGCATCGGATGGGTAAAAAAWCAATAGTCATCAGTTTCAACTTTCCACCTGATGTTGGGGAGATTATAATTTCCAAGTATACGAAGCACATAATTAAGAAACTAGCCTTCAACGCATAYTATGTTGTTCATATGAACTTCATAAACGTTCAGGAAGAACCCAACCGTATGTGCACATGAACAGCACACTGCACAAGAAGCATTGCACTTGAAAGAAAGAGAGTGTTTACAGCTACAGGTACCTACATCGCCACTTCTTAGCTTTCAACTAATATTAATATTGCTATCTCTTCTATAGAGGAAATATCTTTCACTCAGAACTTCAACGTTAATAAGTTTTCCGAAAGCCATGTTTGGGCTCGTGTTTCTGTAAATATACTGGCCGGGTAATCCCAATTCGAAATTGCATTGTAGACTTTACGAACATTTCGATCACTAAACTTTACCACACTCAGCGCTGATTTCAGGACAAAGTATTTCTTTTTATTGCCCCGAAAAGGATTAAAGAATTTTTTTTACCGCTACAATTTTAAGCCAAAAATTGGCGTCTAATCATATAAAGCAATAAGTCGAGTTTACTATCACTTCCAATGAGCTTCTGTTAATAAAATGCCACTTTTAGAAAGATATATCCTGGCCAGGTGCAATTGCAACATTCTGACTCTTCTGCTAATAGCTAAAAAAGCATCATTGGTTCTAGTATCCTTGTCAACCGCCAATTGTACCCCGATTGACGTATTGTCAAACGTCCACAACGAGTCATTTGTTTGGCTACAATTACGACTGACGCAGACTAGCTTTTTTAACTATTGATACTTCATTTATACTCCTTTGTAACAGACAACGCTGCAAATACAAAGGGTATCAGAAAAATGATTGAAGAAGACATAATTCTAAAATTATTACCTATGGTCGTTCAGTTTTTCTTTTAAATCTATTGTGTAACGATCTGGAAATCAAGAATATCAAGCATAAACTGGTATAGGTGCTAAACTACTTCTGCAGCGAACATTTAGCAAGCTCAAAATTGAAGCAGGCGATAGAATTCATCGTACGAGGCATGTTTTTTTAAGTAAGTACCGTTTTGCGATTCCGCCGCCGCAGCGCTACGGTCGGCGTTCCGCACATGCGCGCTGGTTACCTACATCTCTTGTCTACGCACTGACGCCATTACAGTTTGATTCTTCATTGTATACGTTGTTTACTGAGTGTTTAAGATGCCTCCGACAATCGTGAGTCCCGCCGATTGTGAAGTACGGGCTGTTATACGATTTCTTAGTGCTAAAGGCGTAAAACCGATCGATATTCAACGTGAGATCTGTGAAGTTTACGGACAATTCATTATGAGTGATGGAATGGTGAAGGAAATGGGTGAGAGCATTTAAAGATGGCCGCACAAATGTGCATGATGAAGAACGGAGTGGGCGTCCTTCGGTCGTTAATGAAGATTTGGTGCAGAAAGTGAACGAAAAGGTGAGAGAAAACAGACGCTTTACAATTTCATCATTGTGCGACTGCTTTCCTCAATATTCTTGTAGTGTTTTGTATTGCATTGTGACCGAGAACTTGAATTACCGGAAATTGCGTTCACGTTGGGTTCCGAAAATGTTGACGGATTTGCACAAAACCCAACGTTTAGGCAGTGCATTGACTTTCCTTGAGCGGTACCACAATGAAGGTGAAAATTTTATAGACTAAATTGTTACTGGTGACGAAACATGGGTGGCCGACGTCACACCAGAATCGAAACAACAATCCATGGAATGGCGACATTCATCATCACCCAAAAAAGTGAAGTTTAAGCAAACAATTTCTGCCCGGAAAATCATGTGTACAGTTTTTTTGGGACAAAAAAGGAGTATTGCTAGTGGAGTTTCTGCCTCGTAATGAGACAATCAATGCAGCGTCTTATTGTAAGATATTGAACAATCTGCGTCGTGCAATCCAGAACAAAAGACGTGGCAAGTTGAGTAAGGGTATCGTTTTGCTGCATGACAATGCCCGTCCACATGTGGCTAATCGGACCAAAGATCTCATAAAATCTTTTAAATGGGAAACTCTAGATCATCCTCCATACAGTCCTGATCTGGCGCCCAGCGACTACCATTTGTTCCTGCACTTGAAGAAACACCTGGGTGGTCAGCGTCTTCAAGACGATAACGAAGTCGAAACATTTGTGATACAGTGGTTAACAAGTCAGGCGGCAGAATTTTATGAGGAGGGTATTCAAAAACTGGTGCCACGTTATGACAAGTGCCTCAATATTCACGGAAGTAGATTAAGGTACAGGCTTTAATGTAAGATAAAATTATTACGATATCTTTGCACGTCTTTTTTTAATTCCAAAACGGTACTTACTTAAAAAACACTTTTTGTAGAATCTTCCTTGCGTTACGGAATGTTCTAAAAAGTTTGAAACATTTGCCTATAAACGCAGTGCAGAAAAACACTTAATGATTTTTAAAACAACACCGATTACTCTAGATACTTTACAGGAAAAAGGGTGCTACGCTTTCAAAAGCCGTGGGACAATGAAAAAACGAAGGTATATGATGGAGTCCTCTAAAAAGTRAATGCTAAATGCTGAAAGAAGTTTTGGTTTAAAACTATAAATTATTACCATTGCCAATAAAATATTGCTCATTCTCTGCCTTTGAAAAGTATCACATTCTCTGACGAAATTACTAAAAACGTTACATGCTGATTATGTGCCAGAAATCTATTTGCGCAATTGCTTCTTCAGCGAAACGAGTTATTAATACCTCTGTGTCCATAAAAAAGTACCAAAGTTAGTGTTTTGGTTCAAGTACAATAATAAGAATTAAAATTGAGTGTATTAATGATAATACATGTTTTAATATTTAGTCTTCGTTTTTTTTTAATTAAAAATGATTAAATAAATTAGTTTTCTTTCAGGATTACAATGGTATTGCTTTAAATTGCGATTTACTAAGAAATCTTTACATGTAAGTCAGCTCAACACTGACATCCAGAACGTTCAGATATTGGTGCGCGAATATAATAAAAATGCGGACTGGAGTACCTTTTGCTCTTATACTATTGCCTAGATCAGGAATAAATAATATCAATCTACACATTATGATAAACAGCCATGCTGTAAAAAACAGCTATTGAATTACATATGAGAGGAAAACTAACATGAATCTAATTTGTAATACAATTTATTGAGTTACTTGTCGTCAAAAGTTTTTTTTTTATCTCAGATAAGAAATCCTCTCTACGACCATACATATTTTAATGTAAGACATTATTTGCCATGCAGAGGTATATATGTAACTATGCCATATCTGCTTCTATATGTATCTAGTCTGGGGAAGCCCACATGGAAACAAATCGACGTAAATGAATCGATTCCAATCTATTCTGGGAATCGCTCGAGCTGCACCAAACTCTAATGGCTACATAAATTATCCTCTAAACTAGACCGGACCTTCAAATAAACGGTTCCATTGATAAAATCTCTCCGGCCGATAGCAACTTTAAAACAGGAGCACGTAACTGGGCGTGTTTAGGATAGAGTGTATTTAAATACCGAGGGAACCATTAATAACCCACGATATTTCCCACCTTTTGCTCCGATTCCCGCCTTTCTTTCTTGATGCAAACGGACGCCAATTAGAGGATCGGGTACCCAAGGTGTTGGAACCTCCGCCAATGACGAGCCAGGAGGCCAAGTGTGACCCGGTGTTTACTGATGTAATCGGCCCGCTTCCGGTAGCGCTGGCTCTTTGTGCAAGTCCGGATTGCACAATGGCATTTTCGTGTGTGAAAAGGCACGTTTTAATTGTGCACCTCGAAAATGGAAATTAACCCGTRAGCCGTTCCACTGTGCATAATGGTGCACGGAACAAATAAGGCCAAATAGAAATTTAAATTAAAACCAGACGAGATAAAGCACTGCGGGATACTTACTTAAATTTCACGCCGCTAATTGCCCTCTCTCTAGGGCACTGCGAAGGTTGGAACAGCGTTTAAGAAAAATGTAAATATTTTTCCTTAAATTTTTATTCGAGGGTCGCGGGAAACTCGTCGGAACCAGCTGTGGTGTGCGGTGCGGAAAAGATCACCAGCTTTCCTGGATCTAATTAAAAACAGGCGATGGAGGCGGATTTCAGTCGATTGATTTTTAGACTCCTTTTTATGATTCAAGGCGTGTTGGTTTTAATAAATGGGGTGATATAGAAGCTGTCTAGTTAAACGCAAAGTAAACGTTTTGACACAGATATGAAGGGTTTACTTTGTTACGTAATTGGATTGAAATACGTATTTCAGTATTTAGATTTAGACAGTGTGATACAAAGTTTGGAACAACATTCATGACTGCTTTATTTAATATTTCGAAGTAAACACATATACCATATTCAAATTACTCTATTTTGTTAATATTTAGTATCGGTTTTGGGAAGAGTTTGCACATTCGATGGGGTAGATTCTTAAAGCATTGTTCACATATAAGCAACTAATAGCAAKAAACACAAGCGACTTACGTCGMACTATATTCCTTATGGCTAAAATATGTCACGGAAATTAAAGACATGGTGTCTACACGAGAGCAATCTTTCTTTGTGAATGCCTGCGGATTCGGTAACCAGAACGACAAGGCCAGTCGTTCGCGTGGTTGCCTAAGGTCATGTTGTGACCTTCGAGCGTCGATTGTTCTCGAAGCTTAGGCAGTCATTCGGGAACGTTCGACGAGAGTATACATAGCACCAGAGAACCCTATCAAGATTGCCCACTCCCTGTATAGTGGAATGACAGTGCTTTTAGTGCCATGTGTCAAAATATCATCGTACTATGAAGTCACTGTATTTGCAAAATAGTGAACGACACTGTCATACTTTGTTGTAGATACAATGTATTGAGCGCCATCTTTTTGAAAGTTACAGAATTGTTTAGTATTTTATTTAATATTAATATAAATGAACTATAATATAATATAAAATATGTTTTTGCATAAAAAGTAGCAATTTATTGCATTTCTGTAAATGTTTCTTCAAATTTACATTTTTTTACTGCTGACCGGTAATGAAATTTTACTATGTTAAGTTTCAGTTTAGAATTAGGATGTGGACAACACCATGCCGCCACCACCATGCAATTTGGTGTTATCCACCCGTCCCTATGGGGAACTAAACTGAACGCGCGTTTAACAACCGGCAGAGGTCCCCAGATGTAATTTTATTATTATTAAGATTCAAGTTGATTTGTTCGTTCAGTGAAGTCGGCTATCCAACCTTAAAAGGCAACTGAAAACAAAATGATACAGTTTCAAGTCCAGGGTTTGCATGCTTTGCTAGGAGGGTAACTAAAACTATCCTCTAATGACACATGATACTCTTCAAATGCGTAATTAGGAGTGACTATATTCAGTGTACTTGAAAAACAATCTAATATAACATCGTAATCGTAAGGTGGGTAATGACAACTTTTTAAGTTTGCCACAAATGTATATCTCGTGCATATGATAATAATTGTAAACATCCACTTTTTAATAGCATATTGTTAATAATGCACCTTACTTATCCATATTTCTCGTGTTTTCCCTTGGGTGTAACATAACTAAAAATTAAGAAAAATGCAGAAATGTTTTAATATGCCTCAAATTTGCGTAAAGCCAAATTATGCAGAACGATAATATTTCAACTATTTTTAAGTTAATTAGATTTAAGTACTTACCGTTTGGAAATGTTCTTATTACAATCTGACATATAACATGACGAGCACTTTGAAACAATGTTTTATATTTACGGTGGCTGAAAGTCAAAATTTATATAAATAATCGAATGAGACAGTCACAAATTTGAAGATCGAATTAAACTTCAAGTTCCTGTCGCGTTAATAGTGACATCTATCACATTATGTAATATCACTAGATAGTGGTGAGGGTGATATTTTGCTAGATAGCGCTGAAGATTATCAGTTGCTAAAGCCACTATATCTTACAAAGTACCGCAATGGGCAGCCACTTTGTTTGCAACTAGAGGTGGTAATGGTGGGAAGTAAGCAAAAAATTGGATTTTGAGTTTCTGTAAAGTTTATGTAATATTTTTGAATCTTGGATATTTATACACTACGAATAAATATCAATAAGGGTCATGATTTTAGAAAATATAATGTAGAATTGCCAAAACAGTAGTTAGATATTGTTTTGCCCTTTATATTAGTATTTCATCAATTAGCCACTAGAAACACTAATTTATTGATTTAGGGGAAAATGTTACTATGTACKTCACCCGTTAACGCGTGCACTGTCTTACATTTTCTATGGCGTCAAGAAAAATACAATAGTTTAATATTTAATGCATTCAGTTCTTAAATCTAGCTTTACTTAGCTGCTGGCAGTTCTGCAAGCAGTACTTCCTTCTGCAGGTATACAGATATTAAAGGCCAAGACTACTTGCTTGAAACAATAATCCTTGGTCTGTACGCAAGTGAACTACACCTTACGTTCCATTTGTAAAGCGCGATATAAAGTTTATTGTGTATAGTTATAATTATTACTTCGGCAGGACTAAGCAACATCTAGGTACCTACTATAACATAAAACTGAATAACCCTGTCATCTCCAATTTAGAAAGAATTGGACAATGAACTGGTTCACTAACATAACGTAACCTTTTTAACAAAATACGGCTTAAAACTTCTGCAGTAATACATAACATAATAAAAAAAGTGTATAAAATTCAATTCAGTAACTTACTAAATACGATTAGATTTGTCCAACGTACCATAATTTTAACTAAATTAAATTTAATCAAATGACACATTTTGAACCAGAGCAAATTCTTCTATTGCAGATTTGCGATATGTGAATAATCTTTGTAACCTATGTCGCATTTGTTCTTCACTGCAAAGCATGTTGAAGATATAATGGGCAATATATTAGCTTTTTCTACCATTTCTACTGTTCAAGAATGGACCAGGTACTTTTCTTTTGTAGAAAATCTACGAGTTCTTAAACTTTTTTTTTTTAGCTAATTAGGTCGTTTTGTTTGTGCTGTTTTCGCACTTGTAATTAAGAGACATTAGTTTGTACCGTTTGTTAGTGCCGCTAATTACTAAACCATGCGATTATTGCATACGGTTTTGTTGTATGTAGTATATCTGCGTTCAATTCAATTCATCGGCTTTAATGGATTTGAACATAATAATCGAGATTGTCTGTAAAATTAAAGTCTATGGTCGTGTCGTCCTTTCCTCCAAAGGGCGAAATGATGACATGCAAAAAGCGGGATGATTCAAACTGCGTATGCACATGAGTTTGTGCGTTTGAATACCAGTAGGCGTTTTTAATCTCACTAACGACACAAAGCACATGAAGCATGACTCGATACCTACTTAAACAAAGGCTGGCAATGGGCAAGAACCAATCACCCCTAATTTACTGCAGTAAGGGTTTGCTTCCTACGAAAAGTAGTATTTCCATTCCACTGCTAAACCATTCAACATGATTAATTAACAAGCACACCGACGCTGTCTTTATCTGTAATTATCGGTATTTAGACCAGGGTGAATGACACGTTTAGAGCGCAGCAATCCCGGTAATGAATTATACCACGCGATACATTTAGAGCTTCCGCCCTTAGACGTTGCCAGATTAGAGTCAGTTTTAAATCACATCGGGTTGGAAAACCAATTCCAGGAACTGTTATTCAATATAACTAAGGTGCTGTTTAAAAGTTCTTCAATATACAGGGTGTCTCATAAAAATACCCACTAACTTCGAGACAGAACAAATTATTACATCGAATAAAGTTAGGTCCGAAATCCCTTCGTTTCCAAGATACAAGGTGTTTCATTCCTAATTTTCTTATAATGTTTAAATGTTTCAAAATCAGTTTGGAGTGGACATGAAAATTGGGAGCTCTAACTCGAGATGAATGTGCATGTTCTGGAGTAAGCATTAATTCCTAACAAGAAAAAAGTGTTCTTTGTAGTTTATTGCTCAAGTAGATATTTTCAAGGTAAAGATAATTTCTTATTCATGTGCCCACAAAAAAACCGGCACAGGTACCAAAAGGCGCACTTTTAAAAAATTATTAGAAGATGAGTTTAACAATGTATGTCTATGCTATGCTGGCTGGAGCGCAGCCAACTACAGATAAATCTATATCAGTGTAGTTTAGGTCTGCATTAAACTTTGAGCATACACTTTTATGTATGTCGGTTCTTACCCGTCAGCAAAAAGTGCCGTTGGGGCCTGCTGTCAGATTGATGTATGCAGGTGCATGCCAACTTGTCAGATTAAAGGTCACTTCGTATAAAAAGTAGTACTTATTAAAGCATCTGCGTGGATTTTTTAATTTTGTCATTATCATGGAAACTGTTTTAAGTAATAAAGCACTTCTTGACAGTATAAGTCCTTAAATAATAATTTTTTTCAATCATAAACAACCATTTTATATTGGAAAAACTTGCTGATATGCACTTAGCTAACGGTGTACTAAATGCAAATGAACGGAAGCTGCGCGTCTATGCTCAAAGCTGCACTAATCGGCGCGGCGTCAACGACACCACACAGCATTCGACTCTATTCATCGTAGCCTAAGGGAGTGTGCAACAATGAAGTGTTTCGCTGGACGAGCTGCTCGCCCAAGAACAGCTGGAATTTCATAAAAGTGCAAGTACCAATGCTATCGCTAATCAAATTGGATCATCCAAAGCAACAACTTGGAGCCTACTCCATCAACAGCTGCCTACACCACTATACCATATACAAAAGGTGCAAGCTCTACTCCGTCCTGATTCTACCCTTCGGTTTCCACTTTACCAATGGTTTTTGGTTCAGAAACTACACTTTGTTTCACACGTGATGGCTATTTTAACAACAAAAACAGTCACAATTCCAGCAACAATTTTATATAAAAATGTTTTAGCTGATATTATTGGTTAGCGCATATTACTTTATGTGCTTGACGCTCGTTTAAACCCTGACTATTGTCATAATTTCCTGGATGAAGTTCTTCCCGACTTATTAGACGATATTCCTATATTTATTAGAAGCAACATTTAATTTCAACGCGATGAGGCCCTTCGCCATTTTGGTACGTAGGTCAGCATGTACAACGGATACCAAACAATAGATTGGAAGAGCAGGTCCGGTTTCTTAGTCCTCTACTTTTCTTTATGGTGATGTATCAAATTGTTGGTTTGTAACAGACCAATTCCTAATCAAGTAGGATAATGGCACCATTTGCTCAGATAGAAAATATTTGTTTTCTACTAGTATTAATTTATCTGCATTCACATAAAACGCTAGATTAGTAAATTTTGTTATCCTATGAGTCAAAATCATCTACTAAAAGAAMGCTAAATTCCTTTCTAACAAAGAATTTAAAAAATCGCATTTTGCAACCTACCTATACCTTTTTTAGTCACAGGAATGAGCCATTTGTCATATAATATACTCGTATTTTCGGAAGAATCGTTGTTACTATAAAACACTGACATAAAAATCCGACGTTTCGATTATGGCTGCAATCTTTGTCGAAGGCGCGAACTTCAAAATATGGTCTGACACGAGCTCAAACAAAATTTTCAGTAGGTAAATAAACAAATTACCAAGGAAGCGAGGCGTTATAGAAACAGCGCGCCAACCTGATGACATTTAAACCTAACGACGAGAAAAGAGCCTACTAGATATACACGAACTACTTGATAAAAAATATTTACAAAACAGCATTTGTGATAATAGTCTCATGCATGTAAAATTTTTGTTTTTTCTAAGTCTATCACGTGTTTAGTTAAATATGACTGTTCATCTACGGAAGATCTGTTTCAGCCTAGTAGCACGTATGTGTTCTTTCTTTTAATTTTGTCCAAATTATTATAGGTACTAATAACATCTGAAATAGCATGCTTTCTGACTATCCTCTTTTCCGAAAGGCCTTGCACATAAGCCAGATCAACTTTAATTTACTTTGCTCTGGCTAAGAATTTACTTGCTTTAGACGTGCACTTTTATTAAAAATTGACCAAATATTCTTATACTATAACCATTTCTAGCGCTGATTCAATTTTATGTATATATTTCTTTTTGTAAAGAACTTTCGTCTGAGATTCTTTGTGGTCTAACAAATAGCGTTCTTCTAAGACTACTCTTTTGAGTAAATAGGAGGGTGGTGAGATGTGGCATGTAAATATTTGTCTGTGTGTGATGGTTTTGTGTAAACCTTGTGTTCTAACTCTTCAGTGTTTACTCTGTATATTTGGATATCTAAGATAGGTAAACTACTATTACTTTCCAATTCCATAGTAATTTATGTCAGGATTTTGACTGTTCGAATGATTTAGAAACCGACCTAACTATTCTATACTGTGGAGCCAAATAACAAAAGTATCATCTACATACCTATACCAACATTTCTGCTTAAACTAAAAACTATTGATGGCTACCTCTTCAAAATTTTCTATAAACAAATTGGCCGCTTAGTTCAAACAGAATTTTAAAGGTAAATAAAGAAATCACCAAGGAACGTGCCAACCTGATACAATTTAAACCTAACGAGAAAAAGGGACTTCGTACCTACTAGATATACACAAACTACTTGATTAAAGATGACTATAAAATAGCCTTCGACGTGAAAACAGCTACATTTGTTAGGAATTACTGGGCTATTAAAAAAAACGTGGGTATGAAAACGTCAGGTTTTTTTATAAAATGGACACCACTGAAGTCGATGGAATTATTCTGCCTACTCTGGAACATGCACATTTATCCTGCTATAGTATGTACCAAATTACAAGTCCGTATCCCAAACCGTTCTTTAAACATTTGAAAAAGGTATCCTGTAAAAGAAACCTAACTTAATTATATCTAAATGTTTGCTTTTATGAGCTCTACAACCCCTGAATATTTGCTGCTAGGTTTATTTACCCTGTATGTACTTTAATTTCAATTTTACAGGCACAATTCGTGGGTTTTCGTACCTATAAAGCTGCGAACAGATGTCTACAATGGAAAGCAGGTATTCAATATAGAAGTTCCAATACGACCCCGCAGTCCTTAACTGCCCCATCAAAAATTTAATTGCTCGTATTCCATGTAAACGTAAAGCAAATATTGCTACAGGGTTGTTATGATGACTGTAAAAAGCCCCAAGTAGATGAGGTCGACTAGATGCGCAAAGATAATAAAGAGCACTGCTTAGCAGGAGCGACTTCTAACGGCGGTGCAATAACTGGTAATGACGCTGGTGCCGGCTATAGTGGTTATTATACGTTTCCAGATTAAATCTAATGAAACAATATTCCGCAATAAAAATTTTAATACTCGCAGCTTTCTGGATTAGAGCGGCGATGAAACGAACGAATCGCGCAGCTGGAGCCAGGGGCATCTTCGTCCTAACTGCCTGAACTGGATGTAGTCTGGGACCTCTAAGCGAGTTCATAAGAGTTTGAAATTAGAGGGTACCTCCCGACAAGGAGAGATAGGAATATGAAATATAAAATTATGGTAAGAAGTGGTTTTCAAAGTGTATAAAACCTTCTTATTAAATCTGTTTCTTCAGAGGGTATTTTAATTTATTTTCAACTAATTAATTATCGTGGAGCTAAGTCCTGTATATTAGATGTTGCACAATAGGTAATTGCGCATAATGCATGACCAGTCTTAGTCTCTTTTTCAATCAAAGTATGTATTATGTACATTAAGTACAAAGAACTCCAATGATCTCGGGATATTAGATACTCATAGTATAGTTTATACTTTTGCACTCTAAATATATGTATATCATGCTTCTTATAAACCGTAAATTGTAATATAAAGCCATAGCTTCAAACAAATATGACTTAGCAACATGCAGATTATAATTTGAAATATTTTAAGTTAAAACTATAGCAAGAATTTAATAATGGATTGCTTTATTGAGGTAAAGTAAATTCATCCAGAAACAAGTTTACTGCATTAACATGTAACATACAAAAAATAGAAAATTTCCAAAAGCTGTAAAGAAAGTAATATGGAAAACGAAGAGAATTGGTTTGAAGTGTAATCAAATGCTTTGTCCAGTTTTTTGCTGCAAAACCACTACAAAATTTTTGAGAAATTTGCATTTCTTTGTAATTTTTATTAGATTAATCCTTTAGCAATATTATGCCATGCAAAACAGAACAAAGCGGTACAGCATTTTCGATCGTCAATCTCTATTTGTTGTTGGATGTAAATACTCTGTGCATTATTACATATTTGGATTATTTTTTCGATTTTAATCCGACTTTATGTAATATGCATAGGGTCTAGGATGCGCGGTTGTGGAAGCATTAATTTTTCTTCCTAAATTCCTGTATGTCAAATACAGGGAAATTATTATATATAAAAAACAGTTACAACTACAGGAACACGGTTTTTGCAATGGTGTCGCTGATAAAATGGTCGTCGTTTGAAGATAAATTGGTTCACTGCTGACATAGTACAACTAAAACGGGTACGAACGCTAGCCAACTCTATTTCTTCAAAACGCATTCTACCTCAATTAAATGCGCAAATCAATTCCATTCAGTTATGACATAAAGATGTATCTATCTTTAACAGTTTTTATGAAATTAATATATCTCTGTAGTTTTTATTAAACTAGTCATACTTTTGTGGTAATTGTATTCATAAAATTTATATCATAAAAATGTAGCTGATGTAGTTAAAATTATCACCAAAATATTATTTGATAATATTTGATCTATCTTGGAAAGTAACAAGTGTGTAACAACTCAAATCTTAAAATTGTGTACCCTATGCATATTATTGCCGTATTGATAATTGGTGTAATAAGGTATTGTTACATCAAGCTAGATGTTTGAATATAATCAAAAACCGAAAGAGTTGCACGTAAACGATAAGGCTGATGATTTATCCATATGATTTACAAAAATTAACATATAAGAAATAAGAAACAAAAAACCAAGAAACTGTATAATGGGATGCAACAAATGTCAAAAATAACGGCCGTTGAGCTCCAAACACGTTTCAACCATCCTTTGAAACAAACACGTCACCCTTAAGAAAGTATGGAGTGTAATTATGTGTTGAATGCTTCTTTAATTATATTTTTAATATTTTCCGCGGTGGTAACTGGCTACTGGTACACGATATTATTAACATAGCCCAATAACAGCAGTTCATAGGTGTCAGATCAGGAGATCTTGGAGGGTAACGAAATGGCCTTGCGCTTCCCATCCTTTTTCATGGAAATCTGCTGTTAAGCCATGTAGTGACTGTTTTTCCGCGGTCATATTAAAGGTCATGCTTCATATTTAAGCAAGATTAACTTTTCCGAGTAATCCAAACCGTTCATTTTCCAAAAAGTCTTTATATCACCCGGAATTTCAAATAGCTTCAATAAGAAATGGTCTTATAACGTAGTTTCCGTTAATTCCCGCACACCTATGTATGTTGGTTATGCTGTACCCTTAGAAGCTGCTGGTTTTCATCGCAGTAGTAGTGATAATTGTGGCTATTTACAAACCTATTTCTGTGGAATGGAGATTCGTTCGAAAAAATACGTTACCTAAAATATTTTCCATCTTCGTCAATCTTTTCTAATATAACGGTGCTCGCTCGTTCAGTTCTTGGTGTAGTCTTTAAAACTCCCCTGAATTTCGGCTTAATGGCCTACTGTTTGACACGGTTCTTCTAGTACACCAGCCATAACGTTAAACTCGATGTCATCGGTTAGAGCATTTCTTATATTCTTATTATTACTGTAAGCCATCGACATTACCTGCAAAAAGGTTTCTAAATGTCGTTTTTTTTTCTCTGTCACGAAATCCTAAAGTACCTACCCATTTTAAATCAAATAAAACACGTAAAGTACTCACATCGAACTACAAATAAAATATCGATACTGTTAATTTCTCAAAAACAAAAAAAAACAGGTACATATATCTTGCTATTATATCCGTATTAAGTTATTCCGAACGTTAATTATTGTGCTTATTTAAAAAAATCGAGATCTCTAGCATTGAATGTGATAACTTTTTGTATACGTTTTAGTAGCACTAGTTATGTGAGTACTTGAGTAGTGCATCTATTTGTCTATAAATGATGGCAATTTTGGTAGTATAGTTCTTATAAGCACTGCATCCCTATAGTATAATGGTTTTTAAGATATAATTTTCCTAAATGCCAAAATTTAAGAAAAGATGATAATTTTACAATTGTGAACCTTTGACTGTTAAAAAAAATACAATAGTGCACAGAATCATCCCCCTATAAGTACGCGAGGAAGATGTTTGCAAATATTTTTATTCTGCAGAGTTAAATACCTCCTTTATCCTTGTACTTGATGAACTAAAAAAAAATGACAATTACAAATCCATAATATCCCGTCCACACACTAATGGGTCGCGCTGTATACGCTACCATTTTCGCATGAACTTAAGGAGTCCTAGGATCGCTGAAAGAGCTGGTCTCGTCATAAATTCACACTTTATGGGTTGATAATAATATCTATCAGCACATTTCGGCATCACCTTTTGATAAAAAAAATATATTTTTTTAACATCGCAAATCATATCTGTAATAAAAATTAGATGCTACAACAATTTCATTTAGTGGCATTTTTTTGCAAAACGAAATCATTTGGTTACGCCTAAAAGATGTTTATATCCTGGCAACTTTGGACTGAAGCACAGTTGTCGCAAACATGTGCAGGAGTATCAGTATAATTACGAAACACAATTTTATAAATGGGCGCTTAAATATTGATATGCCAATGCAATTTACTAGCCTACTAATTTTTTAGACCCCGTCAACAGTTAATAATGAAAATCCCGCGTTTAAAAAATTATATTTACTAGAGAATTTGAAATAGCTACAATGACATCTCTGTTGATCATCACACAGGCTACTCCGTTGATGGTGCCTAAGTTTTTCGTGGCTAAAATTAAACAGATGATAAAATTCACGCGCCGCCATTGTAGTAGTGAGCAAGGCACTCATCTTAATTCAAATGATAAATCAATAGAATGCGGTAAAACAGCGCTCTCTTCAGAAAACAGTTAATGCTACAATTTTAGTAGCACCTGAGAATTCAAAGCATTATTTCCCAACTTGTTGGAGTGGGGCACTTAAAACGCATTTATCGCAGTTTAAAGTGCATGATTAATTTTTACACGTCAGGAACACTTCCAGGCATTTCCCATTCGCCCGAAATTCCAGTAGCAACCTCTCCAGCACAATCGCCGCACCCGCCGAATCGAATCATTAATCTCCTCTTCTTAATACCTGAACGGTCAACTGCAATGGTCATTTCGTTCCCGTTTAAATCAAACTGACTAGCGGACGGGCCACAAATCCCCGGGAAATTTACACACCACAAACAGTTTCTTATCGAATCGTGGCAAAAACGCAAACCCCGATGCATGTAAATACGAGGAATACAACTTTGGATAACAAGATATGGGTGATTATCTTGTCTAGTGTCATTAATCATGCGGGCGAGGCGGATTGCAAGGGGTTAGATCCGACGTCACGGAAGAACCCGTTCTTATATACCTCGCTGTTCGTTGCTTGCACTCTGGAAACGAGCCTTTGTTAACACCACCTTAAGGACTCGCTCCGGGAAACCGCTTAAGTGTATCTTGATGCCCTTTGATTTATTGCTTTCTAATAATTCGCAATTAAAGTTAAATGAAGCTTTATGGCCTCGTTTCAGGATCACTTCGTATTTTTATCACTGGAGCGGGGGGTATTCCCAATGGAACATTGACGGTTACTAAGAAAAATGCTTAAGCCCGCCTAATAAATACGCAAGCTTTCTCATTTTTAACATTTTAACTGCATAAAGTAAATTAACTGAGAAAAAAGACGTACATCACACGTAGTCTCGTAATAAGCTAGGATGTTACTAACCAACACCAGTAACCAGTGGCGTACTAGCATATGTCTTCTAGGCTATCTGCCAATCTTAACTAGCAAAAGTAAGGAACACCGACCTATGCCTAATCGGGTTCTGTTATTTCCCGTTGAAACTGAATTTTTCACTCAAACTGTTTCATTTATATAAGCTGTACTGAGAATTATATTCCTTCCCTACTTTTTTTTAATATTGCAGAATATTGGGAAAACTCTGATGCGGTTGATACATCTTGTCAGGCACCATTAAAATGGCGGACATTTGTCTTCGGTAACACGTTCGGTAACTTCTCCAAATGCTTAGTTATATACTTATCCCTCCTTTCCCTATCTATTGATACCACACTCACATAAAATTCCAAACCATCTAAATGGGCAACGAAAATTGCATACTATTTTCACATTAAACAAACAAAGCACAAGTCTCTAAGAGCTAACCAGCATAAATTAAGTCATTTGGATTAACGTCTTTTAAAATAATATAGCACGACAGAAGGCCATAATTGATTCATAATACGCATAGCAAGTTCGAGGACACGAGATTTGTCGATTGCTCTTTAATACTACAATTAATGTAATACCTTTTTATTTATTTTGCCTGTGATATAATCGATACTTCAGTTAATCGATACTATTCCATATGTTTCTTATTCGTTTAGTTTTGTTTTACGTTAAAAATTATTGCAGTAATGTAGAAGTCTTGCTCAAAATTAAAATAGAGGGAGAAGGAAAAGTCGGTTTTCGAAAAGTTTAGGTAGATAAGTTTACAGCTGATTATGACAAACTTTCGGATTGGGTGGCGCAAAAAGAGTCATCAATCAATCGGTTATATTACACTACATGTTATCCACTGTCTATTCCAAACTAAGTTAGCATTTGTCAACATGAATTGAAGGAAATTGTGAAAGGAATAAACAAGACAGGAACTTAAAAAATTCCTTGTTTTCACTGAAGATACATTAAGTTTATTAGTCATGCACCCATAGTTCCTACTTGTTTCTTAAGCTGTACCACCTATTCGTGGCATTTTTGGTTCGTGTGGAAGAAGCGAAATATGCTATTTACGGATTAGTAATGATACAGCTCTGACTATTAGCATATGCGTTGACTACTAATAAGGGCTAAAATTACGAGACAAGTTTATAGAAGTTAGTGATAGGTGCACCGCTCTCATAACATGTTAAAAATATACTGGATATGTACATTTGCAACAACGTTGGCCAATGGAAGAACGGCTGTTGACGAACTGAAATTTCATGTAGATTGTTGTAGATGTAGCTGCTGGATGTATTTATGAGTCAATAGAGACAAAAGAAGTTGCTAGAATCGCACTTGAGGTCATCAACCAAAAGGGTCCCTATGAACAAGATTAACATAGGTGAAATCCATTCAATTTAGCGTAGTTTGTAAAAATGAAGCTCTAAGCACGGAATTACATAGTTAGCGTTGGGTTTGTGGCTGCGGTGGTATCTGATGTTTTTTGTTTGACGTTTTAATAAATCCTATTAAGCATCACTTAGCAATCTATAAATACATGTTGTGTTAATTGCGTAAGCTTTTTGGTCGCACTATTTGAGATTGGCTCGTAGTTTTACAGTGTAGGCGCTGAACAATGAAAAAAGTTTTTCATTTTACAAAGTTAACTAAAGCAAAGGCAGAGTAAAAAAAGTTGCTCAAATAAAAAGTATGTGCGTTACAGATGTCTAAGACAATTTAGATTAACTAATCTATTACAGGATTTCTTAATTCGATTATTTCAAGCCACACTACCTTTATAAACGTCTTTTAAATACGTAAATAGATTTCTAAGTAAACGAAACGTTGATACATGCAAAATAGACAGGCAAGATATTCAAGGGTTGAGTATTGTATTAGTAAATGCACGAAGATGTATATTAATGTATATTAAAAAATAATTATTCATCTGGAAATAATAAGCGTTGTTATAGTAAATAGTAACATTTATATTATGTAATTCCTGCCCTGGCACGGATGACGTACCATATAGCGCAAAACACGTTTCACGTTTTAAATAAAAGTCTCGTACTCTGCTGCGCATGATATTGTTAAAACACAGTGTTGCAGAAAAAGGAATAAACAAACCCTGCAAGTTTTTATATCTACAACCTAAAGAACAATTTATTCTTGAACTACGAAGAAATATATTAGTGCTGGTTGCATGGTATTGGTTTAGGTGCAGAACGCTTGAACAACTAGAAGTGGAGATCACGCATCATACAAATCAGGAAATATCGAGCGCAAGGTTGATATATCTTCCAGTACAAGGTACACACACTATGCCACGAGGAGTTTTGCAAACTCCTGCATCACAGTCATTTATTAAATTCTGACTGTACTAACAGATAGACAGTAAATACAGAATTGTTCTGCCAACTACTACTGCGATGTGGTGACCACGCTTTTCGAAACTTGTTTCCAACAACACGAATTTCAATTTGTGCTACCAAACTTTGTTAATATAATGTGCAAAGTAAGTTGGCATGGTAAATAAGTAAACAAAAAAAATACACACATCAGTGACTGCTCGTGACCCATTGCAAGGATAAGGTTCAGTGGTCAACTCTTAGAGGGCTCAGTCCGCGGAGTAAATTTAGTGTTTTCAATTTTCAATTGCCAGATTTCATTTTATTTGGATCTTTATTAGGCCTGTTACAAGAAGCGGCATACAGTAATATAATATAAAAGTACCTTTACTTGCAGAATTCAAAGTTATTTTTTTTAATTATTGGCACTGTCAGCGTATAACGGTAGTTTGAATTTTGCGTATCGTTTTAATTATGTGACTTGTTTCGTATCTATATCATACATTTCTAAGAAAAATAAGAATTTGTTTGCTATATGTAGAATACATATATCTATCCTATATTCTAGTAATGTCATTTTTACGTAACGCTGCCTATATTTGATCTCTATAGACGAGAAGCTGGTCCTATTATATATCTATTAATTGTCACATTCAGCGCAATACGGGCTCTAAATGAAGTTGGATTCACATGCTGAAGGGGTCTTGGTGTTGGACTGTGATCCTGCTAGACAATATTCGACATTTTCTTGTTTCATATTGCAATCTTTATGCTTTCATTATAAAAGGCATTGCAATGTGCAAAAACAAGGAATATTGAATATTGGTGATGAAAGTAAAATAATGAAGATGTATTCCCGAATATTGGCGCTTTACAGCACAACACCAGCAAATGTATATTACTGGATCACATATATTTAAAAAATGGGAAGTACTTAGCATAAAGAAATAAATACCTGTCTGCTTTGTACATTGCTCGCGTGGGGAAAATCAATAACATAAACGTTTAGCCGAATATTTCACCTGAAGTGCCATTACCTTGATTACTAATAATTCGAAAATACATCTATTACTATAGTAATAACATTGCCAATCCTGATTATGCGGGATAGTGACTGTGCTCATACATACCATGTTAACATAGAAAAATATATTGCTACAAATGTGATACGTCACGTTGTTCAGAAGAAAACCGATAATTGCCGATTCGGGAGCGGAGTTGCGTTCTAAACTAGTTCGTTAATAAGCTCAGACGATCCGAGCCTCGGTTATAGCTTAAACTAGCTGTTAACATCTGTCTTTCCGCCAAATGCGTGCGATATCCCAATTGGCTAGTGGCCGCATAAACCTAGGCAAGAATTGTTGAGCTTAAGTGGACAGACAGAGCAAATGCTACTAGCGTCGACAACTTCTTGACCAGTGGTGCATATACGGTTGTCTATCTTTAAGATCTTAAACGTATGTGCTATAGAGATATATATAATAGTCCGGAAAAAAATAGTATTGAAATACCAGATTGAAAAGCGTTTGAAAGAAATATCTCCTAAGTATAATCAAATACAAACAAGAGGTAAAATTGCATTTAACACACAGAAACTTCGGCAAAAGGTACACAAAGGAAACAGATTTGTAATGCCACAGTCCCACAGTACAAAATACAGCAATTACGAAAGCCGCAGTTCCAATTCCTGAATCCGCTACATTTCCCACAAGACTGCAGGAATTAAAGTCCCTCAGCATCAACGAGTACGAGATGCACCCTGTTGACAGTCCCAGCAGGCCGCTATAATGCTTTTAGGCAGTCGGCGGCGGTGACAGCGGAAGCATCAACTTGGGGGGTGTAGGTAAACGCGATAGAGTGGCAAGAGACGAAATCGCCGATAGCGGAAACGGCGCTCGCGCTACTTAGTTACCGGAAGTGTCGCTACCTACTCGATTATTTCAGTCTGGTTTGCCACTGAAGGAGTGGCTAATGGCACGATCATTGATTACGCGGCCTGAAATAAAGTTTACACCGGAAGCGCAACGTTATTTAGGGGCTGATTCGATAGCTGCGCTCGATTCTGTTAGTGCTGGAGTGTGCGATATCGAGATAGAGGACAAGGATCGAACAATGGGTGTTTTTTAAATGAAACGATGGCGTTCCAAAATTTTCGATACTACTGGTCCAGCTATAAAATTAAACATTTTATGTTTGATCGTTATTTACAGAATTAAAATTCTGCTCAGACGCCCTGTATAAATCTTGGAAACCATTCAAAGCATCGCTGTTTATTATTTGCAACTTTCGGTGAATTTGTAAAGGACGTCAAATCATTTTAGAGAGGATTTAAAGTAGGTCAATCTTGTTTTCTAGAACGTCACTTTTTTTTAGCTATGTCGCCATCTGCATTATTTTTAATAACACCCGCGTTTTTCAACGGATTTATGTGTACATTTTTCTGAATACGGAAATGCAAGTGTGAGCAAGAATCACAAAGTTCTCGAGATATTTTTTTTAACTTAGTATTGCAGTGTACATGCTAAACGGTAAAAGACAGACAGCAGAAAATAGGAAGCCTTGATCTCATCTTCTGAGCTTAGTGCAATGGTGCACACAAATCTTGGCTAACTTGATTCGTTTTGGTTGCATATCAGGGTGCTTTTGAAACCTGGTTGATTTTTATCGACGTCCGTATCTCGGTTGCTTTAAGAGCTATCAAAAAATGTTTGAATGCTACTTAATTGATTTCTTCAGCACCAAAATGCGATTATAGAAGTTCATTTTTCTAATGGAGCATGATTTATACTTTTAACAAATTTAATTTCGCTTGTCGTTAGCACCCCGATAATTATTTTTACACCCATGCCCAAATGGCGCCTCATAGGCAAGGAATGATGCTTTAAAACTATATTTTACTCAACATATTTTTAATACATTTATTTACTGCAATATTTATTATTAATTACGAGATGAACAAGTAGGAGAAGTGTAAATACCAACAACTTAGAAACAAATATACCAACTGAAAAATAACAATAGAAAACATAAGGCAAAATCAATAGTGCAATAACAATAAAATTTAGTCCAAACTCACGGCCGTTTTGCTGGAAGTACATTCGACATTGTTTTTAAACTGCTTTAATTGCATTACAAATATTGGGTACTCCAACAGTGAAATTTTCAAAATTTCTTCGTAATTCAGTCACATTGTTTGAGATCGTTGTATAAAATTCGCTTCCCAAGTATCCTTAAAATTAAAATCTAACGGTATTAAATCTGGTGATCTTACAAGGTACTTTACTGGTCCATTAATTTGTGCCTATCCACTGATTCCTATAATAACCATTTAGCATTTCCCCGCAAGTATTTCATTATGGGCAGGTGCACCATCCTGCTGAAAAAGTACTTAATTTCTTTCTTCCTGTGACATCAACTAGGGCATCGACAATATTTTGTTTCAGTATCATCCTGATGTATGCATTTGTAGCTAATTTTTTGTTAATCACCATGCACCACATTATTAAAAATCTCCACCCAGACATAAAAACCAAATCTTCCTTAACGCATTCTCGCAGTAGTTTCATGCAAATTTAAGTCTGATTACTGTACTGGTTGAAAATCCTAGCGCTCAATATGTAGACTTCAACCAGAATTTTCATGCGCTCATACTCATACCACTAAACAACCGATTTTTGACGATAGAAACTTGTATATTTTAAAAATTTGTAACGATTCATTTCAATTTCCCCTCTTGACGCATGATGATGTGCGTTGTTATACGCCAATATATTTACTTCGTCAGCTGCAGTGTTATCTTTGTTGTAAGATTTTGGTTTTGGTCTAGAAAAGATCCGAAATTCCGCAAATTGTTTTCCAGCTTGCGCAAGTTCGGGATCGTGGTTGTGGTACAAATAATTAGCTGCTACCCGGCTTAGCAGTACTTCAACATTCCTCGCGCAAGATACAACTGCGTCTGACAGATGTGGTACCTATATTAAATGAAATATTTCTTAAAAACGCATAGATATCTTATAAAATACTAAGGAAAGCTATCGTTAACCTATGAACTTTTTACATTTTTGGAAACTTCAATATAAGTAGAATTAAATTCCGKAATAATAAACAGGGTGTTTTATTAAAAAAATTAACTTTTCCTTCATATGCCGCAGAATATAATTTTCAGGAAAAAAATCATTACGCCATTTTATAGTGAAAATGGAGCGACGCACCTTATTTTTGGTACTATATCACGTCGGGTCTCTTCTTTTGGGTAGAGCATTAAGATTTTGTGGGAAGTATCTATTTATCGTTAGTGTGGATTTCCAGGAGACTAATATTTACAACTTTTGTCGGTTTGTTGTGGTGTCGTGATAAGACGTAGCTTCGTCGGAAAATACAATATTGCTTAAAAATTTTTCGTCGTCATTCAGTTTTTCAAAATATTTTCACAATATTGTAACCTGGGGTCATTATTATCGACGTTTTGTTTTTAGACCAAATACTAGGATGGAATACAGATTTGCTTGAAGCTGAAGTAAAAGGCTTGATTTAACTTCTTCTTGGACTTGTCAATGATTCATCCTTGGGCGGTTTCTGACGTAACCTAGTACTAGTACTTTTATTCAATATTGTTAACAGTGAACTATGCAGTTGGTTCTGTGTTAAATTACGTTTTATTAAATAAAACCGAATCTTTTACTTGTGTGCAAATTCTTGTCTCCGTAACTGACCTATTTCTATTCTTTTATTTAATACAAAAAAAACGAATCATTTTGATATACCTTAGGAAATTGTCGCGTAGGATAAACGAATAGTATTGAATGTTTGTGCGAAGAATGTTTAATCAGCGAAGTATAACAGAACCTTTATGGAATAGGTGCAAAGGAAAGCAAGACAGACAATGGTCTTATCTCATTCCTTCACTTATTGCTAAACCTTGATACCGAATATTTACAAACCTATTTCTTTATACAAAGTTCAATTTTGTCATTTCGTTTTGGTGCCTTTTTGCTTAAGTAATTGCACAAATACACTTTTTAAATATAAAACTTACTGTAACACAGTAATACGTACCTGTGCTAATATCATTATAGACCATGAAATTAGTATTAATTTTACAGATTCAAATCAAGTAAGTTGTGAGTGTAGCATAAACGTGACTTATCTTGACATCCCTTTGCGTAAATGAGCGCGAAGATGTAGAAAGTACAGAACCTGATAAGAAAGCAGTTCCAGAGTAATAAATATTAAGGGTATCCTCCAACTTATACGTGACAAGTCACATATCTGGTACTTCAGCATATTAGGAGAGAACTCGAATAAGTTCATAGTATATCAGATATTGTCTCAAACCCACGCCGTTAGTAATAGTTACCCTTAGCGAAGAGCMTCTAGATTTTGGTGTATCTCCCCTAAGTGCTGGGCGGGCGGAATCGAAATACGCAGTTTTAACATTGAATATAATCTTCTCATTAATTTGGAGTCACGTTCCTTGTGCAAATCAATACTTGATATTTGGATCTTGATTTGAGATAACGCCAGCGCAGGGCGCATTATGCCGACGGCAGAATTTATCACGCGATTTCCAAGCGGAACGGAATGTTTTAAAGGAAACGCTAAGCAAAGGAAAATCGATCGGTGTGAACAATTTCCCAGCAGTATACTTCCAAACCCAACTTGAGGAGATATCATGGAATAGCGACGCAACCGTAATTAACAGAGATGCGGAGTAACGAGTTATTCCGTAACTTCGTACAGTATAGGTGCGGGATGCTACCTGGAAATTGCTCCGACATTCCCAAGCAGAGTTTTGTTGTCATTAGAACGGTGCCGGCTGTAATTTGAAAGCAGCATGGGGCATGCAACGCAGGGAATAATGCAAGAATTCTGTTAATGAAACAAGTTAGTGATAGCAGCAGCTTGGAGCATGATTGGGCAACTATTTCCTTGGCAAATGCAACAGTGGGGGTTTAAATTTATTACGTTCTGGCTTTCAGTAAATGATCAAAGGATTTCTCGTTTAATCGGGGACTAGACTGACGAGGAAAGATGCGGCTTCTGTAAAAAATTATAATGCTCTATTATTTTTTGAGATTTAAAGTTAATATGTAAAAATTACCTATATGCTGCATATTAACGAAAACGCATAATGAAAGGAATATTCTCCTATTCCAAGAAAATTGGAAAACTGCTGGAACTGACTGATATCTTTAACTGAAATATTTCTATAAATAGTCCGGCAGTATATCAGCTGTTATACTCTGCCAAGCTCATTGATAACACTGCTTAAAATTTTAGCATTTAAAAATGTTAACATACTAATTATTTATATAGGAAGTATCACTAGCTCCTGTTGGACATTTATTTACTTTATTTACTTGTTTGTTTATTTATTTACACAAAAGGAAAGAGTTAGGTGGTACCTGTCTTCCACTGTTCCCCTACAAATTAAATTGTACTCAAATTTTACTTAAACTAACAACATAATAATTAAGCTCCTTGAACAAATAATGAAACTAAGTGCTGTATAAGCGTCTACACAATAAATTATACATAGTACAAATTAAAATATATTAGATTACTTTCATCACATCATGTCTAGATAAAGGCAATCAGTTACCATTTTATTAAACTTGATCAAAGATAAATGCAAAAATTGCAAATATTTGTTCCACAAAGACGGCACAAAATAAGAAAAACATCCTTCGAAATTTTTTGTGAAGTGCAGAGGAATAGAAAAAGTATCTTTACGAATGTTCACACTATGACTTCCTGATCGCCTTGATAACAAAGAATAAAGATATGGAGGCAGTTTTGAGTGTAGTATTTTGTAACAAAATTCTAAGTGTAATAAGGTCATTTTTGATTCCATGTTCAATGATGCGTTATCAATTAAGTAAGGTGTAATGTGTTCGGTGTATGGGATATTATAGACAAATCCCATACAAGCATTTTGTACTAGTTGCGTATTGTGTGTGTTGTGTTTATTTTGCTGAGTAAGGAAGTTATAATATGTCTGTGCGGAATACTCGATGTGGTGATACACCAATGCCTTGACTAGTCTTATTTTAACTTGTTGTCCAAGTTAAAACTTGAAAGAAGATCGATTTGCGGTTGCATTGAGCGTTTATATACATGATCCATATGCTCATTAAAAGATAAAGTACTATCAATAAATAGTCCCGAATCTTTCGCCAGCTTTATGCCAGCTAACGTTTTCGTTATGTACAAATAATTGAAAGCTAAAGTTTTCTTCGAATTTAATTTGTGGCCATGTTTTTCGGCATATTCACATAAATTTCTTAAATCATTACTTATTTTCTGAATACTAGACATTTTCGATACCAAAAATGTATATCACCTGCATATATATGCAAATTACAAGTTGATATATCTAAGCAAATCAAACGTGTGCAAAGCAAACAAAAGGAGTCCCAGCAGACCACCCTGTGGAACGCCAGATTTAATTTGTGCATATTTAGAGTACAACATATTATTAATAGTTTTTAGGGCAATATCCCGAAAATCCAATGCTTTAATTTGGCCATTATAAGAGTGCAGTTTACCCGATCAAAGGCTTTACTTCACGAAGGAGTGCTCATAGTAAAATAATGCTAACGAAAACGAGGAGAATATTATCCGGTTAATCCATCCAGAAATTTAAAAAGTCGTTCTTCCTGCTGAAGATGGCAGCTTAGCTCCCGAAATACGTATTTAGGGTTTATAAATCATTGCGGTTATAGGGTTTAGTTTAATTAGATCCAAAAATTGCTTGCGGTCGACCGGAAATAGATGTATACTTCTTATAGACGACTTCATATATCACACGGTTGGTATATAATATCAAAATATTCGAGCAATGCACGTTTAAAAAATCAGACATTTTATCATTTTGTCTTCGCATAATTTTAAAATAACATGATAAAATGTGACGTAAAAGTGAGATATTCAGAAACGACCAAAATCTAGAGAATTGAAACAGAACACCCGATTCGAGTCAAGTAGGCCGGTAACGCTTTTTGTTGTGGAGAATTTACTTCGTAGTGTTGGTGCAACAAAATGACTGTCACTTGTGGCGATTGTCAAACGAGCTTTGTTTATAATTTACACTGACGGACTGACGTTGTGGCTATTCCGCGATTTGTAAATGTTATCGCAAAACCCCGCAACCGCCTTATTTAAATAAAAACAATCTAAGTTTTATTTAGAGCAGAAAAAGTCTTATATGGTCACGAAGTCAACATACCCAATTTGTTGTATATTACTTTTCATGCCAAATAAAAAGAAATAGTGAACTGAAAAGACTTGTAAATGCTTTTTTTGCAGGAGAATCAACATTTATAAACTCCTCTAAACCACTAGACATAAGACTTCGTGCATGACTAAGGTTATGGCGTTTTAGGGTCTTGCATATCATTTTGTATATTTATTAAATAAAACGTCAATCCAACTAAAGCTTACCCTAAAGGCAAATTGCTTTTCTCTAAACTTAGGCATCATGCTAAACTAGCAATTTGTAGCCCAAACACAACAAGCACAAAAATGCTAATAGCCAAAATGACCACTAATTTCCAAATTGGAGAGCGCTCTTTGGTCGTCACAGCTGAACTATAATATAACATCTGGTAAATTATAGTAATCTCTATTAAATTTTATATCAGCGAACTAGATTTGAACTTCGTAAATATCGTAACTGTTTCTAAAAAGGTTAACTCGTACTTACCAAATAATTATGATGACCAGCACATGGCGCGTCAGCTTGTGAGACCATTTAGATAAGTAGAGTAGAATAATCTAAAGTCGATTCTGTTTCCCCCTGTGAGAAATATTTACTGCTCACGCCAACTTCAGAAGTCCTGGAAAAAAAGCGTTTTCTTAACATTAAGGCAACGTTACTCGAATCTAGTTTTCAACACACTGAATTTTGCAATTATACATTATAAAGCAGGTTTTTTGCCTACATTAATGTATTGGTAAATTTTTTGTGAGATATACATAAATCTGCTGATGGAGGCACGCCCGCAGCATCATTGTTGTTGGATCTATTTCTGATATGGTTAAACTGTATTCGATAAGGACTAGACATGTGCTTTTCGGGTTTACTGTCTTTTTTTCTACGGTAAATGTAAGACCGAACAACAGGCATAAGGATCAGTAATAGGCATACCCATTTTTGTCTTGCTACTAAGAGATGAATCAATTTTTGTTAATACTGCACGGTACTAATGTTTACTGGTGTCATAGTACACAAAAAAAAACTGGGGATATGGGTCGTGTTTACGATAACGACCATTCCAAACTGGTGCAGCAGAAACATATTATTTTAAACCGAAATAGAAGTTAAATTTTGTTTATAAACAACATATGCTGCATTTTAGATGTAAGAATATTTTTATACAGATAAATAGATCTTATTATTATGCAAGCAGAAGTGCTCAATTTTGTTAACGATTTTTATATAGAGAGACGAGGAAATATAATTATTAAAAAACATTCCGTATTAATTAGAATTTATTTATTTTGTGAAAATCGTTTCTACCTCATCTAGGAGTGGCCTCACCAACTACGAGGTAGGTTGATACGGTCGGTAAGTATATACATTGCCGATTGACCTAGTGAAGTAAAATTAGTTTGCGTCGTTAATCTTTGTCATATTCATTTTAAGACGAAGCTAACTATGTCGTCCATCACGTATTTAAGACAGAGATGTCGGCGCATCCACGTCAAGCTTAAGAACGTATCAAATATACAGCCATAAAAAAATATTTTACCACATTTAATATCATTATTATAATCTGAACTATATAGGCTTCAGAAGGCAATCGAAAAGGCACAATACTCTGCTTAATATGGGTACTTGCACACTAATGATTATTATACCAAGGCAAGAGCCCTAAAAGATAAAAACATACATATTATAAAAATGAAACTAAAATGAAGCTCCTTGCGGCTCTGCGAGCATGATATACTTTAACTGACTTGTCAATTATATAGAACTTGATATTACAATATTCTTAGAAATTGTGTGTCACAGTAAAGCAAGAAGCACATAACATGGGTAGTTCGAAATCGTATGCACCGTAATTTTAATATTTACAAACAAGTTTTTTCTCTCTTCTTTAAGACCTGCAATTAGGGGCCCCCTTCATCCAAGAGACCCTAAGCGCGCCTTTACATAAAATCCGGCAATGGCTAAATGCTTGTATTAGGGTAAACGGTGGAGACTTTGAAGATACTTTATTCTTCTGTTTTTAATTGGAGTTGGTTTTATCAATATTTGATAGTTAACGTACATTAAAAAAAAGCTGGGTAACAATGATTCTCGTAAGCTTTGATTAACGTAGCGAAAGTGAGTTAGATTACTGACTGTTTCAATAAAAAATTCAAACTTGGCATTTTTTTGTCAAAATATGCAATGGAATTTTAAAGACAGAAATGTGACAGTGGATAAAATCTGATGAAGAGCTATTGTTTAATTCAATTAACCTTTAATAAAATGCTCACCTTTATTTATTATTACAACATTCAATTAGACAGCAATTCTGAAATAGTGGAATCATAAACGCAATTAGGGTATTCAGAAGTTGTTAATTTTCTATATATTCATTTAACTTTTTTGGAACGTTTAGTAAATCTATCTATTGTTATAATTATAGCATTTTGGTATATATATATTATATTTTCAGTAATTAGATCTATCTTTATACAGTCTGTTTCCTTTTCACTAGTAGTCATATTCAACAATTATCATTAGTTCACAATGATAAGCTTCAATTATTTTTATAAGCTTTAGTTTCGATTTCTTGTACACACTCCCATTATGTCTCATTTATTTTTTCTTTTAATAAGATCGTGTTCGTTAACTGCCATTTAGGCAAATTGTTAATGAATTTTCCAAATTAAGCTGCGTGTACCTTAAAAAGTTGGATGTGGCTCCCAAAGATTTGAAGACCCTGCTTTTTTGTGAAGAGGGTTGTGACATTTAGCGCGACCTGGTGTTGGCTTCGGGTTCTAATTGCGTGGAGGCTCGTTAGCTACAGCGTCAATTAATGAGCACTTTTCGCTTCCCGTCCAGGCACATTAGTTAACAAACCTAGTCCTGTGTCGCCCTTTTCACCCCAGCCCACTTGTCTGCCTAAAATAATAAAACTTTGCTGACGCGAGCTCCTCTCCGGCGCAATTAAAAAATTACGCCATTTACAGTCTCCTTTCCGCGGTCCCTTAAAAGACGCTATTTACAGTTTCAACCCCACTTGCGACTTTTATGCGACGGACTTCAAAGGAAATATGTGGGGCGAACTGCGCGTCTCCCGGTGTCTCCGTTTAAATCAAGCGTAATGCGGCTCAAGCTCGGCAAAGTTTTCGAGAATATTTAGCAATAAATGTGAAATTATGACTGGCTCTGTGGTAATTAATTTCAGATGAATGGCTTAAGAAGGCGCGACGCCATAATTCCTGAAGTTTTATAAGACCGTTGTTTGGTATGAACTCAGCAAAATAAAGTTCGGTATTTCTGCTGGGGTGGATATTAATCAAGCGCTGGCTGATGGCGCAGGAGGTGTCTGCCTGTGGCTCAGTCATGCTGCACTGTGCATCGTGCAATAAAACCACAATCATAATTAATTCTAGCACAAGTGCATTAAAGCTGGGATCACTATTAATTTTACTTCCGTATGCTCCTAAAGCGAAAATCATGAATGTGGTGTGTAGACATTCCGCCACGGAGTAGCTGAGCGAAGCACTGCGCTTAATATAGGGAAACAAAGTTTTTAAAGGGTTAAGTTACTAGTAATGAACGAAGCTGCGTTATGGAAGCTGGTGTTTTAGACAAACGAGTTATGCCCGAGTAGAAAAAAAAACAAATCAGTTAAAATCTAAAACGGTAGTGTACTCTGTACAGCTACTTTGTCGAAAATATTGACCCTTTTCCCGTGGAGCTGACAAGAGTTGTTTTTCCTTTCGGGAAGAAGAGTCATTATATTTGTTACAATTTTATTAAAACTTGCCAGTATAATATTGTTACGTTACTGGGTGTTTAAAATAGTGCACCCAAACAATCAGTAAACAGGAAAAGAACTTCTTTTTATTAACTTCAAAAACTGCCCTTCAAAAATGGACAAATTTAGCCTACCTGTTTTTTATTTTTCCCTGCAATCAGCGCACGTTACACTGCACCCGCCTTATAGACATTTCGTCTCGAAATGTACCTGGTTCTATATGACCGCACTTGCTGAGCTGGTTCCTGATGTGAAAAAGTTGATATGCAGTGATCACAGTCCTTAGTTATCTCGGGTGTGCTTCTTAATAATAATAATAATAATAATAATAATACTTTATTATCCAGCAGACAATTAAGTCCAATTACAGGATAAATACAAAAACAGAAACAATCAGCAAAAATGTTCATGTATGCACAAATTGAACTAGATTCTATAATTCAAAGAATACAAAAAATGAATGAATTTATGTATAACAAAGACAATAATGAAAAGAAAAAAAAAAAAAAAGGTACATAAAGTCAGAGTGGAATTCGAGGAATAAACACTATGGAATACCAGTTATTACATTTTTAGAAATTTTCTTAAATGTTAAGCTACTACCACAAAACAGGTCAAGGGTTTGGTTGTATTTATTATAGTTTCTCACAGCAGTATATAGTGGAGAATTAAAGTGGTGCATGGTACTAGTGACTTCATAGCTAAAMMGAGTAGTGTATCTACTAGCTGGTCGCGGGATCTGAAATTTTAGCATCTGTAACAATGGTTGAGATACAAAAGTGCCATCAACTAACTTATACAAAAACAAAACAGAAGAGTAGCATCTTCTATCGGCTAACGCAGATTGAGAAAAGGTTGCAAGTAAAACACATTGTGGGTAGTTTTGTACAGGATAAGCGTGATATTTAACAAAATACAAATATTTCAAAAACCTTCGTTGAACTCTTTCCAGGGCATTTACATGATTGTCATAATGGGGGCTCCAGACCAACGAACAACATTCCAATTTGTTTCTAATATAACAATAATATAAAGACAAGAGCGTATCAATATTTACAAAACCTCTGGTATTTCTCTTTACAAAACCGAGCATCTTCAAAGCATCCTCACAAATTTTCTCAATGTGCGGAGAGAAGGACAGCTGACTATCAATGACAACGCCAAGATCCCGAACTCGAGAACGTTTCTCCAAAATAATGCCATTTATATTATAATCAAAAGTAAAATTACTGATTTTGCGAGAACACGTTAGTACACAACATTTAGAGATATTGACTGTTAGTCTATTGTGGCTACACCACTGAACAAAGGAATCAATAGACTTCTGCAATGCAACACAATCAGATTCCGAATTAATTACATTGAATATTTTTAAATCATCTGCGTATAGCACAAACGGACATGACAACTGCTCCTTCACACTATTAATGTAAATATTGAAAAGTAAAGGACCACCAAGGTGTCACACCAGTTGGTGTTTTAAATTGTGCGGATTTAACATTTCTATATTCAACAAACTGCCTTCTACCGTGCAACATTGAATGAAACATTTTGATAAGATTATCACAGAGACCGATGCTATCCAGCTTGCTCAGGAGAATATCCACGTCCACAGTATCAAATGCCTTAGACATATCCGTATAAACTACATCGACCTGCAACCTTGCGTCAAGTGCACTTGACAAATTTTGTACAAATTCACATAAATTGGTTAGAGTGGATTTTCCTCTAATAAAACCATGTTGTTCAGCAATAGTTAATGACGAAAAATGACTATAGAGAACGTCCGATAAAATACATTCAAACAATTTCGAAAAATTGCAAATATTAGCAATCGGTCTGTAATTTTGTATGTTAGTTTTATCACCGGACTTGAAAACAGGATAAACTTTCGATACTTTCCAAGCTGCAGGATATACAGCGTTAGTTAAAATTAAGTTAAAAATAAAACTAAGAGGTTGACACAGACAAGAAATACAGTCCTTAACTAGAAAACTTGGAATGTTATCCGGGCCCATAGTCATCGAAGGCTTCAATTTTTTGGCGGCACGGGTAATTTCCTCAGGACACACGCGGAACCGATGCAGCACATTCACACCGACACCAAAACTCGGAGAGTGATCACCACCACGAAAATCCTCAGGAACGGCATCGGCTAAGCGCAACTTAAAGGTGCTGGAAAAATGGCCGGCAAAAGCGTTCACAATATCATCAGAATTTGATAGCTGCACATCATTGAAGTTTAAAACGCCAGGTATTCTGGTAACATTGCGCTTGGAGTTTATGTAGTCCCATAATCCTTTAGGGTTAGTCTTGATTGAAGATTCGGATTTAGAAATGAACTCTTTATAAGCTGTTCGAATATCTCTCTTAATTTCCCGACGAAGAACTCTAATTCTCTCCAAATAAAAAGAATACTTGTATTTTCTATAAGATTGCCTAATACGGTTTTTAAGTTTAATTTTGCGTATGATTCCTGRAGTAAACCATTTAGGATATTCTGACTCATAGATTAATTTATAAGGGACGTAAGAGTCAATAACAAAATTAAGCTGCTGGTAAAAATATTCCACCGCGTCGTTAACGTTTACAATTTCATATAGTTCGTCCCAGTTAAAAAGCCCCAGAGTGCAATATAAAGCCCCCAAGTCACAACGACGATAATTGCGAATATAGACCTTCGCAGAAGCAGAGAAGCGTGGAATTTTTTTCTCTTTTGGAAATTCAAGTGTGGCTAATAATGTAGGATGATGACAGTCTTCATCTACAAGATATTCATCGTGACGGATTATATTTGATACAATATTTCTCGAACAAATAACTAAGTCGAGGACCCGACCATTCTTATTAAGCACCTGGTTTACTTGTTTCAGGTCGTTAGCAGCCATAAAAAGGTTGAGCGATTTGTGCGAAGACGAAATGTTACCATTAACGCCCTTAATATATTCTGGTATGTTAAAATCCCCCAGTATTACAAATGGTTTGGAAAAATCGAAATAATCGTCGAGAAAGTCAAATACGGCTTCATAATGTTCACTTTGTTGCGACGGTGGTATGTACATTGCTACTATAGGAATGTTCAAATTATTAATATTTAAATTAGCTGCAACTATGTCAATCTGTGGTATCGGAGACGTGATATTTATAACATTGCCGGATAATGCATTTTTAATGGCAATTAGCACTCCACCACCTCTACCACTACATCTATCGCATCGAAAAACAGTATAACTATCTGGAAATAACTCAGAACTCAACACGCTGCTATTAAGCCAAGTCTCTGACAAAACCACGACGTCCTCAAACGCTGAAAAAACATTAACGTAAAAATCATTTACTTTGGTGTTTAATCCCCTTACATTTTGGTAGACAACTTTTAAAGTGTAGCATGAGTCATTCAAGAGACAGTCGTTCTGCTGGACATCTAAGCGTTTTTTGCTTTATCAGATTTTACTATTCTCGGCATACCATTAGAATACCTCAAGATGATATCGTTTTCACCTTTCTGGACACGAGCTCTATACTCAGATCTGATTGTAAATGACTCATTCTGCTGGAATTTAGTCAAATCTCGATTAAGGTAAAGATTCCGAACGCGCTTATACTTCTTCAGTACATCAAATGCTTGTTGTGGACTGGCAAAAGATATTCTAAGAGGGCGAGTTTTCTCATTATTAAATTTACCCAGACGGGTGCATGACAAAATTTTTATATTTTCATGATTAGTATCATTGGGCAACACAATATCATGGGCGCGATCGGTGTCATCGGAAGCTCTATCAACATCACTATCTTTGCGGGCCTCTGGTAAATTAAAAAGTACCAAGCTGTAAGATCGCCGCTGTCTTTCTTCGACCTCCGCGATAAGTTTTTCGCTGCTCAATATACCGCTATCAGCTTTTTCTTCATTGCTTTTTACCGCTTTCAGCTCAGTTTTAATTGAATCTAATTCACTTTTCAGCTTATTAATAGTTGCCACGATGTCGCATTTATCGCAGTAGTAATGAATTTTCCGAGATTTGGAGCGAATACACTCGACCTCCAGCCGACTTAGGTCGGAACACTCAGTATGAACCAGTTTTCTACAAATATCACATGTCACGCAATCACTATTTCTTCCCGTTTTTCCACAGTTGCTGAACTGTGAGTATCTTCAGTATAGAAAGCCAGCCGATTGAAATGTACTATTCTTAGTTTTCCTCTTAGCAACTTATTAATCCGGTAAATAACATCATTGATGCGAGTCTCCACTTCATATTGTCCTTCCCAACTAGTTTGCAGTTTAGGGGAAAATCCATGACGCTGTTGGGGATTGTACAACCATACTACATCCCCAGGCTTGTAACCTCCAGATTCTGCTCTGATGACATACCTTTCTTTCATTCGATCGCTTGCAATCAGAATATCCTAGCGAACTTGATCATGAATGTAGTTCATTTTTTTCCGCAACTCAATCACATAATCTTCCGCCGATCTTCTCCAGGTGGAGTACCAAATTTGAAATCACATGGAAGTCTCAGCTCTCGACCCATGACAATACTAGCAGGAGTCTGTCCTGTTGGCTCATGTACGGAAGAGCGATATGCAAGCAAGAACAGATGAAGAAAGTGATCTACTTTAATTCTCTGCTCGTCTACGGCTATTTCTTCTTCAGATACTTCTGAAAAAGATGACACTTCATAGGACCAAGCTTGAGATCTGAATTTCTAAGGCGTTTAAATACCTCCTCTAAATTCTTCAAGTGGTTTCCAAATGAATTTTCCATCACAATTATGTTGTCAAGGTATACCAGGCATGCTTTCCATGACAGACTGTAGCTCTCCTCAAATTAGCTCTATTGGCTTGAACACACAATGGTATGGTGGTATACACGAAATGTTCTCTGGTAATCTTATCAGTCACGTAATTCTTCGTATGTTTCTGAGTTCCTAAAAATTCTAGCAATTGGTTCTTTGTGTATGTTTCTTCGAAGTATGTCTTTATTATAGAGAAATTCCATAATTTCAGCTTTATTGCTCGAAAAATTTGGAGCTTCTTATCAACGTGTGTGGTAACTCGCTTTATCTGGCTGTTAGGTTCCAAATTCGGTAACAATTTGTTGCGAAACCAATCGGTAAACAAGTCTGACGTCATATTTTCGTGGTATACCACTTTTACTTCCTTCATATTTCGCGCCGATAACAGCATTGTGTCTTCGTGGATCCAACCATCTTCTGGACCAACATCTAGGATTATGAGCAGTTTACTTTGCGAGGAGGGTACGTAAATTTGACACCTTTTTGAATTGTCTGTGCGGCCCTTATTTGCAGTGTCATGGATATCATGCCATGTTTCGTCCAAGTAACATATTTTTCGGTTTTCTTCTCGATATTTTATTTTATTTTATTTAGAAACCCATACCGCCATTGACGTACGAACGTTCGGATTCCATTATCACAACGCGCTTGTCGATTGTTTTATACGAGAAGCCAATTTTTTTAATTTTAGTGTCAGCATATAGAAGGTATATTTTGTATTTAATGAATTAACTGTTCTTTATGCCGATAATTCGATAATTTTGTTGATTTTTGTTTAAACTTGCTTAAGCTTGAAGAATATAATAAAAATAATAATAATAATAATAATAAGGCTTTATTAGAAAATAATAAATTTAACAAAATTACATAAAATCAAGAAAAGGAAGTTCTAAAGACAGTTGTATTTTCAGCAAAGTCTAGCTGACTGTTATTCTACTTAACCTAAATTAATTTTATAGCAATAACTTAACTTTTTAAGTGCACGGCAACGCAATAAATGCTGATCAATAGGCAACCCGTCAGTTTTAAGCAATCATACGAGAACATCCAAAGCTGATAGGGGCAGCAACCACAACAGTAACTTGCCAGAAATCTGAATGAGGAAAAAAAATCAAAAAGAAAATCAAGAGATAAAGCTAATAGGTAAGGCAAGTATCAAATAGCATTGACCTGAATTTGAATTTAAACTTATTAATATTAAGAATTTTAAATTCTTCTGGCAAACAATTGTACAATTTTATGGCATCTTCTAAATATGGCAGTCCGATGAGGCGGCAGCACGAATCTTGATTTATAGCGCGTATTACGGCAATGTACAGAAGAACCGCGAACAAATCTGCTCTTTAAATTAACCGGTGAAACGGAAGAAGAAAGTAAACAATGTACAAAACAACCCACATGAAACTTCCAGCGAGACTCCTTAGACAACCAACCAAGAGACCTTACCCTACGAGAGACATGATCCCTGCGTCGCAAACCAAAAAACAACGGCAACAGGCGTTCTGCATCTTTTGAATTCTATTTCTGTCATAAGCATCTAAACAAGGGCTATACAGGAAATCACAATAATTGAATTATGAGAGTATAAGCGATTCACAAAGCTGCTTTTTTTTTAAACTGAAGTTTAAAAAGTGCCTGCTGGAGCATAAGATTTTAAGTTTCGAAAAAGATTTTTGAAGTAAGACCAATGCACCAACCAAGCTCGCAGCATAAGTTCTTAATAAGTCATCAAAAACGACAGCTAATGGGCTAGACGAACTGCAGCCCGAACGAAATCCACATTGGGCATCAGGAATAATTTTATTGGCAATGACAAAGCTGCAAATTTGTTTCTAGATAATAGTTTCAGATATTTTTGATACAACTGGTAGTATGCTGATAAGACGCAGGTCACCAAATGATGTAGGATTAGGTTTATTGGGCAATGAAAATGCTTTGGCTTTCTTCCGTATTGCAGGAAAGTAAGCTCTTTCTAACCACAGTTATCCTTCTTTATAGCAATTAGAGCTTGGCGTAGTTCATCCAACGTAATCATTCTAATAGAAAATTGATGCATGTCAGCAGAAAAAGAGTTACGTTTGTAATAAGCGATGTTAGAGTCAGAACTTCTTGAAAAGTTGAGCAAAATAGGCATTAATATCGTTACAATTGGATAGACTTGGAGGCAAGTCGACATTACTCTTACAAGAGCCAACGCCAACATCACAAAGCGCAAACCATGTCCGGCGCAGGTTGTTCTGAGAGCAAGCACTTGTAATATAATCCTGCTTTGCTCTACGAATACCATTAACAGTTAAGTTTCTCAATTTTTTGTATTCATTAAGGTCTACAGTCAGCCTTGAACGTTTATATCTACGCAAAGCAGAATCACGACTATTCATTAAAGATTATTAAAATTATTAAATATTTCAAACACCGATTCAACCACGGAGCTTTAGGTTTGGGTATCCGCGCCGTAACCAGAGGAACATGCCTGTCAAACAGTGCAAGCAACGAACGTTTAAAAATATCTTTTTGTCAATATTAACTCAATACCTATTAACTCAAGCAACAAGTGTAGACTGGATAAAAATGGGTGCACACTTCCATTGCACATTGTATGTTGTACAGTGCGAAAATAAATTTATTGTATTGAAAGTAAGTAAGTACATGTATGCCTATACGAAACAAGCAACTCCAACGTATTGAATTTAAACTAACGAAGTGGCTGAAAACGTTTCTACCAAATTCTATTTTCACTGTGTGAGAGCTACGTATTCTCTATACAGACGGCCCTCTGGGATTCTCTTACTTTCCTGTAAACGATCATCATGCTCGCAGCAGCTTCATCKCACGCTGCAACGACAACTGGAAATCGAAGCTGCACCGAAAACAATCTCCCGAATAGTGGAACTAAACGAACTGTTACGCGGCAATAAAAATCGAATAAAACGTTAAATCATTTCGAGAAGTGGATCGCCGAAGTACTGCCAATAAAAGCGTACCTGATGGCAGAGACGGAATCCATTACAGGGCCGGTTCCAAGAGGCCAATTTTGCAAACGGATTTTAATATAACGTTGGAAGGCTTAATAGATTAACTAAATACCGACCCTTTTGTGAAGATGAAAATGTGTTCATAATCTAGTTTTAGACGAAATGAGTAGCTGTTCGGCAAGTAATACGAAGTGGTCCCTTTAGAGTATGCTGTTTATATTCACACCCAAATTTTGCAATGCATATTATTTTTCTATCGGAAGAACCTTATTATCTATTTGGTCTGGTCACTACTTCAAATTCTAGTGCTAATATAGTCTGCGATGGGTATAGTGACAGTTAGGTTGTTTTTGTAGCTGAGTCATAATATTGCGTGGGTAGTAAATATGTTAAACAATGTATTAATTATATCGTATTATATTGCAATCTTCAGTCTTTTTATTAGTGCTCATACATCAGTGTATCTTGAGATTCAACGATAAATATCTGTGCAGTTTAGCCATGTAAGTGTAAATACCACAACGCTCTTTTGTCAAAAGAAATAGGATTGAAAATCTAACAAGTTAACGTTTAATTTAAGTTGAGCAAAATAACGCAACATACAAAGCATTCTAATCTCAGCATTTTCGCCTTCCGAAGCATTAGACACTTAAACGGTATTCTGTTGCTCATAGATTGCTTGAAATGACTTATTTTGACTGTTATCTATAAGACGGCAAATATTTTATTATATTCCATACACTGGAACTTTGATAAATAGTCTCTCACTACAACTGGAAAAAAAATTTATAATGTCGTAAGTGTGCTATCATCGTTTCGTTACCTGAATTTTTGTAAACAAATCTACAGGGGCAAAAAGTGATACTCATGGCATGGTTAAATAGGCCAGTAAAACATGAAGGCATCACAATACTGAAAAGTAGTACAGGGGCCTCTAATTGATTTTGATGAATTGTTTAATATTGCACAAAAAAAGTTTTGCATATTTTTCAATATCCACAGCCAAACAGTAATGACGTCTTGCCAAAATTCTTCGTTACTAAAAAATAAGCCGAACTTCTTTTCTATTATTAGTGTCAATTTGTCTCATTATGCAGTCACCTGCAATGGAGAATTCACTTTGGTCTCCTCAAGATCTCACGTTTCCTTTCGAAAAGCTTCTAGTAATAGCAATAAGCTATATCTAGCCAATTTTGAGTAAAATTTCAATTGTTTTAATGAAAGCATCACGTGCATACATCGTGTGATAGAATCTCTTTTAAACGATAATATGGTAATATACTGGCAAGTTTTTTTTGTATTTAATATCTATGAAGATGCTTGTAGCAAAGCATGATAGTAATAGCTAAATTCGATTCATGACGACATACTCTATTTTCTCCTTACTTACTTTGAGTGTAATAGTAATTTACGAATTTCAAAGAGGCTCTAAGTGCTGTAATGTTTATACGACATTGAGGTCAGCATTGTTAAAAAATAACCCATTAGTTTAATTTATTTTAAATCGTAATCTCTAAAATTTACAACAGTCTTTAATATTTGTAAATAAGTATCTTCATTTATCATATAAAGTTTGATATCACCTGTAAATAGATACTATAGCACCGCGAACAGCTTCCAAAATATTCCCACTTGTGTTTCAAAGTTGATAAAAGTCGCTGTCATTCTATATATAAAACCTATACAAGCAAATGTGAACTGATACCAGTTACAGGAGTTGTTAGAAGCAGTTCACAAACAGTGGTGATATATGTGATATATGTTTTTACTTTTCACTAAATTCTATAGCTTGCTAAATATTCTGTTTCATATAAAAATATTTCTCAGTAGGCTATATCTCTAATTCTCAAAATTGAGTAAGTTATCTGCTACTAATAAGTTTTTCATAGAATGTAAATAAATACGGGTATATCGTTGATAGTAGGTGTAATTGATCAGAACTACCAGTAAACCAGTATGGAAGGTTAAACAATAATACTGGTGTGTACTATCACGTTGTTGATGATTGTTTCTATTAGTGTACCATAGTCTTCCTCAAAAGGTTATTAAAAAACACATCCACAGTAATTTTTTAAAGGAATATGGGTACTATAAACAATTATTAATGAAATAGCAATGTACCAGGAAATTAGAAATCCACAGTTAGTATTCACGAATTGCATGGTTGAGTTGTCATTTTTGCCTTAAATTTATACGAATTGTAGAATTGAGTTGTTATTTTCGCCTTAAATGTATATATATTAAAAAAAACAACATAATCACACTCTACAATTTCATTTCAGCTAACTATTGAAGGGAGGGATCATTCATTAAATACAGTAAAAAAATGTACGAAGTTCTGGATTGTTAACCACTAGAGCATTCGTCGAGCCGTGCTTTGCCAGCGGCTTAGGTCCGGACCTGCACAACATAAGTGGCTGACACCATTTTTTCTGCATATGCACTGGTTCGTTCTGTTTTACGGGATAAACTGGCTATAGATTAAGAAGGAAAGCGGGTGTTCCTATACAATTCAATAAACAACTTTAATAAAATCATAAGGTAGTGTACCTATAATTTTTTAAATGAGAAAATGGACTATGTGCATGCAATAAATCAATTTCTAAAGTTAGGGAACCTATTTTCTCCCAAAATTTATGGATTCTAGTCGTGCATCTCTTTTTCTTGTAACCATTCATCGTTGAAAACATATCAAGACAATGTATTTCTTAAGATATCGAAAATATTACACATGAAGGGCTTCTGGAAGTCCTCAGCCTACATGGTTTTCCTTTATTATACTGATTAACATAAAAAAACAAATGCCCCCGTAATACCTGCTTTATTTGAATAAATTTCGGTGGACATGTTTATTTGTTAACAAAAGTTGTTCACGTTGTTGTGCACTGGTTTTTGTGTTAAAATTATAACATTTCTAACTATTTTCTTTAATTTAACACAATTTGTGGCTGGATTTATGGATATAACAGATAGCAAAATTTACCCCATTCTTGACGGGCTCTTCCGGCAGGGAGGCGGGAGCATGTCGATCATTTCATGACTAAATTTATTCATAGAGAGCAATTATTTTACCTGGCGTTCTTGTTCCTATATAGTCAGTATCTATTCCCAAATAGGTCTAGGAGATTTTGGTAAACCATTTTATCAACGGAAAATTAGGCCCATTTAGTTCACCTTCATCGTCTTGCAACCTATCGTTCTCTTTTGTTCCATTTCAGTCCGGGTCTGTGTAAAATTAACTTGAAATCATCTTCCTCGCGCGTCTGGTTTATGGTCCGCGTTTGTGGTTGAGAGATAAAGACTGCGTGAGCCCGAAACATGTAAAACAGTATTATTATTGCTGGTCTCGTGTATTAAGGAATGTGGTAATCGGTTATTACAGTCAGTTTCACACTGGGCAACTCCATCGGCCCTGAGGCCGTAACTATCGTCTACAAGTGAAAATATCTAATCGCCGCTTGAGGTTACGAATGGCACTGTCGCACGGCTGCAGTTAACTCCGTAATCGCCAACTATCAAACCGGCTGACTGGGATGGCAGCGAACGGCCGCGTAAGCCCGTGTGATTCTGCCCGTAATGAGGTGGCGAAGGCGAAAATCTCATAACATGATCGTGTTTTTGTTTACAGCGTGATTCACACAAGAAAAAATTACTGTAATAAGCGCAGCTGTAAACAGAAAATTATCAGATTGTATAAGTGTTGCTGCTCAGGGGGTACCGAACTAGTTCAAGCTTGTACCTGCCCTGTAAAACAAGTAATTATTTATTTGTGCACATACTTGGATAATTTTACATTGCGGCTTAATAGGATCTACGCTTCGGCAAAAGGATATATTAGTTAGCTTGCTGCTAGCGTAACAGATATTACAGGAGGGAACGACTGGGGCTGAAATTATGTTAAATTGCTGCACTGGAATACGTTTATGGAGAAAATAAACACGTTTCCCACTAGTTCTAACATTAGATACATATTGATCTCGTTTGAATGAAGGCAGTTCGTTTCAGCTAATAAAAAACTAAGGAGACAAAACGAACAAAACTTCAGCATTAGGAGTAAATGAACTGGAAAACACTTCTTTAGCTGAAACGAAAGTTTTGTAGTAAATCATTATGGGTCCGTAAATCGAACCCGTAAAATTGGCTTGTGTCGATCACATATTACTGCAGAGGGCATTATTACAAATTGGTCTAAATCTCCAGTAAAAGCTTACGTGCGATACAAATGAAGCTAGAATCCAATTCACTAATTGAATTGTGAGCCTCGATATGTTTGGTCTATCAATAATCTTGAATCCGTCTTCGTATATTTACGACCATGCAATAACGCGACTAGCATATTACCCACAAGAAAAGCATTTAAATTGATAACATACTTTATTATATATGCTTATGAACAATGCACATATACCACATTGTACTATTATTACCGTTTTCTAGCGTTCGCTATAAAGATCGCAGCACCTTGATATTGACATTTTGGTTTATGTCTACTACAAGTTAATTCCATTTAAAAGAAATGCGACTATACGAGACTTACCTGAATATCTAGCAGGCCAAGCATTTTTATCCAAATATCCGAACATCAGGAGATAGCCCTAAAAATATGCTGCTTTTATTCAAACAAACCTAATTCATATCTTTTCAAGTTTATGAGATATATCCAGTGGTTTACATACAGCTGACACCCTGTATATGCAACATCACCTAATTTACAAGGGTTAAATCTCTATACACAGAAAATATATTATGCGTTGCAAAGGAGGTGAAGGCAAACATCTTTCTCTGAAACATTTTTATGGTAAAACTGTGTCGCTGTGATAAATACTCTTGTTAAAGAGAACTAGCTTACACGTTAATGCAGACAGCTCTAGAGAGATTTTGTTAAGCATATAACCACTATTAAAGAATCAGTTTTTCAGGAAAAAAATTGGATGCCCAATTAGGTTGATGTATAGATACAGAGAGAGATACATTTGAATCTCCAGTATCTACATTCTACAGGGTGTTTAAACAATAGCGCCTTTTTCCCGCAAAACTTACAATTTCCCAAGAGATTCACTAGTTACAGCTGCCGATGTCAACTGGTATTAAACTGTGGCCCCATTTTTCCCGAACATTTTCTTTTTTCAAGAGATTTACTAGTTACAGCTGCAGATGTCAACTGGTATTACACTGTGGCCCTATTTTTACCGAACATTTTCTTCTTTTTTTATTCACGCCAACAACTTTGTTATTAAGGGAGATACACAGTTTTGAAGCATATCAGGTAACAAGACGTCCATCTTATAAATATGTGCTATGGGAAAATAAACATTTAAGGCGCCAAAGCGTGGTCACGGTCTTTTAACATTTTACGTTAGTGTTTTAAGTTATCGTACTGTAGCCACCGAACTCTATAAAATATGGAACATCAGAAGCCTCTTAAATCTGTTTCCAATTGAAATCTGCGCAGTTTCTTTAGGCGCTTGCGCTTTGCATTATTTGAGAACAGTCAATGTCATTTGCGATGCCAGGTGTTAAGTTATCAAGCTGTTTTTTTTCTAGGTTACTTTTTTACAATTAACCGTAGCGTCAGCTGTTCGCATCGTTGCTTGATATGACATTTTGACATTGACAGAGTGACATGAAAACCAAAATATCTGACACTTCAAATTCTGCTGCGCAGCTGCGCATGCCTACGAAGAAATAAGAATTGTTCTAAAGGAACCATTTATTTTAATGCCACATGCCCATTTTCTGATGTTCCATATTTTATAGAGTTCGGTGACTATAGCTCACAGGTGGGAGTTCACGATACAACAGTATCTTGTGTTATTCAATGTTTTGAAGAAACTAAGCTGAGACAACGGTTTGTAACAGCAAGAAATCTCTAAATACAACTTAATGGTGCTCATAATAAACAAGTGTGCCCACTATAAGGAGCAGAATTTTAACCTCGGAAGAACCGCTTCAAGAGGACCTATGTTGACGGCAACCCGTCGTAGAGCGAGACTGCTCAAGAACATATGGATTGGAATCCTGAGGATAGGGAATGTATCTTATTCGCGAGCGAATCCAGGTTTTACCTACACAACTGCGTAAGCTGCGTAAGAGTTCTCCGACAGCCAAATGAGCGTTATGCACAATACAACGTTGGTCAAATCGCCCCATTTAATGGAGGTGCTGTTTCGTGAGATATTTGACAGCTCGGACAGAACTCTTTTCCTGGAGGTAATTTGGGGAGTGATCGTTAAATTAGCGTTCTTCTATTTGTGATTACATCGGCAACTGCTAATTAAGTGCAAGACAACGCAAAACCACATATCACTTGAGTAGTACAAAAGTACTTACAATAGGTGGATATTGAGACTCTAGGCTGGCCTGTATGCAGTCCTAATCTCAATCCAATAGCACATTTGTGGGATAATATAGGTAGACAACTTTGGGATCATAAGCCACTGCCTGCCTCTCTTGACGACATTAAAAACTCAATAAAGAAAATTTGGAACAAGATTGAGCAAGACCAGATTAGACGTCTGGTGTCAAGTATGAATAAGCGATGTAAAGCTGTTATTAGGAGTAGAGGCGTCAATACGAGATATTAAACACGCTGTAGATACTGAACACTGCAATTTGAATAAAATTTTTGAAAACAGCATCATTCCAGAGCAAGTCCATTTTAAAATTGTGGTTATTTCTTAGTGGTGCGTTAATTTTGACGCGTAGTGTACTATTATTATTCATAGTGTGTAAATTAGTTACCGACAAAACTGCATGGGATTCACATGGCACGCAAGAGGTTTCTTCGGGCAAAATAAAGCAACAAAGTCAGTTTCATATTTATATTAAAAGCACCTAACCGAGTGCTTTACTTCCTCGCGATTTTCTATCTTATCCGTCAAGCACTTGCCAGTTCACTTTGAGACCTTTATACCAAAAGGACAATTTTCTGATTCCGTCAGATCCTCTAATCAGGTTGGAACCGATTATATGAGATATCATGTTGAAATTCGAAGTGCGTCCACGCCTTCGCTGCATCAGACATATATTCCGCTTGGATTTAGGACGTCCAAGGTTAGCTACAAATGCTTCGGTCAGATCTTACGCACGGCTATCTAACTACCAGCTTGGAGTATCTCGTCGAACTGTTCCGTACAGGAAAAAAAACGGCTGCCTACCTATAATTAATAGGATTTATACGCCTAACAGAAACCGATGTAAGCTCTGCCATGTAATTATCCAGCTCACGAGTGTTCTATACGGCTCCTACTTGAAAACCTGCCTCGTGCATCCAGCTCACACAAAATATAGGTGGTGGTGTCTTGCGGAGCGACGAAGTGGCGCGGATGAAACATATTTAGATGGATTCGGTTATTGTACAAAGAGCTGAAAATACCCGCTCTGGCTGTTTCAGCCGCAGGCAGAACAATAGCTGAGGTGGAAATATTTCCAAAGACTTCCAATGCACCTTTGTTCCCGCGTCCTTGGCATGAACTTGCGGTATTTTTGGAAGCTTTTAGAATTAAACTTATATTTTTATCCCTTACATTGTATACGCCATATGACAGGAAATATATTTGCTACTAGAAACTAGACAGGTAGTTTCGAGTTCCTTCGTATAATACAGCCAATTCTAGATGGAAGTGCACCTGCTTTCATATCATATAGGTAATGCTTTCTGCAAAAGTTCCATAATGCCCTTGTTCAATAATACGTACAAAATTTATAAATCCTTCACTCTCTTTTTTTAAATAAGGATAGAACACGTTAAAAATTTTACCTGATAAATGACTTGTACATCGCCCGCTCAGTTTGATTTCATGAGCAACAGATCTACACTACTTAAACAATCACACGGTACATGTTGGAGAATATCGACAGCCAGGGCCAGGTGGGTATCATTTTGTCCACTTTAATAAACTTCGTTCACTGGATCTGTCGAATAATCTAATTTGATTTTTTCTTACTTATGCAGTCATGAGTGTCAAGTGTCTTCTATGCCTTAGCATGCAACTTCTGGCGTTCCTCAATGACTATGTTTGGGTATTGTGCATTTCCTAATTTAGGGTAATGATTGTTCCAGTATTATCTCCCGGGATGACAAAACAAAGTCCTCCGCCGCGTCTGTCTGTTCGCGACAAACTCAAAAGCTACTGAACGGATTTTCAAGCAGTTTTCACCAGTAGATAAAGTGATTGCTATAAGGAAGGTTTAGGTATATAATTTGTCGAGGTTTGGAGTAAATTTGTTGAAATATAACGATAATCGTTGGAAGTGTCAGAAAAAATCAAGAAGCCTGGAAGCTTTCATCGAAAATGCTGCCTAATCCCTTTGATATACAACAGAAAAATGTATTGTGGGATATTCCTCTTTTATAGATCTACAAAAGAGTCCGAGATGGCATATATCTTTTAAGGATAGCTTACTATACGTTAATTACCTTAAGCATTTCATGCACATTATTAGAATCTTCACACCATATAATTTAAATGAATAATATAGAAGTTATCGCAGAAAATGAACGCGCGCGAAAATAAATTCAAGCGTGTTTCTTACACCGATGATGGGACTCGCATGTTGCGATCCCCCCCCCCACGCCCTCCACTGTCACCCACTATATAAACAGAGTGATAGCGCTYCCACATTCGTGTAATAAGCAGACTTTTGGAGCGGATAGGGTAGTCCGACATTTTTTTTATTTTACATTTCAAATGTACATGAAAATTGAAGCATAAAGACATGTTTTTGCGACTTTTTCCAGTTCTTGTTTGCCGAGAAAAAATGTGAAAGTATGAATTTTCAATATCCGTTTGAAATGCCTCGATATTCCGCCACAGAGATGACGTAGAAGGTTCTTATGCTGACGAAAGCGAGAAACACCAATAATAGCCAGTGCTCTATAGCGGTGTTGCCAATACTATTTGTTTACATTTTTTCAGGTGCGTCGCGTTGACAATGTGGGCAAATTTTCGCGATGCCGTGAGGAATGTACTCGTAAACTGGCATTGTGACATTGCTAGGTATAGTTTTGATATAGGGTTTTCATGGATCAACTTAATTTGTTCATTACTGGCCTTTTGTTGAAACACGAAAGCACTTTAACCATCGAACCTACTTTTGAACTAATGTTTTATTATGAGGAAGTTATTGCTTGATAATGTTTAAAGTTTGTATAGGTACTTACGTATGACAAGGATATGATAAATTTTGAAACTGCCAGGGCTGTCTCTGTCTGTGGTTAGGAAGAAAACGGTGAAGTACCACTGACAACATCGCACGTGCAACGTAATAACCCTAACCTAACCCTAGCCACGCGTTTTTGTTTACCTACATAGTTTGATAAAAATTTCGAGCTTCGTATTTGTCAGATTAAGTGGTTGGGCAAGTCATTGTCGAAGTATTCGGGTATTCTGTTGTTTTTTTAATGTAAGAATGGCTTACGTCAAGAACTGTTTTGTTCGGTTTTTCTTACCTAATTAAAAGTATCCTAGTAAACTAGATTGTAACACCTACTAAAACTAAATATACGCGTATGTACCTCAATCGCTGAATATCAGTTATAATAGGGAAAAAAGAGATTCTCCTTGAATGAAAGGATTCCTTACACAACAAAACAACAATTACAGGATATGTCTTATGTTTACATTATATTGTCGTTAACTGTTATACCTTCGTCCCTCTCTCTCACTCTCATTGCATTATTTGTATTTCTCTCGCTATTTATAAACCTCACAACACCTTGTTACATAGGGAGCTGCTGTAACAGTGCGCATGACGGAAACTAGGAACCTTTTACGTAGTTTTTTAAAAAAGGGTATATTTTCTACCGCTATTTGTTACAAGTTAAATTAATCTGAAAGCAAAAAGCATAGCGAGCAAGATGATGATGATTAATGGTGAAATAATTAGCATTAGTATGATGTTAAAGCAGGAATAGGATTATTGGAATTTCTCCTATCCCTAATTATCTTAGCTAGTTTATTATTAAGTAGGTAATGCAATTAGCAAAAATATTAAGTTATGAAATGATATTGCTAAATTCATGACAAAGATCGAAAATACAAGGAAAAGAGCAGTACGATTTTTTCACATTTAAATGCGAACACTACATCCGGAAGGCAGAACTAACGAGCAGCAATAAACCATTTTTATTTCCTAAAGTGAGCTCTTGGTATTCACTGGCAGCAGGAAGGCGTCCAATCCTCTTCAACACTATTTGTTTTTTAACACAATTAGCCGCAGGCCTCCTAGGAATTCGCATGGGGACCAAGCCTAAATAGTAATTAATAAGTAAGCGCGTATACTGAGACGTTCAATTACGTAATTATTTCTATAATGTGAGCTGACTAACAAGCAGAACGTCTGGCTACGGGATGCGCATTAAAACTAAATATGATTATCATAAAAAAGTGATTATGGCAATTAGGGTATGTGAATCCCCCATAACGCTGCCATCACGGACACATGGCATGCTGCGAATTGAATATTACAGCAAATTTAATTAACGCCGTATTTATTGTAACGGACGCAGAATATGACAAAGCGCAACTATCGAATTCGAGCACGGGCGCAAATTGCTGCAGTTGTAATTAAAAGCATAATTAGAAAAATTAAATGAGATTCACTGAACACATGCAACGGACGATATCATAATACGAATAAAAATAACACGCCTGGGTATTCCAATATTCGGTGTAACTCGGTTGCACCAACAAAAATATTTGCTTGCATAATTTAATTTGGACACAGGAATCCAGCTCTGGTTTTTATTTGTTTTCACAGGTAATTGATTTGTGATCAAATATGAACGATCTTCCATTCCCGATTGCTGGTTAATTGAAACTAAATATTTGAAGGCTTAATGTAGTAATTTGCCAGAGTAATTTAATATACATGTATTAATTCATGTAATGAACACAACATCGATGGCTAAGAGTAATCAGTAAATGTTTAAGTTGTTATTGTTTTCTATTTACTTCAGTTTTTTAAATTTCTCGGCGCCGGTAATTGAAACAGTAACTTTATTTATAACATACAGGCTCAGAGATAGCGTTGCCGCTGATATAGTGGTTTTTATTTTTGTAGTTAATAGAATTGTATTGGAAAATTACCATGATTAGTCGTCAAGATAAAGCTTATGTCATTTTTTTAACACAGGATGTAGCAAAAATAGGAAAACGATTGAATGAAAGAATACTGACGAATTCTCAGCAAAAACCGGCAGACAGCTGGATTTTGCTGAGGTGCCTTTCTCATTTTCGATAAAGTTATAGATTCAATTAAGTTTTTTCAGATATGACGCCACGGGTAATTTTTTAGACAGCAACTCTCATAGAGATCGCGAGACCTCGTTTTAATTAACGACTTTAGGTTTCTTTTTTCATTCTCATAATTTATATACACGGTTAGTCAAACGCAAAAGCCTATTTTATATGAATATAGCCAAATGTCCATAAAAGTTGTTTTGTCAATTGTTTTTAATCTCCTAACCTACTTTCTGTTTTAGTTTTGCAACGCATTTCCATGGCAGCTTATTTTTTTTTCCAGCTCCACCCCAGTTTTGGCCTTTCATCCCTTAACTTCGTTTCTCGGAAACCAACACAAAAAAATAATAAAAATGGACTAATTAGTTGGATAGGGTGAATCCCAAAAACTTGCTAATATTAATACCCTTAAAGTTGTGATATACAAGGTACAACTCCCTTTCGGGGATGGTATTTTAATAGTGACCACTTTCTTTTGTCTATTAAAATAAGGAGTTAAGATAAGCACTATTAATAGTATTTTTTACCGCTGTGAAAAAGGTACTAAGGAGGTAAAAAATAATTATTTTGTCAAATTACTACAGCCCATTCGAGGAGGCCCCAACAATAAAGTGGTTATGTAATAATATACATATCCGGAAAATACATAGTATGTACTATACATATTGGTTTGTGCACAAAGCTATTTACATACATACATATAGGTATACATATATATCTGATACAATTTATTGCATTTTTTCTCCGAAATCTTTAGGAATAATGTAGTTTGATAAAATCTATTACTAAAAAGATACAACACTCTACCATTACTAGCTTTAATGTTATGTGGCTTTTTAGTAGTGTGATCCCTTCCATTTAAGAATACACATTATCAAATTACATCATTCTAATTTCTAATTTTTATTTCTAACAATCTCCGAGGTACCTAATGTATATATGTACATATGAGTAGATAGCTGTATGAATATATATTCCTATACTTACAAACTATCTATTTTTACGGTATGCATATGTACCGCCTAATCGTATAATAAATAACTGCTATTACATAACTACTATGCTATGAGTACCTCTGTGGCCTCCTAGGGTGTGATTACGATAAATAACAAAACAACAATTATTTTACCCCCTACCCCCTTAGTACCATTTCTACAGCAGCAAAAAATACTGGGGATAGTATTTATAGAAATGTACCGCAGAAAATTTTTCTTGTTCTATTAATCTATTTATCAAAATTGCAAGAGGAACTGCTAATAAGTTTAAGTAATGTTTATTCACTGACATTATGAAAATAAAACGAATGCTCATTAATGGAATCAAATGTGCATTGTAATAATACTTCATTTTGAAAATAGCCGGATAACTTATGTTTCACAATCTCCGAGAAGTAGCAACCAAGTATGTTATAGATGTGGTGTGGATCTGTGCTGACGTTAGTGATAATTAACACATAGTCTACTGCATTCTTGTATTCATTTGAAAACATATCCATTGCTCCTAACACTGCATTCACTTAAACAAATCTTTACATCAAATTAAATATTCAAACCGAAGACCTCCTGCTGTACTTCTTGGATTTCATGTCTGCTTATGACTCATAGTCTTTCTTTGTACATCCGACTTTCTAATTGAACGTTAACTTCAAAATGTAGCGAAGCACCGTCTTGTTCAAACCAGACAGTTTGCAGTTTGGCATTTCTCATTGATCTTGATCGGGAAATAAATGTACAGTCAGGTACAGTATTAGCAAGCAGTAGGTTCAGGTAAATATCTGTTGCTATACTTCCATTTATGAAGTATGGACCTATAAGTGTTGCCCAATAATGCCACAGCCTAAATATATAGTTTCTGAGGATACTGTGTATGCTGTTCCATCGTCTAGTTATGTTTGTGTACAAATTCCGTTAGACGTAGATGATTATATATAACGCTAACTTCAAGCTTCAACAGCTTGATCTTCATTTGTAGCAAATTTCAGACGCCTGAACCTTATGATAACTTTTACTTGTTTAATGTCATAAATTTCTCTAACTAATTGGGCACTGGGGATTGGTCAATGATTTTTTCTTCGGATCAATGTTTCTAATTGAATCACAAACATCTTGGTGAGAACTTGTCGATCATCATAAAGATTTCAATTCTTCGATTTCACAAATTTTCACCATGTTTGCAAATTGAAATGAACGTACTGTTATTAAAACTAACCTTTTAACTTGCTGAAATGCACTTCAAACTGTTATAAAAAAAGAAAATACCGGAGGTAACGCGACCTTATTGTAGAATTATCATCAAATGAATAAAAATCGGTGTTAACACCTGCTTCGATAACAATTATTGTTGTTAACTTCAAAACACGATTTTTCCCAAAAAGTTTGTTATCGAACCATACAAAATAAACACCAAGCACCTTGAAGAAAGAAAGTAACAATACAAGTCCACGAAAATTGCTTGGTTGCGATTAAAAAAGCAAAATAAAAAAAAAAGAAATAGCCTTGACATGAAATGAAAAATAATTAGCAAGAAAACTTTTGCTAATGCAATCTTCTATTTCATATTTATATAAATAGACAGTATTGTGTATGCAATACTGAATGTTTATGCAGTAAACCAACATTAATGCAGTTAACATGGTATCATCCAAATTAATGCTAGCAAATAATGTCCACGTAAAATAGCCACCAAAATGGAGACAGATAATAACACAAATGAATGCCCCATCGTCAATGGCAACACCGGCGAAAAATTTCCGTCAAAGTTCGCCAGTGCGTAAAACCGTGTGGTCGCAGATTATAACGAAACCAAAATAGCCCCGATGAAATAATACATGTCCTGTTTTGGCGTTACGCTGCACCAGTTTTAGTTGTGTGCATCGGTCAGAGGAAAATATCAGTTTTAAAATCGGTCAACTGAGAAGGATTAATAACAGATCGGCTAAACCAGCGGCATTATGCGGCTCTAATCAAAATACCTATACAGCTTTATTCAAATTCATTCATATTACATCTGTCGTCATTGCGCCTAACCAACTGAAAGCTTCCGATTGTTACAAATTCCAGAATATAACTAATTTAATAATACGAGCTTCACTGAGTCGACAATAAAGCTGGACATGTGCAGGCATAAATAATTCCGATATCCATTGTAGTTGCGACGGATAAACTGTGCTAATTTAAATTCATTGTTCTTTGCCGGGGCTTACAAGTGCCGATGAAAGTACATAATCAAATTCAAATTACGCAGGTTTTAAAGTACATACCCGCATCACCTTAAATAGTTACTTTGTAGAATCCATGTGCTTGTTCGTGCGAATTTCAACTGTATAACAATTTAAATTATGCGAGATTGTTTATACTCGGATGTCATACAATCTGTAACTAGCTAGAATAACACCAGCATAAGTTATGTATCACTTTTTATAACAATATTTATAGCATCATTGTTCCGTCAGTGAGATATGGAGTTGCTTGGTTCAACAGCTATTTGTATTTCCGTTTTCCAACAAAACGCTTGCCGTTTGTTTTCTGTACATACATCGTCCTTCCTGTGCCTGTCAGATCTAACACTTTTTTCTGCTTCTTTTTTACCTTTAAACAATGAGTTATTAATATGTCTTTGTTCACTCAAAAACACTAATAGAAGATGCCAAAACATTCTACTAAAATACGCATTAGTATTTTTGCTGTACTTAGCACAGATATGTTATCTGGTTTCGTTCAAATGTTGCTATGCCTTAGTTTGTCCTTTGTTGTAAAAATTCTACTTCATTTACCTTTTAGGGGCCACATTTTTTAAGAATTACAAAAACCTAATGCAAACGTGCTATGTTTGAATCAGCATATAAATAAAAAGAATCCTTATATTTCCAGCTTCGTAATTCCTGTATAACAAATCTTAGGACCAACAGCTCAAAAGGAGTTAACACCTGAAACGAAATGAAACATGTAGATATTTTTTTTTGTATTGACTTAATCTGCTTTTTTTAGCAATTGATATAGTGTTCTAAGACAACTGTTGAATTTTGAGAGTACCTTCTGAATGCATGTGTGAAATTTCAGAGCGGAGTCTAGTCAGACATCTAGATATTTGACTGTTTTGGTTGGTTCTATTGTTTTATTTGCAACATGCAGCTTTGTGTAGACATAGCGTCAGTGAATTTTCTTGTAAAAGTAATAATCTGGGTCTTGTCAAAATTTTCCAGTCTTTAGAGAAATTTTGAATTTTGTTTACATGAATTTGATTTTGTTGCGTTGCTACCTGTGCATAATACCTTGCAATTTTGGTTCGTTCAGAAGTTGACGTTATAAAGTAAATTTAAAGAGAGTTGGGTTAAAAATGCAGTTTACGAAGTGTGGTTTTTTATTTTTACTTGTATTGTTTTCCTGTTAGATATGAGTAATATACTCACCTAGTCAGATATGTTGGTACTTTAGTTTTGTCATTTTTTATATTAAGTACGTTTACTTATACGGCGTCAAATGCTTTTTGGAAGTCCAGTAAAGACATGACTGTAACTTTTCCTTTGTTAATTAAAATTTTGAATAGCGTTCGTTGAGACGATAACCGATGTTGCCAACGTGGTATGACCGTGGAGATTATGTTTACAATTTTCCTCACATGGAAGCGAGTTAATAAAAACGTGTTAAAATATCACACTTTGTTGTTTATAACTTTGTCTGTCTCTGATAAATATATGTTACACTTTACTCAGTTCTCCTACGTCTTGAAACAGCTGTATGGTTTCGTTGTCCAAACTTCGGTAAGTCCCGAGTATTAAAACAGTGAGTGTTGCAGGTTACTTGAAATCTGCGCCTCTTTTTTAATCTCTGAATTTAGCAAGACTATATACTGAAGCACGCATGTTATATACTATTAAAACACAAAGGCTTGTGCATCAGTTTAAGTACTCTATTGTGAAGTAAACATGGCATTATGAATTAAGGAATGTTCTAGAGTCATTCAAGATTTGGTATCCGTAGCAATGTTAATGAAAGTGCAGGTTACAATTTTTTAGTCACTAGTACTATATGCCACTACATACAAATCCAAATCACAAGCAAACCTTTGTAACCACCATTCTGCACGATCTCACAATTGTGCAGTAACTTGAGAATGTCAACAGTGTAAATGTAGCATTACTAGAGATGCCATAAATTTGTTATAATAGCGATTGTGAAAAAAAAACATAAACGCGACACAAAATGGAATAGGAAGGTTATATAGGTACATTCATATTATTAGAATGTTTTCTTGGTGCTCTTGACATCATTGGTCCATTTCAGAGTCGCTTGATTAACTTCTTGTTCCTTGGCATTTGTAGCCAATATTCTTCGTTCTTCCCTGACTCCTGAATTATCCTTTCCATAGTTCTTTTCCATGTAATGCACAGTCTCTTTTTCGTTAGGGTCCGTGTAGTTATCAAGTCTTTCTTAATATGTGGTCTGCTCTCTCCTTTAGGATCGTTATATTATATTATAATCGTTCTGCCATCCAAGAGTTTCGCTGTTGCCACACGGGTAGTATGTATTTGGTTGAAGGATATTTTTGCCTTAGATTGTTATTTTGTTATTTCTTGAGTTATTTGCCTAAGCACTGCTTTCGCTCTTCTGTCGGTTGGGATATGTACACTTATTATTCATACTGTATGACTTTCAATAATTGTTTCAGCGATCACTACATGTTCGCTAATCGCCGCAGATTGATTGATTGATTAATAGAACCATCGTGCGGTAGGCATTTCTGCAGCTGCCGGCTACGTCTACGCTGGATTGGAGGGGTAACAAGCTTGTTGCAAGTGAGCTCCCAAGTAGCGCAGGTTATGCTGAGGATTGGAATAGAAAGGTTTGCAGCGTGCATTCAACCAATGAATGCTTTTCTTAGATATTTCTGTGTTTGATGTCGGTTTGGCTCGGCTGCATTGTTTTTCTTGTTGGAGGTCGTTTTCGACATTTTCCATTGAGTTTTACACTAATCGTAGTTCTTGAACAGTTTTTCCAAGCTATCCCTGAGCTTCCATTTGTTTCATCTGGAGTGATCCACAGTTTTTCTGCTTATTTATCTTGTATGGTTTTATGTGTTCTTTTATATATTTGGTGAGCCAGTTTGCTTCGAGAGCAGTTTCTGTCTTGCAGGATTTTATGTACCATTATTGTGTAATTTCTTGTATACACTTAACTAGATACACGGAACTACTTCACTATATCGATAGCAACAACAAGAAAAGTAACGCAAACATAAGTACATAACAAAGGACACATTGTGAATTAAACTCTTAGAATTTTACGTAGTTGTCCGATTTCTGTATCTTGTTTAGGTGAAAATGGAAAATACATAAAAAAGTTGTTCGCCATATATCCTCATTTAATAATGTGTTTGCTTTGGTAACTCTTTGAGCTTACGTCAGAATGTACAACGTTCAAAAGTAACTTAGAATTTAAATAATGTAACACAATAACTTCATATTAACAGGGTGCATATAACTTTGCATCATACACATTCCGTTTAACCTTCAATATTACTTTAAGCCTTCCGCTTGAGCCCACGCGCTTCTCAGCGCACCCTTCCAAAAATCATAAATTTTAATGAAAGTGCCCCTCAATAAAGTATTCAGGAAAAAATCGAGCACGAACGATCAAAAGATCACTAGGAGGAACTTGACAGATAAGTGCCCTTAAGAGCTCCCCTTTTTTACCTACTCATCCATCGCTCCGGTTGATAATGTAACTAACTGCCTAACCAACCGTACGTGCGTCGAATGCGGCGATCGCATAAAATATACAATTCGCCGCGACCGTAGAAAGGAATTTTCAATTATTCATCGACGGTGTTTTCTAATAACGGGTCTCACGGTTGGAAAGGAAAAGCGTAGGTGTAGATTTGCGTGCCTGAGACCCCCTTTTCCGTATTAATAAAATCGACTTGGATTATCACGGAAGGGAAGTATCATAATGCATGGGGTTCGGATACGTGGCACTTTTTTCCGCGCCGGTTCTTGCTGAATCATACGACACATGACCGCGTTTCTCATATTAAATTCAATTTCGCTTTTATAGCATGCAAAGCTACATCGCATGTCGCTTTTTTAATGGTACCGCGTTTACGATTGCTGCAGGTAATTTAAGAATTAATTTCTAAACCTTTTTTGCTATCGACACAAGCAACGCTTAGGGCACTATTTTATCAAACATAGCTAAAAAGTTTACAACAATACGAAACGAAAACAATGCTTATCTTACTAGATACTGTTTATAATCGTCTTTTATTTATGTACATCACATTTATAATTTTGTGAATGTATTGCAAAATAATTTAAATGAAAGTCAGATACCTGCAATTGCTAAAATGTATACCTAAATCCACATTTACAGTCAACCAAAATGCACATGATATAGGTATATAGTACTGTTTTACTTTATAGTTTTTAAAAGTACTTTACGTGGGAATGTACAGGGTGAGCAAATAAGAGAGGTGGCCGGACATATCTCATAAACCAGTAGCCCTAGAGCTTTGAGGTAAAAAGTTTCTTAAGTAAAATGGGCAAGAGAAATTGCTGGAAAATATTTTCGAGTTTGTAAAGTGACCGCTAGAGGGCGCTGTGGTACCTCCAAATTACAAGATTAATGTTTGTGTCACTTTTAGCCTAATAAATGTCTGCGGTATTAAACATGTTAAGATTGTCTGGACTAAAATCTACCATTTTTGTTTAGATCATTTTTTTGTTATTTGTCAAATAAAGGAGTCGGGGGGGGGGGGGGTGAATATTAATATAGAAAATCGCTAATATTTCAGGTTTGGCTTGACCGATTTCAACCAGCGAGGTGTCGTTTTCAAGAGCTTATGTGCCCTTATAAAAAGCAATTTTAGGTGTCAGAACATAGTTTGTGTGTTGACCGCAAGAGGGCGTTTTCTGAAATTACTACCTAATATCGATTTTTCTCGAAATTTTAAAATTGTGCAGTTTTCACTATTTTAATCTATATTCAATTGTTCTTTTATTGAAGTAAATAGCCTTATACCTTTGCATTTAAAAATTGATATTTAGGTAGTAACTTCAGAAATATTACCGATTTTCTATATTAATATTCATCCGCCCCCAACTCCTTTATTTGACATTTAACAAAAAAATATTCTAAACAAAATTTGTAGATTTTAGTCCAAACAATCTTAAAATGTTTAATACCGCAGACATTTATTAGGCTAAAAATGACACAAACATAAGTTTTGTATTTTGGAGGTACCACAGCGCCCTCTAGCGGTCGCTTTAGAAACTCGAAAATATTTCTCAGCAATTTCTCTTGGCCACTTTACTTTAAAAAAATTTTACCTCAAAGCTCTAGGGCTACTGGTTTATGAGATATGACCGGCCACCTCTCTTATTTGCTCACCCTGTACATAATTAGTGTTTATTGGTTAGTCTAAGGTGTTTCGGTACAGTGTATATGTAAAATTTATTCGATTAATCCATTCTACATCTAATTTACAAATTAGATTTTGTTTGAATTTGCTTTACACTGCCTCTGGAATGTTCTCTTTTAGGATAGCGGAAAAATAAGGTTTACTTAATTAAACCAAATGATTCTGTGAAACTAGTGTATCGCAATTTCATTGAGCCGATATGTTTCCTTCAGAAAGGCTTTCTTTGCCGTTGCCTCATCTGTTGTCCTTAAGGCACCTGGAAGGTAAGTACACTTACATACGTATATACCGTTTTTGCTTTGTCTTGCATACTAACTCGATGATATGACACTATAATTTTATATGAGCGTGATTCTATGGTGTATCGATACTTTATTTTAAAAGTTCTCGATTGTAGCCCTTTAAACTGTTGTGCCTCGAACAAAAAAAAAACAATATGCTTCTTCTGCCTGTCAAATAATCTTCATGATATTGGAACAAAAGCTTTATAAGCCTGCACATGCATAGCATTAAGAATGTGGAGACTAAAACAAAAAATGGTTGACTGTGTTTATACTGAAGTAGTGATACCATAGCTACATATTTTGAGACAATCTAAGCACGCTACGAAGACGCCTGTTACATGCTGATAGAAGCAATGTGATGTTTAACTTCTAGAAGCCTTCCAGGGAACTGATAAGGTAGAAACAAATCATAACAACATGCATTGAAGTACACAGATGGTTCAAAACAAAGGATGGAGCTGGGTCCTATATAGTATCGCAACTGTTACTCAAAGCTGGTGTAATGGCAATCACAGCATGTGTTACTGCAATAATCTTGAATCTACGCATGGAGTGCGGCATATCAGTCTACGAGATGCGGGAAGTCAGAGATTTACTAAAAAGCGAACATCAATTTTAATCGGTAGACGTCCTTGATCTACGATTATCGCGTTTGTTCATAGGGTATTCGTCCAAGGTAAAACTGCTACAATTAACCAGGCCTCATCTTAGAAAAAGAACTGTGCTGCTTACGAGACGTTGCGGTTGTAAAGGACCACTTATATAGAATTGGTATAGCAAATGACGCCACATGCCGAAAGCGCTTGTAGGAGCATGCATATTAATATCCAGGACTTATGAAGAAAAGGGAACGTTTCTTTACGGAACCTGAGAAGATTGTATAAACATCATAGGACTTAATCCTAAAATTTATTACAAATACGGGATTAATAGAGTAACATTCCCCCTTAGAGGGCACAAAGAGCTGAAGCTTTTGTCAAGGCCGAAAGTACTTTGTACTTAGGTACTTAACAGATTTATTTCTTTTATCATATACAAAGAGTTTTTGAATTACGTAACATGTAACAAGATTAGTTACTTGTATAACTATAACAATTCTATAAAATTACAGCATTATATTTATGCGTTGCGTATTAATAAGACTACCAATAAACGTTTAATACACAGTGTCCCTGAATACTACTTTGCATAGTATTTTGATAATATATGGTAATATGCGCGTTTTGCCGTTACATGGCCTGAATGCAGAATGTTCCGAAATTAGCAAAAAACATTTTTATGATGGCGAAACGGTTTACAAGTTTGGAATGTATTTTATTCTCAAAACATAACGTGTTCAATGCTTTGAATGTTATACGGATACCGGACATTCAGATAGGTAATTCATTAGAAGCATTTGGAGATTTTTTTTTAAATTAAATTTTGAAAATTTGTTAATACAGCCATATGTTTTAAGATAATATAGGGTGCCTTAGGAACTCCACTTTATAAATATTTTCACTCTATGGTTTTATATTTTCTGGAGTGATCCCTTCCTCTCTGTAGCAACTCGCGTTCCCATGTCCCTGCAGAGAGGAAATTTTCACTCTCTTCCAACTCCCGGTATACATTTTTATTTTTAATATAACACCCTGTTTATTACTGCATTTTTGGTTTAAAAAATGACGTTAGCAGGTTTTGGAGAAAATTAGTCATACCCCTCTTTGCATTTAAAAGAGATTTTGTATTATATTTTGTATTTCCGGGCTGGGGTTCACACGTTGCTTATTTGACCTTGACGTTTCAACATTCCTGTCGGTGTCTCACACAGCTCAGTTTTAGAGCTACTTCTGAGGGAGACACCGACATGAGTACCGAAACGTCAAGGTCAAATAAGCAACGCGGGAAGCAGCCCTGAAAACAACATCTCATCGACAACAACCACGGAAGCTTTCAAACCATTATACATACTTTGTCGTACATTTATTTAGGTACTTATGTATTTGAAAATACTTAGCTTAGCTTAAGTTTTGCAGTAGATATTTCGAAGCAGTTTGTCCGCGAAGAGACGGGTGGACAAAGATTATCCTCGGTGTTTCAACATTGGCAGATTATGATGGAAGTAAACAATAAATCACATCTATTTTACGCGTTGCCTTCGATCGTCAACAAGACATAAGCGACTTAGCGACTTACTGTCGAGCAAGTTTTTTCTGCAGTTCAGTTACAATTTATATTTTAGTTTATCTAGAAGTAGTATAGTATGATACAAGTTGACGTTGTCCGAAGCTTCTTGTAACGTAGCCACCAGTATGATTTTGATTGCCACAAAATATATATTAAATTTTATGGATCCTCGTCAAATTCTGATGCAGTGGCTGAAGTTACATATATGCGTACAATTTGTGATGCGCAATTTCATTTAGTTCGCCTTTTACATACCTAGCAGGAATTAAAGCGATCTCAAAGGCGGCATCTGAGCTAATTATTAATTACTACCGCAGGAAGCGCAACGGTGAGATAAACAAACTGGAGCACACGATGCACTTTTCGTCCGCAATTAATGGAACAAGCATTATCTACCCAGAATTGCATTTGCACAAAAACCATTAGTGTACCCACGGGAATGGTGAATGCAGTTGCCCGTAATGGCCACGGTTAATTTGTTAATAACTCAGTTCTTGTATGACACAAGTTGCGCAAAATACCGCCATTATTCGGACTTGTTCATAATACATAAAGTTCGGTATCAGAATGCTAAACCGGGAGGCCCCCAGCAATACACAGGAACTGTGCAGTATGCTTCCCGCACGTAATTAACAGCGAACCAGTAGAATGTCTTGTGGCGGGGTTTTGTTTTATTAGTGCGCTACCAGTACAATTATAATTATTATTAGTGCTCTGTAGCGTAGTTATCAAGTTTATTTGCCACAGGGCACACGTTGATGTAGGTAGTATAACGTTTACCGAAGTATTAAGCTCTCCTAAGCTCCGTTGAGTTGAGGTATAAATGTATCGTGTCTTCCTCGTTCAGCTCTGCTAAATATATCTTAAAAAGATCTATTTTCGATTAAATTTGTGTCCAATTTAAAAACGTCCCTCTACAACAGCATATAAAAAGAATTAAAGCTTTTCTTTTGTTTTCTGCCTTAAATACAACACTTTGTTCAAGGAATAGTAAATGTAAATTTTCCGTATATGTTTAATTTTATCAAGCTTTAGTAAATGTTATTCATGTACTAAAATTATCACTTCTCAAAATGTATAGAATACAAATTAATAAAAAAAAACAATCAATAATGTAGATACATATATGACTGCTGCTCTAGATCGCACTATTTCCCTTTAAACAATAACAAAAAGAATATTGGGTTTTGAGTAGACCTATAATATTCATTTTACCTGCTAGCTAATAGCAGCTGTGAAGCGCCGTGTAAAACTGCAAATAAAATAAAGCATGCAGTGCACTTTATACAGAATACAATACCCAATATCTCTGAAACACGCCAGACAACAATTTTCTAAAGCTAAAAAAAAATTAGTTTTAAAGGTAAATGTTGGTCAACGTTCGTTTCTACAATATTTCAGAATATGCATCATTCATAGAATAGTATCCAACAAAAAAATTTAAGATATAAAAAAGATGTTTCCCGGGGAAAAGGTGTAGGTAAGACGTATTTGCAATTTTCAAAGTTTTAACAAACGAGATCAAGTTATAGTGTTAACGAGCAAAAATAATTGTAAAAATACAATTACCTAGCAGTAAAGTAAAAACACCCAGTAATAACTGTTTTATTTGACTAACCTTGGTGTACCTCATGCAGATAATATGTTTTCGAAAGAGAACGCTGTCACTATCAAACACAAAAAAGTAAGAACTTTATTTTTCGCCTAAATGATGATCTAATTAGAATGTTATCGGGAAAGCAGACATAGATTGAAATGAAAAAGTCACTCCTAGGCCGTTCATTACAACAGGCCGGCATGTAGCGCTATCTCTCTCGATGCCTACGTCACAAAATCGGTCCACTTCGCCCAGAACTCCCATATACTCTTTTAGTAGCAATGTGCACTTATTACGAGAGAATAGTAGAAAACTGCTGATACCACTTATTGAGCACTGTTCTACACTTAATTGCTTTATACTCTGTATCACAATAAAAACTTAAAACGTCGTCGCGGTGATGTTTCTCTGGCTTATTATTAAAAAATGACGAATTTAGGACACGTTCGTAGGCATAAAAAGATAAAAAAGTATAGCTAATCTATCAAGTCTTTAAAGTTTTCTTACATTTTTTTATAAAGTGTGGAACATTGAGCAACCGCTAGCTTTACAAGTCCAATATAAGTCATGTGAATAATGAATAGGTACCTAATTAAAATATACATGCCAAAATGCCTCGCTTGTAGAATGTTTTTTCTTAAATTTATCATTTCCTTAGTAACATCAATATAATTTAAAATAAGTTGTCCGTATTTAGCTTTGGTCTTTATGTTGCCTCGAATCTCGATACAAAATTTTATTTCAATCACTTGAAACTCTACTGAAGAAATAAAAACAAATCCTTAGGTGTAAAAAGCATTGGGGTACCCATATACATAGAGTAGAAAGTGAAAATGTTGGGACACTTTTATAAATATCCACATACTTTCTAAATAACTATGTTTATGTTTTCCAAAATATTAACATTTATGCATTTGTGTTTCATTTTAGCCAATATTTCAAAGACGTCCGTCTGAATGTCTGCCTTATAACTTAACGGATCAGGATCGTCGGATATGTCTTGGCCTATCGATGATTAACATGTATTTATTATTTTGCTTTCTAAATATAAGAAATAAATAAAATACATCTGGACGATACAAGTAAAATGTGCTAGATTTTCGTCGAAAATGGCGTTTTTAATGTTTTTTTTAATATTACTAGTTACATTKTTGTGCTTTGCATTKTATTTTCTTAAATGTAGGTATGGGCTATGTTAAGTCTATTTATATGTACCTGTTTTTATTCAGAATATATATTTAATTATTGTATAACAGTTTTTTTTACATTTCATTTGTGTTACATTATCTACATTGATTCGATAATATAGGTATTTATGTACCATAATACGTACTGTCACGTGCTTCCAAATTAAACAACTGATGGGTTGGATTCACTTTGACATAAGACTTATGTCACTATGTCACTATTTTAGTACGAGCTCTTTAACCAGTAAATCAAGAGTGGTACTATCAACTAAGGTCGGAAATTCGTATGATGGCGATAATAGTTTTTGTACTTGAGCATTTTAGCTCGAGATCTTGGATTGTACCTATCTATTTTAGTTATTCATTTATACATCTGTCCGAATAAAACACGGTTAATTTGAAGCAATCTCTATGATGTTAGTTGCTTAATTTGTTTTACGTGTGAGGTATACACTCCGGATTTTAATTTAGGATGTGTAAATTCATGAATTACACGTTCTTTAAAGTAGTCTGATTTGTTATGACATAGGTAACTACAAATTATTTAGAACTTCGCATCTGCAAATTTATTATTATCAAGGATTTTGTGCGATCGCCAGCCACGTTTAAACGTTTCACGTCATAATTAGATTCAAGCTTAGGCCTTATTTACTGATAACTAATGTTGATAGATGTGTACTCTACAATAAATCGAATGCAAATTGCTATCCCTCCGTTTTTCTCCGTACGAAAAGAGACAAATCAAGTCATGTTTTTCTTGAAACGTAAAGCAATGTTACGTCTATTTATTAACTAGCTGCTTAAACAATCGTCCAGATGCTTCTTCTTAAGGTAATGCTAGACATACTATATAAGGAATTGCCTCGCTTAGTGAAGATAAGCTTGAATTATTCGCAAATTGTATTTTAGGCAGAGCGAAGTAAAGTGCTGCACGCAGCCATTGCAGAAAATGGGTCCGGTCTTGTGACGTCACATTCACCGCCTGCCGGCCTGTACGTATGAACGGCCTAGGTCACTCGCTACTGTCGGGACTCGAACCCGAATCTCCCGAACGGTACTCAGGAATGTTCACATTACACCACCATTCAAGTAGGGCCTAGACCCGATTGCACCGAGTTACTTTTTAATTTCAATTTATGCCTGCTTTCCCGATAACCCCCTCATTACAAATAAAATATTAATTTGACGTTTCCAATACACCTGTAATCTTTGGCTTTGGGATAGAGTAAGTATAAATTGTTATTAACTAACGGAGCAGATTCAGTAGTTAAAATAGCCACAAAAAATCAATAATAGATCGAACCTCCACAGTGCTGTTTGCTTTTTCCCAAGATTGTCTGTATATCATCATTCTGCAAACTCTGGAATGTTATCTCTGAAAAGAGCGAAATGTGATTTGATCTCGTAGCAAAACTTAAAAGAGAAAGATCAAATGTCAAAGACTAGCATCCCACTTGTAGACCAATTTCTGTGACCCAGAAACTAAAGTCAGCTGGCAAGATTCTTGTTTCAGTCTTCTGGGACAAAGATGGAAGAATTCTATCAGATTTTTGGAACATAGGAGAACTCTCGCGGGAGCATAATATAATAGTCAGTTGCTAACTAAATGACAAAATGACTAAATGAAAGAAATGTGGAAAATGAGGCGAAAACTTACTAAAAGTGTGTTCTACTTGCAAGATAACGCCCCTGCTCACAAGTCGTTGATTGCAGTGTAAGAAATTGATAAAATTTATTTAAAACTATTTGACAACACACTCTATTCTCCAGATTTAGCACCGTCATACTACTATTTATTTCCAAAGCTCAAAAAACATTTGAAAGACAAAAGGTTTTCGACAAATAATGAAGTCATATGTGCCGTTGATGAGTGGTTTGCAGATCAAGATAGAGAATTTCTCCAAGGGTTTAGAATTACTCTATGAACGTTCTACTAAATGTGTAAGTGTCAAAGTAGATTGTGTTGAATAAATAAAACTTTGTTTTAAAATATTGTTGCCTTTTATATGGTATGGTATCGTACATATCAATATGCCCTCATATTGTTCAATATAGCTTTGGAATTAGTTGTCAGAGCAACAGTGCAACATCTTGCATGCAATATCAATTAACGAAACCAGCAACATAGATGAAATATAAAATTGAAAAAGACTAGAGAGTTGCTAACAAATATGCGGCCTAGGAGCTATTACATGATTAGTAAAAAATTAATAAAAAACTAAAGCAAAAAATGCACAATATATTCTATAGTCTTGGTTGTATGTACGCAGGTGAGGCAGTGTATGTTTATCAAAGAAGGAAGACTAACAGATAACATTCTCGAAAGATAAATAATTAGAGGACATAATGACAAAAAAATAAAGAATAGATGAGTGCATAAAGATATAGAATACCTAAAACCTAGTTAAAGAGGCTTTAGCGCATTTTCCTCGTATAGCCGAGAAGTATCTGATTTCATTTTAAGCATAGAAAAAACGAAAGAAGCACAGACTAATCATAGTTATGCCAAGACCTATTCTATCTCCCATGAGCCTGACAGACATCAGACAAAAGTGCGGACGATAGCACCCTTCCTTCATAACTAAATGAAGCAAGAAATGCGCTGAAAACACATTTTTTTAGAGGAAGAAACCATAGTTAGGACAATAAATTCCATATGAATTTAATGGTTTAGACATGCAAACATAAAAGGCAAGAACGCTCAATGATAAAGGTGTATGGAATTGAAACGGTATGGAAACAGAAGAAAAGGAAAATCAAGAATTCGGTGGTGTAACCAAGAACGATTAAAAAAGATTACGAAGAAAAACATGAAGCAGAACTCGAATGGAATGGCTGCAATACTGAATAGAGTATGTCACAGTAAAAAGAGCTTTATTTTGAAGTCATTTAATGTATAGTCGGCAAATTACCTTTGACGATATGGGTAGGTGTTTACAATACATTACTTCTCTATCACGATCATGTTAATGGTAATGGCGATGTTAAGGTGGTAATGGTAATGTTAGTGGTTGTGGTGTATATACACAATGATATCAATGGTGATGTAACCCTGTAAAGTTTCTTTTAATTTCCCTACAAAATTTGTACAGTTATTTTAAGCTGTCCTGCGCCCAAATAATGTGCGATAAACGAACGATTCTACCGAATTATGATATAAAATGACTTAGTAAGACACTTGACAGTTAACACGCCAATGAGCATGCGCCATGTCAAACCAGGATCGTTTCTTATTGGTGTATGTTAAGGGGTCCAGAAATTTTCTGCATATTAACACCTTACACTAACATCATTATGAACACTCAATACAAGTTCCTATGCTCTGGTTCTTACCATCTTAACATAACCAATACCATTACCACGAATGTGGCAGGGCCTTTATGGATATAGTATTCTAACCATAGCAATTATGAATCTGTATAATATCMCTGCAGTTTAATWCTTATAAWCCTTTAAAATGTGTAAATCAAGTTGCCGAACGCTGTATTACCTACTTAATATGCATCGGCGCAGTCATAAACGGGTATTACCCGTGTTGGTGTTGTGCAATTCGTACCACATCAACCGACATAAATAACTACTATCCCCTAAGCGTGTTGGTTCAATCCCATTAAACTCCTTTTCCGATAATTTATGTTCGCGGCGACCAATTCCACTGATCCCCGCCCGTACAGGGTGAGCCTACACAGTTGCAAATTTTTAATCTAAAAAATCAGCACGCACCGCCCAAATCCTGACCAGACGCCGCAACCGCCGTCCCGACGCACGGCGTACTCTTTTATCAGCCCATTCACACATAAATTAATCGGGGCCCTGACGCATTAGTTGCATTAAATATGCGCACTGCGATAAATAATACTCTGGCTGTTTAGACGCAGTTGGCTTGGGCCGGAATTCTTTGCGGTACCGCAATGGGCTCGTAAATGTGCGGGTGGCGGTGGGAATTAGATTCGTGCGGGGTGCGAACGAATATTAATACGCCGTAATGGAATTACGGCGAGTAAAATATAGTTAAATGCGTTAATAATGGCGCGAGATGTTGTTAAAACAGAACTGGTTACTATAATGCTCCCCTGGAGGGTGGCGTGCTGCCTATTACTATAATTTAGGACGCAGGAATTGAATTTGTGGAAGGATATGGGTGAATTAAAATTAAATTTAGGACATCAAATTTAAAATGATAATGTTAAAAAATCATAAACGAGGAAATGTAATATTAAGAAGAATTTGAAGGTTCGGGTTTAGCTCATACCATCAATTTAAAATAATAGCTCTTTCTTTCAAAATAGGCTTCTGTCAGTGGAAAGTGCACAAAAGTCCAGTATCTGATTCTATCTGGAAAAATGAGGAGGGTATTTCACATCAAAAATTTAATTTGCACATCCCCAATGCAGATACAACTCTTTACAGATAGTGCGAAATGCTAAAATTTCAAGTGGCAGAAATTAAATTAAGTAGACATTTTCTGTTATCGTGAAAGCACTCGGTAAACTATCTGTTGAATTACTCCTACTGTTTAAGGGCTAGAAAGAGCCACCTTAAGACTTTTATTTGTGAAAATTTATTAAAAGGAGGTGTATTCTAATTAAAATATGACCAACATGCATGCCGTTTACGGCCAGTTCCTTAGAAGGTGCGCTGAAATGTTTCTTCAGCGCGCAGCCTTTCATCATGAGTTGCTTGTACAGATTTATCAACGATTACGATAAACAGGTACATTATCGAAAAGAAAATATGAATGTGGCAACAATATTAATTTAATCGACGAACAACCGGGCATTAATACTACAAAAATTGTTTTTGCTGTTATATATGAATCTTACGACGCTATTTGCTATCTTAAATTAACAGCTCTCGTATCCTTATACATATAAGGATTCCACATACTTTTAGCGCATGATTTTTTTAATCGTCATTCGAAGTGGATGCAAAAAATAACTGGGCAAAATCTGGACCTTCTGGAGCAGGGCTCAAGAAAAATAACACTCTATATAGAATTACTAGGAATCACTTATTTGGCCCACATAGTAAAGTCCCCGGTACTCTTTGATGATATTATTCCTTTAGGTAACAATCGAAGAATGTGATTTATGTAGAATAAAGCCCACGCAAATTTCAATATAAAAAAGCACGTCACCGTTTAAACGAAACGTGTCTAAATCCCTGTATAGTTAGTTCGAGGCGGATCTCTGGTTTGGACAGCTAGATTTGCGGCATTAAATCCTACAGATTTTTTTAAATTATGACCTTTAAAGTCATTGGTGTGTGTCCTAAAAGTCCTCAGAAATAGCATTATAGTTTTCCTTGAGGTTTGTCAAGATTCGTCCTGAATCCTAGTCTTAATAGCTAAAGGTGACCACGATATTTTACTAGCAATTTTGCGCCATATAGGGCTGGCAGATATATCTGTTAAATTTTTTAAGGGCTACTTTACAGACCGCTATCAGAAAGTTCGGATAGGCGAAGAGGGGTCTAGTGAAGTGCGGCTGACCTCGGGAGTCCCACAGGGTTCCATACTGGGGCCTCTACTGTACAATATCTATAGTTCGTGCCTTGAGTCTTCTGTGCATCACTGCAAACATCACTTCTATGCCGATGATGCACAGGTTTATTTGAGTTTTTCACCAACTGATGCAAAGGCCGCAACGGATTTGATAAATAGGGATCTTACCGCCTTGGTGGCTACATCCAAAGACCATTCACTGTATATAAATCCTGCTAAGTCTTCCCTAATTATATTTGGGCACGATCAAGTCGGTGTTCGACGACCTTTTGATAAAAATTGATGGCAATAAATTGAATGTGTCAAATGAGGTAAAGATACTAGGTGCGATTTTAGATTCTTCCTTGCGCTTTACAAAGCAAGTCTCAAAAATAATAAGAATGGCATTCAGTAACATCAAACTTTTACCATGTTACCATAAAAAAAACTAAAGTTGAGCTATGTGAGGCACTAGTTCTGTCTCATTTAATGATTGCGATGTTTTGTACAATCCTTGCTTGACTAGTTGGGATAAGGGTAAAATACAGAGAGTTCAAAACTCTTGTATTGTGCGTTTTATCTTTGGCATTAGAAAATATGGGCACGTATCGCATAAATTGTCGGAGCTCAAATGGTTAAATATGAACTACAGAAGGGTTGGCCACTCCCCCATCTTCTTTCACAAAATCATGTTGTATAAGTCACCATCTTATCTTTACTAAAGAGTAACACATCGTAGTGATGTGCATAACATCAATGTTAGACAGAGAAGCTTACTTAGTATGCCAGTTCATAGATCGGTGAGTTATAGTCGAAGTTTCTCGTAGAATAAGTAAAACTGTACAATACGTTAGGAAAGGATCTTAAGGCGATGTCCCTGAACACATTTAAATTCCACATAAAAAAATCTTTCTTAGTTAAAGTACGTACAGTTAATGTCCTTGTTTTGAGGTGCGATGTTTGGCTCTGTCACGCTTGAGGATTTTTGTTTTTATGCTGTAGTTTGTTTTTCATGTATAGCTGGATATTTTCTCTTAATCTTATCGGTATCGGCTTAATTTATGTTCTGATTCAATATATTTTTAAAGATATAGTTTTAGTTTAGTTTTAGTTTAGTTTTAGTTTAGTTTTAGTTTAGTTTTAGTTTAGTTTTATATAATTAATAAATTATAAAGGACAATTTATTTCTTTCTGGGCGGCATGGAAGATCAGGAGTGACCGATTTTAGGCGCATCTTGAATGTCCATCCAATTGGTACATTTATATTCATACATATGTAACAATAATTACGTTCAATACTTTCTAAGTAAATGACCAATAAATTTATTATTATTATTATTTGGAAAATTTAATATGATTTCTATTAATTTCTAATAATTTATATTACATAGTTTGGTTTGTCACATATCTAATACAATAGAGTAGCATTAGTTCTACCAATTAAGTTGCGCTTGCAAAATGTTAACGTGACTTACTAGGTAAATTACAGTTAATTAAATTTCTATGATCAATCAGCATATCCCAAATAATTTTTTAAATGTTAAGGTAGCAATAAAATAGCTACGTATGAAACAAGTCTTATGGGGAGGCTCCTTACAACAATAGGGAAACGAACAAACTCTTTACCGAGTGCCGCTTTGTTCTCACTCCTTTGGTAAAACATAAAAATTACCCTCCTGGCATTGTGTTTAAGGGGTTGTCTTTCATATGAAAGACTCACTTTAACCTTCCACAAGAAATTTTTTGTACTTATTTTTTTTATACCCGGTAAAATGGTATATGTTTTCACATGCTAATAAATGTACAGATTTGTTCGCATTAAAGTAAACAGCGAGATTATAATATTTCAGTAGAATGAATCAGCTCCTTATTAATAGGAAACCGGTATAGAGAACATACAAAAGTGGACTTAAAGCGCTATCCTGTGGCACCCCGGCCATTAAACTACTAAGCAACTATTAATTTAAGATCTTCCTTTGAAATATTGTTCGTTTGATATTTTAAGCTAGTTTGCCTGAAACCATTAAATTTAAGCAAGATTTTATGCTTTAATATATCGAAGGCTTTAGGGTAGTCGAGTAGAACTGATATGATGAATTTCCTTTTATCACATGCCGTAATTATGTCGCCAGTGATTTTGAGCACCGCAGTGCCACAGCTATACTTAACCTAACATAAAACCTCATTCAGTATGCCTTCGCGTACTTTACAAAATACTAGTAGATTTAGGATGTGTCATAAATCATTGAAAAACGAAGGTTGCTTGTTATTATTAGGCAATGGTCTCACCAACGATACCTTTTGTAATGCATATACTAATATACTAATATAAAAGATAGCATTTATTTTTATGTCAAATAGCGAAGTGGTATAACATCTATCAAATGAGAGTTCAAAACAATTCTCAGAAAAGTCATAAAATTTGTTTATTTTAGATAAATTAAAATTTTAAATAAGCCTATTTTCTTGAGAATATAGCAAACTGTGCATAACTTTCTAGAGATTTAAAATAATCGAAATGCTCTCCATTATGAGTACGTTTAAAATTTTTATCTCTCAGTTTTTGTAACAGCTTGATATTATCTGTAAATCAATTAGTACGATATTATTCYGTCGGCGACGCATGTTTATCGAGAAAATAGAATATTACTAAGTGAGAAACTGTTTTATCATTAGGACGCCTAAGAATTCACCATATTTAAATTGACAAGTTTATAAAATCTATATATTTTCTTCAAGCTTTTCCAATTGGAATCCTATTTCTTGACTCTAGTCGTACTAGTAGTTAGCTACTGCACCAGTATGTCTATATCTGTTCGTTCTTTCGATACGTTCTTAATTATTAGCAACTTTTAATAATGCTATACATTAAGTTTTATCGATCTCTTTTATTGCTCGCAACAAGGTTAACGCAGAAAATCGGTATGGCAATTTATTTCTTCGCTTACCCACCTTACGAATGACCTCTTGCTTTCTATGGAAACTGACTATTACCAAGAAGGATTAATGCTAAAACCTTAGTACAAGTACAAGGCTTTGTTAGAGTTAGTTCTAAGAAACTAAATGTTGAGTGAGACGTGTTCTTTTGACAGTTTAAGCGTAAATAGAGAGCCTAAAGTTGTACGACCTATGACTTTTTACCACTAGACTTGATGTTCTAATGCTGCCAGTTCTTAAATATAAACTACAGGCGAGTTAACCGATATGTTTAGACTTGTATGTAATTAGACTTTCTATAACATCTTGATGACTACTTACAGAAAGACTTGGGTACTTGGCTGGTTCCTTTTCCGTTTACATATGCATAAAGAGTAGTAGACAATTCACTTTTCAACAATCTGTAGTAAACATGTACCTACATTAGGGCGCTTTATTACAAGAAACACAATCTAATCTCTAGCAGATCCTTGCTTTTTTAGTAAAATTAATTGCAATCCTCATGTTACACTGGAAATTTATGCTCGCAAAGGTGAACGCAGCTTAATTAAGGTGATTTTTATAAAATATAGAAACATTTTACCTTAAGTAAGACTATGATTATGTTTATACTTTTAGTTACTGTTAATAGTTGTTAGAAACCCAATCAATCAAAACTGTTCTAATGACTGTCTCTTTATAATGTGTCATAAATATCCTCTCTTCCCTGAGAGATATAACCAATTGTCCATAACGAGAGAGACGTAAAAATGTTCAACAATTCATATTAAATAATTTCATAGCTGCGCATATACAGGGTGATTTTCACACCTTAAATAACTTTAAATATAGCAAAAATTTAAAAATTTGCAAAAACAGGTAAACTTTTGTTTGCAGGGGGACAACTTTTGAGATAAGTTTTTAATGGATAACGCTTAATCTCTGAGCAGGGTAGACACCCCTTTAAAAATTTTAAATGGAACTATCCATCTTGTGATACATCATTTGAAAGCTTATTTCACAAAGAGTCTGACCATGTAATTAGTTTTACCACGTTTAACTTATTGATGGGGTAATAGATTAATAGTGCCTACGAAACAGGTTGCTTATTAAATTGAATATTTTGGACTCTTTTCAACAAAATGTATTTTATTTTAGAGCGGAAATAAAATTTGTCCTTACGAGAACCCAAAATTTAAACAAACAACTTGTAAAAAATATGACACCTAAAAAAAACTCCCAGAATACTGAAAATTTTCTTTTAACATTATTATTAACATTAAAGTATCTATCATGTAATTTTTTAGAAAGTCCATGTCCACGAAAAAGGAAAATTATTTATTTGTAACTCCAAAAACAGTGTGAACAAAACCATAGAAATTCAAACCTTACAATAGATTCTCAAAATGTGCACCACCTCTTTCCATACAATAATACAGACGGTTCTCGAACTCCTGCTGCACTTTTCGGAAAGTTTCAGGTGGAATCCTCCTGCACTCGTTAATAATTCTTTCTCGCAGATCGTCCAGGCTAGCAGGTTGTGTTTTGTAAACCACAGATTTTAAATAACCCCATAGAAAGAAATCTAAAGCAGTCAAATCGGGTGATCGTGGCGGCCATTCAATTGTTCCACGTCTACCAATCCAGTGAAGAGGAAATCTATGATTTAAGCAATTTCGCACATTAATGGCGTAATGCGGTGGGGCTCCATCATGTTGGTAAAACAATTCGTATTCATCCAAAATTGGATTTCCTTCAGGGTCACGTTGGTTTTCTAATTGCTCTGTGATGAAAGGATCAATAACGTTATCAAGTAATTCTAAATACATTCCCCCATTTAGCGTCCCATCAATGAAAATTTGACCTACAATTGCGTTGCCAAGTATTCCAGCCCAGACGTTCACTTCTGAGGAACTTGTGTATGACGTTATGTTTATTTACAGAGCCGTTCAAAAAAATGTGCATTCATGACTGAAGCAGATATTTTTTTATTAGATTTGAATTTACTATAATCTTTTCTGTCATAATTTCGCAAAATTGCAGTCTTCTATCGAAGTCATCTTCGCCGAGTTCCTGGAGAGTTTTCATCTTATAGGGATGGAATTTGTGCAGTTTTGTAACTTTCCTTACAGATGAATAAGAAAGTCCAGTGGCTGTAGAAATGTTACGCAAAGAGCTAGTTGGATCCATTGCAAAATGACCAAGTACTTCAAGTTGGGCCATTTCATCAACGACTCTATTCCCTGCCCTTTTTTTGTTTACTACAGATCCAGTGTCTTGAAATTTCTGCACGAGATCGAGAATGTACCTAGCGTCAACATTTTTATCGGGGTGCCGTTCGTTAAACACCCTTGCTGACGCACGAGCACAGCTATGCTCAGCACCGTAAATAAAAATTATTTCTACCCTTTCGGCAGTTGAATAAACCATTATCACTTGGACTCTCACTTTAAAATTTCACGCGATTTATAAAAAGGAATGTGAACAAAAAGATGGTCGTGCCAAAGAAGTAGCCAAAAAGTTGAAACAAAAAATTGGAAACACAAAGTAGATAATTATTTAGCCAATTCAGTATAAACTGTCGAGTTGCAATATCAAGTAATGTCGAAAGAAAATTTTAAGTATTTTTGGCATTTTGCTTAGGTGTAACAATTATTTTTAAGAAGTTTTTTTAGGCTTAAGTAAGGACAATTTTTATTGTAACTGCAAGACAATAAATTTTGTTAAAAAAAGTCCAAAATATTCCATTTTATAAGCCACTTGCTACAATGCACTTTTTGACCCACTACCCCGTCAATGGGTAAAAAATAGTAAAACTAATTACATGGCAAGACTCCTTGTGTAATAAGCTTTTAAATGATGTATCGTAAGATGGGTAGTTTCATTTAAAATTTTTGAAGGGGTATCTACCCCGCTAAGAGGGTAAGCGCTATCCATTAAAAACTTATCTCAAAAGTTGTCCCCCTGCAAACAAAAGTTTACCTGTTTTTGCAAAATTTTATTTCCTCTATTTAAAGTCATTTAAGGTGTGAAGTTTTCAAAAAATCACCCTGTATATTATTATTATATAACGTGGTTCTTCAAGGTAATCTCATTTTGACGACAGATACACATCCTGTATGGAATAGTTTTATTTCTCATACTCGAAGTGTAATCCGGAATTCAGTGGTTACTAGAAATCCAGCGCCTACATATCAAGCTGCTATATTTTTCTCGTACAACTTATAACCAGCCMTCACAAAGTGTATTCAGTTCAAAGTGTCAGTCGAGACKGAATACGTTACAAGCCTAGCGACTAGCGATCATATTTCCATTTGTACTTCCTATTTGTCTGCCACCGCTAGAATGATAGGGCTCAGGGTAATCTCCTCTGATACTTCGTGCACAACCGAGAACTCGAACCTTTCTTGTCATTCTCGAACTGTGTCTGCTGAATTTACGAGCAAAAAGAACGAACTGTAATGCCGCTTGTCTTATCAGTTACATCACAAGTTGCAGTTCTTGCGAGGCGTGCCGGAACGACAACATTGTATTTCTTATTAAAAGGCCCCGGAATGCCGCTACAAAGTTGACAGACGTCTGTCTCATCGTAATCCAGAGCTCCGGAACAGCCATTCCGCTTTTAAAGTAATTCCTGCATACGGCAAAAACTTTCCGAGCTAGTAAAACACTTCCACCGTCGGAGTTAAAGCAGAGACACTCGAATTAGTGTCACGACGCCAACCATATGAAAAGCATTCCCGCAATCCAATTTTACATTTCGCGTGCATCCGTCATATCTCAGCGCCGGGGTGGGCTTCGGATCGCTGAAAATCCGGTTCCTCGTTGCCACAATGGCGAATTTTGCCGGAAACTGGACGAATCCGGCGGACATGCTGAAACCAGCTCATAAATTGAGGATGCTGGGTTGCAGTACAGCTCAAGATAGGGTAGTTGCACTTGCAGATCACCACTGTCAATACCAAATCAGTTTAAAGCCCCTTTTGACGCATTCATTTTGTTTAAATATTACTAGACGCATAAGTAGTTTTACTCGCAGTTTATTAACTCTATTGTTATTAATATTCGCAAGAAGGCGCACGTCTCAACCAATTGTGTGTACTTACTTACATAGAAATAGGAACACATAGTAATACTTGTTTTGTTTAAACAAGTCTTTGTACAGGTGTTTGGTTTTGTTAAGATAAAGGTTGTAGACCACCCTTAGGCAGTTTTGTGTGAATTATGAAGGAATGGAGTATAGACAGAGCTTACAAAGTTAAAATGCGAAAGCACAAGTACTTGACAGACATATATCCTCTGCAATCCTTTAAAAGTTTAGGAATATTGTAATCTTCAAGTTCTTATAAGCTATTTGAAGTAATTTACCTATGTGCCGATCGAAGCTTAGTTTGTAGTCACGTGTTTTCTTGCCAACTGAACAAATTCATTTTAATGATTATTCATATAGAGATAGAGATATACACCGTTTGCACAGTTTCATTATGTTCTTGAATTTGTGTTGATTTTTCGTTAAAAAGGGTTAATAATTAGACCGTGTTCTCAGCAATCGATATAAAACTTTTGAGATCTGTATTTGGGACGACATAATTTCTATATTAGCTTCAGCAAATAAATGTATGTAACATGTATGGGTCATCTGCATACAAATGGTATTTTATTATTATTTAATAGTCGAAACAAAGGCAGAAGTGTAAATACAAAATAACAGAGGTCCCAGAATGGATTCATGTGGTACACCACTTATGASCATAGCAGATCGKATATGTTGTCAGCAACCCTCGCACAAGTCTTAAAAAAATCAGCAACAGAAGTAAGCAGAACATTTTGGGTTTTTAACATGTAATCTAACCGAGATGGAGGAATAAGAGGCTCTTATGAATATGGTGTAGCAAGTGAGTCTCCATCAAAACAATAATGCAATTATTGGCCTTAGATTTTTAATTTCTAGGAGGGGGCTGATTTGTGGCATGGGATTGACAATTGATGTCGGGAATTATGCTATGACCCATGCAAAAATTTATAATATACCCAATATTCGACAACATTACTGGGAGATTGCATATACCTTAATTAATTTTAGGGATATAGTGTCATATGCTATTGCATTGTAAGTTAACTTTCCTCTAATCTATTGCACAGTATATTCAGATATAAGAATAAAATCGAACTCGTAAATAATTCTCGTATATTAGAATTTTTCATTAACAAAGCAGGATTGGCAATATGATTGAGATTTGCAAAATACGCAGACATATTAGTGGAAGTGTTTTTAATTGAACTCACTCCCAACCTTCTAAGCTCAGAAAAAACGTATCGTTCTTAGCTGGGGAGACTCGGAAAAGGTTTCTTTTTTGCTTGTCTTAGGATTTAAAGAATATGTGTATATATAGAGCAATTGATTCTAGTAAAATGTTTGAAGCAAGTGTGTATTTTATTACTCTCCTAACTGAACTGAAACTGAACACACACTACACTTCCAATGCGCGGGTTGCTTGGATTTTTTTAATCGCCTTATCATTCAACTTCATCATATACCTAATATTATCGATAAGTCAAGGAGTTACAGGCCTAGTAACTCTTCGTCTCAAATATAGTGCATAATGACATCCCTGTTTATGTAACTTCTAGTAAGGTCTTCTAAGAACAGATGTTGGTTAAATTGATTGAAACTGCGACATGCTATATAAGAACGCCYTAAATATCTTTTGGAAACATCTAGGGTGCATGTAAGTACAGCATTAATATCTAAACTGTTAATATTAATGTCAGAAACATGAACCAGTGTATCAGCCATATCCACAAGCATTGAACAAAACAAAAGCAAATTCCTCAAAGAACTCTCATAATTTGTGAACGAAGGTGATCTCTAGATACAGAAAAATTATTGTTGTCAAAATTTCTAATTCTATGAATAGGTACTCGAAAGAAGCAGGATTACATTAGATTCTTTTTGCGCCCAAGTGGTGTTTTATAAAAATAAAATAAAAAATAACAGCCTGCCATAACTATATGTGTGCTCGGGATGGCCAGGTTTCGGTGACCACTGCAATGTCAAAAATGTTTTCAGTCACATATTCAGACAATATACCAAAATCTCATCAAGTAGGACTTGCACTGATAAATTTCACAATGAGCTAATTCGATGAAAATTCAAATACTCAATAATTCTGAATTGTAAGCATTAAAAATACAATATTAATAAAAAAACTCTACATACATTTGCACAAAATAATGAAAAAAATGGAAGCAGAAATATCAACCGCAATCAGCTAGCTCTTCAAACAATCCCTCAAGATGCTCTGCTGTTTCTACTCGATGGACATAATGGCTAGTCTTAGTTTTGAAAAGACTCTCTTTAGTTCGAACATTGCCAGGATGCACTTTCCTGCTTAGACTGGTTATAATGAGAATTAGATCTTCTAATATACTTATTGCTGTTGCCTTTTATAGTTTTCTTATGAATTATAGCATTATTATTATGACATTTAAGGAATCTTGATACAATGTTTGTGGTCTGTTCTCTGCCTTTACACAAATTAGATGTGAACGATTTTTTTCTTCAGTAGCATTGTCTTTATTTTCAGATAAACAATTTGTTGCGCCTACTATATCGCTTTTGTTTTTTCAGATTCTGGTTTCGTTGTTTTTATCTCGAGAATTTTGACCTTCTCTTTGAAACTGCGGATGAAGGTGCCGAGTTTAGCGTTTATCATCGTTATACAATGTCCGAAAACAAGGTATCATCATTAAACAGAGTCCCATGTAGGTCACTTGCCACTTTTTCTTCGTCTTTCGAAGCATACCACTTATACTTTTTATCTACATTAGCTTTTAGTTGTACTATTATGCAACCAGTTCATCGTACATATCAGATCTCAAAAATGTTGTTTTTTATAGGTCTTACATCTTAAATATCCGATTTCATCGTTTAATAATAAACGAATAAATTTAGCTGAAACCATTAATTTTCAATGCTACTATTAAATGGAATGATTCTGTATTCGAAGACTAAATAAGAATATGACGCGAATTATCATAGACGTATCCAGCGTGACAAACTATATACTCTTAATTAAATAGGAGGGCAAATGGCCTTAAGTAAGTAGAACCAAACCTTTTCATGCAAAYTCACCGMTTYCTGCTCCCGTCACTCCGACAACGCCGCAGTTACCCCCGGCCCCGTCAACCACCTCCGGCGACGGGCTGAAGACGACCGCGACCGTCCTTTGTTACCAGACACCCCTGTTCTTTCTCTCCCTCCGGTGACGTCATTATTGAATTAGCCCCGGGCCGGTGCCGCGGGATAATGAGATGCAACGTGACGCTCGCACAATGGACGAGTTTAATTCGATTTCATGTCCGTTCAGTTCGAAACGAGTTCGATTGATACAGACATAGATGCCGGGCCATTCTTCTCAAATTGACGGTCTCGCCCTTTGAGCGCGGCACTGCGTTTTGCTCTTTTTGGGACTGGATTTTAACTGAGACGCCCGTAAGATTTCGAGCATATATTATTGAAAAATGTGGGGTAAGATTTTTAACTGAGATGTTCATTGAGAGTAATTTCCTGGTAACTCAGCGAAGGTGTTTAGGGTGGATGCTTTCTGCGTCTATTATATTTGATAACATGTTTTCGGAAAAATCGCTATCATATAAAACACTGACAGAAAATTATTAATCTGACGTTTCGATTACACTTGTAACGACGCAAGTGGAAACAAAATTTTGAAACTAAACAAACCACCAAGGAAGCCAGCCGTCATAGAAACAACCTGAAAACCGGACTAAATTTAAACCTACCGACGAAAAAGGAACTACCTGCTAGATATAAACGAACTACTTGGTTACAGAAAACTACAAAATAGCCTTCCAAATATTACTCAACTCATAATTTACACAATCCTTACTAATGTTATTAGTATTTCTTCAGCTTTCTCTATGCAAAATTTTTGTTTTATCAAGGTCAATCATGGGTTTAGCTGAATACGAGCGTTCAGCTACTGAAGTTTTATTCATTTTGTAGCACGTATGTGTTATTTCAAACGCGTACCCACTTTTCTTTTATTTTAACTATTGTATAACAATTGCCGCAAGAACAAGTAATTTCGTACATACCTTCACTTTCCAAATGTACTTTATCTTTCGTGGGACTTAAAATTTTATCTAAATTATTATATGTATATTTTGTTTTCTAAGTATTCTCTTGTACATAACTTACACTTAAGTTTAATCTACTTTGTGCTGACTGAGAATTTATTTAATTTGGACGAGCACTTTTATTAAAAATTGATCAAATATTCTAATTGCTCAGCGATAATGAGGAATGGTTGTAGCATTAAGAACATTTTATAAATCTTTAATAGAAGTGCTCATCCAATCAAGTAACTTTTCTGTAAGCACAAAGTAAATTTAAGTTGAATTTGCCTTATATATAAAGCCTTTCGGAAAAATTAAAGACGACACTTAGAAAACATATTTGGTTGTTATAATAAGATAATATTTTGTCGGATAGATCGCTGTCTCTTGAAAAACACTGACAAAAAATTAATAGTCTGACGTTTCAATTAATTGAAACGTCAGACTATTAATTTTTTGTCAGTGTTTTTCAAGAGACAGCGATCTATCCGACAAAATATTATCTTATTATATTATGGACGCTGAAAGCATTCACCCTCGTATATTTGGTTGTTGATAGTATAAATAATATTCCAGATAAAGGTCTATAAAGTACATTTGAAAAGTAAAAGTGTTTACAAAATTAGTTGTTCTGGCGGCAAGTGTTACATAGGTCAGACTAAAAAAAAAAGTAGATATGCGTTTGAAAGAACACATACGTGCCACTAGATTGCAACAGATAGATAAAGCTTTTCTGGATGAACACTCATATTTAATTAAAAATATGATTGACTTTGTTAAGACAAAAAATTTACATACTGAAAGATATTTTTACAAACTTCTATTATAATAAAAGAAGCTGTATAAATTTCTAGAAATACTAGTAACTTTAATAAGTAATGTGGAAATTATGAGTTGGGTTTTGTGGTTTTCTTTTATCAAGTAGGTAGTTCGTGTATGTTTAATAGGTGTCCCTTCTTGTCGGTAGGATTAAATTTAATCTGGTTCGCTGGTTGTTTCTATGACGCCTCGCATACTTGACGATTTCTTTATTTACTTTAAAAATTTTGTTTGAACTCGCGTCAGACGATACTTTGAAGTTCTCTTTTCTGACAAAGATTACAGCTGTAATCGAAACATCAGGTTAACAATTAGTTGCCAGTGTTGCATAGTAACAGCGAACTATCACCTATAAATCTTTTTTTATATTTTAATATGTGTATACCAGTGGCGCATCAATCCACTTCCTACTAAATATTAAACTATAAAAACTTTATTAAACTACATGAACGCTCCTGTGTAATTGCATCCCACTCCTGATGTGCAACAAATCTGAATTGATTTAGTCATTAACGCAAGATTACTGGCTCAATTTTTTTTATTGTTCAAGTGCTTTCATTTTTCACGCAAGTTCCCTATGACCCTCCCAAATATAACTTTCTTTAAATGCTTGTTGCTTAAACTTAATCTTACTGCGGTACCATTCGAACGTTCTGGCTTAATACGTTCAAATATACTAAACAAAAACTAATTACATTCTTTAGGACTTCAAAGCAGATGATTAGTTTCCAACTAAGCGCACAATATTTTCGCCAGGTTACTTGCAAGTGTTCAAAATATTGAAAGTATGCAACAAGTTATCAGAAAAATCAATTAATTTTTATAATACAAAAATACAGAACTACCATKTATCTAACACAAAGGAATGGATCACTGCAGTAATATGAAAATGCAACATGCAGTTTACATATAGACTTGTCATCTGAATTATTCTTTTCGTCAATTTCGTATGATCGGCGAATATCAAGGTAATCGCCAGTAGTAATGGTACAGTAGCTAAACATTATGTTGTACATCCCAATGCGTACTAATCAATGAAAAAGCATTAACAACATAAGTATTCACTGAAACTGAATACTTCCGAAGCCATAAGAATCACGCCTGGGAAGACAACCCATCAATAAAAAAGAGACACACTATATCTTCCCCTTAATAAAGATGTTAGAAGGAAATTTACATTAAGCCCATCTAAAAATTTTGCGACGCCCTTGGGCGAACTAACTAAAGCTACGAGCACTTCGTAAAATTTTCTGCTACACCAGCATCGCCCCAAATGCACTTTGTAATAGTTTGCGGCTTTGCTGAGCCATTCCAGCGTTGGCGGCATCTCGCAATCAACATTTCATTGCCGCCAGTGCGTCGAAATGTACTCAGACGGTCTCGAGAGCTGCAAGTTTATTACTGGTTGATACAACGTCGCCCAGGCAAACACATGCAAATGCAATAAACACCGTTATAGTTTGCAAACACTCAACGGCATCTTATCCATTAGTAAATGCTCTTTGCCATTCGTATTCGACGCCCGCCGAAGCAATAACTTCGAGCAGGGAAAGCCAACAGCGAGCTTTTAACTTCGCAGCCAGATGCGAAAACTTACGGGGAACTGTAATTTGATTGGGTAAACGGAAGTCACAGAAAATTCTCATGATAAACTTGGTGGGATTGGAAGTGCCTGAGATGGCACTTGAAGTTCTGCTTGTGGAGATATCAACGGTTATGCATTTTACTGAAGTGGTTTCAACCACAGCGTTTAGTAATTAAAAGGTAACTTGGTAATGGAAAACCTAAATTAATTAAATCATTATGTACTCTTTGTTCCATTGAAAATTTAAAAAAAAATCGGTAATGTAACGTTACGTTAGCTGCATAGCGTATCAAATGTCCGACTTTCTAACTGCAAGGGTACGGACATTGCAGCTGAATTGTAATAGTCGAATGAGGACTTTACAGTACTTCAAATGATGTTAAAAGACTTATGTATTGCATTTATATGCTAGTAGTGACTAAGGAATTCCAACTTTTTCAGGTTGGATACGCACATTGATAGGCAAGCATGAAAACTAGCACCAGGTGACTTCTTCCGGTAGATGATGCGCTGTAGTTCCCCACATGACATGAGAGGAGTGCAGCCAAGGATGGTTTTATACTAGAGGATGGCAAACTCTAGGTGCTACCTTCCAAGAAGGAACGTGCTCCAGGTTTATAGGTACAACATGCGAGTTGTCCAAGTGCCTACGTTATCGAGTATCTTGGAGCACCTACTTCTGGTAGATCAATGTTTTAATAAAAACACCGAAGACAAAAGAATCATCAAATCCCATCGTAATACATGCGCCTTATTTATAGCCCTCGTGCATAAAAATTACGAATTTACGAGGTCCTGCGTCGACTATAGAAAACTGAATGGTGTCATCCAAAAGGACAGCTACCTTCTGCTAAGAATCGACGATACACTGGAAAATCTGTCTGAAACCATAAGGTTTTCAGCCTTTTGCTTCTACAGCTAGTGCTCGTTCCCATAGGCAACTTAATTTTAAAAACTGCTACTGGACGATATACAAAACTTAGTTATTGCAATATACTTTAATAAATGATATAGCCAGTGATGAATTGCAATGTCCTTTGCTGATCGGTTTATCGATAAAGAAAAGCTATAAAAAAGCGTTATTTCCATGGGAAGCTACGTACATAAACTGAAAACACAAGAGATGATACTTTGCACGAATGTGTACCTAGATTAAGTTATGGAGCCACGAGTCAACCCTTGCATGACCACCACCAGCAGCAAATTGCCAAACACAGGATTTTTTGACGTTTTTAAATCGGTATCTCGGCATTTGGAACCTTATTTTTTAAATTTTAGTACTTACATCTATCCCATTGGCAAAAAATATATGAGAACCCCCGGCTGTCTACCCTGCACGGGGCTAAAGTCGCACTCTTTTAATACTCCTCTACTCATGCTTCTGAGGGGCCGTTCTTAGACGAGACTGTAAATGATACTTTCGGAAATAAGTATGCAGGTACAATGAAATCTCTCTTGCATGACACCCATATGGAACCCCTAAAATATGTGTGTCAGTTTATAGGACAATCAAAATTAAATCACCAGCTTTATATCTTGTATTAATTATTAGTCTTCAATTAGAGATGGTGAACTCATTTTTAAGTGCTAGTTCATGCGAGCTATTTCTGCAAAAGAGTCGTTCGTTTCAGCAGTTTGTTCGCAAATGAGTTAGCGACCATCAGTGATGGGCGTTTACGCGTAAATTATAATTTTCTACATTACCCGCGTAGAAAATGTAGATAAAGCATTTTGGCGTAGATTTTGAGTAGAAAATATGAGACGAGTATAATATGGCTATTGTATATTAAGTGTATTGTGCAAATTATTTTGTTCCAATTTCCCTGTTTTATGGGTCAATTCTTACAAATTTTTTAAGCACTACAGTTTTTTAATATTTATATTACAAATTTGCATAACTTATTTAGTAAGTCATCAGAATACCCAAACGGTTTTCTTACTTCTTTGGGACAAACATGCGTTTCAAAGTCTTTTCTTCTACGAGTAGGTATATTAGGTATAATAGGTAGCATATGAAATAGCCAGTCTTCTTCCGTTTATAGACAAGAAAGATAATAAAATCATAGTTTACAGTCATTTAAGAACCCATTGACCGATTGAGGGCTCCAAAGCAGGCTTGTGCCTTCTGGCCCTAACAAATGTATGCCGAAATGAGTTATTGTTGTTTAACGTGTGTCTAGTTATTTTAATTACAATGACGTAGTATTTTGTTTAGTTAGGAAGCAACAACCAATGGAATCGTCCAAAACGAAAAAAAAAACGTTCTCCCATGATCGACTTCAGATAGTTCCGATCGTGATCCACGCGTAGTTCCAACCTACTGACGTTGGTGCACGGCGATCTGTAGCAACTTTGATGTCCTGTAACTTTTGAACGGTGAGAGTCTACAGCATAGGGCTCCGGATTAGAGCTCAGAAGGTCATGGGCTATTACCATACCAAGTTTGGTTGTGATCGGATTAACTCCGTTCTATTGAGTGATATATATATAGTTCTCTTTTTCACGTACCTCGCGGTACGATCAATGGGAGAACGAAAATAATAATATACAAAATAATACTGTCATTTGAGGCATTTGGAGCTGTTAAAAGTACTAAATATTACTAGTTTGCTGTTTATCTACATAATGTTATTTTCTACAGTAGACTTTTAAAGTAGAATATTACATAGTTTACGCGTAGATAATGGCGTAATCTACATGGAGTATTCTACGCGCCCATCACTGGCGACCATACAACACAAGCATACCAGAGCCACAGCCGCAGCGGCTATGTCGTATGTTCCAGTCATAAGGTTTTAACTCGGAGCCGCAATAGATGTATTAGTGGCCCAAACGTTAACCAAATCATGTTTTTGGACCATAATCTGTAGATGTGTGCATGTACTTGAGAGAGATGTTTATGTTTCAAACACCAAAGAGAAATGTAAAGCAACCAAATAGAATCATTTACACGAACAACGGAAAAGTTCATAATATATATGTATATAAGCAACAGAACTTGGAAACAAGACCGTCCTAGTGAATACTCTTGTGCAGAATTTTAGTACAAACAGCAGCAATGCAATTTTTTATTGCAACGGTGATGTTGACAAATTAATGTAGTGGGATAAATTATGTCATTTTCATTCGCAAAGCATGAATATTACATGAGCAACTTGATGAAGACTAGATACGAAAGCGCGAGAGGTACATTAAAGCTGATCTAGTTCTCTGAAATCCGTCTATGCAAGGAGGACCACCGCTCAAGGGCTCGGCAACCCGATAAGGCTTAGATCATTACAAAGTTGAGACGAAGATAAGTGCGGTAGTATACGGAATAGAGCGAAGATGAAAATTGTCCATGTTGTTCGCTTGGCACCATACTGAAACCAATTAACTGATGAGCAGGATCACTACTAAGAGGGCACTAATGTTAGAAGTAGCCATCAAAAAGGGAATTCCCTATCCGTCGAAAGAATCCGTACAACTCGACATCGTTGTCCTTATCCATGACAGACCAGTTTCCTGCGCAATCTTATTCAAGGAGGATTCATAGAAAAATATAAAAGGCGAATCCGCCAGGACGAATCATTCATTTAGTTAATCGGGTGGTGCTAACCAAAAGGCGATAAACGAAGACGAAAGTAGTAAAATATTACAGTAGCAAAACTGATTAGCTCGAGTGCGACGATTAAGGATCATTATTGCTTTAAATGGAAAAGTTATGGAAAGTTATAGGATTAGCAAGCCAATGCGTGTTATTGAAAAAGTGTTTGCAACCAGGAATCGAACCCGCGACCTTCTGATTGCTAGACAAATGTGATGCCACTGCATAACCAAAGCCCTCTTCAGCTTCGAGGTTAAAGCGGCATATATGCGTTATCGTTAACTACATGTAACACTATTGAAAGCTATCTGATGCATCTACAGCTTAATCCGAACTTTATATCCTAATTTGCTGCGGTGACCAGGTTCTGACCACCACCAGCTAATTAAAACCCAAATATAATAATTCAAAGTGAATTATGGGCTGCTAACCAAAAACCTTTCTCTAATACTCCATAATCTAGACACCACAGAAAATTGCGCGCCGAAAATACTGAACGACAAACGATTCAGCTGCAAATGCATCGGAGGGCGTTCAATATCGTTACTCTAAGCTGAATAAGGCTTTGGTGTTGTAGTGACATCACATTTGACTAGCAATCAAAGGTTACCGGGTTCAATTCCCAGTCAATGCTGGCAATACTTTTTCAATAATGCAGGGTCTGTCGTAAGTTGACGCAAACCATTACCAAGGTGCGCCAGGAAACACGGAAGAGGGTTTAGGGAAGCCAAAGATACCTGCCTCGGTTGCAGGTTGTTCCACATTTCTTATGGCTGCTAGTTCGAACCCTTGTTTTAGTAACCCGTCGGAATTTCAAGATCGACGATCTTGAAATTCCGACGGGTTTCAAGTACCTTAATTACGCGATAAAGTTTTGTGTTGCGTTCAAGTAAACGGGCGGAGAGACCATTACCATGCTGATGCAAGTTATAGCGATAATGCCACGTCCTATAGTATAGTTTATAGCTGGTACAAGATGTTCCCAGAGGGCAGAGAGGACAACAAGGATGAAGACCGCTCTGGACACTTAATAACGTCCCGTTTTGGCCAAAATGTAAAGAAAGTAACGAACATGTGGAATTGTGATCGACGCCTAAGTGTTAGAATGCTGGCAGATGAGTGTAATATCCCTCAAAGTACCATTGATATCGATAATTTGGGCATGCTGAAGATCTGCGCGAAGATTGTTTCCAAGATGCTTTCTGATGAAAAGAAGGCTGCTCATGCAACGACCTCGTATGACCTCTTGGAGCAGTGTGAAGTGAACCCCAGTATTGGGACTTCTTCTTGCATCCAAAGATTAAGAAGGAACTTAAGAGCTTTGGGACGCTGAAAGCCGTCAAAGACGGGATGACGAAGTGCTTGAAGGAAGTTCTCATCCACGTCTTACAGGATGTCTCAAGCGACTAGAAAAAGCGTTGAAACCAGTGTTTTAACGCGGAAGGAAGCTGCTTTAAAGAATTAAATAATAAATAAATCTTTTTTTCTGGACTTATTCCACCTACCTTTACTTTTTTACTCCGATACTCATTTGGGTGCGGTAGTTGCAATGTGTATTCCAGTTTTTTTACAAAAAAAATTAGCAGCTAGTACTCCTCTTCAGCTTTAGAGTTTTCAACAGGACGGCCATCGTTATCATTGGCTATAGGCAATCTAGTTAACATATTGCACCGCAATTTGTTTTGCTTGCAATCCGCCCGATCGCACACAAAGCCCAACTCCCAACAATCTGACCATTTGCCCACTACCTTGTTATAAGCTCAAAGCTCCCCTGGTATCGCCATTGAGCAGCGCCCGTGGCCGAACTAATTAACGGGGCCTTTGCGAGCCATCCAATTACCTAATGTACTCCGATCGTTCGCAAACATTTTTGTGTCTGCAAGCCCGACCAAATGTCAGCATCAATATTAAAATGCGGGCGGCACTCTTCAATCCGACAGATCAAACAATTCGTACATTCGGTGCCCCGCTCGGAGGGTCGGACCCCTCCCGCAGTCGGAACCTTGCAAGCTGTAACAGGATTACACGGCGAAAAGGATGTCAATCACTATACGGTGTTTGCAATTTTAAAATTCCATTTTAATAATGACTTAAACTGAAGGTTAAATCCTCCCCGAGCCCGGGGAAGAGCATGAACATATTTGATTTTGTGATTACATTAGGGATACCGGAACACTGCCTTTGATGTTCACGTTATTATGCAATATTAAACAGTTTTAATTACGACGGTATTGAATGGACGGTAAATATTTTATGGAGGCATGAGCGGATGGCGGCTTAGTGCAGGCATGCTATATTCTGTCCGGAATTATTAATGGTTTTAGTTTTAGTTAAATGTCTTGCATCTTTCTGCAGCGAAGCAGTTCATTATTCTTGATGAAAGCGACGTCTCAGTGCAATTATGCAAACTGCGGTTCGTTACTGTGTCGCAACAAGCAAAAATCTACGTTAAAAGAGAAATTTGCAGCAAAGAAAGCTAGAGATGGCGAAGACTACGCCGTCAAACGAAGCGATACTAAACATATAATGCTATAGAAAATATATTACATATTACGCTATCAATGATGCAGCTGTGCGAGGCTTTTAATATAAGTTCAAATCTTCCCATTCAATTTAGGCTAGAAAAGACGTAACAAGAAAAGAAATGTAGAAAGGCAAATATAAATATCAAGCTTCCAATAAAGAAACATATCTTGCATTAACAGCTTTCCGTGATAGACTCCTTGGCACTATAGAAGTTTACCAAGCAACATTTAAAATGGAAAGCTTAATAACAAAACAAGAGTAGCCGGTTAAACCATCAGTGTCGACTAAATTAAAAAAAAATTGTGCAAATAATCCCAGAATAGGTGTGCAATATTCCACATAAAATAGAGGCTATAGAGTTACGAGATTACAGCCATGTCTTCATATCTATCTACTGAGCTAAGCACCAAAATACAAACGAATGCAGTCACGAGATATTTCAATAAAAACTATCCATATTCAATAATTCACGTGGAATACAAATTCGAGCAAAACCCTGAAATATGACGATTTTGTTTCGGAGGGAGACATCCTGTGATGTAAAATTCGAAGCTGTCAGAACAAATATCTACCCTTGGCAGTACACACCCTATATTTTTTAATAGAACAGAGGGGTCAAGTAATGCATCACTTTGAAGGTATTTCCAAAACCTTCTTGAGTATGCGTAGAAAGAAATTGATATTTTTTTTTCAGAGAATTAAATTAAATCTTTACCGGAAAATAATTTAAACATATAGTCTTGCATCCAGATTAACCTGTCTATCTCAAATGCGCAAACTATTCCATGATTAAGCTACCCCTAAAGTCTCGGGTCATGTTGCTCTCATGAAAAATACGCAAACCACTTGCAAATTATCGCAAGTTTCTAGAGCCAGCATGTCATCAGTTTTCAGGATTCATCTCTTCAAAATTCACTTGATGCACGACTCAAGGAGACGATTTCGATTCAAAATTTAACGGTAATAATCCATGCTTCCTCTAAAATACTTGCTTCTCAAACTAGTCTACTTTTTTCTTAACTTGTTACATGAATTGACATTATTGCAGATACTGGAGTGACGCTAATCCGTATATGCTCACAACTGAAAGAAAACTTAATTTGTGGAGTAGGATCTTAGATGATCATATCGTACGTTCTTTTTTCCTTGAGGAAAATTTGAACGGTCGGCTGAGGAGATGAATGAAAACGAACTAGTTTTTTGTAGCAGAGTGGGGCACCTCCACATTATACTGCTCCTGTCAGGCAATTTCTTGACTACAATTACTAGGGGCCTAGAAGAGGACTTATTGAATACCCTGCGATGTCTTCAGATATTACTCTTCTAGATATTTTCCTTTGGGGATGCTTTAAGTCCAGGGTTTTGAAACACAACTAACGCCCTTTGAAGAATTACGTCAAAGGATTATGTTTGGATAAAACTCCTTTTCCCTATTTCAAAATTAAGGATGAGAGCTGCCAGAGTAAAGAGGTAGAAACAACTTTGGACGTTTAGATGGCAAGATGTCGAACTCCGAAAAAATCTGCCATAGGAACTACGAAAGGTGGTTCGTTTTTACTGAAACACCTGGTATATGATTATACCATCAGAACAAACTCGTGTGCCATTAGTGCGTTGACACTAGCAGTCGACATTTCGTTTGATATATAGAGGATCATTACTGTCATTGCAGTCGTCTAATGAGGTAGTTATGCAAATGGATTATTATTGTGCATTGTATTTGTATATTTATAAATGACATTCTGTGAATAATTGGAATTTCTTCACCAATGATACTAAATTAACATTTGTATCGGTCACAATAAACCTAAACTACCACGGTGAAATGAATAGCAAAAGTTTCTTTTACAGTCTGTTATTGACACTGGACCCTACCGCAGTATAACAGATTCGTCAAGTAAGAAGTAGGGCATCTGGGTAAGGTTAACTCCTATCATTGTTTCTTTTAGATCGGGATTATGTAAAATATAGCAAAAATTTGAGCAATGATTTAGGAAAACCGCTTTGTTTTGAATATAACAAATTCTTGCATTTAGCACGACGAGGTTTTCTTTTATTTTAAATTAATACAATACTACGTGGAGAACCGCGAAATTGATTGAGCTGTATTGTCTTTCTCTAAACGTTAATCATCTCGTCTGTTTGGTTCTTCATTCCTTACCGTCAATCGTCATATGAACGTCGGTATTACTGTCCTATATTTCATGTACCTACATAAGAAATTATGTTTAATATGTGTTTCCACTATTTCTGCTTTATTTACATGTAAATGACTTCAATAAATCTCTCACACATCCTTGAGGTCCATCTTCAGCGCACATATAATTGATGATGGTTGATAGTACCATAATCGATTATGACATATCAGATATCAATGTCAATTTGTTAAGCTAAATTTGCTTTTCATCCGGCCCATACACTACACAATAGTAAAAACAAGGGTCTTTACACAAACTGATGACCCAACTGTAGTTTCGTGAAAAAATTCACCAAACGCTAACGGTCGAAAATGATGTATGTCATACCAGATGACTTGGATGACAAGAACCAAGGGAAGGGTGCATCTCTGACATGAGCTCCATTGCAAAGCACAACATAGGTGGGATAAATGAGTGAAATATAATCATTAGTTGCGGGATTCATAAGWCCTAATCATATTAAAGTTCTTTCTGAAATTGTTGTTTTCGTGACAAGCACGACTCCTGATAAAAAGAACTGTTTCGCAGTAGCTGTAGGTTGTCCACCTCCAGACTCAATCCAAAACCGCGCCTGCTTTCTATACCACAATAAATCTTAATAGCTACAGTCAAATGCACTTAGGCACGCGCCTTCCACCCATTACCGCAACCTGCAATATTTTTTATAAATAACAATTACGGTGCCTCCCCCAATGCCACCCCAATTTCCCCTGCACCATAATTTCCAGACACGTGCTTTCAAAATTACACGCACGCGGATTCATCTGAACGCCCTTTTCTATACAATGCAATAAAAAAGCTTACTTCAACTCGCAAGGCGCTGTGGGAGCTCACATTGACTTGTACTGCATGGCACAATTATTATGACGCAGCGGTCTAAGGGAGGAATCACTTATTTGTAGTATTCTTCCGCGCTGAGATGTACTTTGGAGGATTATAAGCGGCACTAGAACATTGAAGAATAACGAAGGATGTGCAATGAATGGGGGGTCCTGCCCAGTTTACAAAAAAACTGGCGGAACTGATGTATTCTCGCTTACTACTGATGGTGATTAGGTATTTTATTCTATTGTATCAGTGTAATGAAATTAGTAGTTTACAATATTGACAAATGGACTTGTAACAGAGAAAGGTTGATATTGGCAGCAATTGTGCTGGATATGAAATAATTTTAATTTGAAAATAAATTTTTTACAATCAGAAATAGCATTTAAACGTGATTGTTCCATTTTAATTTACCAACTATTTTATTAGTACTGAATATTATAATAGCTTAACATTTCTCTAAATATACCATTATCGCCATGGTAACGCTGTTTGTGGGTTGACATAAGTTAGTATCGGAGTGGCGTTATATGTTTATCAATTTTTCTCAAAATGATAAAATATAGGTACTCACGGAAAGACGTTCCACAGCCAGTTCCACAGGTAGCAATATTATAGTATATTTAAACAAATAACTTAACTACACTTTTATAGAACACTACGGGACCAGTAAACGATAATGAAGTTATTCATAATCTAATCTTTCATGTGATGCCAAAATATGACGGTTTTAAATAAATTTGCGAAACAGGTTTATCTGAAATCACTAGTAGTTTAATGATGTTTAGCAACGGTTTCCTTAATCGTTGAAATTGGGAATTCTAGAACCGGTACCCATGATTCTAGTTATTGATAAGTGGTAGCTCTTAAATTTTAAGATGGCGTGATGCATCTGCGAGAGCTTAAAAAAGCAAACTGCATTTCACACTAACTTACAAGACTTACTGAGAAAGACATGTCCCGATTCCTATGAATAATTAGGTACCGTATGATAAATGTTTAATTCAATGAGATGTCACAAATATACGTTCAATGGTCTACAGGTGTGTTGTTCTAGAACGACAAGGTAAGTTCTTTCAGTTTGTTAGCCCTAGCAATCAGTAAACGCACTCTACTTTCATAAATACAGACAAGCTAGATGAAAAATAAGCTTGATGCCGCATAAAACAAAGAATAATGCAAGTTTAAATAATAGCTTCAGTGCACAAAAAATCCCGATGTCTTTCTATTGACATAACGCTTTCGACATCTGGTACTAAAAGAGAAGAGGTACCTTAGAACCGCTTAAAACGTGGGTAAAGATATAACGTTATGTTTAATAAGCTGGAGTAAAGAATGAAAAATTTTGTTATATTCTGAACACAGCAGAGGAAAATGCCATAATTTTGTGAGTGCTATTTGAGTTCGATAAATAATTTCCATGAGTCTAAGCCGTTTTGTTTAAATTAAAGTTTAAGATGTTTCCACTTTTGGTTTGAAACAGTGCAACGTTGCATTTTTCTGCACGACTATAGGATTGAAATTTACTTATTCATTCAATCTGTGTACTGTTGAAGGTGACAACAAACTAACAACATAATGACGTCGCTGCATTTTCCTCTTTCACATTTGCCTCCTTTAAAGAATGTCCAGTTTTTCATATATATACCCTTGCCAAAATAATGAAACAGTTGTTTATGACAAAAATGAGTAATAAGGGTGTTGTAGTAAAATAAAGTCTAGTATATAAAAAACTGAAGAATATTACATGTCTTAAGTTTCCGTCAAATGTTCAAATGCTGGCTATACACACGTATGTCAAATTTCCAGTCCGATCCAGCTTCTTCATCTAAACTGTCGCTTCACATTTAGATACTCAGACTAAACAACTTTTAAAACGTGGATTTTCCACATTTGTAACTGCACCTACGAAGTTAACTTCTTACCGTCTATTATTGTTTCGTTGCTATTTAGGTCTTAAGGCATTTCTTAAAGAAAGGCAAGAAACAATATTGTAAAACCCGTATGCGCACATTGTCACTACGACAATAAAATAAACGATATGAAATATTCTTGCCCACCGGGAAATATGCTTTATCGACTAAATGAGGTACATAGGTACATGAGGAGGCGGCAGGCTGCCTCGAGCAATACTGGAACTGTATTAATTTGTTTACTGTAGCATTGTTTGCGGGGGTTGAATTTCGAAGCTAATAACCCTAGTACTACAACATTGGGAGATACGTTGACTGACGCGAGCAGGTAATAGGTTGGTAGCTAAATGTTGCGTGTAAGCAATATATTTGATTGGAACCTGTCTTCTTTTGTAGCATTCTGATATAATACCGAATGAAATACACAGGCCCGCAATAAACCCACATTCTGCTGTGATTCATATGTTACAAGTCGTTAGATTCTGTCACGCTACCCATATTGATTTCATATTTATCAAGTTTTATGGAGTCATTTTCTTGAAAAATGAATATTGACAGCGGCAATGAGTCGCAGTAGCTCTTATTTCAGGTCGTTTTCATTCCGGGAAGCTCGCAAATATCGCTCCATTCATGTGTACGATGGATTTTATTATCCAGCAGTTGGAGCACTACCGCAGTACCTTAAACGCAAACAGACCGGCCTGAATTTCATGTCGATTGTGCGCTAGGCGAAGTACGTTTATAACTAATTAACGTACTTAATCGAATTTAATTATGAAAGCTTATAACGCAGTTTTATTCTTTTTTCTTGTGGGGAAGTGAAAATATCATAATACCAATAAATAATGCATTGGAGCATCTTATTTAGAATTATCATTACTTAATATTCAGGATCTTTCGATACCACTGGTGAATATTGATATAATACGATTTAGTATTATAATATTTAGTAGGCAGAGTTCCTACGAATTTATACGGTATAATTAGTTCAAATAAAGACACGCAGAATTAGTAAATTATGAATTTAAAGTAATCACTTAATCCAGCGTTGCGTTATACAAATGGGTAAAGATAAAGGCAAGCTTAGCTACGCCCATCAGTTCAGTATTAATAGACATTATCTCGCAATTACTGAAAATTTTTCAACTTGAAGAACATAAAAAAGTTGGTGGCTCTCATATAAGAGTAGTTCCACTACTTTTTTAGTAAAATGAAAATTAGTGTTCTCTGCTAGCTCTGATAAACTGAACAATAGTTTAAAAAAATCGGAATGACGATTCTCAGTTGTTTTTTTATTAATTATTATTCCATAACAATATAAGCGTTAGAAATGGGCACTGTTAGTTTGTTAATATGAACAGTCTAGTATGTTTTATAATAACAAAGTTACCAATCGCTCTTGGACTTGCGGTCTTCTCCCTGCGAAAATTGTCATAACCAGACCGTGTCTAGTTATGGAAAACCAATACCAAACGAAGACTATAACGTGTACGATTGCTTGATTGTCAAAGCGATAGAATTGGATTTGCAATGTGACTGGCATAGCGTTAAAATTAAAAACTGTATCGTCACATTCCGTAGTCCTGTATCTCATTTATAAAACCTAAAATTTTTACCGACTATTTAGGTACACAAGTTTTTACTTAATATTAAGCTATCGCAACTAAGCTTAGACCAGAATAAAATATGCCAAAACTGCGCGCAACCGTATGATGAAACATCACAGGATATAAAAAAAGCTTACTTAAATTGTGAAATGCCACAGCCAGAAACCGATAAGCTAAATAACAGGATATATATAAAGATTTCAAACGCGAATGAATTTAATAATCCTTAATAGACTATTTAAATTAAAACATCAAAAGCTKGGCCCACGAAGACATTTTAGAATAGCGAAAGTGTCAACTATWAAGGGCTAACAACGAATCCGTATGAATATTGTTGTCTATCATAGATATCCTTCTCTTAGTTTCTTAGGGATCATCCATTTTCCATCGATTAATTTATACATTAATCCATTGACTCTCCATTCATTCAGWTTATTTTACCAATCGTATAAAAAGGACACAGATCAAGACGCAAGATCGYAAGAACCAACAACGAAATGAGATTACGAAATATTAAACAAATAACGAAGTCAAAATCTAGTATAACGGGTGGATTAAAGAACCTGGAAAATTCAATCGACATGGTAGGCTTATCTAATTTGACAGCTTAACATTTAGACTTTCTGTAACAATTATTTTTTGTTTTCTTTCTAATATTGTGAAGTTTACTTTAGTTAATATATTTCCAAATGGATAACAATTAAGTGTACCAACGATAGCTACATCGTTGATAAAAATAAGGAATATTAGCGGTCCCAAATTCGAACCTTGCGGTATTCCTGACCTCGCTATATATGGAAGTGAACTGCATTGATTATAAACTACCATTTGCTTGCGTTCATGCAAGTAGGACCCAACTAGAGTGACAGGAGGCAAACCATAGGCAGCAAGTTTATGAACAAAAATATTATAATCAATTTTTAAAATCAGCGTGCGTTACATCTACTTGACCTTGAATAGGAATGATGGCTGGGAAGCAAAATCAGTAAACAGTTGCAAAGAATTAGAAAAAAGATTCAACGAAATTAATTTATCACTTGTCCAGGGTATGATCGAGGAAAAAGGTCCGTTGTCAATTTTGTGATTTTTGTACGTTATTGTTAAGACATCAAAGCATTTGATTCATTAAAAGTTGCATAAAAATACCTTCTCTTTATTTTGCAAATTTAGCCAACTCTTAGTGCAAACACATTCAAATATTTTTCAGCATCCAAATAAAGTATATGAGTCTCTCAATACGCTGGAAACTAGTAATTTGTTATCTGTTATAATTATAAATAATAATACATTGTTATTTTGCTACGTCAAATCAAATATAAGAAATCCAAGTTATAAAATGGTAAAATTTAACTACGTAAGAAAATCATGAAATTAATAAGTGTGTTGTTAGTACAGGAAGTTCAGTAAAAAAAATAAAGACCTTCCGATAATTACAAAGACCTCAAAATATTCTGATAGTTTTCGTCGGCTCAGATGCTTGAGGCTAGAGGTCCGAGTGCTGTATTTTTTCTAAGTATTTGTAGTATGTGCTTCTTAATAATTAAGTTAAACAGCTAGTGAACAATTTTTGCAAAAGCGTATGAACAGTATTAAACTAGAAGTGACATCCATATCCACAGCAACACCTAAATAAAATTTGAGATCTGTCGTCTATAACTGGATGACGTATTGACTAATACAGTTTAAGTAATTAGGTGGCGATTTCTTGCTTCCTTTGACAAACAATGAAAATGCCGTTTCAGAATCTGAAAGCTTTCATAGCAGTAGCGGCTGGTGACAAATTCTATTGGGTCGGCAGTAAAAACTTTGGTCCACTCTAGTTAGTCAATATTATTTATTTATAAATTAGTAAATAATTTTGTATATACTCGTAGTTGTTGTTGTTTATTACTTGCTACTTCTGTAAATTTTCATATCGCCGCAAGTTAAAAAGATAGTTCATTTGGTAACATATAGCCTAATCTGGCAACTAGCTACATAATTTCGACGTTAAGCATGCACCTGTACTGCACCGGAGAGGAGAAGTCGATATATGTCGACCCAAATCCGAAGATGTATTCGGAAGTCCGGCAGACAGCATTAAGCGATTATATGGGTATTGGCGCTTACTTATTTTGTTATTTTCTTTTTGTGTGAAATTCTTCAATGATTTCAGATTGACTAAATTTATAACATGTATTTAATTAATTCTGTTAAATGTTTGAAGGTATCTGCTTAAAATTGTTTATTTAAGAGGCTAGCTCTTACAATAATCTTGGGAAAATGAAAAATTTCGTAGAACATTCGGGTAGTTTTTCGTGATTTCAGTATTGAACTATATATATAATTGTTGTTCAATGTGCATGTCAAAATTAATTTTCGGAATCCGACGATTATGAATGCCGGGCCTCCTTTATTAACTTCAATAAAAACATATATACGTAAAATTAAATTATGATTATAAAAACACTGTAAGCATGTAAAGGGTGTCAATCAGATAATTTGTAATACCCAGTAGAAAACAGAACTATAATTGGTTGATTAAAAAAAAAACTTGAAATAATTGAAATAAATGAAGTCCGTTTTAACGTTTTATGCTGTCTGCCGGCCCCAGGCATTGCAGAGTCTCGATTTTCGCCTMAKGATTCAATATGCGCGCAGGGTTGCGTCTTKGTTCAGCTTATAGGAAAACGATGCTATTGCATCCTTATACAATGCGGTCTGCCGACCCAGCGCTTGGATCACGGGCTTGGATGACAAACACATACACGGCCCAGTAACGGTTGCCGAGTAGCGTAAATTTTTCGGGATAACCCGTAAAAATGTGATTTTGGCTAATTATTAATTTGATGGTAATGTAAAAAAATACGCTCCAACTGTTTCAAACAAAAACAAAACAAAATATACATAAAAATATGAAAAAAAAATAAATTCTTCGATCAAAATTCTGGGTCGGCAGTGCCGACCCTGCCGAGCCGCCACTGTTTCATAGTAGCTAATGGCAGGTAGTATAAACAGCACAGCTATGCTCAGAAAAATCTAAATATGAAACTCATTAGTTCCAACTTAATTAGTCCTACGCTGAAATGAGTCATTCCGCTGGAAATGCAGCTGTACTTTTAATTTTCTTTCTTTCGTAAGCGCATGCCACAAAACTTCCACTCCAATGAAATTCGAATCCACCTCGCTCCGGAAAAATACGGAAGCGCTCAGCACAAAGCTTGTACGCTAAGCGGTAAAAGCGGAAGTCTAAAATCCCAAGGCACGGTCCGTACTCCGCTCCCCTTTGCAACGCCGTGATTTTTTGCGAACGCGATTTCGATATTTATCGTAGACAGGCAAGTCAGATGGGGAAATCTTTGTAGGTCAGTCGACCTCAGCCAGCCTAAAATTTATTGAAATCTCCAACTTCTGGGACTTCTTTAGAAACTTTTAAAATTGCTTTTGATTCCTTGGCGAAATCAACTCATTCTACTCGGTACGAAAGCATTCTTATTTGTGTCATGTTATTCGCTTATTGAAACGGAACGAAATAGAGTTTCGAGTTGGTTGAATAAATGAACGTGCCGAGTAAATATATGTAGCCGAGCGATTTAAAAGAGCTTCTATTAAGCTAGCATTGTGAAGTATAACGCATAAAGTATAAACAGCAACTCGTCGGAAAGCTTGTCCTCTGTGCGATATGCGAAATCTATGACACAAAGCCAAATGCATGTTTGATGATACTTTCAGTCATAATAACACCTGTGTCGCGCAATATATTCCAATTGAATGCGTTTCATCGTGTGTGTGCTTGCAGCAAAACAAATTTATGAACAACTATCTGTATAAACGTCAAAATCGTGTAAATTTTGCACTATAAATGGCAGTGGGTTGGAACTGTTTCATGCAACAGTGACTTGTGTTCGACAATTTAGCACCTGTAATCCGTTTTCTGCTACCAATCGTTTTATATTTAGCCACCATGGCTGTCATTTTAGAGCAAATTTGCTTTTTTACGTCACTTTTTATTTTATTGCCTTATGTTGTCTGCATTGCAACCATCTACAGATAGATCCATTTCGGTATCATTGCAGCTCATCAGTGCAGTTTAGGTCTGATACAGACAGCATGACATAGAACTGGTTTTGCCTATATACCAAAGGTTTGGTATGATGTTAGTAGAAAAATAGATGTACTATCTCCTCAGTCATTAATTGTTCGTCCAACTTTTTCATTTTTTATTTGCAATGCATGCAGTGACAGTCTACTATACATTGTACATACATCAGAAGCTGAACTAAACTAATGTACAAAAATTTATTATTTTTATTTTGTGATAATTCGTAAATGAGGTAACCTGCAAAACAGTCTTTCTTTATATTGTAATGAGGTTAACTTCCAATAATGTCCCTAACTTTGACTTTCACTTTAGAGATGCTTTAGGGCTGCTTTTAGAACTCGTATCATCGCCACTTCTACTTTTTCTGATGTTCCTAGGTATTTCCCAGATTTAAACAAGTTTACAAATTAATTAGTCTATTTATCTTTTTATGCAGATCTGGCCAATAAAAATCTTTTGCATTGCACTTCCAGTTTTATAAAGGGTTTTCCAATAGGAATGGGTCTTCGCGAAGAGAGCGAACTAAGTGTTTTAGTGTTCTAAGTGCTAGGGAGTGCAATAGTGTTTTGAATAGTACTTTACTGAATTGGTGGTGGTATAATAGTAGTGTTTCGAACTGCTGTGCTTAAATTTAGTGAATTTTTTTCTGATGCTTAAATAAAGGAAGGGGTCCGTAGCTTTCGAACAATACCTTGTACGAAAAATAAGGAAGGACAAAGTACCATTATGTGAAATAATTCTATGGAAATATCGGACAAAAGCTGAAACAGACCTAGGCAATAAAGATGGAAATACATATGGCGACATATCAGTATAAGAACAAATATTGAAAGAAAAACCAAGCATTAAACATGTAAATCACACAAACAACGTCTCAATCGACAAAAGTGTGCTTAGGCAAATAACTCAAGAAATAACAAAATTACAATCTGAGTCAAAAATATAATTCAACAAATACATACCACCACCCGCGGAGCAACAGCGGAACTCTTGGGTAGCAGAGCGACTCTGAAACGGACCAATGATATCAATAGCACCAAGAAAACAATTCAAATAGTGTACCTCTATACTCTTTTCACTCCAGTCCTCATTTTTCCTTAACATGCGCTAGGTACTAGGCAGTCGCACTACTAGCAATTAGTATGAACGAGTGGTAGAAATTCTGACCGTACGCTGGTTTAATCAATCAAGAATGTAGGTAGGATTGTTATATGTAGACTACTAGGCTTAGCATTATTAGAGCATACAGACATGATACTTGTTGCAGTATTGCTGTACAAATTTATTAACAATGTGTAAAACTAAAAATAAACTCTCCAAAGACGTTTTATGGGTATGTTAAGCTGAAATTTTCCATCCGTTTGACAGTTTTAGTTTTACATGGACGTTCGCAGATTTGCGCTATCATTTAGGCTAAATGACCCTGCTGACAAATACTGGAAAACTAACGATGCAGTACGCTGTTTCGAAAATCTTCAACGATCAACGAGCCTTCCGACTAGCACTAATTGAGTTGCGACTGAAATGTAATGGTATACCTACCTATAATATAATATGCATATAGAATATGTTCCGCATTATGTGGACAACCTATCGGAATCTTAAAACTGGTGTAAAAATAACACAATTTTACAGTATAACTTTTTTTGAAACAACGCGAGCCTACTGAAATATTCAGAAAAATAATTTTCCAAAAATAACCCTTAACTTTGAAACGGGTTAGATTCTTTTCTTTGACCTTTTCCGAGAAAAATTCAGTTGAATGTTAAGGTTCACGTTTTCACTGTATAACTAATAACATTTTGTTTTTATCAAATTGGCCGTGATAAAAAATAAAACTGTGTTAGTTGTCACTGTTACATTGGCATATTGACAATTCCTTACATTGTTTGTTGCAAAAATTCTGAAACAATAATAAAGGAATATTCACAAAATTTTAATTATTTATCACGGCCAGTTTAATAAAAAACAAAATGATATTAGTTAAACATTCAACTGCAATTTCCTCGGAAAGCGTCAATTTCAGCAACATAAACAAAGAGTATCTTTTTTTTCTTTACAAGGTCTGAAGAACCAGAAAACATATTTTTCAAAAATTACTTACCCAATCTAAAGTTGAGGTTTAAAATGTGGGGTGTTGGCCTCCTCTCGGCCCTCTAAAACAATTATTTAAAAGATGTGGGCATCATTTTGACGGATTCTACTTCGAATAATGATAATCATATTTGATAAAGTTGTATCAAGCGCTCTAAGAGTTGTTTTGAAAAATTATTTCTATTCTCCCATGTTTAAGAGTGAATATCGCAGTAGGCGGGCTTTTAAAAAGAGTTATAATGTAAAACAGTATTATTTTTACACCAGATTTCAGATTCCGCAAGGTTGCCCACATAATGCGGGACTCCCTGTAAAGACATCAATTTTGAAATGAATTTGTATTATGCATTTCAAAATCCAAAAATTGAAGACCGATCCATACCTTCGCGTTCTGGGTAATTAAGCTGCTGAGTATAATAATACTTATTGACCTGGAAGCGACAAAACCGCCACATGAGCATCAACGAGCATCAGCAGCACAAGGCGATCGTCGAGCGGAGTCCCGCAGACAGCGTCGGCTTCTAATACATGCAGCAATACAAGTGAGGCGCATTGTGCCACAAGCATTTGCATTGTTACACGGCGTATAATTCGGACGAGCGAAGCTAAATGCGAAAGCGGGGCACATAATCACATGTCAGCGTAAAAATACATCCCTGACATCACAATGTAAAATGCATTTTGCGCTGTTCGGAGGCCCCATTCAGATGACAACAATTGCGCCGCCATTATCGCAATCTCCAACTAATATTGGAAATGACACATGAACGCTCCAATATCCGGGAGTTGGAAACGTTACGTTTGAAATGTTGCCTGACAGAGAATTAGGCACTTAGTGGTGGGTCGCGTCAGGACGGGCGCTTTGAAATGGTAATCTTACCATTCATATCTCCGCATGATTGACAGGCCCCTTCCTTATCGACCCATTTACTCATATTTTGTGCGGACTACATACAAAACCGGTGTTAATTGTCACGGGCCTTTACAAAAGGCTTTCCCGACGACAGTGACAAAGGTTCACCGAGTTTTAATTGGATTTAGAGCTTAAAAATTCAATAACAGACTGTCTCCCAGGCGGCTGTAAGAAGCTTTGGAGGAAAGTCAGATTACCGAACCATATATTTTCTCCTTTATACGGTGGAAGTCGCTTTAAAGCAAGACGTCGGAATCTGGAACATTAATTTTTGTAATTAGCTTCGTGCCGATGCCATATTTCAGCACCTAAAAGAAAGCCCGGGCTTTATCCTTTCAGTCAAGCGACGTCTGCTTGTCAAAAGCGTCACGAGAAGTCAGCACGGCGGAAACCCCCCATTCATCAGCGGATTTTTAGCTACCCGATTAGTAGTACAAGGAGCCGAGGTTAGTCTTTGGTTTAACATTTCCTAGCCACTTGGTGGGACCAAAGCATTAACATCTGCTAGGCACGATAATATGTATATCAAAAGATAACAGCTTATTCGACATTCTGTTACTGATGAAGCATGTCATTATTATCATCACCATCATCGCACACTGTCTGATATCCATTCGAGCGCGTTGCGAACATAAAAACATGCCAAGAAAACATTTTGTTCGCAGAAAACCGAAAGTGCGAATTAGAATATTTTGAACCATATATTCGTTTATGGGTACTCAATTTGACCCAAGCGTAAATTACAAATTCAGAGAAAATCTTTAGGTCCTTGGGAACAACAACAGAAGACGAAATGAACTTTTCGGTAGTTCCTAAGGCCTGTGCAAAATGATCAATGGAAGGCAACGTATACCGCAATTAACAAAAATTACTTCTTCCGTCTTTAGGTATTTCTCCACAAATTTAATAGGTACGCACACTTTACACATTTTGCGTGTGATGAAAGATCACTTATTTGTTTAACTCCTTCAGAAAACATAAGTATGTAATTAAACAGTATGTTATGTTGTGCCTACATATCCGACACATTATGTTGATAATAGCAATGTATCTAATGTCCCTCATACTTACAAGGAGCAAACTTGTACTAACATTATTCACCAAAGGAGCAAAATGTCCGTGCTCAGATACCCCATCGATAGGCATCCGATCTTCTCGTTAAATTAAGAGCGGAAATACAGAAATAGTAAAGAGAACAAGCAATTAAGTAGCGAAGAGACATAAGAGAATGTAGGGATTGTAGTACTAGAATCGATTTGTGTGTATTTGCGTGATCTTTATTTCTGTATTTTCTAAACACAACTAAAGTGAATCTCTTTATTTAATTTGAATTAATTTGAATACTATGTATCAGAAAGTGAAAATTAGTAATCCAGATACGTATCATCGACATAAATATTATATTCACAGTGATTTAAATAAAATGTGTACATACATACAAGGCCCATGTAGTCTAAATTCTTAGAAGCATTCTTTGACTAGTCAGATAGAACGCTTTAGCAATATCAATAAGCACGAATACTGATATTCAAACAGAAAGACAATGTTATCATGTATCAGTCATAGCCGCATTGCAACAATATCCAATCACAAAATCTGATTGTTCAACGGAACTAAGTAATTTTCTAAGGCAATGGAATAACGTAAAATAACCAATTTTAATCATACATCAAACGTTAGTCATAGCACTACTAAATGCTTTAGACTAAAATCTAACATAATAAAAACAGTTATCTATTCACAAAGTCTAAAACCCAAGGAAGATTTCTACACATTTTGCTAACTATAACAATATAATCGCGTTAGATCTCTACCTGACATTGTTTTGTAAAATCATCAACTTTATTCATGCCAAAGTTTTTCGGTTCCATCTAGCGTCCCTTAATTATGCAACATTTTAATATAAAATTCTGCTCTGAAGTAAAAAAAAAACTACAAGTTAACATCAAAGAAGTCAATAGCCTGTAACATAATGTGTAGATCTACATCAAAATTTATTAAATGGAAGATTTACTAGTATGAAACTGCAAATTTTCCTTGAATAACAAAGAAATAACTTCTGCAATTGTATGAAAGGGTGAGGGTATATTTACCAACAAAAGCACTTTTGGCAGTTTTATTTATTTATATATATTTCAAACGCACCAAATTTGTGAAAGATCATAACAGAAAGCTTTACTTAATAAAGGACGAACAAGGCAGGATAGCACAGTTCTCTCCTTTCTACCAGGATAATGGAATAACTAGTAACGACAAAAAGCTCTTTAAGGATTCAAAAGGACATTCCATATTTCTAATGCAGCCTTCGTATAAAATTTTTATTTATGAAACATTATGAAATAGATATATCCAGATGATGAAATGGGAAAAGTAATGGGGATTTTTACAGCTGGTGTGCAAGACTGGATCAGTAAGTAAAAGTCCTGACATGTCACAAAATTGTGAGTCCTCCAAAGATAGTTTTAGTTCAGCTCTTAATGCAGATACTCAAATGAGAGCTTCAGCTAAACTTTGCACTCTTGTTGTATTATGGTTCTGTTTTGACTTGTATTACAGTTGATCCTATTATTAACCTCAATATTGAACATAGTATATCAGTATTTTATGTACTGTACTTAAACAATAATTTTAATCATATAAAATCATCAACTCATGTGAGCCTGTTAATTAATTGTTTAATCGCATTAGAATTTTCAGCTGAAGTGTCAACTGATAAATAGCTATGAATATAAATTGACACATTTTAGTGGTCTTTGAATGTACATTACGCTTATGTGTCAAACAAACGGATATCCACACATCACAAGCAGATCGTACACACGTAGTGGTATAGTGACGCTGTCATTGCAAAGTGCGAAATATTTGTGTTTGGTTAATCTTTCAATTTAGCGAACATGGTTTTACTTCAAAAGCTCTATCGGAATTTTTAATTTACGCTTATGTTTTAACTAGATGTCTACCTGCAGTGGCGTAGCTAGGTTCAAAAGTTTATGTTCGGAAGAAACAGGGGGCCACCAAGACTTTTAGAAGGGCGAAATGTAGGAAGGCTACATATAACTGGTTAATGTCAGTTACATATATTATACGAGCCATAATTTTTTTGATAGAATCATTCTTCTTCTCTAATGTACCTGTTTACGAAGTTTTAAATTTTGGTACAGATGTACTCATATTCACCACTCTTTTTGGTTAAACTTCATTTACAATTGCGGCACGATTTTCGCTATCAACCTTTTTAGGAATAGAAATGCGGTGATTTGGATAAAATGGCGGTTCTCTTCAGTTTTGCAGTTGATCTTTTACAAAACTAATTTTGCTCCATAGCAAATATGAAGTGAACCATTCTTCTAATTACAGAGTGGAGAAACTTACATTCAGTTGTACTGTTCACAGTTGTACTATCTATGCCCGTAAAAACATTAATCTTGGTTAATTGCTTCTTTTACTTCTCAACTTCTGCCGCTTCTTCTGCCTTTTATTGCTCTTGACGGATAAATGAGATCCAGAACCTAATATTTTAATCTCGATTTGATTTTACTTGAAATCAAGTAAAGCCAGTCTTCTTAGGCATAACTCGCATGAAACAATAGAGATGAGGGCATATAAGAAAAATAACTGACAACAACAAAGTTGGATATTTGATTAATTTAATTAGAATTCCCCTAGATTGAATTCGCTAGAAACTACAGCGATTTAAGCACCGTAGAAAGGTATTTTCAAAAAGTTTGAATTACATCCAAGAGGTAGGTGTTACACATGGAGCACCGATAAGTTACGCCACTGTCTACATATTATTTCAGATACGTTCTATTTCCTATTTGTACATTAGCTTAATACAGTGAGTGCGTATCGGTGAGTTAAAATACCCGTCCCGGTAACATATATCCAACAAAGCGCACGATACAATGGTTATTTTTCCCTGCTCAATCGTCCATTCCAAAAGGGCATTTCCTTCTTAAATCTGATGCTGACGGACGTTAAGCCGCTATTGTTACGCTGAGTCGTTGCGGGTCCCTGAGGTTTGAACTTTTTTAAAGAAAACTTATTTGGTAGTTGCGTACAATGAATACATTTTTGACGAAATATCAATTTGATACACCGCAAAAAGTATACTCTTGGGTGAGCTTGGCGAAAGCTGAGCAAACTGCGGAATTGTATTGTTGTTTACTACAGAAATCCAGATCTGTGCTTTCTCTCGAACACAAATAGCTTTGTCGGGTGGATTTTAAGCACTATAGCAATTGTAACACTATCAAATGTCCTACCCATTATGTATTTCGGTTTACTCCATTTGTACCTGTAATTGAATACGAAGTTGAAGGCGTTGTCACATGGCTGTAATTGGAATCAGCAGGAGAGAATTTACATCACAAAACGTATAGTACAAAAAATTCTGCTTGCGATTGGAATATAAGGCATTCTGCCGCCATCACAATGTATAACTGCGGTGCAAATTGTATTACACGTTAATTGAACCCGGCAAAGCAATCTAAGCGGAATTACCTACACGTGGTGGGTGTAGAAGTGGGACAGCCTTAATTTAATCAAATCAAACCCACTCTTGCGATACATGCGCTGAAAAGATTGTAGATATAGGTTAACCACAGTTAGACCAACGTAATATATTAGAAATTCAACATAATACAACATAAATAGGACATAATTTGGGATACTAATTTGGTAGACTGTGCAAAAAGCAAAGCCTCTTACACCTTTCTATAGTTTTATTAATTAAAAACAGGCCTACATATTTCTCACTCTGAAGCGCTATTAGCTAATAGGATTAATAAGATAGGGGGTTGATATTATTTGTCATGTTAGAATTACTTTAATATGGAGGAAACTGATTTGCTATAATTTTTCAGAGGAAGGTAAACTGATGACAAGCGAGAAGTGTCGTTTAAACAGAGTTAATACCAAGGTGAACCTAGACTTCAACGCTAAAATTTGTGTGTTCCGCTTAAAATAGTTAGATATGCAAGTACATAGATGTTGCAGTAACTTGGGCTAGTTTTGTACTAAACTTTCACTTAGTACCTAATGTAGCAGAGTGCCCAAGAAATATCAGCATAAAGATACAATGGCTAGGTATGTCCCAACAACAATAAACTGCGTAGACAGAGAACGGATATAGTTTTGTTCTCTCCGGGAATTGACTGAAGACTGAAGAACTACTTGATGCTGACGCCAGTAATCTGTCATTTACTGACTTACAAAAGACACATGTGCTAGGCAGTGATCATATCTCTAATTATCTGTCTAATAGAGTCACAGTAGCAATGTTAATTTCACGTTTTTAGCTGTATCAAAGGCAATTGTGTTTTAGAAATATTGGCTGCGATTAAAACAAAGTCAGTCGAATGTGATCTGATCAGCCTCGACATGATTTGACTTTGCCTTCCCACGATTGCTCCTTTCTTAATGCTTATTATTAATTACTTCCTCTTAAACTCCGAAGTATCTAACCTTTGGAAAATATCCCATTTCCAAAATTGGCAAACCCGTATCTCCCAGAAACTTGCAGCCTATATGTATTCTACCAGTTTTATCAAAAATCTTAGAGAAAGCTATGGACCTATATGTTCATGAATGCTTAGATAAATACATTGTCCTGTCTCAGCTCCAATCGGATTTTCGTCCTTCGTATAGCTCGCTTTATTGATTTTTCAAAAGCGTCCGACACAATCAACCATGAAATTCGACTATCAATTCTAACAGACATAGGTTTTGATCCAAATACACTAACTGCGTTCAAAAACTCACATCTCACAAACCAATAGCAAACAGTAAAGCTCCGATTCGGAGTTTCATCTGATCCCGTACGTGTGTATGCTGATGTGCACAAGAGTCAATTCTGAGACCACTCTGTTCACCTTACACACATTCGAATTGTATAAAGTTTTCGTCTCCTGTAGTTACAACTCTTATGCAGATGACACTCAGGTTTATTTAACATATTTTCTTGAAGCCATTTTTTTAGCAAATGCAGTAATCAGTGAAGAACTAGATAGACTAATGATATTTTCTGAAAAACACAACCTTAGAAGTAACCTAATGAAGTCCGACGTAATGGTATTTGGTAGACGAAAGTAAATCTGTAAATATTTTGATTGGCGATGAGAAACTATTGGGAKTGATAGTAGAAGATAGTGATCTACGGTTTAAACGTCACATCGATAGATAGATTCAAGTAGCGTTTTGTACCTTATTAAAATCAATTTACATTAACCTTCTTATGTTAAACAGGAGTACTAAGACTGTACTGTGCGAATCCCTGATGTTGTCCAAGTTCAGTTACTGTGACACGGATAGTTGCATTGACTGCACTTTTAAAAGACGTATACCGGGAATACACAAATTTATGCTTTTGACTCTGCTTTGGTATTCGTAGCCGACAGAGTATCTCCAATAAGCTCAGAAAAGCTGACTAGCTGGATATGGAAAGTAGGCTTAATCTTCATTTCACTGTTTTGATTCATAAAATCGTACGAAACAAAACACGACCGTAAACAATATAACATTTAGAAAGGTTGTTCATAATGCCAGCATAGCATCTAGAGGCATAATTAGTTCTCCTATACAATCCACATCATTGTTCAAGCGTTTGTTCTCATATTGTGCATCTAAGATTTATAATTATCAGCTAAATTTAAAGAATTGTCTAATTTACTGTTTAAAAAGCGAAACATGCCAAAATGTATATTTTTTGTGTTGTTGGTTTCCCATAGTCTAAGTTATCTATTTTGATCTAGCAAAAGCGATGCAGCGCGCATCACTTATTGTTAGTTAATTAACCTATTGTGCAGGAAGAGCAGAAAAGGTATGCTTACCTAAATCTGAGGGCATTCTCTTTTCACGCTCTACGCTTAAGAACCAGATATGCTCTTTTAGCAATATTTTGTGAAAATATACACTATGATTATTGAACATATATATATATATTTAATGGGCTAAGAGGAATATATATGAACTGACAAAGTATTTCCGCCCGCTCTGACCGAGATTTGAACCCGGGACTTCTTGAATACTAGTCAAACGCGCTAACCAGCTGAACCATCAAAGTTCTATTCAAAATCGAGGTCAAAGCGGCATATCTGCATCAAAGTTTACTATGTAACGGCAAAATTCTGCGACTCTTTTCCGGACAACTGAAACTTATTGCCAAAGATACAAGACATACTTACATACATAGCCACCATTTTTTAATTAGGTTATTTATAAAGGTTATTAGGGGATGGTCCACCAGGAATTTTAGAGCGCGTTTAAAAAGCGGTAGATATGCCTTATAATTTTTTTTGATGCAACAAATAGTTTTATAAAACTGAAAGTGTTCCTAAATATTTGAGGATTGCTTCAATATTGTTTTGGAACCAAGAAATCGCATATATTTTGTTTTAAAAATTATTGTTGCTTAGTAACTATTGTGGTGCATTTACTACTGACAAAGTTAAAGGCATCAAATTGACTTTGATGATAAAATTGAAAGTTTTGCAATGGCCGAATATCTAATCGAAGAACATGCGGATATGTAAATATGTCGGCAGAGGAATGGCAGTACTGCTCTATGAACATATGAAGAACGTTTTACTCAAAGGAGAGTCCCAGATAGGAAAACTATTCTTGGCGTAGTTCAACGTTTGCGTACGACTGGCTTAGTGTTGATGGCTGGTGATGTGGAAGAAGAAATTTTGCACAGAATTGAAGAAGATCCTTCAGCAAATACTCAAAAAATAGACAGAGAAGTTCGAGTTAGCAATTTTAATGAGTGCCTTACAAGTGATGGTATCCTAAATACTCACCACCAAGAAGATACTAATACTCACGTTATTCACCAAAACAATTTACAACATCGGTTTGGATCAACGTTTGAGCCTGTATTATTGGCAGATATTTTGTAGGATTGCTTGCGTACAATGAGCCAGATTAATGGAAGGAAATTATCTGAATTTTAACGTGTCCATCTGCGCAGTCTTTTGGAAGAAATGTTTTTGGCGATTCAAAGAAACTTGTGATTCATGCATGCCGGTATAAGAAATAGAAAAAAGCACATACGGATGCCGATGGATTAGAAGTGATGGACTTCCTGGTTGTTACTCTTATTTCTGGGATAACATGATTTCAAACAACAGGAAATCTTCAACAAGATTTTTTAAACAGAACCAACATGGTTACAGAATGAATTTACAACGATCAAGAAGAAATGACGCAGGTTAGCGGGTGTTTATTTCAGTATGACAAAAGTTGGGCATTTTGAACATTTATTATAAAATTTTAATATTGGATTTTGTTAGGTTGTTTGGGTTTCATTTTGTGATTCATCTGATTCATTAATGTTTAATAGCCACAGGACTTTACTGTAGATACTTCCTACATGTTCATCTTCGATATTATGTGAGACAAATTATTACGATCTTGCGTGGAGCGCTCTCTTTGTATAGGCTAATGCAGTACGGCGAAGGCACGTATATGAAATCCTCCCATGAATGCAGCCAACCTGTCAAGCTAACGCGTGTGTCTCGGAGAACCCGACACAGCATTGCATAATTTATTTAAAGCAGCCGTAATTCAATGTATGGTTGCAAGGCGTATAATTGAAGTGCAGCGGGTAATTATGACGCCGGTAGACGAGATTGAAGCAAAGACATTCCGCTCCTAATTGCATTCCTTATTCGATTCCCTCTGGAATCGTGATAAATCACTTTCCCCTTCCGAACGTCGCCCTTCCGGAATCACTGGCATGCACAATTGCTTCTTTTCGCGCAAATATATTGGAAAGAAAAAGACGAGATTTCGGAATATGCGATCTGTAAGAATCCAATTATTCCTTTAGAGATTTAGTGAGGCCGAGTCGGTTTAATTTACGGCATGATATTTTTCTTGTGCATGCAACCGAATTTCTTCTGCGTATGCAACTAAAATAACCTTTAGTTCGTGAAGCTGGATATTCATGCGCCTAAGCCAACTCATATAGATACAAGAGTCGAGCTGAAATTATTAAGTTAACTTGGAGCATCGATTTTGGTGGCAGTTTTAGCGATATTTGCAAAGTAAACTCAACTGAGCATTGTTTTGACAATTGGTTTCAACGTAAGTACAAGAGGATGTATAGATTGTAAAAGAGAGTGTTTTAAAAAAGACAATAATGGAATTTATAATATGTATAACATAAAAAAAGGAACAACAAAGCTGTACCTACAAATTGACAAAAATGAAGTAGCAAATAGAGCAAAACTAATGAAAATGAAGCTGAGATCAGAAAGCCAACGAAGATAATATCAAACCTAACTAGAAATTACCTACTGAGTCTTAAAGAACATAAACAAGGTGAAGTACTGCCAGAGAACAAAACGACTTAGTGACAAACTGGAACAACAATTGCAAGAGGCACAAAGCGACTTCGGAAGTTGACAAAGCGCACAAGGTTACGCATTTACGATTAAAGAGCTCGCCAGAAAGCATAACAATAGAAGACAAAATCATTTGGCATATTTTAGGTTTGAAAAAACAATCGGCAATATCCGTGGAGCGTAGGAAAGTAGCACGCAAAAGTATGGAGAAAGGAGTGTAGCTAAACATAACTACGACACCACGCGTATACAGTCTAGATGAAATAGGAAAAGTAACATGGAAACAAGTACAGTCCTGAGGCTTTAATGTTATCAAGAGATTGAGGTAGTGTAGAATTTTAAACCAACGTTGCTCATTATGGATGGATGACATATTATTAGGGGAAGTTCATTTAAGGATTCAAAGGATAAAGTAAAGCAGATAGAAATAATGTACCTCCCATTTAGAAGAATTATCATTTTACCATCATGCGCCGGTACATTCAACACGCATTTGTTACTCTTATCGCACAAACCTTTTTTCACAGTGTCATCGGTGTCGTACCAAGTTTCGTTGACATATATGGTAGGTCTGTATTCATGTCGATTTTTTTTAAATTCGGTTTAAGTAATTTACTCGCCATTCCGAAATTCGCGGATATTCCATAATCCATCTCAAAAAATTACGTAAACTCTTCTTACAGCCATTAATGTTTAGCTCAGTTTTAATTGATTTAATTGTTGAGATAATCGTTTGAGCATTTTCCGCCATTTGGACCTCTTTCAATAACCTATACGTTGATTTCATCTTCTTGTGGTTGGGAAACATCCACCCCATTCTCTACATTTTTATAATAACTAAGGGCTATAAGAATATTTCAATTTGTAGGGTTTTCCCAAAATTTATTGCTATTTTAAAACATGCCTTACGTAACGCAAATAAACTGTATAGTGCTGAAACAAACTGTTTTATTGATAAATTATGCAACTAATAACAGGCAACAAACGAAAAACACGGGAAAATGCAAGAACTCGACTGGATGAAATTGTTGTTTCTAAATTTGACACAGCACAAGAAGGTATTAGAAGAGATATATTTTCTTGGAGCATAAATAAAAGTCGGTTACAAGTAAATCTGTTGAAATAGATAATTTGTAGGTACTCATGTTAAAATTGAGTATGGTCCATCCTTACAGCTATCGTTCAAATCGATTGTAAACATCAGGGCGTCATTACTTTTATGGGGGTTGCTCTTTGTATTATGTTAGAGAAAGGTACGTACGAAGCGCGATTAAGTTTTGTTGTGTGCCCTAATACGTTCATGCTCTCGTAATAAAAAATCTGAAAAAGTCTATCGACAAAATTGGTTAGCTGTCCACTTAGTTCCAGAGAAATGTTAATACCAAAAACGATTGCTTCGCGATATACAGTCGAAGCAGTGGTATTTATTGGCGGTTTGGTCAAGCTGCCATTTGCGGGAAAAGTTCGGATCTAAGCGGAAACAGTATTGCGGTATCTTAAGGACCGATAACTCTGGATTACAGAGCGGCGGGAGGCCGTCGCTGCACCGCTTTTTGCGAAATTTATAGTGCGCTCTCGCGGTATGGCGTTTCAATTGCAAATACGACGGTTCCGTGTTTGCGCGCAATTCGTTTTGGAAGTGGATTTCAGCAGGAAATTACGATTTGTTTCTCGGTTTACGGCGCGGTATCCTACATTGTCGCTGCCTTGCATACATCTCCCACACTTTAAGCAATAGAGTAGAATAATCCCAGGAACGATGTAACATAAAATAGCCAAAGCGCTCACGGAGCTTATTGCCAGCGGTGGATTTACGAACGACAAGTTTGTGACAATGTAATGGCGGTTTGTATAAAACGCCGCGCTTCTGCGTCTTATGCAAACACCGATTAACACACGTCGCTAACTTCAGCGCAGTAATAGGTAGAGTACTGGAGCTCAGGCAGATTTTCTTTGCGGAATTGGATTAAACTGTKCAGCTCTTAAGTTAAGAAGTTGATTCGCTGCAGCTAAATAATAATGAATATAAGAGTAATTGCTATAAGATACAGAGTATGTAGCTAAGGAAACTTTCACACTAGCAAACTTTTTTAATTGTTACGCATACCTATGCTTGTGTTCTGGATCATGTTTCTAATAAGTACCTACCTGATGTATAGAAAAGACCTCACCGAAGGGCAAGGTTTATACAATCATTAAGATCCTTACGAGAAAGTGTATTAACTATTGTATGTATAGTTTGCACTTATCATCCCCTTTGAATGGACCAAAAATCACTATGTCAAAATCTTTTGTGTCAGATCAAAACCTTCCCAGACAAAAACAATAAGTTGTGATTTATATCCTATTTTATTTTAGTATTTCTATTTTTATTTACATTTATGTAAATAGGGATAAAATATACAACTAACCCTAAATTGCTTTTTATCTAATTACAATGACTAGTACCTGAAGGAATAGTTAGATAATTAGTCAAGAAGAATGTTTCATCAAAGTTTAGAATTGCCTGATTGATAAATTACTCATATAGTGCTATTCCTAAAACATTAAATACATCATTCTCTTAAGGTGATAGTGTGTTCACGATTTTTCATCAGATAGGTCCGATGATTGTTTCGGTTTTCATTGACTCACATCAATCACTACAAATTAAGCATTCCGCGTTTCACATATAGATGTAGATATACATGATGTCTGCTGTATGAAGGCAGCTGTGAATATCTCGTGAGCCAGAGGACATTATGAAGATGAAGAAGATACGCATATTGTTGAAAGCTACCTACGGCTGCTACTTATTACATATTCAAGTAAAAGTTGCGTTTCGTTTTACTAGAATATCATTTCTCGAAACGGACATAAAGAAAACATTAATAGCAACGTGTTATGCATTCAAGCCCTAGCAGAAATATTGTTTCATGCTATAGATTGTCTGCATGGTGTTTGCTATACCTACCATGAACTGTCGTTTTTGACCCTGAATAGGTAATATGCATTGATACATACATATTAATTGTAAACTTGCAAAGTAATGATTTCATGCTATTGCACTTCAGTAGAAGAAAACACTGCGGTTGCTGTACGTGAACTTGTACTACTAATCAAAAACGTGCTTAAGAGCGTTCTTAAACACTGTGCTGTTATTTTCTTTTCCATGTAAAACTAGATGAAAAATAGTCCTCTGACATAATATTCGCAAAACATTATTTTATGAAATTGATTTTTCTTGTATACTTATATACATAGTTCTGTAATTGACAACATAGTACCTTATGATCACGGACTATCCCAAACCATTTAAAATTTTTGAAAATGGTTAATAGAAAATCTAGTAATTTATATACTATTTGACATCGCTATAGTAATCCATATATCAATAATTATTGTAGCCTGGAACAGAGGGAATTAAATACCCGAAATGTCGGCTAATTATAGAAATTTACTTGTAACAGTCCACTATTCCGCAATCCCATTGTGTATTAGACATGAACAACAATAATAATCACAGTGGTATATTGGTTTGATTTAATTTTACATGGAAAATATAAACAGGCAAGCATAGAACAAAAGTTATAATCAAAGCCATGGCCCAATTCATACTGAAAAAATTCCTAAGTATGTCTGTCTGTTTCACTAAAAGCATTTGGTACAAAAACTCGCAAACCTTTATCCATCTTGAATACGTGAAGGGAATAACTCGAGTGGTATGTTTCTAATTATGTATCCAAATTTTTATCTTCAACAGTTTGTGTCTAACAAGCAAAAATATTGAACACTTTTCAAATTTAAGCACCAAATCTTTGCCAGCGTCGCCATCTGCTTTGCAAGTCAATTCGAAAGGGAAAAGAATTCACCGCGTGAGAGCACCCTGAGCCTTTTAAAACACACAAATCTGTCCTAAATTGAAAGCGCTACTTGGGCATGCAAAAGTCACTTTTAACATCCGCAGCAAGTTAGCAGGATTATGTTAATTTGGGCAATTTCTCATCGCTCGTTCGCGACACATTCAACCAACCCCCGACGAAGCCTTCAGATTTCACTTCATCGCACAAACACAATATGCAAACATCTTAAAAGAACTTTGACCTAAATCCATCCCTCTTCGCAAACAGAATTCCTGTACAATTAGGCGAAATGCTTCCTGGTAAGATTATTCAACCCAAGTGAATGGAGTTTTGATGAGGGTTAGATATCAGCAGGAAATATGTGAAAAAAATTCGTTTCTTAATTGTGAGTGATTGTTGTGGCACGTTTCATAGAAGTTGGGCCTATTTTCACAGAAATAATCAAAACTGAGATCACTAGTATTATTTTACTCCATACAAAAAAATTGAATTATTTTACAAGAAATTAATTAATCTGCTGTCAGAAGAAATTTGCAAGTAAACGTACAAAGTAAAGAAAAGCTCTAGTAATCTGTTTCACTTGCGAAAAGGTAAACCTATATATACTACCAACTAAGATAAAATACCAGGATATCCTCTTGCTACTTCGCAAAAAGTTTCGAAATAATGTATTTTTCTTGGGACAACGCATACTTGTATGTACTTATAACTGAGTACTGACAGATGGCAGGTTCAGTAAATTCTATTTGGCTCGAGCAAGTCCAGACTTTGGTCCCCTGTGGACCTTCGCTTATAGTACAAATTAGGCGAGACAGCTCACGAAAAGGGAAGCAGGGCTGTCCCAAGGACGCTTTAATGGAATCCCCAAAAAGCAGTACAGTAAAGGGAGGGTGAGCTAGTACAAGGAGGGTTGGATGAAATTTCGTTACTAGTTTATTCTTTAGCGTGCTGTCTTAGTTTGTAAATATAAATATTTATACACCAAGGACATGAAATTATAACAGTATTTGCAAATTTTAGTGATAGAACAGCTTAAATTGCAGATAGTTGATTTAAGTATGCTGATCATAAAATGAATGAGGAACATATTGAAGATAACAGAAAGAGAAAATGAAACATTAGGCATAATTCTCAGTACCGTAGGAATGTTATAAAATAATAAGAGATTGTGGGAAAGCCTAGGTATGCTAGTTACAAATTACAGCAAAAATACACATATGTGTATTTTTAAGTTTTAAGTAAGTCTATAGAACAATAAATAGCAATGCCCAATAAAGCATTTTATTTATTTATTTGATTATTGTTAGGTTTATTGACACCTTTGACGTTCGATGTCAGATTTCTCTGTGGCATCTAGAGTTTAATTTTTAGCATGAAACGTTATTAATCTCTCCACAAATACAGCAAATAGCAAGATATTGCCCAAAATTAAACATTGGAACTTCAAAACTGATATTTGGAGTTAATTTTGGATAATAAAGTTATTTTGAGAAAATAATAAATATAGTAAATAGTTTTTCAATTTAAGTACTGACTCCCTATACAGGATCTCGAATACAATTAAAAATAAAAAAATATTTCTGTTTTCAGCACAATCCGTGGATATAATGTATATTGCTGAGAAATATGGAAGATAACTACGCCAAACAATAAAATCAAATAATGGTAGAAAACCTCGACTGATAGTAGTTAGAATCCTTTGCTACAGAGTGGAGGGAACGGTTTTCAACAGGAAGAACATGTTTAATAGGGGTTCCAAGATAGCATTGAGTGGAGACCTTAGACAGTTCGGAGCACAATAATTATTCAAGATAATTTTATAAATCAAGGGACAGGGCAGGCAAAAATTCTTATTGCTTGTTCTTTTTTTCTGGCATTTATCTTTTGCTATACCGAGTACTAGATAATTCTTTACACATGGGAATGTGTCACTTTTAAGCAAATGCGAATTATTTTATGTTTCCTTTATATTACCTATTTATAGTGTTTGCTGTCAGAGAAACCTAAGTCGCACCGGCGATTTCCTTTCCGAAGGAACACTCCATTGTGGTGAAGTTACTGTGTTGAGGATGGAAGCTTTAAAGATGCTTTAATACTTTCACTGTTCGTTGAAACCCCCGGATTCTAGATCATCCCCTCGTTTATAATTTATGCGAAGGGATTCGTCCAGCAGATGCGGAGCTGCAGAGTGCTGTGTCGGAGATATTGCGCCGAAATGTCAGGATGCATTTTAAACGGGCATTACGCCGTGCATGTCCGATGTTTATGGTAATACGTCTGCGGAGCAGCGTGGACACGTGCCGGTGGTTTATTGGCGGTGATCGAATGCACTGGCGCTATCTGTATCTAAAGTGCCCGAGAAGTGTATGCGGCGAAAGGGCGGAATTTAGATAAGGGACTGCAATATTTCATTATAAGTATATACCTAGCCGCCTGCGGTATATCGTTAGGAAGGCGTAGCGCGATAAACTGGGTGCATGGAGCACGGATGGTTCAACTGCAAGCAGCCCTATTCCTGTGACCCTAACTTTGGCACGCTGGCTCCAAACAATGAGGTCTTTGTTCGACAAATATCGTGCAGAAAATTAATTTTCCTGACGCACCACTGCGCCTGGGGAGGGGTATTAAAGTAGCAATCATCAGAATATAACTTGAAGAAAGACTGTTAAATTTCAATACACTGAAAATTAAATGTGCTAATAACAGGAGCCTTAACAGTTAAATTAAAATCAACTACTTTTTTCTTAGAGCTTAGCTCGTTCAGCCGCAGGCAAAAGTAAACATTACTTCGTACATGTTTTTTTTTCGCAAAACAACTCAAAATTATCTTGCACTAAGTGTAATAAACTAATGACGTAGAACTGACCATAAACGCCTAGGCCAGAGAGTGTATTCAATAATTAAACAGTAGTTGCCTTATTGTTGAAAAAGCCAAACATTCAGTGTGTAGCAACCCAAAATATAGTTTAATAGAAGTAGGTAAATCTGCCAATTAACGAGGCTCTTACTCCGAACGAGAAGTGTGTCTTACTCGAATGATAAAGAAAACAACACGCTAGCAAGGGCTATGGCAACAGGCAAGGACTGTAAAAGAAATGGGACAGTCGGGCATATAGTGTGCTAGAGGTTAGCACGAGAGTATGGCTCTGTATATAAGTTTGTGTAATGTAGTGCCCAAAGATAGTGGAGTGCCCACGTGAGCATATTGAAAAGGGTACTATGTGTATTGGCCGTTATTGTAATTGTGGGCGCGCCAGTGGCCGCGGGACTAATTATTAGTCCGGTGGCAGTGGCCAAGAAACCAAGTGGGTTTATGCAGCACTGGCTGCGGAGGTTTATGACAGTTCCTCCACCCTATAGCTATAGGAGTCCTGAATAGCGTGGCTTCGACCATCCTGTCCATGACCTCCTTCTAGCAGAGCCAGGGTTGGCATGATTAAAACAAAATGTTTAAAACACAATGTTTTAAACTTGTTTAAAACAATGCTTCTGTTTAAAACCTTGTTTTAAACAAATGTTTAAATCAATTGTTTTAAACAGTGTTTATTTACTAATGTTTTAAACAGTGTTATTTAACTACTATTGTATGTGATTCATTAAGTATTACTATTAGGCTCGTTTACCCTCCACAAGTAGATAAATAGGCTTATTAGTAATGACATATCTACATAATGTCACCTTACATTTGCATAAAAATGAATTGAATTCAAAACCAGGCCCAGTTTTTTATCGATACAACAGTTATAGAAATTAATAATAAACTTAACATTTTTTCTGCAGCTATAAATTACAAACATTTTAAAACAACAAATAAAAATCTTAACCTTATCATAACATAAAAATTTGTATTTCTGGTCTAATACAACAAAACAATAAGTAAGACGTTCATTCAACACTTACTAGATAATTATATATTTAGCATAATAGAACAAATAGTTATCAGAACTTGGGAATATAAAAAACAATAAACAAGAAATAAACTATTTTTACTAGTGCAAGCATATCTTTTTCGTACTTCTTGCATCGATCTCGCATTGTACTCTTTTGCACCTTAATTTTGTCGAAGTAATTCCACCCTGCATTATTTCTCTTACTGGTCATTGTAATTGTTGAACTTTATAAACTTTAAACATACAATGTCGGTTTCTATTCTCTTTGTTAAAGTTGATATTAGCTAAAATCCACCCAGTAACCAGTACGTGATTGGTCTGGATTTTAAGAACAGAGTTGATTTTCGCTTAAAATAAAAAGAAAAACCGGCTCATAATAACTAAAATTGTTGCGTAAACGCCGTACACATCGAATACAAATTACAAATGTCAACGGGCAATCATAGTCACCTAGGGATTTTTAGGCAACTACTACGCTTTGAGTCATCTACTCGTATTTTTTCACTAATACACATAGTAATTTGCATGAGAGTGCATGTTTAAAACAGTGTTTAAAACGTTTTAAACATGTTTTTAACTAAGTAAGAAAAAAACATGTTTAAAACGATTTACACATGATTAAATTAAAAAAAACTGTTTGTTTTGTTCAATTTAAAAAAAAACATGTTTTTTGCCAACCCTGAGCAGAGCAGTGCTGGGAGTTCCTCGCAGATGGAACAGAAACCTCTGTATACCGTTATTATACCAGGGGTTTTAGGTGGTCTAGTGGGTCCATACATTCATACAATGCATGGAATGCCTGGTTGAAAGACTGGCAATCCTTGCTAATCTTATGTTACAGGTTGCTGGTCTAAGTATTCTGCATCCGGTTCCAGAGTGCCAGCGTAAGGATGCAGGGCACCCGCCGTAAGTTAACTACCCATCTGATTATCTCGCTAATGCCTGATCTACTTGTATTTCCATGCTGAATTCTGACTGCCTACCCGACTGGTCTAATTRWACGTGCCAGCATTGTCTGTCACCAAGAGCKCGAGTGGCGCAGTGGTAAGAATGGGCGTAAATGTGATATAAGGGTAATATACAAATTATTTAAAACTAACTAATAACGGCTAACATACGCCCGTCTCTATTTTGAATGCTACTAGCGCTTAAAAATATCTATTCGTTCGTTGCTGCAATTGCACTTTTCTTGTAGTGATAATTTCATCTTAAAGAAACGACCAAGCCTAGCCTACCACAGGAATAAAGTGAAGCCGGTAAAAACTAAAACTGTCAAAACCGGTTGTAGTATAAGGGCTTGCTGAATTTTTCACAGACCACCTAAGGATCATCTCTAAGCATCTCTGTTTATTTTTTTATTCTGAGAATAGGTCAGTGTCAGGAACTTCAAGAACCCTGCTTCCAAGTAGCATTGCCGCTTTAACGAATAAGTATTTGATTTGATTTAAAGGCACTTCTTTCTGTATGATATCCGCTATAAATTAATGTGAAAGCAGTCTCCTTTTCCCTTACTCTGTGCTATAAGTGCATATTGAGAGTCTAATATGACGAAGTAATTGATCCAGTCTTGTTTTTATAACAGCGTCTGGAGCAGTACTTATACTGCTAGTAGATAAAGTCATTTCCGGATCACCGGAGAACATATTAGAAAAGAGAAGGAATGTAAAAGGCATACGCTACATTTTCCGCTGATTTAGAACTATCGATATGAAGAGAACAAAAATGCATTAATTTCCAGGTACAGAAGAACGTAAAACTGTCCCGGTTCCAGGGAGTAAATCTGTGTGTTCAGGAAATATCGGATGTGTTGTAAAAGAGGTGATTCCAATATCGCATTAACTGGAGGGAAACGTATTCCACAGTAATAATTTATTATGAATGTATGCCGATGTGCCGAATGCCTACGTTAAAGAAGCATTAGTGTTGTTAGTCTAGTATTCACTCATTAATGCAGACACAGCTAAGAGATCTTGTTGAGCAGGTAAACATTGCTTAGGCCACAGTTTCTTTTAGAATAATTTTGGTTACCAAATAAGACCGCCGAATTTTGTTGGCGTATTTAAAATTGACCTAATATGCGATTCAAAATAAAATAACATACAGTAGACTTTTGGGTCTGCTTGACAGTGGCGTTTAATGGTCGCTTTCATTATGTTTATATAATGATTGCCCGTTAGTTTAATGTTCAGAACCATACAAAGTATTTAAGCTTGCTCTTCCAAGGGAATTCATGATTACTCAGTTATAGTATTAGTAGGTAACCTATATCTGGTGAATACGTCAATTGCGGATTTATTGTCCTGTATCTTAAAATCGCTGTTTCTAAAATCGAAGAAAAAAGCTCAAGCCGTTTCATCCAGTTTTGGTCTGCACATATCATCTGAATACTCCAAAATGGAAGTCTGCTGCGTAGATTTAAAAATGCAGAAGGCTTATAATAAAGGTATGAGGTAAACCAATGCTAGCCAATCTCCAAGACCTTCAGAATATGGAAAGCAAAAGCGCTTTAGGAATATCTAGCTTACACATGAAAAAAAGTCGAAGTTAGTGTTATATCGGCTGGCTACGCCGAGAAACATAGTTGCTAAATAAGTATTGCAACAGTACGAATTGTATGTCATAAGATAGCTGGGCTGGGTCAGTGGTCCCCCTACCGCGGCTACAGCGGAATTGTGATATAGGTAATAGATCACTACTTCCTAGACACCGTTCAAAATGAAATTTAACAATTATTTCAAAAGCTATAAGTACGCACAGTACAGCTTTGGCTTATGAAAGGATGTGAATATTTTAAATTTAGACTCACCTGTCAAATGAGTTGCTTTTCTTCGTCATCTGAAACAAGATCAATCAATTATAAAGCTAAAATCCAACAAATTCTCTTAGAATATATCAGAAGTTATTTGTATACAAAAATAACTTCTGATATTGCGCAGTGTTTTTATAAATGTCTTTATAATGAGTACTTACACATATCCCCAATGGAATTACATTTTTATAAAAGGTCTACAAGCACCAATGTAATAAAGTATAGCTACATCGAGCAGGAAAGGAATTGGGACACGAAATTTAATGTTATGAGGCACTGATAGTATTGTAACTGTAGTAAAAAAAAACGTCGCAGAACTCTTAAGTTATTGCCAAATATAGGCACTGCCAGTCAACAAGGTTTAGCCCATTTGCCACAGCTGGAACTTTAAAACTTGAAGATTTCAATTTTAACAATATGTCTTTCTCAATTATTGTGTTTGAAAGCACTCCTGGTTTTTCAGATTTTTTACTCTAAACTGAGTCTTTTGTGGTGGTTTATTATTTGCATTCATATAATTAATAATGCACTGTTTTCGCTGGCTGGATGCGGTTTCTTACTCAGCTGTTTAAACTGATATTTTTCTTTATGTATTACTTACTATTATAGGAGTAATGTTAAGATCCATAACTGATGATAATCCGCCTGACTATTTTATGCATTTACTGCTAAAAAAGAAATACGTTAATTTACATGTGTGCAATATTTACTGATTTCTTCCTTGCGAACTTTTCTTGCATCATCTTTATCAAAAAAGTTTCATAAATTAAATAACTGTTCCGAAATGACAAATGACACTCTGGGCTTTGACTCTAGACAGTTAGGGAAATAACAAATAACTTTGAAACCAAGATTAAATCAGGTCCGCTTTTAAGTCAAAATTAACCTGTTTGGGCATTTTCCCAGAGTCTAACAAAATTGGAGACTTCAAGGGGTACAGATTTTAGTTGAAACAGCCTTTCTTTACCCAGATTTCCACCAAATTTTGTAAAATTTATTTTCTGTCCAGTTATTGCTTCTTTTGCAACTACTTCCTCTTTTATGATTATTTGAATGTACGGATAAAGTAATTATGTCAGATCACTTGCAGTTTTATCTTAATTTAGAATCTCCCACGAAAATCAAACCCTTATGTTCTGCTTTAGAAAGGAGTTGTTAGTGTCCTCTCCAAAAAAAAAAACATCCTCATKGTATTCATTTCATTTGAGTACAACATTAAATAATACATCATGCTTATTACCAAAACTCATCTTCGCAGKACATTTGCCATTACCKTGAAGTTGCTCACGACGATCATAAATATTAAACTAATAGCAATAACTGTATTCAAGCACGCAACTCATGACCATTAGGGCAATACTCGTCTAATCTTACACTGCAGTAAAACTTAGGGAACAATGGTACGCGAAAACGTACCCGTCCTTGGAGAATTCATTCACCCCTTAATTAAATATGAACCCCCGAATGACTTTAACCACCACAAGCAGGAAGCGAATCACTATTATCTAGAAGTAAGAGATACCGATGATTATAAAAAAAATAATACTCAAAGCTTTCCACATGTAGCGTGATCCGAACCGCATACATAAAACGTAATAAAGACGAGTGCCTTCCGCCCCGAAGTCTCTTATTTATTACGCCACTGTACTGCTTTCGTATATTCCGTATAAAATTATATAAATGTGCCTTCCAGTAAAGCTCATAGTCGGCACGTGAAGAGAATTACGTCAAGTAGCCCATGAAATATCGCACCTGGGCTGACTGTCATTTTATTCCCGGTAATTTATACTTGAATTAAGACGTTCCATGGTTTTATGAGTTCCTGCACGTACCGCTAAGAACGTTTAATTTATTTAAAAAGGCGCTGGCATCTTAATTTTTGACAAAGACGCTGACAGTGCTTATCCATTCTCACGCACAGAAATATATTTCATCCCGATCCAAGCGGATTTATAACGCTGTTGACTTTGTTAAACCAGTCGCTAGATTGTATCGGAGATGGAAAGTTGTACCACCGCCTACGAATACATAAAAGATGTGTTTTAGAAAATAAAATCACACAGTTATGAACATGTGCTTTAAATTAAATTAAATTAGTCGTCCTCAATGTTGTCACTGAATTATTTGGCATGTTCTTGGTATATTGGTAAAAGTTTTTTTTTTAATTTCATATAGCACTGTTTGGGTTCAGTGTTGTGTTTGTTAAAAGACGAGCCTTTCCAATTTTTACTGCTTTTGTTTCAAGTGTCTGCACTTATAAATTTTTGTATTTGGGGTGTTAAATTAGAATTATGCGGCTGTCTCCGGTGGCTTTACAATAGTACGGGCTACAGAGCCATCCAAACCAAGTGAACGTGCCGCTCTAAACAAATATATTCTATGTCGCACAGTGAGAGTCTAAAGACCAATGTCAGCACACAGCTATGGTCAGCCTCATAGATTGAAAGAAAAGTTCTTACATCTTTCTGTAGTGGCATCATCTGTGAATTACAATTTTTATACACCAAGTTCGAAAGTCCAGGACTATTATTTTCGAACTTCTGTTTTAAAGTGGTCATTGGTAGGTAATTCTAACTTCCAATAAAACTAAATTTAATATAAAATTTCAGTTTCGAAACAAGGAACGACCCGGCAAAATTAATAATAAATAGAGAAAAATAAAAAGTTTATTAAAACAAGTTCCTCATTAATAACAACCTGATAAATAAATTATCAAGTCCAGTTTACCGAATGCAAATTAAATGTTAACTCGCTGCTCAAAGTTAACGCACGATTTTGCACTGTCTAGTCAGTTAATCTGAGGTTTGATTTTAATTAGTTAATCGCGAATTAAATTTAATTCAACTTCTAAAAACCGGACCACATTATTATAAATATATTGTCCAGGATCATTAATATATGACGGAATTTATCAACAAACTTCAGAAACTAGTGTTCTCGGAGTTAAATGTGTATCTGCTTTACGAAGTAAGCGAAGTACATGTGTGTATGGCTGTGGTGAAAGCATAGCCGATTATTTTAGTTTTTTTGCATAATATTGCGCCCAAAAACTTGATAGAAAACCAGAAACAATTCTTTATTTATTTTTAATCTGTCTCAGGTAATAATGCTTTACAAGTTTAAGGGAGTGATCTTTTACAAAATCCCAAGTCCGAAATTACGTCTTGGCTTTCTCTATTGGTTTCTTTGAAAGGAGAATGCGTGAATGCAGAAAAAGGAAAAGAAAAGAGTTCCAGTTAGATGCATAAGCTGACCGTCTGCTTTGGTCAATTTACTCTGTACCCCTACCTGATGAGGCAGAATAGGGCGAAACTGGTCGTAGGGTCAGAATGGATTGACCAGGACGGATGATTTATTTCATCTTGCCTACGCAGAAGTTTTTCCTATGCCATCGCAGGAACCTGCACTTGGTCGATCTCTATCACAGGTATAGACCACCTAGCTCGCAGAGTAGCAGAGTTCCGCTTAGATGGCATTTATGGCATCGAGCATCGGCTTAATTGTATGTAAATCAGACCAATTGCAGGAGTAAGGGGTGAAAGTTAATTATTGACAAAATAATCTGAATATCGACTTGCATGATCAAATCGATATCTTGAAAAAAGCTTTATTAAGAACAAAGCGAGGGGCTCTGAAGATGGAAATGTAATGGAAAGTGGTTGCTATCTGGAGGAACTATTTATAAAAATGGGTCCTGGTTGAATACTTCCACAATGATAAAAGTACGTTGGTAATATTATTAGACCAACACATTATTGCAATGGTTTTTCATAATAAAACAGTAAAAATACTAAGCAATTATAAATAATAATTCAACTAACAAGTAGTGTTGTTAATAGGAGCTATTATCGCATCATAATATTTACGAATCTGATTATTTGAATTCTTTATAGCAAAGTATTTTTTTTGTAATAAATGATCACAAAATAGACATTTTAGGTTCATTTTCGTAATAAGCGACCTCAAAAATCTCCTTGCACATATGAGATTTTTTAGCTTAATTTTTTTAATTAGCACCCCAAAAACCCCCGAGTGTGAAATTTGGTATAAAAACATCTACTTCATGAGCTTTGGCCAGGAATTTCGGATTCTTGCCCACTGTGCGAGGGACAGAATTTCGGTTTTCCTAATTCCTATGAACATATTTGGAACCGTCAATGGAATCACTTCCTCATCCCAAACTATACACGCTTTCGGTTTTCACGTTATCATGAGGCGTTCAGATTCACGCTCGTGCGCCATCTGATCGAATCCCCACAACCCTGATAATATTGCCCTTCCGCATAAAACTGTGCGGCGTAGGCACTTCCCGAAAAAGGGATTCCACTTTGTCAATCCAACTTTCCCGTGTTATTTGATATTTATGAAACCTGTTCAATTCCCCGACCTTTTTAGCCGCTTTAAAGAAAGGTGGTGGTGCGTGAAGCGTGTATTTTTTAACTTCTCTTATAACAAGTCTGTCAAAGAAACCCCCCATCGGGTTCCAAATAAAATGTTATTATATAGAGAAACTGGCTTAGCTCAAGCAGCTGCTGCGGATTATGCCATTCACTCTTGATGAATAAAACGCCACGGCACCCGTCCTCTGTCTCTCTCCCTCCGTCTTTCCGCTCAAGGAAAGGGAGAGGCGCTCTTTGTTGCCGCTTTTCAATTCGGTTTGTGTGAATAAAGCGTTTACTAGTTCAGATCTGGGTATTCATGGAACCGATTAAAGATAGAGTTATAGATATGGGAACTTGCGACGCAGCCTTCCCAACTTAATGGCGATCGATAATCCAAACAAAAAATATGCCCCGCTTTATTGTGCATTAAGACGTTTATCACGATTAGGACCTAAAAATATGTTAAGCAGACCATATTTCTGCGTCAGAGAGGCCTTATTTAGTTTTTTTTATGTTACGGCTTAGGTTGGGATAACGTCATAAGATATAGTCAAGGTTATGTTATAAAGACATCAAAACAAGGCGCATCTGTAGCGGGGCCGATAATATAAGCACTGTACAAATTGTTTTAACTTTAACTCTTGTATTTGCCAACATATTCCGTACACTAAGTTAATAACACTTTAATCTTATGTATAGTATGGCTATATAACGATTGGAATGAATGGAAGAACGTAACCTTCCGCGGCTACAATTAGATTGAATTCTTAGCCTTTTTGGTTAAACCGCGTCTATTTTTGGAGTGGGTTCGACCTTTGGCCCGCTCCCGTAAAGGGCATTATCAGGACAAATATGGAATACGGTACAAAGCTAACGCGAGGTTTGTAATATACTCTTACAGCTGTTTAGGTTATTAGCATTGTGGTGGAATCTTCTACAGAGAAGATACCTACCCTCCCAGTTTCGTAATAGCATACTCCAAACAAGATATATAGAAGACTGTATGTGAGTTGTACTTTTTGTAACTAAAAATTTAATTTGAAATCCAAATGTATACGTTGTGTTACTGTTGATGTTATTGTCATTTGGAAGAGACCTTAATAAGTGCTGAGTTTAATTAATTAAGTTTTTTTCATGGAACAAGGATCATTTGCAACTACTGCATTACACAGGAAGTGTAAGTACTGCAATTTACTTTTAAAGACATTCGTTTGAAAATATAAGCGCATTATTATAAAAAAATTAAATAAAACTACTTGACTATTTTAACTCCTTCTTTGTTGTAAACGCAAGCTAATTACTTATAAATATAAGAAGACGAAGTCAAGTGATAAAGATGATGATTTGTACATACTTCAGAGCCTGATACTGGTTTTCCAAAGCAGATTGGCGGCTTTGCAAGAAGTGTAACACAAAGATAATGTTTTCTGTGTCACTCTGACAATAATTTTGTGTGTGTGTCATCTTCAGGTATTTTCATAAACAAAAAGATTTATATCTGTAATAGTAGCGCATTTTTCAATTACGAACTTGTGTTGTTGGTAATATGTCGTTATCTTAAAACCATTTTATAGCATTTACCGGAATGAGGTGGGAAATGTGTATATAAACTGCAGCAATGTTATCAAGTATGCGAGAGGAACCAAATCCGAAGAAGGAAAGAGAATAGAGTATTCTTTTCTTTCGAGTACTTTTCTCAAAGCTACAGAATTATCTATAACTTGCTAGATGAAGTGAAACAAACCACAAACTTATTTAAAACAGTTAGAAGTATGTAGAGTGCAAATGAGAGGAAAAAGAACGCAAAGTGAGCGCATCTATAAACCACACACTTGCAACGGCGGCTAGCGTGCGTTCATGAACTTAATTTTTCACTTCAACTTGCTAAAACTTTTTTGCTTAGCAATATTTTGTTTGCATATTCGCTAAAAAATGAGTTAGCCTTTTAGTTTATCTCACCGATGCATCGACGAATTATGAAAAATAAATGCAGTTGCTCGAGACGTGAAATTGCTTTTACCAAAATATATCTCTAAATGCGTATATTAATATTTCACACGTTCCTTTTGAATATTGCAATGTTTTGKAGAATGCGAGGTTATCTGCATGTTTCAGAGCATATCTACAAAATATCAGCATTTTAGTTCCTGGAATTGCACAATTCGACATTTCCGAAAATTATGGAAAAACTGACTTCAGAACTTTTGCAATATCGGACCTAATCAGAAAATCAATATATGTGATAACTATCCAAATTTATTTGTATACAAGTATGTTTGAGTTCTATAGACTGTTTTTAAATCGTATAATTTTAAGGTCCTGTGCTCGGACTATTGCTACATGATTGACAGGCATATTAGATTGGAGCTGTTTTATAAAGGGATGCGTCGAGGTGAGTTTGTTTCTTTTTGTTCATTTACCTCAACACACTTTGCACTTAACCCTTTTTAACTTGACACAGAAAAACAGTGTACCCTTAATACGTCCAGGAACCAGATTATTTCCCATGATCTGCGACACGGAAATAGGTAACTGGTTAATAATGCAGCAACTTTCCAAAAAGATAAGTAATAATTCTAACAGGCTGCAAAAAGTTAAATTCATCACCCATAGCAGCAAATTTGCGGGAATCCCATAATGCCACGGTAGTACGAGCGACAGATCTATACAAAAGGATGTAGGCGAAACAACCTCCTCGGTTGTCTTTGTGACTGTGTTCATATGGAGACAGCTACATCTCGACAGTGAGTGAAAGGTTAGGGAAGATGGAACCACGATGACCACGGTCAACTAAGCCGGAATCATTTGTTATTATTTATACGAATGCCGCTAACGGTATAACTCTAGCTATATCCATGACGCGCTAGCGTTGGATTTCGTATTTCATCAACTTCTTGCGACTGACACAAATAAGAATACAGGGAATCTGCCATTTTCTGCACGAAATATGCACGGCATTATTTGGCAATTCAAACAGATGAAAATCTTTATAACGTCAGATCTGGAAAACTAAATTATGCAAGACTGGTGCAAAATGCACAGACTGAAGCCTTAATCTGCATGTGTCATGGATCAGTGCTTTAGCGCGAGCACTGTAGCTTGAGACGAATTTCTCAAGATCTACACATATGGGTATAAAATGCAAACGCTGTTACCTTTTTTATATATCTACTAGACCAGATTATTTGCCATTTTGACAATCGTTTACCTTGACAGAAAGGATAGGATAAAAAAACACTCTCCCTAAAATGGTTCACAGAACACCCTCTTAAAGTATTCTAACATCATTATGGACTGTCCTGCCAATGTATTGTTGTATTTTGACAGTTTCTGACACCAGAGCAGTTGTAAATGAGACCCGCCCGGACTCTCTTGTTTATAAGTCTTCGAATTAGACGCGTAATAGTATCACTATAGACTACCACACTATTTCGCATCACATATAAGTGACAGCAAAATGTAGTTTTGTGCGACGATAATGGACATGGGCAATTTATTTTCTGACAATACCAGCCTATGGATTGGTACTATTGGGCACAGCGCATTACAGGTTCAGACTTCATAAATGGAACTGTAAAAGCAGACATGACCTACTGCGTGATAATATTGTACCTGATATTGTCCATTTATTTCCCGATAAAGACCGGCGAGGAATACGAAACTACAATGTCTGGTTTGAACTGTATGGTGCACCGCCGCATATAGTGTGGATTACACCTTCTCAGATCGGTGGATCAAATGTTGAGAAACTAGTGGATAGTGTACAGGAAAGCCACGAAATTTTCTAAAGAGTCTTTAGCCGGAATCAGAAAGCTACGAAATTCAAGGAATATCACCTAACTGGGTGCAAAATTCCTTGCAAAATTACTTTAATAGACTAGATTATTGTCAAACTGCAGAATGTCTGCAGTCTTATGTAAACATTTGTTAACATAAATAAAGTATTATGGGCATTTGATATAGCGATTACGCTTTTCACAGCCATAGTCCGTAGTTCCGGGTTAGTTGGCCGTAATCGTGGCGATTTTCTCTTCGCTGACGTTTCGCCCACGGCTGAAGATGCTCACCACAGCAGTGGGCAAAACGTCAGCGAGGAGAACGACCACGGCCAACTAACCCGAAGTATCTACAAGTATTACGGCACCATCATTGATTAAAAGCCAACATTAACACCTGAAGAACCTGCCATGACATCTTGTGTCTTTTATTAAAAAAAAGATTTTCACAAAAAGATTTGTTGTTAAACGGTACAAAATAAACAGTAGGTCATTTCAAGAATAAAAGTATCAATTCTACTGCGACGCTCATGCGGATTTGTAATCCGAAAAAGAGTGGTATAAACAAAAAACGTGCTGCTCCAGAAATGCATTGACATACAAAAAACGAACTAGGTTAAGAAATGAAAAATAATTAGCGAAAAAACTATTACTGTAAAGTTCATATTTACAGGAATAAGCTTGTTTTTCCACACTTTTGACAAACCATGTATAGTGGCAACTTCTATTGCTACTACTGCTTTAGGTAAATTTATCAAGGACAGAACCGTCACTGCCTCTTTTACAAAAAAAAAGATGGAGCAAATTTCAGCTTAAGATCAAATAACTCCCCATATATCTTTCTCAGTTCTACGTCACTACGAACGCAGAGTACTTGAAACCTATTTCCCTAATCCGTCAAGATTTACCAAACATCTGAAGCAAAGGCAGAACCCCCGCTTTCGCCAAATTTAGTTACAGTTGCTCTCCGTTCCCTCTGTGCGCCGTTAAATGCAAACGCTAACCAACGTGCACGATCGGAAGAAATCCCCAAAGCGCGTTTGACGCTCCGGCTGCTCGACAATCCTCTCGAAAACTAAGTAATGCGTGCGCCGGCTACATACGGGGCGCCCAAACTTTTATAAGCCTCGGCGCTAAGCGATAAACAGATTAGAAAATGAAATAGGAAACTGATGGAGAGGTATTACACTTTAACGAGATTAAGGACAACGGGATCGACTACGGATGAACGGGCCGGCGAGCGGGATTAGAACTTAAAACAGACTATATGAAAGAACTTTTTCCGGGGTAAATCCCCTTCGGAGGTCCGGGGTGCTCCAGATTTGACCGGGTCAAGGGATGTCAAGTATCGGAAAGTCCAGATGTGAAACATCACACGTACATGTTAGATTCCCTCTAAATTCAGGACAGTTCCAAAATAAAACCGACAAGTTTATGTTTTTACTTGTAGTAAATATCACATGTTGTAGGAAGGTATGTTGCCGTCGTTATGCGTGAAGGATGAGAAATGTTTCTAGATACCTAAAGTTACTGCGTACGTTACAATACAGGGTGCGCCACATAAATTTGGGCAAATTTAAATTTGAATTTCGCGCCATTAATAGTTTGGCTATAGTTCCTTGGTGACATTCATGAAAGCCGCATGTATCTAGTAAACGTCAAAAACCCAATTGATCAAGACTTTGCGAACAAATGAGGGGTGCAAAGATTCGCGATAATCGAAACGAAACGAAAACACACACGCTGGGCGTTCGATGACTGAAATAATTGAGTTCTTCGGCTACTAGAGATCAACGGCGTACGCCTTTGATGCTAAATATTATGCTTCTGAGAAGTCTTAGGAACTTTGGTCATCTTAGAGACCTCTGTTCAAAAAATTTTCATAAAGAATTGAACGTAAGGAAATTAGTTTCCTGTTAGATACTACATCTCTTCAACAAAAGAGCAGAAAATGATTCCGCGTTAATTAATGCAAAAAAAACATCTGGATCGATTGCACAATGGGAGCTCAAAAATGTAGGTATTAGTGGTAATGAATCATTGAATTATCCTTATAAACTCAAAAATAAATGCCAATCAGCTGTTTGGGGTTTCAAGATCAAGAGAAGCCAACAAGTCATCAGTTCTCGAAGCGCTTTGAACAAGATGATCACATATTGCTACCAGTGGCGGCTGGTGAGGGAGAGCTGCGGGGCGCCGCCCTGCCTACGCAAATGACTAGGTACATCAAATTCAATTACATTGAAACATTTATTTACATTTACATCTAATGATCTAATATACCCATTATTTGCTATTACCCATAGACATTTAATTTACAACCTTATGTAGATTTACATTCAGCGCCTGCACTGCGGGAACCCGCAAACCATCTGATTCACTTGCCTGCCAGCTGCCGGGCGGGCTGATTCCTGTAAGCCCAAAGCGTTTCGATGTGACCAATGCGATGGAAATGGCACGCGTCGACACGCGACTGTAATAAGTGGAATTTCGGGCTTAGTTCGTTCAGCCCGAGACACGAGCGCGCATTCCTGCAAATAATGTACCCGAACATGAGCGGTGATACGTACAGGAGTTTTTTTTGTGGAAAATTGTGTTCAAGGCAAAAAATAAGGGTGTGGGATTTAATTAAATTAAACTTCAGCTCTCCGAGTTTGGCGGACAAAGTAAACATTAACGAAAACGAAACGCCCTGTGCCTGTATTAAATTTAAATCAAGTACAACCCAGTTATTAAAAATCGATAAGGATTTACCAGAAAGTTTGATGCAAATGTTTATGAAAAGACTTCATGCTTGCGCATGTGGGAAATGACAAATGCAGCTTTTTTGTTTTATTTGTTTATTGTTTGGTGGCGAGGATAACTGGACATTTCTTAGAAATAAAAGGAAAAGTATTTAAAATAGGAATATTTTTTGTATTATTCAACCAGCTCCCCCTAGATAAAAATGCCTCCAGCCGTCACTGATTGCTACAGACTTCTACAAAAAGTAAGCACTGTGCTCCGAAAAACAACTCTAAAAGCAATTGATTTTCTGGACTATCCATCTTATGGTCTTAATGACTTCTTTATATGTATTTCCAGTGACTGACCATCTCTGTCACCAGAAGACGCAGTCGAAGCATAGCCGTTTCATCCCAAGAGCGAGAAAACTATTTTTATAGTTGGCCGGAACTAATGTACAAACTTATTAATCTTCGCGGAGTATACTTTGAAAATACTTGTATTTTTGCTGCTACATGCAAAATTTTCATGGCAACCCTCGTATTGTGTATTAATATTGAAGCCCGAAGCTTATAGTATATTATAAGAGTCCAGTCGAGTCTTTCTAGCACGCCCAGCAAGTTGAGTACACAAGGCTTGCCAAGTGTACCTTAATCCTGTAAAACGATTATGCCAGAACGTCATACACTAGTCTTTGTTTTGCCTACATCATACTCTAACATTGAGTTAGAAAGTGGAACCAAATATTTTCTGTCTGAAATTAGTAATTACTAGCACTAATTATTATAGTGAATCAAAATTAAATTTAACGTGGTCGGCTTGTTTTTCTGGAAATAATGTTGTTGACAAGCTTGCTAATAATTTTGCTTATTCGAATAGCTTAGTTTTGCGCTCAAAATAACTGCAGTAAACAATAGAGAAGCGATCTCTCTTAAAATAAAGGTCTCCGCTAAGGAACCAAAAAAGAAATTGCTTCCCATAAAGTTGTTTGTTTTTAACTTCAAATTATTCGCTAGCGAATGATTTATTATCATTTAGACATACTTCCGCCTTGGACAATTTGAAAAGTATACATTTGTGTAAGGAGTCATCGAAATTAAACTATTTAGAAATTTTAGATTTAGAATTCTAAGTGATTCTTCTTATTCTCTTCATTTAAACGCTAATTTTTATGTTGCAGGTTTAAAAGTTGCTATCCAGTTTTAATCAACATTGCTTCTTTAGATTTTTAGGTTCACTTATTAATCTGACAACATAATATTTTCTTCTGTAATTTGGTACTAACAATAACTTATTATTCGGAAGCGCTTTACCTGTTAATAAAATATTGTGAATTAAACTTAGCGAGGCTGATTTAACAAGAATATATTCAAGAAATCCACGTTGATTAATAAGGATCCGTTTTAACGATTAACACAAAATTTTAAGGTATCATAAAAGTCTGATTGCGTACGTTACTTACAACAAAGTCTCTGTAACAATCTCCGAAACGAAACGTCTTTAGATAGATATACTTAATCAACGAACATTATTTATGTATTTTTTATCGACTTCCGTAATCTCAAACAATAAATACCCAGTAAAACCAAGTGAATGTTAATAAAGGCTGTGCCAATTTCAGGTATAATGAGACTGCCACAACTGGATAAAGTAGGGGCCCGCCGTTCAAATTATCTTGTCTTCATAAAGCTTACTTTACTTGTGGCCTAACATGTCCTTGTACAACCCAATTGCGTGTACACATAAACTCTATTGAACTTCATATTTATTCTGACGTTCATATTTTGCAGTAAACCCGTGACACAATATAGCTTGCATATCTCGCTGTAATGAACACAGCACAACGTGGGACTCTCCTAAGTTAAGATCCACAGGTAGAGGAAGTTACACAACCCTCAATAAATTAGAACATAACCTTATAGTTTCTCCCTAGGGGGCAGCGCTTTTCATTTTCTACATCTACATAATAGCGTTCGAGCGCATTACTAACGAGTATTATGAATTTTAAACCAGGCAGACCCATCTGTGTGATAATTAACCCAAATACAAATTGAAATTAACTGTTGACTTGGCGTTATCCGCTCCTTGGGTCCTGAAATATTGACTGGTCAAAAAAGGCGATTTATCTTCGGTGCGGATGTATGTTTATGAGAAAACATTTACCAAATGTTAATGTGGCATGGAGGAAGCATAAATTTCCCAGCATATTTCAGTTAAAGCCCTCGAATGGAGAGATAGTGGTCTCATTTAACAAGGGAAATTGTCTGAAAAGTTTTAAGTAAGCATGAAGTGATTGATGGACGTAAAATACTTTTGGGCAAACATAGTGGACAAACTAAAAGTAGATAATTAGCTTTATACCAAAGTTAATACTCGAAGCTATTTTTTAAAGCGTTCTCAATTAGCCAGCAGCACGAAATGTGTGTTGCTAAAATTAGCTGCGGGATAATATGATAAATGCGTAAACCAAGTTAAACGAGACGTAGGAATACAAATTTATTTTGATATAAATGGAAACTGAGACTGGAGGGCTCAATTTACCTTTTACTCGTGAATTAAAATACTTTCAAGCTGTGGATTTCGTCTAAAAATATATAATGGGAATATTGTAGCTAACACACGGATAATGTGTTCGTATTCGCACAAAAAATTAAATTGTAACACTTTATTGACCTTATTCGTTTAGCGGTGAACCCACATGCGAATAAAGGATAGCTTCCCTCCTTTCAAAATGTTAGATATTTATTTTATTTTAAACAAATTCAAGGTATCGTACTTTACGTAAGCATGAAGAATGATTTAAAAGATACGCGATGTAACACGGAAGATTTGTACTTGGTAAATGCAAATCGCGAAAAAAATCTAAAGAAGAGCCTGGTAGTAAAAGAAATATGTCTGTGATCTTTTAATTAGGTGGATGAACGATTGTAATAATATAAAGTGGCCGGAAGATATGAGATTCAAACAATCGCTGAAAAGCAGATCTTCCCATAGCGGTATCGGCAGACAGCTTTATGAGTTTATGCTTAGTAATACAGTGAAGAGCTTAGGGAACGAAGAACTTCCAAAATAAGTATTTGATGAATTGCAGGAAGGCTTAGAAGTAAATTTTATTAATTTACCAAACACATGTAAGGTAGAGAACCAAAATAACAAACTCTGGCAAAAGAATCAAGACAAAGATGAAAAGGAATGAATTAAGTAAAAGCAGTAAAGAACATTAATAGCAAGAGAAATATTACACAAAACGGTGAAAATACAGGTAAGAAAATATAACGTGGGAAAATAAAAGATGTCTTTTGGAAAATGACAAACCGTTTTCAAGACATGAACTTTTTTAATTGACGGAGTTAAATGATATTATTAGCAGGTAGATACTCCACTGCAGTCATGGATCGTTCAAGTGCAAGAATAAGCAATCAAGAGGATTAGTTGTATCACCTGTAACGTGTAACTTGTGCGTTTTTTAATGTGGCCGTAATTTTACTTTCTGTATCCTCATTACGATCAGGGTGTACCCGCAGCACAATGTGAGAAATTCACAATTCGTTCTAGGCATAAATTTCGTCCAGTAAACGAATTTAGTTATTGAGTACAACATATTATTTTAATAAACATCTCCATTGAGTAGATCTAACTCCTTAGACTTCCAGCACCAAACATAACAAAACCGAATGTACTACTTTGTCGAAGTATCTACTTGAAACGAACAATATATCCTCTTCATGTGTTCTAAAAGCTGTTTTGCTCTGCCATCACAGACCTGCTAAATTTTGATGTGAACTGATGTGGGTTTCATGCAGTTATGCTTGTTGATGATGAGCTTCCCTTAGTTATTGTCCATTGTTAATGACTTCAGAGAGAGTCGATACGACATGTAGTTACAAAAATTGGTCTAAAGGTATTTCAGACATCCTTTTTTAACTTCTATTTGTACGATTTTTTAACTTTAACTGTTCTAGAAAGACCATTGTGAGTACATGTATAATTGGTTAAGGTTGGTTGTCCTAGTGTTATATCGATTTTTTTTTGTAGAAGTATTGGTGGAACGGTATTAATAATAGATCAAATACTATTTATTATTTGCTTTATTTTTCTTTGAATATTTTCACCTAAGCTAAGTATAGTAATAGGTGTGATTCATTGCCTTTGTTAATTCCAACGAATTTCCATATACTTCATAGCGTGTTTTTTCTGCTATAAACCTAGTATTCCATCGGTGTTTATTTCTTATAGGACATTATAACATATTGATTTAGATTATTGTATATTTTGTGGTCAATTTACATTAGTTATTCATTTATTTGTTTCTTGCCTATATACAATGTTACAGTCAAACAGATGTTATATAAGATAAAGATTTAATAAAACCTAAGAATAAGGTCAAAATGTAATCGAAGTTGGAAAACAAAAGCCACAAGAAAAGAACTAATATAAATTATAATACATGTTTTGTATTTTCAGTTGTCTGGTAGGACCTCCAAGAGAGAACTTCTAATAAATTTTTCATTTCGAGAAAAAACCGCAAAGGTTCTTCGGCTTGGTATACCACCCGTAAGTTTTTATGCTGGCTTTGCAGATATATTTATATAGGAATTTAAACGTATAAATTTTCCAGGTCCAGCCAAGCTTAGAACACTAATGAATCGCGTGAGAGCCTACCGATTGTGAACAGGAACGAGAACCTCAAACCTTTCATTCAGTGGATACTGGATTTAGCGAATACGTTGTTAATTACGTAAAGAAATACATAGTTACTTCTGTAGATCCATATGAAAAACATATATTGATTAATTAAAAAAATATAGATGTCGCTTATTGTAATCTGTTGTCTTCGTTGCGTAAAATTTACTTTCAAATTTCCGGCAACTATAACCTTCTTTACTTTTCCTACCAAGTTCCTTTACTTTTAAATCATTGCAACATWAACAAACATACAGATATTACGGGACTGTACACTAATAATTCTAGTACATTTCTCTGGCATTGCTATACTGTAACAATTTTTAAGTTTCCTCGGATAGACTTTGCTTCCACAAATTCTTAAAAATTTAATTCTGTTGTATAGCTACCTTGTAGGATTTATTACTGTCACATGCTACTTCCAGTATATATAAGTTCAGACGATATCCCTGATGATTCAAGCCTTCACTTACTTGTTTTAAATTTGAGCTATCATGTAATTGCAGAAACTATTTATTGCCTGTACAAAAATCTACTCTTCATTCTACTTCCACATCCAACGGATGAGAAGTATTGTATCGCAAAAAAAATGCTGAATCGCTTTAAAATGCTCGAAAACGTCCAAATACAAAATTTGAATAAAAAATTTCTTGTGTGTATAACTCTGCGTGTGAACGCGATAACCCGAAAGACTTAATAATATATGAACTTGAAATTTGGCATACATATAAAACTCAACTACTCATAGCAACCTATTATTTTTGGGGTAAGTAGGGTATAGGGAGGGGGTGAAATTTTGGGGTAACTACTTTTTATTTTTTCCTTTTAGTATGTGATTAGTAGTATAATTGCGAGTATTATTTGTCCCTATAAATTTTCGATGTAGCAAACTGTTTAAAAGAGTAAAAAATCGCCACTTAAATAACCGGTTTCTCCAAAATATCTCCGAATATGCTTAATATATGCCAAAAGTCAAAACACCATCAAATAAGAAATAAAATTTGTCACAAAAAGTGTATTATTTTTTTCCAAAATTTTGCATTTTCGAAATATTTCCAAAAGAACTGGATTTTGGACCCTGTCCACACGATTTTTTGAAATTTTTGTACAGAAAATCAAATTCCTGATCGAAAAGCAGTCTCGCAATTTTTTGTTAAGTGTTAGGAATAAAAAATGCTCAAAACTTCATTATTGATCGCATAATACATATTTGACCCACCGCCCCCTTTCCAGAAAAAATATTAGTTAGCGCACCCTGGAATTCCTTTTTCAAATCTAGCATAGCAGCTAAACATAAAGGTAATAATGTTTCTACCTTTTTCGTAAAATACAGTAAAGAAAGCTGTAAATTAGAAACAGTGAAGTTAGAAATCGTGAAACATTTTAATGAGAAGGATAAAACTGTTGTGCTGCTACGAATTTAATAATGCTGTCTCTATTTTGATCAGCAATAAATCACCACGATTGACTATTTGCAGACAGTTTTTTTTGTTATTCAGTTATTCATCGCCCCCAAACGCATCTGTGCCCGTCATCGCCCCCTAGATCGCTACAGCGTCCACCAGGGGGTTGTAGCGCCCACTTTGGGAACCACTGGTATAATATAAGAAATAAAATCGTAAATGTCATTTTGACAATTTAATGTAGAAGTATTGTTTCAATTTGCAGCGTTTTTTTGCTGTATTTCACACCACGATTGTATCATTTGTTTGTTTGTGAGTAGGCCTCTGATGAGACTTCTGTATCACTCATTTGCATATTAGCCAGTAGGGGGCGTTTGAGGGCGCAAACTTACGCATTTGCATATTAGCCCAATCGAGCGTAATAGCGATCAAAATTTTTTAATTTTTCGATTATTTTGCTGAATGTGACGGGATGAGAAATATAATTAGAATTTGCATGTTGATAAATAGTAACTTATTATTAAAAAAAATGATTTGAATTTGCATGTTGATAAATAGATGCATTCATTTTCCCCGGATTAAGGATTTAATATTGCTGCTATATTGAAATTAATACTTTTTGAGTTGTTTATAGCCAGTAGGGGGCGTTTGAGGGCGCAAAATTACGCATTTGCATATTAGTCCAATCGAGCATGTGTGTAATTCGCGATCAAAAATTTTTTTAATTTTCGATTATTTTTGCTGAATGTGACGGGATGAGAAATATGACGTTCATACGGTTATTTTTATTCGACTTTTGTTGAATTCGGTGTGATGGAATGAGATGTGAACTGTGACTGACATTTGTATTTTATAGCAGCATGTTTCTGACTGAGGCTTTTACGCCCTAATGAGATGGGGGACAGACAATATCAGCGAAGGTGGGTTGCTGATGTGTAATTGATATGAAATATTTATTTGCTATTACCACGTATTGCTATTGTATATATATGCATGGCGATATGACCGATGTACTCCTAACCATTGTTATGATGGTGGGGGTTGGTACCGCGGTCCACGCTCTATATATAGGCAACCCCCAGGACAGGGGTAGGCGGGATTTTTTTACTATGCCGAATGCTGGATTTGAACCCGCTACCTCCGGTATGGCAGTCCAACACCTTACCGCTGCGCCAAACGCAAACTTACCTAACGGCCGTTATTCTTGTGTATTTAAGAGTAGGACCACTCATCAATTTATCATTTTTAAACTGAGATGGGATATTAGGTAAAACTTACCGCTAAGTCCGCTTAGGGAGCACATTTTGACAGTAAATGGTTAATAATTACCTATGCACATGTTTTTCTATGGTTATATACTATTTTTTTTTGTCATATTTCATACAATGGATTTTCGTTGTGGCCAGCTGGAGGGTTTCAATGATTATCAGTTATCTGGAATAAGAATAAACAAATTAATATTAAGAGTATTCATAGATTTGAACCGTGATTATGTGGCAAAAACGTCAAATAACGGTTACAGCGCGACTTAATTGAGCTAAATAACTGTCATTTCACAACCTAGGCTAAT